>OY986437.1:86804964-87423964 GCA_963920525.1 Dichetophora obliterata
GCGGTCAACGCAGAAGAGGACGACCGCATCTTCGTTGGAAAGACCAAGTAGAGGACAACCTGACGAAGCTTGGAATTTCCAACTGGCGTCAGCAAGCGAAAGACAGAAATGGCTGGCGCAAATTCTTAGATGAGGCCAAGGCCGACATACGGTTGTAGCGCCAACTAAGTAAGTAAGTAAGTAGTTGTGACATTGACTGTTCCATTTATAATGGCACGTTTTAAATACTGTGAAGCTCTTAAACTACAAATTATTTTCGAATATAAAAATGAAAATTCGCAAATATCTAACGTGAAACAGTTTGATATTAATAGGTCAATAGTTTGCAGGTAAATAAAGAAATATACCTTCACAAAAGACGTAATAACGGTACATTAAAGAGGGCGACCGCGGAAAACATCGCTACGTGATGACAGGAACATTGGTGGTGTGTTCAAACGAAATGCATTTGCCACATCCAAAGAGGTTGTTCGGACACTTGATTTAGATATCCACCACAGCACTGTTTGAAGACGAGCCGTTGAGAACGATTAAAGAAGTTACAGACCGGCAGAGAAACCTTTGCTTACAGCTAAGCATAAAAAACAAGGTGAGGTGTTACAATTTAAACCATTATGTATGAAATTGTGACAACTAGTTGCAATTTATTGTTTTTTAGACTCAGTCTTCCAAAAGAGCACCTTAATTGGACCGTTCAAAAATCGAAAACCGTTTTTTTAGCGATGAATCAAAGTTCAACTTGATTAATTCAGATGGGATGTGCACGGTACGGTGCCACCCAGGTACACGACTTGAAGCTCGAAACTGCAAAATAAATTTTAAGCACGGAGGCGATGGTATTATGGTCTGGACTTGTTTTTTCTATAATGAAGTTGAACCATTTCAAAAAATCGATGGAATTATGGATCGATTTGTATATAATGACATTTTAGAAAGCAAGATGCGACCGCATTCAGAGTGGAATATGTCGCTTCAGTGAACGTTTCAGCCCGATCACGACCCGAAGCACACTTCAAAGTTCATCAAAGATTACATAAGAGGCTATGGGATTCAAGTCCTTGATTAGCCGGCACAGTCACAATGACTTAAATCCCATTGAAAATCTATTTGGGATTTTGAAGGTAAAAGTTTCTGGTCAAACGTTTTCCAATAAGACTGCACTGTATGAAGCGCTGAAACTTAATTGGGAACATATACTAATACTAAGATATCTACTGTAATAGAGTCGATGCCGCTCGGCTGTGCAGCGGTTATCAAGAATAATGGATCTTACACCAAATATTAATTATGTGGCTTTTGTTTTGCTCTCAGACAAACTGAATGCAGTCACATTAATTTTTAATTTAATAAAGAAAACAAAACCAAATTGGAATATGATTTGTTTTTAATATGATGTATAAATACATTCTTTGGTTCCTATAATCATTTTTGTGTGTCCCTAATATTTAAAAAGATACACGATTTTGTAGTAGCGTACCGATTTTATTGCTATTATTTTGCGCAACACTGTACATTCTTTCTAAAAAATTAATGCTTGGAGAAACTTAACTTTAAAAATTTTTTCCAACATATTAAAATACAATTTTTTTCCAAACAAAGCTTACATCTCATTGATGTAAGAGATAGGCTTGCCAGATTGGCTCGATTTGTCTGACTTGTCTAGATTTTTCGCCTCATCTCCAGAGCTCAGTTATTGAAGAGAATTGTCTATATAAAACTTTTACAGATATTTTTTTTTTGTTAAAAACTATGTGTGTTAGATAAAAAAAAATAATTAATTGTGTTTTCCTTTTGTATAAAAATGTTTCTGCTCTTAAGACAATCAACACATTGAAAAGAGTTTTCGGGTATTTTTACAGAGAAACGTCGTTATGCGCAGGCGTTTAAGATCGTATCGGCTTTGTGATTTAAAGTTTACACAGGTGTTCATAAAGAGAAAAATCACTGAATTAAAAAATGTAAGCCTTATACGATCAAAACCATCCAAAATATAGCATTGTTAATGATTTGTTGGCGGTAAAGAAGGGTGTG
This sequence comes from Dichetophora obliterata, assembly GCA_963920525.1. Taxonomy (NCBI): domain Eukaryota; kingdom Metazoa; phylum Arthropoda; class Insecta; order Diptera; family Sciomyzidae; genus Dichetophora; species Dichetophora obliterata. Next base: position 86,806,996 of record OY986437.1, read on the forward strand.
GCAAAAATGTTTCCTAAACTCTCGTACACACATACACTTACGTTCTATCTGTCACCCTTCTGGGGGTTCCAATACAAACAGCACAAAAAACAACCTCCTGTCTCGTGTAACCCCCAATCAAATCCCATCCTACGACATATCTGTGATCACAAGGAACAATGACTAAACTCAAAATATCGTCAAAATGCGATATGGAATTTACTTTATTGCCAATTTTTGGAAGTATGCAGATAACCATTTTTTACTCAGAATTGATCATCACGTTTGTCTGCACATATTTTGTTAGTAACGGTTCATATATTTCAAAAAAATGGGTCTTCGTTCATGCAATTAAAATATATTTTCTTACGATGCTTTTAGTTTAGTCGTTATTCCTTGTGACCACAGATATTTCATTGCTCGTGCACACAAAAACCATTTGCATATTTTTTGCACATTTGCATTCCCACACAAAGTCTATCTCAGTCGTATCTGAAATTAGAAAATTTTTCGTTACGAGACTCAAAAAATTTTACTCTCATCAAATCGCCGCCGAAGAAGTTTCACTTCAAAAAGTTTAAAGGTTGAAAAATTTTTGATTTTTTAAACTAAATAAATTTATAACCAATAGAAGTTGAAAAACTTAATCAAAATGGTTGGAAAAGTTATATTAAACTTGGAAAATTTTGTCTCTTATGTTAAATTATTTAACTAAAAAGGTTGAAAAGCCAGACTAATTACCCAACGGGAAAAAAGCACTCCGAAAGGCCTTTTTTAATGGTGCTTGCAAGTCAGCTGAAAGCGCTGACTCCATGTATGACACACCATTGTATTTTTAACATTACATGTCATTGGAAAAAAGCACTACAATTTAGCTTACTTTAAATTGCTTCAAAAGGCCTTTCATGGGATGCTTTGGGTCAGCAGTTCGTTGCACTCTTTTTTGTTTTGCCTTCCAAAGAGAGAGGGATAGAGAGAGAGAGAGATTTTTGAATTCGTCCAAAATAAGGGTTAGAAGACAAACATCGATCTGCTTCAAAAGGCCTCGCTTGCAAAGCTTTGGGTCAGCAGTTCGTTTTTATTATTGATAAATAAGCAAAAAATGTACGTTTTGCTTAAAACAATAAATACAACAATGTTTTTCATTTTGAAGCAGTTCATATTTCAATATTTCATAATTAAATTTTTTTATAAAAAAAAAACTTTCACATCAACTTGTGCGCACTTGTATCAAACAACTGATTGAAAGCATGCCTTTCTTTTTTTCTTTGTTCGTTTTTTTCTTTCGTTTGTTTTTTTCCTTTTGTTCGTTTCTCTTGTTGTGTCCGTTACTGAGCGCGATTCATGCATTCCTCGCTTGCACAGTAACAAAATAAGTGCTGACGTTTTGCTCCTGGAGTCAGCTGCTGACATGCCGGCCCGTTGAGTAGTTTAAGAAAGTAAAATTTAAAGTTGAAAATTTAATTTTCTTCTTTAAGCTATTAAATTTGTTTTTATTTAAATAAAAAATATTTTTATAAAGTATTCATAAAGTTTTAAGCAGCGATAACGTCTGTGTTCGATTTCTGATTTTTTTTTTATCTTAGGCATACAACTTAATTATGGTTAGGTTAGGTTAAAATGGTGGCCGGTCAAGGACCGACCCACATAGACCAGATATTTGGTCCGTTGTGGTCCCACAGGGGATCTACTCCTCCCCTCCTAAGTACTGTCGTGAAACCACCCTGAACTAATAATAAAAAGCAGTAGACGTTTAACGTCTGCCTCCTCAAGATCCCTGAGATCATCAAAAAAGAGGGTTCCTAGATGCTTCTGTCTTCTCCGGGCTAAAGCGGGGCATGAACAGAGAAGATGCGATACCGACTCCTGCTCTTCCTCATCCCTGCAACTCCTGAAGAAGTCATTCGCATGAACCCCCATTCTAAGGGCATGCCTATTTATGATACAGTGTCATGTTATAACGCCTATCAGAATGGAGAGATCTTTCCTTGCCATTTGAGTGAGCTTAATCGTTCGTTTTTCAGTAAAACTAGGCCACTTCTGTCCAGCTGTGTTAGAGGTGATGCTATGCTTCCACCTGCAGTTAGCCAATTCTGTGGCATGTTGCCTAAGAGCGAGCATGCAAGACGCAAGTGGCACGTCTAATGTTTCCATGTCTGGCAGCAGCGTTGCCGCACCTTCCCTAGCGAGCTCATCCACTCTACAATTTCCAGGAATGTCTTTATGCCTTTGTACCCAGACCAAATAAATGTCGAACTTATCAGCTATCTCATTAAGAGGCGAGCGACATTTAAGGGCTATTGGTGATGTTAGGAACATACCTGCAAGGGATTTCATCGCTGCTTGGCTGTCTGTAAAAATGTAGATATCTTTAGTTGATATCTCACTATACCTCAGCCATTCCACAGCTGTATAAAAACCATTATTTCAGCCTGGAAGACACAGGGAATAATCTGGCAGTCTAAATGAGGTTCTGATGTCTAGATCCGTTGAAAAAACGCCCCCCCCCAACTTTGCTGTCAAGTTTTGAGCCGTCAGTAAAAATATGTGCGCCAACTTGGTTTAGCGGCAGTTACCCGTCCCATTCTACTCTGGTTGGGGTTACTTTATAAAAGCCGTTCTCGAATGAGGGAGCGGCAATAGTGTATTCGATGTTGCTGGGAACTGCTCCTGCAAGATCGATAATGTAGGAATGACCTGTGTGAGTGTTAGTCCACTGCGAGGTTGCTCGCTGTTTCCTGCGCCAACCTTTTTTCCCATAATATCAAGGGGTATTAAGCAAAGAAACGCATTTAGCGCTTCCGATGAAGTGGACCTTAGCCCTCCGCTGATACATACGGCCGTAGTTCTTTGTACTTTCGCTAATAATTTGCAATTAGACTGTGTTTTTAGTGCTGTCCACCACACACATACACCATATAGCAAGATTGGCTTCACTATAGCTGTGTAAATAAAACATGCAGTATTCGGGGAAAGCCCCCACGTTTTGCCTTTAGCTTTCTCACAGGCATATAAAGCAACATTGGCCTTCCTTGTTCGCTCAAGAATATTCGGTTTCCAGCTAAACTTTCTATCCAGAATAACTCCTAAGTATTTTGACTTTTCCACGAAGTTTAGCAGAGTGCCATCCAGACGTGGAGGAACTATGCGCAGAATTTTATATTTCCTCGATATAAGAACCAGTTCAGTTTTTTGGGGATTAACTCCCAACCCAGAACTTTTGGCCCAAGTATTGAGATCGAAGAGCGCTGACCCAAGCAGCTCCGAGAGAGTATTAGGAAACTTTCCCTGTGCAGCAATAGCTACGCCATCCGCATAGGCAATCACCTTGCAACCAACCTTTTCTATTTTCCTCAGAAGTTCATTAATTACCAAGTTCCATAATAAAGGTGATAGAACACCCCTCTGAGTAGTGCCTCTACTCACAAATCTCCAGGCTTTTAAGTTACTTAGAGATGGTGACTCATCCACTCGAAGCTTCATGAGCGAACCAATGATTGCCCCCGGAAGAAAATGCTAAAGGCACCTTCGACATCTAGAAAAGCAACCATTGTGTACTCCTTATGGAAAAAAGAATTTTCTATAAAGTCTACCAGAGAGTGCCATTTTTACAGATCTACCTTTTCTGTAAGCATGCTGTGAAGCTGAAAGCAAATTTGTGTCTTTGCTACAACGAATATGAGCCTCAATCAGTCTTTCGAGTGTTTTCAGAAGGAAAGATGAAAGACTGATGGGTCTAAGGTCCTTCGGACTCGTTTGAGATATCCTACCCGCCTTAAGGATAAATACTACCTTTACATCCCTCTATGTATGTCATTTCAAGGCAAACTTTGAAAATGACAAGAAGCCGTGGAAGGATAATGGACTACGTCTGCTGTAGTACGGCTGGAACTATACCATCAGGCCCAGAAGCAACTCAATTATACTATGAAATTTTATTTTCAATTTATAAATTCTTAAATTACAGTCATATCGAGCCATAACCGCAGAAAAACTGTAACTAACAAAACATGTAAGTCCAATTTTTGTGATGGGTATAACTTAAGAACAGTTTAACTTAGAGATCTGAAATTTTGGGAGTAGATCTCGAGAAACAATTTGAGTCTGTACCAAACTACTCAGGAACAAAAGTGCTGCGTATCAGACTCAATTTTATTTTTAAAAGCTACGAGTAGTAACGTAAAACTGCGAAGTTTTTACGAACAGGACCCGAGAACAGAATTCATATATTGTGCCAAATTAGCTGATATGTATCGAAACTGGCCCGAGTCTTAATTTTAAAGTACCCGAAACATACCAAATAAGTACCTCGAAAGTTACCTGAAATAGTACCGTAGTAAGTCTGTATAATGTCAATAAATTGCTCAAAAACTAGCGACTATATTCGAGCACAATAAACTGACGAGTGCCCGAATCGATCTTCGTTCGTACATTGTGCCTGCCCAAGGTGTTCAAGAACTAGCACTACTTACGGTGCAGAGGTCGGACATTTCCCGACACGGGAAACGGACATATATCAGCTACTTTATTGACACAAAATATGAAATTGTTTCTCGGGGATGAGTTTGTTATAGTACTATCGTTTGTTATTAAAAAGTGAATTTCGGATTTCGTGTTGGTTACACTTTTTTAGCGGTTATGGCTCGATACATAAAAAAGAACTCATTTTATTCGTGTTTGGCTAGGAAATCGAAAGAAATTTACACCACACTCCAAAGTATTTAATTATTCTACAAGTGACAAGCCTCATACAAGTAACGACAACTGTAATGTAATATCCGATTCTTTTCTTATTAATAAAAAACTTTTAGCTTAGCTTGTTATTTTGTAAAAAGGGGAACAAATATGTTTTCTAGAAATGCAAACAATCACGATTTTTAGAAATCATTGCTTTCAAATCAGTTTAAATCCAGCACATAAAAAAGTATAGTTTTTAAGCAGTTAATCTACCCTTACTTCTTAAAATAGTTAATCTTCGAGGATGTTGTAAAACTTTCTTGTACTATGTCGTATAGCAACAAGTTAAAGTAAATTTTATGACAGCTGCGATAAACCAGTCTGCGTGACTTTTCTTGGTTGCTACATTCTAACCAAGACTTCTTCAACGCCCTCAAACAAAGTTGCTAACAATATTAAAACTTTGCATCATCAACTTTTTGTGTGGCTGCAGAGAAAACCACTTAAGGCAACAATTTGTTGCTGCAATACTCGTAAATAAAACATCAGTGAAAAAGAAGCAAAGCCAAAAAACCTATAATACGCAATTTGCATAAAAGTTTGGTAACGATAAGTTTAGAAAAGAGCGCATTAATTACGCTGTTTTTGCTCGTTTCTTTTGCCATTTTTGTTTTAGATTTCAAATAAAGCTGCCAGCAACAGATACCTAAACAGATGAACACACATACACACACGCACACACACACGAACTCAGACAGCTTAGGGCATCCCAATGTGCACAAAAACGGATGCGGATCTGTTTCGAACCCGTTACGAGTCCGTCAGCGCGGAATTTGAACTTGTATGTTTCGACGGACCCGTTTCGAACCCGTTAAAAATCCTTCAAAACAATGGTCAGAACGTTAACATAATAGGCAATTTTGAAACTTGTATGCAACCTTGTATTTTATTTTCAATAAATATGGGAAACAAAATACAATTCTGTACTTATTTTCATTTTAAATTACTTCCTTACATTATTAGCCACGTAGTCCTAAAGTTTTTTCCAAAACGAATAGAACTACTTGTCAGAATTTTTAAATAATTATGATGAGTGAACAAGTTACATGTGACTATATGATAACCGTACACCAGATATTTTGTACTTAGGTGCATTTTAAAGACAATACACAAACGAGCTTATATTGTAATTGGAAGGTGGCAAATGTCCAGCCGGTACCTAAAATGGGCGATGCCACGAACCCTGCAAACTACCGACCCATTACAATATGCTCTACGCTTTCCAAAGTTATGAAGAGAGTAATAATCTTCACTTTTTGAGCCTTCAGAAGTTGACTTTTAAACTTTTTTCGGCTTTTTTTAAAATATTTTGTACCGCTTTTGTAGGGCAGTTAAGAAGCAAATGATTCAATATAAAAAATGTGTTTTATTGCTAAAAAATAAACAAAAACATAGTACTTCAGTAAATATATAATATACAAAAATCCAAATATTGCAATTTTAGTTCTTATATAGATAACCAGACTTTTTATGAATAAGTTTTCCCGGGTAATCGAAAAAAGGAGAGTTAATTTTCGAGATAAAATTTAAGAACATTTTGGAAATTTTTAATGCAAATTTCTTCATCAACCGTCAATATTTATGAAATTAAAAAAAATGTGATGTCTCTATCTGCTTTCTTAAAAATGAAAACTCGCTTTTCCGATTCCCCAGAAAAATTATTCATAATTGGGCGGAATATCAAGCCCTAACCGCCGAATTAACGTAAGCGTTATAAACTAAATTTTACAAGAGAAGCATTTTCCTTGCTTTTTGTTTTTTTTTACATAAGCGGTACATGTAAATTTTATTTTTGTGTTAGATATGACTTTAGAACAGTTTTACATAGAGATGTGAAATTTTTGGAGTTCACGACTTTGTTGTCATTATCGTTGTACTATCGTTTGTCATTTAAAAATTAATTTCGAAAAAGTGGCGCTTACGTTAATTCGGCGGTTAGGGCTTTATATATTTGTTCACAAGTGAATGCATAATTAAAAGAACCACATGTCTCAACTCATGTATCAACTGAACGTAGAAATACCAACATGTTAAGATGTTCTGGCGAAAGCTTGTTTCGCAATTGGTTCGCTATGAGACCAGCATGAGAAAATAACCTTTGGGATGGCACCGAAGTTGCAGCAATTGATGCCCAAACAAAACGAAATTCAGTTTTTATGCATTTCCAGACAACAAGCAGATTTTTATTAAGTTTTCGATCAATAGCTGGGCGAGCCAGATAAAGATTTAGCTGAGTGGCCACCCCTTCAATTTCATCACTTGTAGAGTCCATGTTTGTTTTAACCACCTTATCCAAAAAACTTAATGGGTGTATTTCTTTATTAATTTCGGATAAAGAAGAGAACGAATAGAATAGATTATTGTTTATCCAGAACAGAATGAATAAGGAAACATTATTGGAAAAGAAAGAATATTTGTTTTTTTTTTGTTAAAACCAGATACATATTTTTCGTATACAATTAAAGACAACAAATACACCAGATAAAATTTAAAAAATAAAAATGCAACAACGCAATTTAAAAAATTTAAACTAAAAATTTTATCATTTTCATTTAGCGACATTTTACTTCAAACAATCGAATATAACCTCACACACAAGGAATATTCTTTTTATTCTACCTTAGCTGATAGTGCAAAAAGAACGCGTTTGGAATATTCCGTAAGAATAAAAAAAAAAACAAAAAGAATATTCCGGATAATCAGAACTGAAAAAAGAAACAAAAGCAGTCTTTCTGAACGTCTGGAATGAATAAAGAAATACAACCAATATGTCACTTTTATCGGATTCCGGATTATTAGATGTCGATGCCGCTATTACAACTTCTTCATTGGAAATTATTACTTGCCTGATCTCGGCATTCACAAGATCACCTAAATGGAGCAGGGGGGGGGGGGAGTAATTTTTGCAGTAATTATTTATGTACTGCTGCTTACCAAGGTGAAAGATTGCTTGAGAATGAACACTCTCGGATATTTTAAAATGCGTGCTTTTTGAATCTAGGATCTAGAAGTGTTAAAGAAGCGTATGGTTTTACCAATTCAATATTGTAATTTTTTTTTTTTATTTCAATGGCAAGCAGTCGTTTTAAATTCTTGCCAATTTGACTTAAAGCAGAACATTCCTCTGTTTACTATAATAAAAAATTAATTCATTTGAGCGTAGTTTGAATATTGTGAATATAAATTTGTATCAACAGCCCTATTCTGGCGAAGTAACAATTACCCAGTAACCCAGTATTCCTGATATTTCCTGTTTGTTGTAATGTTGTTTTTTTTCAAAGCAAAATTTTAATCTCTAAAATAATAAATTTTGATAAAAATTGGTGCCTGCTTTCGTTTCGTTTATTAGTTTAGAGAAGACGGTTCGCAGATAAGCGTTAAGGTTTTTGTTTCGAATAAAATGAAAAAAGTCGAAAGTAAAAGTCCACTTTTTTAATATCAGAAAGTCGATTGCCAAAAGTCAAAAACTATCAAGCAAATGTTGACTTTCGAATTATTTCGACTTCGACTTGCACATCCCTAGCATAACCAACTGCTCAATGACCGTCAATATAGTTTCCGTAGTGCTCGTTCTACTGGTGATCTTATGGCGTTCTTTACGGAAGAATGGAATCAATGAGTTCACTTTTTCGGTGAGAGCAGAGTTGTTGCTCTAGATATTTCAAAAGGGTTTGACCGAGTGCGGCAAAAAGCGCTCGTGTTGAAACTTGTTGCATATGGTTTTTGTGGTAACTTTGCTCGATGAATCATGTGCTTTCTCAAGGACAGAAGGATTCGCGTCATAGTTGATGGTATTTCGTCTGAGGAGCACGCCATCAACTCAGGAGTACCGCAGGGTTCAGTTCTATCGCCAACCTTGTTTCATGTTTTCCTTGACGACCTTCTGTCGTTGAAGCATAACCCAAAACACTTGTTTGCGGACGAAAGCAGCATTTATCATTCATATTCATTCCAAAAACGCACACGATCTATTTCGATTGAGAGAAATAGGCAAAATGAAAGACACACTCCTTAATGATCTACAAAAAATCTCCCACTGGGGGTGCTTTCTGTCAACCCACAAGCGGATGGATTGCTCCTTAGCTCCCCTCATTATGAATGGTGTGGATCTTGTAGAAGCAGCCGCTCTTGACGTTCTGGGCGTATCGATCTAATCTGATCTTCGATAGGGGATAAAAGTATTTTATTCTCTCTCAACTCTCTTGGGCATCGACATAATATTGGTTGCCTCAGTTTCTGTATAGGTACTACCATGGGAAGTATTCAAAGGAGATACATGGCTTAAAGCCTTCAGCTCGTGTGTTTCCCACGTTCACTGTTCAAGCCCACCCCTTTACCATTGCCTCGATGTCCAACAGAATCTAGCAATACCGAGGTCATTCGTTTTTTAGTCTCATGGTAAAGTTGTGGAATAGTCTCCCTGGAAGCGTGTTTCCCGACAGTTTTGAGCTGTGCAAATTTAAAACAAATCTTCACCGACACTACTTCATCTATCCGCCCTCCAACGAAATATCATCCATCTCCCAAATCAACACAATGCTTATACATTTAAAGGGGGCATTCCCTGGTTCAGTCTAAAAAATACACGTTAGTGGAGGACGTGGCGAAAAAGTTCTTCTACTTTGTGCATGATCGCAAAAGATAGAAAACAGAAAATCATGGATAAAAAAAATAAATAAAATAAATTTTTATTTCATTCATTTATTATTATTTTTGAGAGGAATTTCATTCTCAAAAGAATCAGCTTCGGATAAAATACAGATAAGTCGGATAAAATATACGAAGAAGTAAGTCTATCTCGAATTCATAACGGATGTGTATGGCACACTGGGATATGACGCATCAGTAAGCAATCAACAGACTATGCCATAAAAACAGCCCGGAATCCAACCTTGAACTATTTTTCACTCAACTGAGTGTTTATCTGTTCAAGTGGAAGGAAATTGAAACGTTTTTCTTTTTGTGACAAAAGTCACACATAATCAATTTTATTTTATGATGCGAGTAAATGTGAGTTGGTGAGTAAACGAACGTGTGAGTTGTGCTTTAATAAGTTCACGTTTGTGCAAAATCGGAAGATAGTGATAATATAAGTTAATAAATGTGACTATAGCGTAAAACATTTAAGAAGTTGAAAGTCACAGTGTTTTAATTAGCTTTTAGTTGGAGTATAATTGGTTCTACATCTAGCCAATACCCTTTAGAATGTGAGTAATTTTTTAATGCTGGACATAATTTTTACTTCCCCGATGTTAATTTCAATAGCTTGATGCAGTTGTTGGCATTGACTTTTATCAGTAAAAACTAGCATTTCCTTTATAAACGAAACTGTTTAAATTTTAACAGTTTTTATATTTTATTGAATTTAATATTATCTAAGTTGAGAAAAATATGTTACGTTAAAAATTTTTAGATGTGACATTACGTTTTACCACGTGGTTTCCAAAAAATTTAAAATTAAAAATATCACTGCGTTACACGCAATTATAACTAGCTTAGTACAAAAGCTAAGAAAAAAGTTACGGTACGACTATAAAGGTTGATCCTTAGACCTTAAGAAAAAAAAAAATTATGACGTTTTTAGGACGCGGAAAAAGACACTTATGCATTAAAAATAAAAAATTGTTGTTTCACACTGAGTATAAGTGCTAGAGTAAAAATTATTGTATGCCAGTAAAGCTGTTTCATGGAATTATTCCTCGGTGAGAAATTATAACGTCTTCAGGTCATAGAGATAGCAGCTTCTGCAACGAAAATGCAATACTGCAGTATAGGCGTTACTGTAAAAATTATTATTCGACACTAAAGGTCTGATCTTTGTCCTCTTGATAATAATAAAAAAAAAAATGTATAATCGCGGTGGTAGCTGCTTAATGTAACAAAAATGCAAAAACGTTGCATGAAATTTTATCTCGGTGACTAAAGGCATAACGGTTAGCTTTTTGATGCAATACTAAAGGTGGGTTCTTATAGGTCATCAAGACTTAATGTAACGAAAATCCACCGTGGCAATATTACTTGGCACTAAGATATACATAAGTGCACCACAGTAAAGTTCGGTGACTAGGACTTGGGTTTAAAAAAACCAAAGGCAGAAACGATAACAAAACCAAATACAAAAACAAATAAAACATAAAAGAAAAAGCAAGCGAAATCGCAAAAATAAAACTAAGTGAGCAAACTCAAAAGCAAATGAGCAAGGGTAAAATCAAGAGTAGAAGCAAAAGATAAAGCTTAGCAAAAGCTTTTTTAAATGAGCAAAACCAAAATAAAAATCGTAAATCACGCGAGCAAAAGATTTTGAGCAAACACATACAAGCTAAATCAAAAGTAAAAATATCAAATGCAAATAAACAACAGCAAAAATAAATGCAAATGAACAAAACCAAAGATAAATGCAAATGAGTAATGCAACAGAAAATACAAATGAGCAAAGAAAAAATATGGTATAGGTATGGTTCCTACTTTATACTGACATTTTTAATATTACTACCACTATTTTCAACTTCTACTACTTTTACATACTATGTATGAAATCAAGGTGTGGTATGATTGCGTCAGATGATGGTAGGTTATGATGATGTGGTATAATAGTATGGGATGATGGGTAGGATCAAGTGAATTATGGTATACTATAAAGGTATTTTATTGCAAGGATAGTGTGGTATGTTAAGAATACTAACTACTGATTTATACGCTAATGTCTACTATTAACCATAATAGCTTTTTACTACTAACTAATCTACTTTTACTGCTCGTAATGCTATTTATACTACTTATTCTATTACTTTATATAATATTTTATATATGCTACTTTTTTCAACTTTTATTATTTCTATTACGTATGGAATGATGATATTGTAAGATGGTGTGATAAGTTGGTATAGGATGATGGGGTGAAAGGCTAGTATGATTGTAAATTATTTTTTTATGTTTCTATAATAATTTGCAATTTCTTTTAAGAGTACTAGTTGCACTATTTTTGTCCTACTACTACCACCTTTTTCTACTACTATTTTAAACTAATTGAATAAAATCCAAATGTTTTCTCAGATTTCTTAAAAGGATTTTATCTTAGAGGCAAATAATTTAAAACTCGGGTGGTTTCATTAAACTTTTTAAAACTTTATTAAATAAAAACTTTGACACTATTTGAATACTGACCGATTCAATGCGTGGTCGATGAAATATTAAAAGTAGGTAACTTTAGAAAAAATTATAATGGCAATAGTTCAAAGACAAAGTAAAAAAAACTTAAAGAGTTATTCTCTTACATAAGTGTATACATAGTTACAGCTTCTTCGCAAATGGCCTGTTATAAAGATGAGCAAGTAGAAAATATGATCAAAGATAATTTATGAGCGTTTTATCGATAACCAAGCAATGAAATTCTAGTATGTTACTTGAGTTTATATAATATACAAATAAACTTGATAATTGTATGGAATATTAAATCGAGGTTATTTATCAAATATTAAAAATATAAACATTTTTACTAATAAGATGCTTAATACAAAAGAGTAGTATTGCGACTGAATACTAATTTTTCTATTACTATTTTCTCAAAATACTTTTTCTACTTCTATTTGTGTATTTCATCTATTATCTTCTAACTATATCCTTCTGTTATTTTATTAATATTTTCAACTTTACTTATACTATTATTTTCTACTACATATAGGATCGTGGTAATGTTTGATAGCATGATATGATAGTATGATATGATGGCATGGGATGATTTGGTATGGTTTGATGTTATGATGGTTTAGTATGAGATGCTTATTTTTAATATTTTTTTAATTTTTTTTTCACTTTACTATTTTCTAATACCATTTATATTACAATTTATGACCTTTATTTCGGCTAATACTTTTTATTACTTGTGGTATACAATAATTTGGACAAGTACTAATTCAAGGACTTTAATCTTGGACAAGATTATATTTATACAAGGACTAGAACAAGGATTTGAATACGGACTACGACAAGAATTTAGAAGAGGAATAGGGCCAAAACTATAGGCTTTAAGGACGTCTGCTTGTTCCCAATATTTAAATACTAACCAACGTAAAATTATGGTTATTACTAACGTATAGTGACCAAGCACGACAAGGCTAAACATAAATTGTCACGTTAAAATACTTGTGAGTGTGTCGAGAACATAGTTGTGAGATGTATAAAAAATTATCTTAAAATAGTTAAATTTCAAAGAAATTACCAAGTAGATCCTGTAAGTTGAATGAGTATCGCACTGTTAGTTTAAAGCCATCCAGTGCGGTTGATGAATGTTAGAAAACTGCGAATTTTTGCTGTTAAGAGTTACTCTAGATTGTTAAAGAAGGACTCGCCGAGCAATCTTAATCTAGACCTTTCTAGGACTGTGCAGGTGCACAGAAAGTGAGTTAGAGTTTCCTTTTATTTGGGTCGGCGCAGCTGCGACAGTGGGTATTGCAAAGCAGTCCGATTTTTTCGGATTGTACTCCGATGCACCAGTGATTTGTAGTAACAGCCGTGGTTATGGCTATTTGAGAGCATCTCCTGAGTTCGGCCTAGGTTGTAAAGAGGCCATCATTTTCTTGATGTTTTGCAAGTGGTCCAGCCTCTCCACCTACGACCTCCTAAGGCCAAGTAGTAAGGGTGAATTACCCCCTTAACAGTGTCCAGTGGAATTGCGTCTGATTCCTGTCTTGATGGAGTAATCGATGGAGTAATCACGCCTAGGCAGTTTATCTGCCTTTTCAGTACCATAAATATCCCTACGGCCGAGAACCCAGTTTATGGATTTTTTTTTTTTAGTTTTATAGATTATTTTCTAAAAAACTGCCGCAGATGGTCATGCAGCCGGTTTCTACATCAACATTGACGACGCTCAATTGCACAGAGGCGTGGTCCTTGGCATGAATGATCCTGTTGGATGCCGAGCACTTCCTGGGGCAGTACAAATCAACAGACTCTCTGGCGTCGTTTTACATCGTTATAGATTTTTTTTAAAAATTTATAAAATTGATTCATCCCGAGAGTCGAAATGTTAAGTTAGTTTCTTAGCCGAGCCAGTTCATCCTTACACTGCTTTACCGGTTTGAAGTTGGTGCTGATCGCAGCTAAAGCTTTAATGGCAGCTTAGCAATCCGTTAAAATAGCTACACTGAGGTGGTTGGTGTGGGTTCTACTTAAAGCTTCTCTTATCGCTTAAAGCTTGGCCTGAAAAAAGCTGGCTTACAGCCCTATTCTGGCAGCTTAACTAAGCTCACCACATTAACAAAATAGTTAATATTAATTATTTGTTAAGGTTTCGTATTCTGCTGCAAATTTAAAAGCTCTTTTCCTTACAATTTTGTTAATAACAGAAAGAGTCTTAACAACGAATGAAATATATGTGCTTAGATAGAAAATTGTTGTGAAAATAATAAAAAAATACAAATTAAAATATAATATTGAGTTTAAATATATTAAACGGAAAAAGGGAAGAATTTTTTACTTATTTTAAGTGTTGATAATGAAATCTTTCAGTAGCCGTGGCAAATTTTTCAAGCGCTTGCAAAGTCACAAGATGCTGCACTCGAAGCATCTATTTATAAAGCGCATCTCTTCTTTCAATAGGCATATCGATTTTCACCATGCATGGTGAACTTTAAAAGCTTTTTAAGTTTTTATGTTGTTAATGATTTTTAAGAATAGCAACATTTACATAACATAACAATCAGCTTAACAAGAGCTTCTTAACTATTTCTTGTTAAGCTAACAACCAGAATAGGGCTGTTAGTCTGGTAGACCAAAAGCTTCCGCCACTCCCAGTTTCTTCGAGTATATACCAGCTCCCACTCCGTACTCTATCTTTGAGCCATCAGTGAAGAAGGAAACATTGAACACTAAGTCAGGTCCTCCATTGCTCCACTCTACTCTGGTGGGGAACTTGATCGTAAAGGATTTCGTGCAGGCAAGATTGGGAGTGTCATAGTCTGTGTTATTATTTGTATTTGTATTTCATTGATTGATTTGATTGATTTGATTGATTTATTGCGATAGTAATTAGTACATTAAGAACAATTTTTTTTATAGTACAATATATAATTGGAAATTAGTGGCATACTAAGAATTCATTAATTCACAACTTAACTATATCTTAATTTAATTATTTATTTATATATTTTTTTTAATTAAATCTTATATTTATATAATGCGGCAATAGATTTTTGGCTATCTCAGTAATTAAAAAACATATACTTAAAAGTTAAAAGAAGAAAAATGCTTAAAAACTAAAAGTCTAAAGTTTCCTTTCTTTTGGGCTTATTTTAAATTATTTGGTAAAGAGTTCCATAATCTAATGGTGTTAATGAAGAAAAGCCTTGTTGAATTCAAATAATAAAATTTCGGTAGCATTAAATTTCGGCTTCTATTTGATAGGCTAAATTGCAATTTTACATAAAGATACATTGGAGTTTTTGAATAAATTGCAATTTTACATAAAAATACAATGGATTTTTTGAATAAATGATATTATGTAAAAATATACAGTTTCTTTCATTCATGTAAGAGGCAAAGCTACAACCCAGAATGCTCTTACTCCAAGACGAGATATGATCAAACTTACGTAAACCATAAACATAGCGAGAAGCATTATTGAAAGCGAGTTTTATTTTATGAAGTCAGGTCAAGATGTAATGGGGGCAGATAATCTTAGATTACGCAATTCACAATAAATTTTACTAACTACACTATTAATAAGGTCAACACATGTAAGTGAAGAATTCAACACAAAGCCAAGATTAGTGACTTTACTTACAAACTTAAGGGGAGTATTACCAATGTAGATAGAAGGAATGTCGTGCATATAAATTTTGTTTTTTGATATTGGTAAAAGTAGGATTTTATTGGATTCAGAGTAAGACAATTTGTTACCGCCCATTTATGAATTATTTCTAAATCTTCATCCATCCTGCAACTCAGATCATCAATAAGACCAAAACGTCTAGAGAGATAAATTTGGATGTCATCAGCGTATGCGTGCAAGGTGACACTATTACATATCAAAAAGATATAATTTACGAACAAACTGAACAGTAAGGGACCAAGAACAGATCCTTGTGGTTCTCCAGATTTAATGAATTTAAATTCAGAATAGAGAGACCCAACTGTTGTTCTTTGAGATCTATCAGTTAGATAACTCTACATAAGCTTCACAGCACTATTTGAAAACCCGAAGAAGCATGACAACTTTTTACAAAGAATATAATGATCTACCGTATCACATGCTTTAGAAAAATCTAAAAGGCAAGGAATAGTAATAAAATCTTGGTCATACTCAATTCGTATATCATCAATAAATTTAATTATCGCAGTACAGCAACTATGTCCTGAACGGATTCCTGATTGTTGTAATGATAGGAGTTTGCTTAGGCTTAGATAATTAGTAATTTTTTCCACCATGAGGGACTCACATCAATCAATGGCAAGTTTAATTACTGATTACAATTAATATAAATATAAATATAAAAATAAATTAAATTAACGATAAAAGCTGTTTAGCAAATTCTTAAAACCAATTTTGAAAAAGAAAAATCAATTTCAATATCTTTAGATAAATTCAATTAAGGCTCGCTTAGAGGATCATTTGTTCCGTAATTAGTTCTTATCATTCCAACGTAAAATATATCATAAAATCGGAGATAGGAATATTACAATTTTTCGCACCACTAATAAAGCATATTAAAGCCGAGATCTTACAAAAGAAGTATAAAGAATTTTATGCGTGTAAGGGTCTTAAAAGGTTGAGCTATTTCGGCTAACAAAGGCCACCAAAGGCCAAAATGGTTAGAGGAAAATTTGGTATCGAAAATTACACCCAAGTCTGATATTTTATCAACTTTTTTAATACAGAGTTACTGATATGATGTGACGTATTCATGTTAATTTGTGACTTGGAAAACGTTAATTGAAAGCTTTTTTTGACATTAAAAGAAATACCATTTTGACAGCACCACGCATAATCGTAAGAAAGTTCAAACTGTAGATAATTCGAGATTTGTTACTAGCTGAAGTGTATATTTTAAGATCATCTGCGTATAAGATATAATAAGCTTTTGAAAAACAAGAACTTATATCATTTATTAACAATATAAACAACAGCGGTCCCAAAACACTTACTTGTGGAACCCCCGATGAAGCAATGAATGGGGCAGATTTACCATTATCGACAACAGCAGATTGTATATTAGCCCTATGTGTCAAAAGTTCGATGTAACAAATCGCCAAAAAGTCTTAGGGTTGCATTTTGTATTGGCTTCAAAACCCAAAATATATTAGTTGTATAAGTATTTGTTTTGAAAATTAAATTCCCTCATGTAATGCTTGTATTTTTTGTAAAAGAACTTGTTTCTAAGGTTTTTGAGTTTTTTTAAAACCCTTTGTAAGCCAAAGAATCTTAGAATATGTAGTTGGAATCTGAGGAATGTTGTTATTAAAAATTTTTTTTACACCAGCCTTAAATGGAATAAAACATTTAGAGACATCAACACCGTTAAACATAGAGACCAAATCAATTTTATCATATATAGTATTTAAAAGAATAAAATCGCATAATTTATAATTAAATGCTTTAACATTACTGGTTGTATTTATTAGAGAAAATAAATAAAATTCTAGTTCTATGGCTAACAAAATGTGGTGCATGTCAGAATCAGAAAAAGAAAATGTGTTTTCAAAGAGCTTAAAATTAATAATATTGCTTATAAAACCAAATTTTAGATTCTGCTAAGCATATTAGCAATGTTATTAATTTGAATTAAATCAAGATTTAAAAAATTGTCGACAATATAAATTTAATTGCAGCCGCTTACATCAGACAGAGTACGAAAACTAAGAACCAGTTCAGAGTTAGCGGATTTAGAATATTGCTGTGTCCATATGGTCTGTTTTGCTAGTTGTAGGATTCTCTGAGTCTAACTGTACTGTTGATTTCGGTAAGCTTGGTGCGTATATCTATCTGTTGGTCATAGGTGTGTCAGGAAATCAAGTGCATCGGTGGGGCATAAGCGAATACTCCCTATGATGCCTATGTATGAGGATCGCTGGATCCTGGCTAGTTTTGTTATGTTGTATACTTTGTTCAGTGCATGCCACCATACTAATGCACCATATGACATGATAGGGTGCACTACTACTGTATTTTTGGGCAAAAGGGGGCATAGGGGGACACACAGGGGCATTTTTGGTTGAAGACCCAATATTTGTCGAAAGTCTTTTTACAGGCATAAAAAACTATGAAGGCCTTTTTGACTCTCTGTTCAATGTTGGTTTTCCAGCCGAGCTTATATAATAAGTTGGGGATTTGCCGAAGCAGCCCACAGTGGGTCTCTTTTCGTCCCCCATTGGACAAAGGGTACTACTGCTCGGAGTACTCGTATGTGAGCATGATACTTGTGTAAGCAGCCTTTGTCACCTCAAGCATATCCTTATAGGTTAGTTGACCAATCTCGGCTTCGCCAATAAATGGGCGTCCCAGAGTGGTCAATCTTATGCTTGCCAGCGCCGGGACCTGGCACAGAATGTGTGCTGCTGTTTCCGGCTCCTCTAGGCATAACCTACCTAGAGTCCTCGGTCAGAGTCATCTTCCCGAGATGGTACATGAAGGGACCGTGTCCTGTGACCAGTGCAGTAAGCCAGCTTAAAGTCCTTCGATTGTATCGGATAACTTTTGCTGCCTCACTACGAGACCACTTCACGGCCGCCTTTGATTGCCTGCAGTTAACAGCTTCTTCCCACCTTTTACTGTGTTCCGAGTCCATCCATTGTTTAATAATGCCTGCCACCATATTATCGCCTATGGCGATACGTGGTTCTGGTCCACAGAATTCTTCTGCTGATCCTGCTCTTGCTAAAGAATCAGCTTCTTCATTCTGTTCTATGCCAGAGTGTTATCTCACCCACATAAGTGTGAGCTCATTCGTCTGGGCGCACCTATTGAGTTTTGTAAGACATTCTATGGCCAACCTGGAAGTGATGTCTGTCCGTTGCATACACCTAATCACAGACTGATTGTCGAGAACGATGACAATTTTCTTGCCACTGATCCGGCCATCTATCAGGTGGCTACTACGCCAAGCATTTCTGCCTGGTATACAGACACAAACCTCCCCAACCTCAGTACACAGGATAGGCTTAACTCTTTTGAGTACACGCCTGCCCCGGCCCGGCCATTCATCAGAGAGCCGTCTGTGAATATACTGATATCGCGATTTCTTCACAACCGGCTCCATCCGTTATAAGAGTTTTATAACATTTTTCTGTTATTTTTACTCTCTGCCTTCCGGCCATAGGCATAAACGCCTCCCTGACATCTCTCTGTCAAGGATGCGAATATGACCATGCAGGGCCGTTGCTCCATGCCACGTAGCATTTCGCAACATCCTGAGGGCTGATAGCGCCGCTGTTTTCTTTATTTCTAAATCCAACGGCAGCATACCTAACAGAACCTCCATCAAAAGTGGTGCGTATTGCACCTGTTATTCCAACACACGCCAGCCGTTGGACTCTGTCCAGTCTCTTCTTAATGGTTTTCTGGCTGACTTTTGTCCACCAAATCACCGAAGCATACGTGATGACATGTCTAACCATCATAGTGTAAACCCATTTCATAGCCTCTGGGTTTAGCCCCCATTTGAGACCACAAACGCGTCTGCACTGGAACAGAACCCTCCTGGCTCTTTGAATCCTATCTTCTACATGCTCGTTCCAGTTCAGTTTGCTATCAAGGGTTACCCCTAGATATTTAACTTTCGTGGACATGTTGATTTCAGCTCCAAAAAGTCTGAGTGGTTCTGTCCTCAGGCCTACCCTCTTTCTAGTAAAGAGAATATTGTCTGACTTGCCTGCGTTTACGGTAAGGCATTGTTCTCGACACCACTCCTCCACCATTCGGAGTGCTCCCTTCATGAATCAGAGATGGTGTCAATGAACTTGCCGCGGACTACCAACGCAATGTCATCTGCATACCCTATCGTGTGTATGCCCGATTCATCCAGTCTAACCAGTAGTGAGTCCACAGTTATGTTCCACAGGGTTGGCGATAACACCCCACCCTGGGGACATCCTCTACTTACTCTACCTCTAGTCTTTACTCTACCATTCTGCATGTTGACAGCCCTGTGTTTGAGCATATTGTCCACCCGATTTGCTATCATTGGGCTTACATTGCGTTCTGTCAGGGCTTGCCGCAGCCTTCCAAAGCATATTTTGTCGAAAGCACCCTCGATGTCCATAAATGTGGCCATCGCAATGCCTCCTGAAAATACCTCTTTTTCAGTCACTCTTACCAATTCGTGAAGAGCACTCTCCGTAGAACTACCTGCTCTATATGCATGTTGGCATCTACTCAGAGGATTTTGCATCAGCGAGGTGCTCTCAAGACAGTCAACCATCACTCTTTCCATCGTTTTCAAGAGAAAAGATGTTAGGCTGATCGGTCTGAACGACTTCGCCTCCGCATAATCATCCATAGTGATCATCCTTTCGGCTTACAGCCTGTCAACCCTGTGCATTCCTTTCTTCAAGGGTGTCCACGGGTCATCAGACTTAAAACTTCCAGGAAAATGCACCTCCATCAGAACTTCCATGGACTCCTCTAGGTTCTCTGCCATGTTTCCATCCTATTTTCGGATCAGTCTCACTTTGGAGAATGGGTCTTTTGAAACCATTTTCTGAAGCCTACATGCTTCTGATATAGTTTCCATCCCAGAACAGAAGTCTCTCCACGACTGCCTTTTCCGTTGTCGTATGAGGTACTTCAGTTCCCTTTTCCGTGCCTTGTAATTTGCCCATGTTTCTGGGGTTCCCCCTCTCATGTGCAGATTGAAGGCCTTCCCAACCTTCTTCTTCAGAGATTCGAGTTCCGTGCACCACCATGGCGTTGGATCACCATCGTCTACTGAAAGTATTGGGCATGAAACCTCGTATGCTTCGACCATGGCCGAGCTAAGGTGTTTGATATGACTTTCTACTTCCACCGTATTCCCTGGTACTTTTATCGCTTTTTGGGTCAGTGTTTCCCTCAACTTCGCCTTATATTTACCAGGATCTGTATTCTTGGGAATCCTGACCTTCCTGCTATTCCGCTGGCGTCAGATTCCGTACTTAAATTCAAACTGTATGGATCTGTGGTCCGACATGGTTAGCCTATCCACGACCCTCCAATTTTTTATTCTGTTCAGAATCTTCCTGCAGATGCGAGTTACATCAATGACTTCCGCTCGCCTCGCATCAACGAAAGTCGGTTGTGCTCCTCTATTTGCTACCAACAGATTGTACCTCTCCACAAACTCAAGCAATTGCTCTCCTCTGTCGTTGTTGTTGGTGCTTCCCCACGCAGTATTGTGCGCGTTAGCATCACATCCTATCATCACTCCAATGTTCCTTCCCTCACAGTACTATACCAGATTCTCCACCTCTTTTGAAGGTGGTTGGTCTGGAGAGTCGTAGGGAAGATACGCTGAAGCTACCATACAAGCACCTGCACCATCCCCAATTCTCACAATGGTGAAATCCGGGGAACATAGGTGTGGCATATGTACCGCTAGTATACCATGTCTCACCAAGATACAAGTCCGTCGCCTGCCATCTGTTACTGGTTGGTACAGCGTGGCCTTTCGCTCTGAGCGACCTTTAATTCTATTGTGAAAAATCCAAGGTTCCTGAAGCATTGCTATGTCAATTCCATCCTCCTCCATGCAACGCATCATCATTGCTGATGCTGCCCTACTATGGTGTAGATTGAGTTGACACACAACGAGGTTTTCCTGGTACGGGCCCACCACCCGCCCTGGTGGTTCTTCCCTTGCAGGATTCCCCACCAGCCTCGTACCAGGGGTTCCATCGCACTCACCTTGCATCCTTTCCGAATTTGATGAGAGCTTGATCAAGGCCGCAGTTGAGTTTCCCTCCTGCCAACCTGATCGCCTCCACCTCATCCGTCCGGCACCACACGGTGAGCTTGACGCCTCCTTCCTTTGCATCTCCGAACTTCGTTACGTTACTAACTCTCCATTTAGAAGTGTCTGCAACGCACCGGTTCTGGGTCTGCAACCTCCTAAGGATGACCTCCTTGCTTTCAGAAGTTCCGTAAACAAAGATGAACATCCTTCTAACGTCCTTCAATGCGTACAGTCGGTCGATCCGCAACTCAGCCCCTTCCCATAAGTTCTTGAGCTTTGTCACGTTTCGGCACAGCCATACCTTGGATGATGGGTTCTTGCACTTAAGTACAATTATTCCATCCTCCAAGTTTGCATTGCCCATAAAACCTACATTGCCATCACTCTCATTGATGGTGTCGAGAGACTCCAAGAGAGCGGATTTAAAGACCGCTAACTGAGACTCTCCCAACTGACCATCGATGGAGCAATCTACGATGCCCATTAAGAGGTCTTTTTCTGCTACTATAGCATAGGATGTCCGGTAGCTTCCAATAACCCCTACCTGTTTGGATTTTCCTCCAGCTAAAGCCTTCGACTTCGCGTCCGCAACCCTTTGTTTTGGCAAAGTTTTACTACCGCTCGGTTTCTGGCTATCAGCCCTCTACGATTTGCCCTGGCTATCGACTTTTGAGGGTCGTCCACCAGCTCCCAACGTCTTTCCTTTATGTGGAAGGCTATCAATCTTAACAGGATGTCCACCTTCCCCATCCACATCCTTAGCCGAAGAGCTAACAGCCGTAAGCTGTCCACCTTCCGACTCACCGGTTCGAGTCGCCCCTGTAACGACTTCGCCGAAAGGTGCAGGCTGCTCCCTGAATCTTTTCCGCTCGTTCGTCTCCGGGGTGGACTCATCGCATGACATGCTTTGGAATTGGTCCGCCATTTTACTGATGGGGGACTCCAAATCATTCTCCCCAGCGGTTGTGCCCGCCCTCCTTCGCTTCCTCCTCCCCTTCTGCTTCTCCCTAACACGGAGTCGCTTTGCCTCGGAATCAGCATCGTTCCCTATCGCTGCAGCTCCGACGGGACTGGCTGACAATTCCACTCCTTTCGGAGTTTTATCATCCACCAGGCCCGGAAGGTCACCTTGTGGCTTCCAGCACCCTTCCACGATTAAATCCTTTTGGGACTCCACCGCTTCAGGACTCGTTCCCTCAGCGCACCCTTCCTTTTTATCATTGTTATTTTTTAACAAGAAAGGGGAGAAATATGCGGACAGAACGGACAGAGATCCCCATTATCCGCCCTCCCTACTAGTATACAACAGGGAGTGGGCTGCCCTGAGGAGACACCATTCGCGATCTAATACCCCTAGACCCTGCACCATCGGTGCAATCTCCCTCGGCATGGCGTCTACAACCTTAGAAATGGGGGGGGGGTGACTTTTAGTTCGTTGCTCCACAAAGCCTAACCCAATAGCCATTGTGTCTTTACAACTTAAGCCTCTACATCGCGTCAAGATTGTCACCCATTCGTAAAGGTCCAGCCGAGCTTAGAATCTAGAATAACTCTTAAAAACTTTGCTCTTCTGGATTGAGTAAGAAGTTTGTTGTCTAGCTTTGGAATGAAAAAATGTGGTTGCATGGTTGCATTCGATTTGATGACCGCAAACAACGTATGGCCAATACTGCATCTACAAGTACTTCTGTACGTGACAAATTGGGACCGATTCGAAATGTATACGATAAATGGAATCATAATTTGAAAGTTGTATACACACCAGGAAAAAACATTACCGTAGATGAACAGTTAGTTCCGTATCGTTGGCGATGTCCGTTTCGTCAGTATATTCCATCCAAGCCATCCATTGGCATAACATTTTGGGAACAATAAGGAAAAATGGGACTGAAATTCCTTCAGTTCTACTCGACATGCGTCAAAAGCCAATTTATCATACAGAAGTTGTGTATGAACATAAATTGCAAGCAGTTATGTTGTCATATGTTCCTCGCCCGTACCGATTTGTGACATTGCTCAGTACATAACACAATGTTGTCAGCATAAATGAGAATAGTGAAAAGAAGAAACCTAACATCATTGAAGACTACAACAAAACCAAGAGTGGAGTTGATACTATGGATCAAATGGTGGCTACGGACACATGCAAACGAAAAGTCAATCGGTGGCCAATGGCAGTATTTTGTAACATGCTTGATGTTAATGCGTTGAATGCATTCGTGACGTTCATTGCATTGTTCCCGAATTGGAAAAATTCTAAAACGAACCATAATTTTTGTCGTCGCCTTTTTATCGAGGAGCTTGGATTAAATCTCGTTGAAAAACAGATCACTAAACGTAAAAAACAACCTCAAAGTAATGATGCTTCCAGTGTTATTCAAAGAGGGAGATTCGCCATTTACCAAGTACATCAAAACGAGGCCGATGCTACATCTGCACATACAAAAATAACAAAAATCTTTTTGCTACACGCTGTGAAAAGTGTAGAAATTTCATTTGTGCTGAACATAATTTCAATTATGCGAAAAATGTACAACTAATTGACAAGTTAAAAATTCAATTTTTTTTTAATATTTGTAATATTTTTATTAATTTCATTCTAAATCTACCTTTATGAAGTTCAAATGTATTAATATGATAGTAAACAATGTAATAAACATAAAAAATCACAAAACATAAATGGTTGTTAATTTTTTTTAGCTTTTTTACCATTAAAAATATATGTGTATGCACGCGCATACAATGGGACCGATTAGATGTATTTCTCGAGTGACCGATGAGGGTTTATATGCCAAATTATTTAATATACATATATGTATTTTTAAAAGTTTCTAAGAAATCTTTCCACTAAAACGCAGTTAATTCCTTGTAATTTATTTATTCCACTCACATAGGTTCACCTTTTTGGTGTCTCTTCGATATCGTGCCAATTAAAAATGAAAAACGCGATGTGGTTCTATTTCTGGCATCGCACAAGGACATCACGCACACCAAGATGCTGGAGATGAATGTGAATGAGGAATGTGATAGCGGTAAGTAAGTCATGAATATCATCGCATGCATAAATAATGTTCTACACACACACACACACACACACACACACACACACACACACACACACACTTTTAAATGAAATTGTACATACTAACAAACATATGCTTAGGACATTTGTACATATGCCCATAGAAGAATCCTGATAAAATTGAATTTAAAATAAAAATAAAAAGCATGAATTATGCAAATGTTGTTCGCCTCTACGCATGCAATCAAATTTTATTTTTATGCAAAGAAATATTTATTTATATTTTATTTTCCCTTGTGGTTTGCACAGAGTTTCGTATGTTTTTTGTCAGTTTATTATTATTGCTCGTGTATGATGTTCAGATTTTCGCACTGAACTTATTTGCAAATCTTTCCAATTTTTGGCGTCTGTTCATGACTTTGCATTTTTTTTAAATGTTTTCTGCGTTGTAATGTTGAACTTTATGTGCTTTCTTAATTATTTTCAATAATGTTGGGCTTGTTTGCAGTGTAGTCATGACTCTTTTTTGCGCTTCTTCTTTGGTCCGTTTTTTGTAGTTCTTGTTTCTTAAATATTGCCGAATATTTTATAAGACGCAAAATTTCATAAGTTTTTTAATGCGTTTTTTTATCGCATTTTTTCGTTACATTTTTGCTTTTGCAACATCTGGTATGTATGTACATATATAAAAAAATACTTTTACTCCAGGCATAACTTGCTTTTTACTTGTTGCTTTTTATTTGGTTTCTTGTTAATCTTTTTGAAATTTATGTAATGCTATTCACTTAGTTCGTTGTGCGCCTTGCTTGTTTTGTTATAAATAATATTTACACTCATTCCCACGCAGACACAATTGTTTTCATGTTTACACTCATGAGTTTTTTTAATATATGCTTTGTTTTTCAAAGCTTACATTTTGTGTTTATAGGATTTATATATATGTTGCTTTATAGTATATTAAATTTAGAACAGAAAAATTTATAAAGTTTGTAAATTTAATAGATGTTTCTTGTGATACTGTTAGAACCGCTGGCACAGTGCAATTTTTTACATTTTAAGAGGAAAAATATTATTACAGCTACACGGTTCAAAATTCAGTTAAAATTTTCCACTCATCTTACATTTTTAAGGTTGAAATAATAATTTTTTTCTATTTAAAAATATATTATTGATTAAAAAAATGTAAAGTTTTCAACCATTCTTGGTTGAAAAAAATATATTTTTACGAATTTCAATCGAAACGACGGAATGTTTTTCATCTGATATTACTAGTACAACTATTCATATTTTTTTATTTGAAAAACTATTTCAGCCTAAGGATTCAATTTTTCATATATAAAAATTGTCTGTTTTAATTTTTTTGTTTGAGATTTTAATCTTTTGAAGTAAAAATATTATTTCAACTTGAGCGTAAAATTTTGTATTCTTAGAAGTTTAGTTTGGTTTAGTTGAGCGCAACTATTTTGAATTATTTTTGCAACAGTTTCGATTTAGTTTTGAAACCTTGGTTGATTAAAAATTTATTTATTGTAATAATCAATATTTTTCAGTTCAAACTTTGTTTTTTTTTCGTTAAATTAAATTTTTTCCTAAACCTTGGAATACGTACTTGTCTACTTGTCTATAACTTGTCTATAACTCGATTGCTTGTAGCCCGATTATTAAGTTTTGTATATCGTGTACAAGATCATAGGCAATTTTTATGAGTACAAATCTATTAACTACAAGGTCATCTTCCTTTAGTACTCAACATTATTTTCCAAAAAACCCCCCAAATAACAAATTTTGATGATGCACTTTTATTCATAGACAAAAAAGTTATATTGGTTTTAAATTTCAGTTCGCATGTATTAGATACAGTCAGATCCTACTTTGCTGCTGATTCTCCGTGCCCACAACTCACATGAAAGGTACTTGCGAAAAATAGTTAAACGCCAAGAAAATACCACTCTTTTCATAAACTAGATGACTTCCAGTTAAAAAGACAAAACTTTAATCATAAATAAAATTGGTCACCGAATCCGATTCCATACTCAGATTTGACATAAAATTAAGTTTGCTGTCAACAGGAGCAAATAAACTTCAATATCAGTGATTTTTAATTTTAATCAGTGAGCTTATATTTTAAATAGCAGACAAAGCGAACTCCGGCTCGCCCCAATTTACCGCCTTCAGAAAAACTCCATAAGAAAATACTGTGTCGGAAGCGAAGTTTTCCGGGCAGTTGACCGACGTTTAGAAACAAAAAAAAAAAAATTTTATTTAATTTTCGTTGCTTGGAGCGGTGTTGTCATCTTGTGAGGTGGCGGCCCTGTATATTTTGTTTAGCCCTACGGTCCATAACCACCTGGACGAACGGGAGTCCATAACCAGGGTACCCGGGTACCCTAGTGAAGTTTTTTCGTTTATATTCAAATAAAATAATTTTAATATGCACAGATTATTAGAAACGCTTAATTTTTACATCTCAACTGTACAAATTTCATGTTTGTAAGATAAAATTGGTTTCTATGGGCATTTTCTACCTAAAAGGCACACAAAAGTAAACAGAAACTGGTTTTATGTTTCTGTTTGTGTTTTTAGTTAGCAAATGTTGTGTTTGTATTTTTTGTGTTTTTTTGTTTGTGTTTTTAGGTAGTAGATGTTCAGCTACGGTAGAAAAAGAATACATTTCAATGATTTCGTCAGTATAAGTTGAACAGTTGAACAATGAAGTTGAAGAAAAATGAACCGCAAAATAGAATATTTAACTGAAAGACAATATATGCGTTTGAGTGAAGAAGCCACAAGCAGATATATTGAGTCTATACTTGATATTATGACTGTGGATGACGACGCTTTAGAGCCAATTGAGGAAGAAGGAGAGGTATTTACGGGTGAAGTGCAAGACCCAGAAAGTGAAGACAATGACAACGAAATTCCAGCCGCTATTGACACGCCAATGCAAATTGAGGAAGATATATTTGAAGATGAAAGTGACAACGAAACTGATATGGTTGAAAAAAATGCACCAACATCAATTAAACAGCTTCTGGGATCATATTCGTTTTATACGTTTTGATGACGCGAGAACAAGAAACGAGAGGCAGCGCACAGACAAAGCTGCTCCAATACGAGATATTTGGATAATGTTGAACGCCAATCTCGCAAAATATTATGTGCCTACAGAAAATTTAACAATCGACGAACAATTGTATCCGTACCGCGGTGGAACAAAATTTACTCAGTATATTCCATCGAAGCCTGCGAAATACGGGATCAAGGTATGGTGGATATGCGATGCTAAAAATTCATATCCTCTTCATGACCAAATATATACTGGCAAACAAGACAGTGGTCGCGAAATCGGTGTAGGCGAAAGAGTAGTCAGAGATTTGGTTGGGCCATACCACAATAGTGGACGTAATATCACCATGGATAATTTTTTTACGACGCTGCCACTGGCAAAGCACCTGATATCCGTCAAACTTAGCATTGTTGGAACACTGCGGCGAAACAAAGCCTATATACCAACAGAAATGAAAGACGATAAGAGTTGGACCGTTGGGACAAGCAAATTTGGTTTCCACGAGAAGGTGACTATGGTTTCATACAAACAGAGGAAAACAAATTCCGTAATATTGTTGTCGACTCTGCATGATGATGCAACTGTAGAAGAAAACGGCAAACCAGAAATCATAAATTTTTATAACAAAACGAAAGGTGGCGTGGATGTTATGGACCAGACTCTTCGGGAGTATACCACACAGAGACACACAAAAAGGTGGCCTTTGTCGTTTTTGTACAATATGCTCGATGTTAGTGCTTTCGCGGCATACACTATATTTTATGATAATAACAGAACTGTTCCATATCAAACAACACGGAGAAAACGCTTTTTGCGTAAACTTGCTAAAGATTTGTGTGCGCCAATAAAAGAAGAAAGAGTAGCTAATCGCCAAGTAACGTGCTATTTTTCCACCAAATCAGCAATTGAGAGCTTTTTGGGAAGACCAGTGGAGACGGTAACCTATAACGAGCAACCATCTACTTCTACGGCTGCTTCTACTGATAGCAGGAAGCCAATAACAGGATGCTATTTGTGCGCTTCTTTGCCAGACAACAGGAGAAGAAAGACGAGAAAAGTCTGCAACGTTTGCAAGAAACCAATTTGCGATCAACATACTCAAACCATATCAAAATGTTTTCCATGTTTCAACCATAACCATGACTCAACATAAGACATCAAATACTAGAAATAAGTTCAAATGAATAAAATATAAATAATTAAACTAAAAAACAATTACAGTTCATTTTCTACACATCAGTAAACATTTTGAAACAAAATAAAAATAAAAAAAACGTTTTTTCTTTTAAATATTAGGTAATTTGCACTTAGGTACCCTGGTACTTTGGTCCTGGACCCCTCTATGCAAAAACATTAAACTCATTTTTTAGTTAATATATTTAACCAAATTTGATTAACTTTTTTCTAGTCTTTAAGTTTAGCCGAAATCTCTGATGATCCGGAGTTTCATGTTGATATCTTCAATAATAAAGAAACAGCAGCACTTTAAACTTTAAATCCGGTTATGGACCGTAGGGTTAGAGGATGCCAGATTATAGCGCCCCAGGCTTACTCTAACAAGACTGATAGGTGCTACCTACTCGCCAAGGTTGCACAAACGCTCCGGCCACGGCTGCACGTGCTGGTTTGCCATCGCTAGCAGTTTGGAGAGATGCGGGGTGAGGTCTTGTGGCAGTCCACATGTACCCTCACCGTAAAAATAATCACGTGCATGGTCCATCAGCACGTCGTTGATTCAAAACCAAATAAAAAAACCATTCGTATCTGAATTGAAAATAATTAAATAAAAATTGTAATATGAGTGATTAAATTGCAACCTTTTATTTGGTCTAGGGAGCAAAAGGTTCACTTTTGAGAGGGTTCTCTAACAATTTTAGCCCCTGAATTTAGGAATAGCGTGAGCAGAGCTTGTCCATCTGAGTTCATGAGTTTTGTTGTTGGATGATTGGGCCAGGGGTGCCCAAACGATTTGTCACTTATTTGAAAGTAAATAAAAATAATGCGAAAAACAGGGAAACTCGAGGTTAATCCCACAGACTTTCAACGATTGGCCTTGCGACTTATTGATTGTCTTCGCAAAAGTCAATTGAATGGGGAACTGAATCCGCTTGAATTGGAATTGAAGATTAGTTGGAATAATCAGAATTCCTGGGATAAGGACTTCCTCTCCTTTGAATTTGCCCTTGATGATCGTCGCTTGAATCACATTATTCATCAGTTTCTTGACGGACAACTGCGCACCGTTTCACAATTTCGGATGATTCAGATTCCGCAACATGATAATGATCGATCCCACCTTCAGCTGTAAATTATGTTGCGGAGTTCCTGGCACATCAAGCAACTTCAATAATTCCGTTTAGAGCCAACCGTTTAGAGTCGGATAGTTGCTCGCTTCATCCAGCGATTTGACTTTGAATAATGAAATTCAAGCTATCGACGTCCTTATTATTCGCTGCTTGTATTGCCCGTTCACTAATCCAACCGAGATTTTTATAATTTTGTGCAAAGCCGGGGAACACTTTGCTAATGAGTTCCTCCTTCGACGATGTGAACTCGCAAACATTTTCCAGGAACGATATCAATCCAGTTGAAACATCAACAGGAAATTTTCCATTGCCAAGCTCCAGCAGTTGTCTCGAGCATTCAGCAGCCAATGGGTCGTTCTGCAACGCGACTCTCAAATTCGTGGTCAATTTCAACTGCTTGACATGCCGCCACAAAGATGACGATTTCAGGTATGCACTAAGTTCATCGGCAGCGGTAGATTTTGGGATGACTGGAAGCGTTTAACGAAAATCTCCGGTGAGCAATATCCCCCACCCAATCGTCTCGAATCACCTCGAATATCCTTCATCGTTCGGTCAACTGCCTCCAAAGCTCGTTTATGCGCCATCGTGCATTTATCTCAAATGATAATATTGCATTCTCGCATTAATTTCGCTGTTGCTGAATTATTAGTTCTTGTGCACGTTGGCTTGTCAACCGTGAGAAGATTTATCTTTATTTATTTAGCGTCAGAGGATGCAACAGCCAACGCAATTTGAGATCTTGACCAACGAAATGACGAATGTCTTGCCTGTCACACCAGGAGTATCGAGAAAGTAAATGCCTTCTGTTTCATAGTCAACAACCTTCATCAGCGAATCGTACACGCTCTATTGCTCGGCATTCAACAGCGGCACATTTATTCGGACACTTTTGGCCAGCTCATCTCGATGATAGTCTCCCGTTGCAGTTCGCAATTGAATGCATCGTGCATCGAACGATTTGGCGCTGGTATTCCCAATGTCGACAGCAAACTTCCGCACATGAGCACGCACATGTATTCGATCAGAATTATAAAGAGAAAATGCGATACTGAATCCTCCTCTTCCTCATCCCTGTAACTCCTGCAGAAGTCATTTGCATGAACCTCCATTTCCACCTTTACATCGTCCAAAATCATAAAATAATGCAATAAAATGCAAAATTTCCTCGAAAAAAAAATTTCCTCGCATTTTTAAGTAAAAAAATTTTTTTATAAATACTTTTTATGATAGCGCAAAAACTACTCATCCAAATAAAAAAATTCATTCAACAAACATGTAAGAAATTTAATTAGGCTTAATTTAATAGGCTTAGTTATAAAACTTAGATTATTGGTATCCAAGATATGTTTAAATATATGCAACATATTCGAAAAAAGGGAACAAAATTTTAAAATTATTAAAAAAAGTATCCATAAAATCTATGGAAAATCTATAAGAAAAATGTATTGGGATGCAGTGCACAAAAACAGCGGCGAATAGTGTTACTTGGAGTTTTTATGATTTCATGATAAATCACGCGAATGATCTTCCAATTCGCATTTTAACTGCCAATGTAGAATTTATTCCAATCGATCATTTCAATATACGAATTGCTGTTGAAGTTTATAGAGTTACTGAGTACGTAGAATTAACATGAACTCAGAGGGCCTGAAAAACACTTTTTGAACTGGAACTCATACTTCTGAATGCACATGTCCCTTTCTACTTAGATCGATACTTAAACACTAAGGCTCAACGGAATTTCCTTCACTGCAAAATGTAGCCAAAACTTCTCTGAAACCTCTCCTAAGATTCGTGAACACAACGAAAATTCGTACTTCTTTTAAGGATCGAAATGGTATATGTTCGACTCCTTCGAGAGACATTATTAATAACCTAACCTTTAAGGCCTGTTTTTCAAGGATTTTGTCTACTGGCATTCAAATATTTGAAATTGTTTTGATTATATTATCGTTATAAAAATGTAATTCACTTCTTACACTTTTTTCCATGCATGCTTACTGCATGTTTATGTAAAAGAAAATGAATACTGAACGACGTGAAAAAAACTAGTAGCAATATTTTTTAAACCACGTTTAGACATCGATTCGTTTTGCTGGCTTAATTTAACGTGCATTAAAGTATATCTGTTTATAAGAATGCCGTTAGTAAATTTAACTTCTGTAACGAGCATATACCTATATATTTACGGTACATATTCAAAACTGACTTGACCGAATGCAAGAAATGTTAGTCCCGTAATGTCAAAAAAATCCGCCTTAAAATAAAAAATATATTTCTAAGATATGAGACCTCAAAAATCCTCAAAGAAAAAAGCAGACTCCATGTAGTCAATTTAAGTAATGTAGCTTTATTTACATAAAAATATTAGACGTCCACAACACAAATGCACTAAGTTCAAATGTAATATGCTCAAAAGTACCTCAAAAGGTCGTCATGGTAAACATAGTAAAAGATGCGGTAAAAAATAGGAATTATGGTCATAGCTAAGGAGTACAAAAATATAAAAACGAAATAGGAGAATATTAAGTAAAAAATGTCCGCACTTGAGACTGAAGGCCACTCAATGGCAGTCGTTTGAGAAGATTCGCAATTCAAGTGGAGCACAGATTAATAAGTTGAAGAGCATTGAAAGAGAGAGAGAGAGAGAAAGAGATATGGTTTTGTTAAAACAGGCATATAAATTGTGCAAATGAGTGTTTCTATAGTCAGCAAAGCAAACGCAAAGGAATGAGTTGTTAGCTTGTTATTAAAAAATAATACTATATGCAATCAAAAATACACTTTATTAAACTGATATTAATTATATTATATGCAATTTAAAATACACCTTGTTAAACTGATATTGAACAAATGAAGAGATTTAAACATAATTTTCTCTTATGTTAAACATTTAAAAGAATAGAAGGGCATTCTTTCATAAACCATATCAATTGAATTCATAAATCTCATTAAAGGTATTCACAATTGTGTGATTTTCAGTGTGATAAAAAATCCCGGTGGTATTAATACCACACTTTACCAAGCGTTTTTATATCTGTTGTTGTCTTACATGAAAGCTCTAAAAACCAAAAGTCTGGTAATTTTAATTATTCTAATATGTCTGACTAACGTGGTTTTTAAAGTTCCATGAACGGAGCTGATCGGTTGCCACTTATTTACTAATTGCAAACTTGAAAGAAGCTCAAAATGGAAGTTAAATTTTTTTTTTGGCCATATATTTGTAAATTGTATAGTAATTTAATTAGCATCATAATAAAAAAATGCGAAGCGGGAGGTTCCCAACCACAAATTTTATCTTAAAGGCAGCTCATAATTGTGGATTTCAACTATGGTAAAAAACAGAATACAATGAAACCACACAATTGTGAATACCCTTATACTGCATATAATCAATGCAGTCACTCAGCAGGACAAAATCAATTGGCCATTCCAAGCCTAATGCAAGTATAGATTGACTTCATGCCTTTTGATTTTCCTCAAATTTAAGCTGAGATCGTATTCAAGTTATGAGAACTAAAGTTGCTTAATTATTGGGGGTTGGAATTAGTTTTAAAGGTTTTCTAAGAGATGGCGTAACTATCAATAGATCGCATCGGGCACACCTGTGACTATATTCATTTCAAAGCACATTGTGTAAGCTTCATTTTTCAGTATGTGTCATTCCACTGAAGTGTAAACAACATATATTTTTTTTCTCTGTGAACATGTCGACTTTCGTTCCAACAAAACGCAATTTGCGGGAAGGTTTACTTTTGTGCTTCCATTTGAAGAAAAAAGCGGTTGAAGCACAACGCACGCTTACTGAGGCTTACGGGGACTATTCTCCATTGATTTCTACTTGTGAGTACTGGTTCCGTCGGTTTAAAAGTGGTGATTTTGATACGGAAGACAAAGAGCGTCCGGGCCACCCGAAAAAGTTTGAAGATGAGGAATTGGAGGCTTTGCTCGATGAAGACCCGTGTCAAACCCTTCAAGAATTGTCAGAATCATTGGGAGTCGACTTATCAACGGTCGGCAAACGCTTAAAGGCCATGGGAATGATTCAAAAGCAAGGAAATTGGGTGCCGTACCAGTTGAAGCCGAGAGACGTTGAACGGCGATTTTGCATGTGCGAACAACTGCTTCAACGGCATAAAAGGAAGAGTTTTTTGCATCGTATTGTCACTGGCGATGAAAAGTGGATCCATTACGATAATCCTAAGCGAAAAAAATCGTGGGGACCACCCGGCCATGCATCAACATTGAGGGCCAAGCCGAATATTCATGGCGCCAAGCTTATGCTGTGTATTTTGTGGGATCAGAAGGGTGTCGTGTACTATGAGCTGCTAAAACCTAACGAAACCATCACTGGGGAACGCTACCAACAACAATTGATGCAATTGAGCCGAGCATTAAAGGTTAAACGGCCGGAATATGCCAAAAGACACGAAAAAGTGGTTTTTCAACATGACAACGCACGGCCACATGTTGCAAGAACCGTCAAGGAAACGTTGGAGGCGCTGAATTGGGATGTGCTACCCCACCCGCCTTATAGCCCAGACATAGCCCCTTCCGACTACCACCTATTCAGATCGATGACGCATGGCTTGGCTGAGCAGCGCTTCACTTCTTACGAGGATACCAAAAAATGGGTCGATTCGTGGATTGCCTCAAAAGACGAATCGTTCTTCCGGCGTGGAATCCATATGCTGCCAGAAAGATGGGAAAATGTTGTAGCTAACGATGGACAATACTTTGAATAATATACATTGTACCGTTGTTTCTAAATAAATGCTCAAAAACCGAAAAAAAACTTTTAAAATTAATTCCAACCCCCAATATTTTTAAAGCCATTGGTAGCGATATTGTGAAGATGTTAATTTTATCAAAAAGCAAAAATAGTTAAAATGGGTTCAACAAAACGTATCTTCGTTGTTTATAATTCGATTTGAATGAGTATGGTACCGTTAAATAGGTATTTTAGTAAAATTTTTTTAAAAATAATACGATATACTGTTTGTTTATTTATTTATTTATTTATTTATTTACTTTCTATCAACAAAAATGTTTAACAGTCATTGATTTACATGCATTTGTATAATATATAAATTAAGCAAATAGTATCAAAATTATCCTACACAATATTCATTACATTTTGTTTGAACGTTATTCTATTTTGTGTGAAATCTATTCGAGCAAATATAGAATTAAACGCTGAGCTAATATTATAGATTGGATCACTTCGGCCATAGTTAGTTCTATGGTGTGGAATATGAAAGAAATTCCTTTGTCTAAAATGCCTTTCGGGGGCATATATTCCAAAAAGTGCAAGAAGAGGAGCACAATCAATGTGGTTCATCAAAATATCGCGAGCAAACGTTATTAGAAAATACTTTCGCCTAGAGGCCAACGTGCTGAGGCCAAGAAGGGCACATCTAGATGAATAATTTGGCACAAAATCCCAGTTTAGTTTACCAATTACAAAACGAGTAAGACGTCTCTGTACTTTCTCAAGTCTTGCACTGTGTGATTCATAATATGGATCCCATATGAAACAGCCATATTCTAAGATTGATCTTATTAAAGAGATAAATAAAGTTTTAAGGGTGTATGGGTCGTTGAATTCTTTTGTGTTGCGCCTTATAAATCCAATCATTGCATTAGACTTGTTGATAATGGTATCGTAGTGGCTGGCAAACGTAATTTTTTTATCAAATAACACACCTAGATCAGATTTAGACTCAACTCTTTGGAGTTCATTGATCGTTATTGAGTAATCAAAAAAGAAAGGTGTCAGTTTCATATAAAACGACATTATGTTGCATTTTGAAATATTTAAGTGTAGTTTATTAACCGAACACCAATTATGAACATAATTTAAATCGCGTTGCAGAAGCAAATGATCAGTATGTGAATGTACAGATTTAAATATTTTAACATCATCTGCATACATAAGACATTCCGAGTGCTGAATATAGTTAGGGAGATCATTTATAAATAAAACGAACAAGAGTGGTCCAAGATGACTACCTTGTGGTACACCTGAAAGATTCATAATATCCTTTGAAAAACTTTTTCCAATACGGACAGACTGGCATCGATCTGTGAGGTAGTCCTCTATCCAAGATAATAATGAAGAATGAAAACCCATCAGCCGTAGCTTTTTTACCAGTATATGATGCTGCACCCTATCATATACGATGCGTGAAAATGACGTCAATTTGGTTTCCTGATTCTAATTCATTTTTTATGAAATGAGAAAATAAAGTAAGATTTGTCGAGGTGGATTTTCCAGATACAAAACCATGCTGTTTTTCGGATATTGAGTTTCTTATGCAGGTATAAATTTGTTTTTTTACAACTGCTTCAAACAATTTTGGAATTAACGGTAGTTTAGATATAGGACGATAATTGGCTATATTCTGTCGGGAACCAGATTTATGTATAGGAATTATAATAGACTCCTTCCAGACTTCTGACCCTTGATGAGGGACCCTTGATGAGGGACAAATTAAATATTCAATTCAATTCAATTTCAATTCAATTCAATTTATTAATCATCATAATCCTTGGCTTAAGTCTAGTAAGTATAAAGATGTATTATAATCTAGATATGTGTTACAAAGTGATAATAAGAAATTAAAACATTATTAAAATTTAAAATTAAAATTAAAAATACATACATCGGAAATCATACATACATAAATTAAGGATTATTAATGTTAATATGCTCTGTAGTTCAAGAAGAACTAGTATCGAGCATATACTACCTCACACTAAAAAACAAAAATTTCAAATTAATTTAAAGAAAGTACATGGGGTCTCTTGGGAATAGAAGAATAAGTTTGAGGAAAATATTGAGGATGAAACATGAGAATATATAAAAAAAAGAAAAAAAAGTAAAATAAAAAATAAACGAAAAAGAAGCATGAATAATGACTGGTAATGGATGGTAAAAGAGGAAGTTTATAAGTATTATACTTGCGTAAGATAAAGCATAATATTTATATCGCAGTAACTTAAGCTAAACAGCCAAGATTTTACATCTGTAAGGAAACGAGATTTTATGCGTCTACACCTGATTTCATAAGGTAGATTATTGAACAACTTAGGGGCAGTCGAAGAATAGAACCGTAGAAAGTGTTGCAGGCTATGTGGTGGGATTGACGAGAGATTGCGATTAGAAGACCTTAACTCATAAAAAACATTACTTCTATCAATCAATTGCTCAGATCTATTGAAAAACATTTTTAAGACTCGAAAGCAATATAAATGTTGAAGAGGCAATACTTTAAGTTCTTTGAAAAGAGGAAAGCTGCTTACAGTGCTCGAACGATTACAAATGATTCTAATAGCATGCTTTTGAGCAGTAAGTAACGGCAGGATTTTATTTTTATGTGTACCACCCCAACATGTTAAGCCATATTCAAGCTTAGAATGAAAGAGGCCAAAGTAGATGCTGGTTAAAAGCTTAGGCGAGCAAAAACGCCTCAAATGATAAAACTGCCTTATAACAACCCTCAAATATTTTTTTAGTGCAGTCGTGTGATCAAGCCAGCTCATTTTGGAGTCGAGTAAGAGTCCTAAATATTTAAAAGAATCAACACATGAAATAGAAAGACAGTCATAGGAACAAGTATTAGAATCAACATAGGTCTGGTAATCGTTTGACGAGGAACAAATGTCACTTCCAATTAAGTGTTTTGAACAATTCGCACTATGATATATAAAATTATCTATGTTTAAGTTTTTACCAGCTATATTATAAATCATTATTTTTGTTTTCTCACTTAAAACAAGCTTATGAGTTGTAAACCAGTGTCTAAGCACTCCAAGATCGTGATTAATAGCTGCAGTTAGATTAAGAAGAGTATCACATGAATATGTACAAGCCATATCATCAGCAAAAGCAATAGAATTACTACTAAAACTCTGTGAAAACAACGAATTTATATATATTAAAAACAAAATAGGACCTAGTACCGACCCTTGTGGGACACCTATATTGATAACAATGTAACTACTGAACTGATTTTTCACTTTAACTCTTTGCATTCTATTAGAAAGATATGAGGAAAGCCAATTATAAATATTGCCTCTAAAACCACTTTCTTCCAATTTCTTCAATAGTACTTTATGGTCAACTGTATCAAACGCTTTTGTAATATCTACAAACAGTGCTGCAGATACCTTTTTCTTGTTTATGGAATTATAGATGTTTGTACAAAATTTCAGTAGAGCATCTTCAGTTGACAATCCCTGCCTGAATCCAAATTGACAGTTATTGAAAAAATGTTTCTTATTTAGGAAATTAATCATTCTAGATTTAACTGCTTTTTCAAAAATTTTTGAGAAAGAAGGTAGAATAGATATAGGTCTATAATTATTCAAAATATTTTTATCACCTTTTTTGAATAACGGAATAATTTCGGCAGTTTTAAGTGCTTCAGGAAAGATACCTCTATCCAAGCTTTTATTAAAAATGTGACAAAGGATGTCCGATATATTAAAGACAATATTTTTGATGAAATTTGAAGAAAAACTTTTTTCAGTAGTGGAATTTGAATTCTTAAGAGACATTATAATTTTAAAAACTTCAAAGGAGGATATCGGCTCTATAAATATACTGGAAGGATTATTATATTCATATATTGTACAATTACACAAGGTGTTATCCAGCCCATGCGTGGATACAATCTCAGTTCCAATACTAGAAAAAAAATTTTTAAACTCATTCGCTATTTCATTAGGGTCGGATATAATTCCGTTATCTGTCCTAAGGCTAATTATATCTTCTTTGCATTGTGTTCTATTTATAATGTTATTGACCAGACTCCATTCTTTTTTAGGGTCACCCTTAACTTTACGAAATTCATTTAAATAATAATTATTTTTGCACGAAGTTGTATATTTAATTATTTGTTTGCTGAGTACTTTGTAATGATTTTTTAATATTAAGTTTGATGGAAATTTCTTAATTTTTTTATGGAGAGAGTTTTTTAGGTTTATCTTGCTTAGTAATTCGTTTGACATCCATGGTTTTAATCTTTTATTATTTCGACGAATTTTAGCGTTACTCATAGAGCAATTGTTTGTATGTTCCAATAAAATTTTTATAAAGTGATCGTAAGCAAGGGACGGATCAGGTTCATTGTAAACTGGTTCCCAAGTTTCAGCTATCAGAATACTGTTTAAGGCTCTGTAATCAGTTTTAAGTATAGAAGAGTTGATAGATGGATTTTTGGATTTAACTATATGAATTTTTTCAAAATAAAGGCAAGTTAGATTATGGTCAGAAATATTAATATCTGAAACAGAGCTACTGATAGTAACATCACTACATTGACGAAGCCGAACAAAAATGTGATCGATACACGTTTGAGATATATTTGACACACGAGTAGGTACATTAATACAGGACTCAAGACCAAAAGAAGACAACAACATTAAATAATTATCAGACAAGGTGGAACACTGAAGAATATTTATGTTAAAATCACCTAGCATAACTAAATTATCTGCACTTATGGCTGATAAAATATGACCTAATTCATTGATAAATGTTGCAGTACTTGTATGGAATCTGTAAATGGATAAGAAAGAAAATTTTTGACTATCCAACACACAATCAATCATCAGACCATCAAAACTATTAGTATTATAGTTCACAAAATTACAGTGAATATCTTTTGAGACAAAAGCAGCAACACCTCCTGCAGCATACTGCTGATTGCAATTTGCAAAAAGTTGATAGCCCGGAATATGGTAGAGGCTGATTTCTTCGTCGTAAATCCACGTTTCGGTTAAAAATATCAAATCAGGCTTATTTGTAAAAGAATTTAGATGCAAAATGAAATTATCAAAATTTTTACGCATGCTGCGAATATTTTGTTGAATTACATAAAAACCAGGTATTTTAACATTGTTGTACGCAATGCTATCAAAGCAAGTTGTTTTACAATTTGCATATGGGATATTGAAAAGGTCTGTGTTTGTATCTAAATGGTCAACAGACATGTTCAATTATTTAAGATATTTCAGATCCTCAAGGGAGTTAATAACAAAAACCTTTTCACCATCCCGTTTACGCATTAGTACCCTACCATTACCAATCCAAACATACTTAAAATTTAAATGCTTCTTAACCTTCTGAGCCTCTTTAAAAATTGATCTAGTAAGGCCGTTCAAAGAGTCATTGACATAAATATTAGTTTTTTTATTAAAACCAAATAACTCCGTATTTAACTTTTTTCTATTCGCAAATTTTTTCCTCAAAATATTTTTTTTAATTGCACTAGATGCAAACTTAATACATAGTACTTCAAGCGGTTGGGAACCACTGGCTTTTTTAATTCTTTTAACAAAGCAGTCATCAATCATCTCTGGATTAATTTTCTCTTCCAAACCTTCTGAAAAAATCTTCAACGCACTATTAAGAGCATTTGAATTATTGAGCTCTGGAATACCAACAATTTCTAAGCATTTGTCTCTTCTTTTTTGATCAAGAAACATTACTTTTTTTTTTAACTCGTTAACTTCGTCTTGTAAGTTAATCTTGTCCCGTTGCAAAGATTCAATAATGGAGAGCGTATTTGCATGCATACTCTTAAGAGAGATAATCTCATTATAAAGAAGCTCAAGTGTTACTACTTTACCACTTTCTAGAGGTGACTCACACTGGGATGCCCACGATAGTGGTGGCATCGATTGTGTTTTAGAGTTTAGCTGCGGAGAAAAACATTCAGACTCACGTGAGGAGAGATGTTGATTAGTTTCTGAAGGTAAAACTTTCTTTTGAGTGATTAGCTGTTGAGGTGAATGCTTGTTTTTTTGCGCGCTAGAAGCTTTCTCAAATGAAGAGGGCAACGGCGGATGATTTTGTTTTGCTTGCTGCTGTTGTAGATGCTGAATATGCTGCTGTTGTTGTTTCAGTTGCTGCTTTTGTAGATGCTGCAGTTGTTGTTGTTCGGAAAGCACCGTAGCCGATTCTGATGAGCGAGGCTGTTGTTTTTTTTTGTCGCTCAAGAACGCATGCTTGTATTGGTAGTGCAGGAGAGTTACTAGCTGCAGTTACATGCGGTGCCGAGGAATTCTCTAATGATGAGTCATCAGTAGTCAGCTGTTTGTATTTCTGTTGTAGCTGTTGAGAAGATTGATATGTTGAGGGAGTCACTCGTGTTGACTCATCCGTAGCTAGAGAAGCCGTAGGTGGAGAGCGAAGTGAAGATCTTCTAGCTGTCTCACATTTCTTGCAACGAAACTTTTGATTAGATTGTTCCATAAAGTCAAGATCAGTTGGTGATATATTAACACAATTGCAGTGATAAAATTCATTGCAATGAAAACACTTTACTTTCACTTGACCGCGTTCAACCTTTAGATTACAAATGCAAGGCATCGTGCTAAAGTTAAAAGTAATCTATCAAGGACAGAAAAAAAGAACTTTCCGTGTTGACCCCACGACACACACGAAGAGACTGATGA
This sequence comes from Dichetophora obliterata, assembly GCA_963920525.1. NCBI lineage: Eukaryota > Metazoa > Arthropoda > Insecta > Diptera > Sciomyzidae > Dichetophora > Dichetophora obliterata. The sequence goes on from OY986437.1 coordinate 86,848,501, forward strand.
ATGAGATATAAGTGCAAGTGGCGTTACTAAGACACTTGCACACTTCTTAAGAAATATTGGAGGGATATTATCCGGACCAATACCTTTATTAATGTCAAGAGCTAACATTTCGTTTAAAACATCCTCTTCAGAGAGAGATAAAGATCCCAAATCAGTGATGGGGTCACCACAATAGAGCGGATAGTTGCCAACCCCGTCATCTCTATCAAAAAAATCGGCAAACAGGTTACAAGTATCTTTCGAGTTGTTCGATATTTTTTCTTTAAAAAACATATTTTTAGGGAAACCCTTGGTATTTCTTTTTTTATTCAAGAAATTCCAGAATGCTTTAGGGTTGCACTTTATATCAGATTCAAGACCACGTATATGCCTTCTGTAAAGGTGCTTCTTGAGTGATTCGTATTCTTTTCGCGCTTGATGGTAACTTTGACGAAAAGCTATATCATCCTTACTTTTTTTTGAATAGCTTATTCATTCTATTTTTTAATCTGGAAAGATTTTTACTAAACCATTCCGGCTTAGAATTCTTCTTAACTTTTTTTATAAGAACAAAATTAATAAATGTTTCATTTATGATATTAATAAATAACTGGTAATTTTGTAACAAATTGTCACCCAAATGTGCATGCCAGTCTACACTTGATAAGTAGTTAATAATTGCTACGTAATCAGCTTTTCGAAAATCAAAAACAAAAGTATCTTCTTCTAGAGCAGATAACTCTAATGTTAGAATATCCAATTTAATTAATAACGCTTTATGATGGAAACTATTGTTAGACAAAAGGAAATCTACTTCATCGCAAATCGCATTAATATCAGGATCGGAAAAAACTAAATCCAATATTTTATTCAAATTATTTTTAACTGAGTTTATTTGAATTATACCCAACGATAAAATAGAATCAATAAAATCAATCTCCGAGTTTAGGCTCGAATTCGGAATCATACTTGTTAGCTCATCAGACTGAGACCAATTTGTATTACCCAAGTTAAAGTCACCTAAAACTAAGAGGTATTCGTTATCTTTAAGGCGATCAACAATATTAAGTATATTACTAAAGTGCATCGAATAAATTTCACTATTAGAGCAGGGTGGAATATACGATATAAATACATAAATACTTATAAACGAGGACACACTAGAACCATAACTCGAAACAGGACAATCCACTCGTACACATAGTTGCTCTAAGTGTTCAGACAAGTGTTGTAAAATTACTTCCTGACAACGATAACCCGCACGGACGGCAATTAGAACACCGCCACCACGGGTCAATCCAGATGGAAGTAAGCAGCGATCACGCCGAAAAACTTCAAATTGATCATCGAAAAGTTCTGAGGTAAAAATGTTTGGATGCAACCAGGTCTCTGTTCTTACCAGGGTTGCCAACTATTACTACAAATATTTCATTTGCATTTAATTTTCGTGACAACCGTAGCCTAGTAGGTAGAGTACGTGGCTCTCTAGCTAAAGAACCGCGGTAGCCCGGGTTCAATTTCCAACTCAGACAGAATTTTTTTTCAATTACATTCATTTTTCTGTTTGGTCGTCACAAACACAGACAACGACAAACCTCAGAGAGTAAAAAACTGTTATGAAAAGCTTCTTATTAAAATATAATAGCATAAGCCGTTCGGTTAATCTCGTAGGTCCAGTTCACGATCATTTGTGTTCAAACATGCACAACACAATTCTCCCGAGCAAGCACTAAACGTAGTAAACGCCATTTCTAGAATTTTAACTTTATGATGAAACTTATTTATGAATTTTTTCTTCTATCTAAAAGACTAGAACTATACAATGTATAATTTTTGGGATATTGGACTGTCTAAACACATAAGGGTCTATTCCCGTACTTGAACATTCATAAAAATTCGTGCTATTTTCTGCTATATCCTGTTCCCGTACCAGAGAACTGCTAAACTCAATATTTTCTTGATTTGTTCATACACCAAAATTCTAACTCACATTATCTCACTCCACAAAACACAGCTTTAAATAAAATTAGCATCGTGCTGGCAAACGCTTCGTTTAAGTGAGAACGTTGGCTGATCGAACATTTTCCATTCAAATTTAATCACGAAAAAAACTCAGCGTTGAATAAAATCAGCATCGTGCTAGCGAGTATGAGTTCGCAGATCGATCATGATTTATTCACATATTTTAGCAAATTAGCGTTGGCGTTATATGTTGTAATGAATATGTACAGTAGACCTGTTCAAAAATGTATGGGAAAAATTATGTGTCTTATTTTCACCGGTGCGAGTCCATTTTCTGAAAGTTCTACCCCTAACGAGATGAAAAATATTTCAAGACCCCAAAAATTTTGATCCCTAGGTATTCCGAAAATCGTTTGAAGCTCATTTTAGGGGTGTTTACGACTAAAAACCTTTTGAATAATGTGTTGTCCAAACAAAATGACATATGGATAATATTTTGATGGGAGATCATTAATAATAATTCAGGCAAATTTTGAATTTTTAAATTTTTTAAAAAAACTCTGTCCGTTATTTTTGGCGGAATTTTTAATCTGCAATTTAACTCACAAACGAACATTATCGTTTTTCCACATCAAATATTTTTCTTATTTTGTTCTAGCAAAAAAAGTTAGCATTTTTGTATTTTTGCGCCAAGATTTCCCTTTCCAACGGTGTATAATGTTGTACATTTGTTGGACCATTTCTTTTCCCTTGAATTATAAAAATAAATTGTTACCAAAGCTATCGAAGTTTGATGCATAAATTAAACTTCTCATTTGTATGCCAAGCCTGTTTTAGAACGATTTAAAAACAGACCCGCTATCATTTTTGTTGACATTCGGGATATTAAAATACGTGTTGAAAAAATGTCCAAAAGTAGAGCTTGCAATAAAAAAATATATTTAATTGGGAGTGAGATCGAAGAACTGAAATATGATTCACTACCATTAAAACGCGACGTATTAGCTTTTTACTTTTTTTTTTGCACAAATCAGAAAAGAGTGTTAAAATGTGTGTCAATAAGGTGATAGAAAAATGTGAAGAATCGTGGAAAAATCTTGATAAAGGCATAACATTAAGAAAAAATTCTGTTGCGAAACTAAAAAGGTTAATAAATAGTTGGAAAATATTAAACAAAGATAAAAAAAAGAAATCGAAACCAAACGAAAAAAGGAAATCGTTATTTATTTCACAACTAAGTCTTATATTTGATATATCTAACAAACAAAACGGAACGTCAATTAAAAAAAAAACAGTTATCGAAGACGAAAACAAAGAATATATGGAATCTGATAATGAAAGCAAAATAAGTGTAGATGACGACGAGCCTTATCGCCCATTTATTGCAAAGCGTTTGGAAGCACCCCTAAGTCCCCCAACAAATATTTTATCTTCAGCAATATGTAAGAGCGAATATATCGAACTGCAAGGGAACTCTAGTTCTCGGATCCGTTCTGTCTGAAATGGGTTATAAACGAAACAATGTTATTTTACCATTTTACCATAACGTTACTATCAACACGCAGTTATTTTTTAAAAAACTCAAAATATCTACAGATTTTTTAATGCTTGACCCTGCTGAGTGGCCTAATAACAGCGCTTATGTTAGTGGTCTTCAAATTGTCACACAGCTTAACGTTATTAACGATTCAGCAGAAAGAAGTGTGGCATTAATAACTGATTATAATAACTCAATAACATCAAATGAAGAGCAAAAACAATATTTGCTGCAGGTTGTAGATAACCACAGAAAAAATTTAAAAAAATTTTTCAAAAAATAAACTTCTTACAAATTATTTTTTTTTGTTGTTTTATTTTATGGTCCAAAAAATGTACAACGTTATACACCGTTGGAAAGGGAAATCTTGGCGCAAAAATACAAAAATGCTAACTTTTTTTTTCTAGAACAAAATAAGAAAAATATTTGATGTGGAAAAACGATAATGTTCGTTTGTGAGTTAAATTGCAGATTAAAAATTCCGCCAAAAATAACGGACAGAGTTTTTTTAAGAAGTTTAAAAATTCAAAATTTGCCTGAATTATTATTAATAATATCCCATCAAAATATTATCCATATGTCATTTTGTTTGGACAACACATTATTCAAAAGGTTTTAAGTCGTAAACACCCCTAAAATGAGCTTTAAACGATTTTCGGAATACCTAGGGATCAAAATTTTTGGGGTCTTGAAATATTTTTCATCTCGTTAGGGGTAGAACTTTCAGAAAATGGACGCGCACCGAGTAGTTTCAACAATTTCGAAATGTGAACCGGTCTAATGTACAGTCATGTGGAAATAAATAGGGACACCTATATTTTTATATTTGAAGCTGCATGAATTATATACAAGGTGCCCCAGATATAGCATTAATTCCCTCGGCTGGTGATTCTTATTGATAAGGCGAGTATAACACTTTATGGAGTTTCCTCCCACATTTAAAACTTTCAAGATACAGGGTGTTTTACGGTTTTGGTACGTGTTTAGTATTATTGATATATAATCTATACTACTCATCATAAAATAAAAAATAGTATTTTATATTTTAGAAAAAATATCAACTTTTTCATCAGTATATCAACCACTTTCGTGTGATGTGCTGTAGCGGAGCTAAAATTTTGAGAATATCCAACAAAATATCAACAAATTTTGTATCTTTTCTTTTAGCGGAGCTGTTATCGTCCAAAGTTAGAATTTAGAAAAGAACTATTGATTAAGTGTATTTTAACATGAAAAACAGAGATTTTAAATTTTGACGATTACAGCTCCGCTAAAACTAAAGATATAAAATTTGTTATTATTTCGTTTGTTAGTCTCAAAATTTTAGCTCCGCTGCAGCACATGACACGAAAGTGGTTGATATATATATGGAAAACCTGATATTTTTTCTAAAATACAAAGTATTATTTTTTATTTTATGGTGAGTAGTTTAGATTCTAGATCAATAATACTAAACACGTACCAAAACCGTAAAATACCCTGTATCTTGAAAGTTTTACAATGTGGGAGGAAACTCCATAAAGTTTTATACTCGCCTTATCAGGAGAAACCACCACCCGAGGGAATTAATGCTATATCTGTTGCACCTTGTATGTAATTCATGCAGCTTTATATATAAAAATACAGGTGTCCCTATTTATTTTCACATGACTGTATGTATTTTGTTAAAGAGTAATCAAAGAATTAGATTTAATTGTTTTAAAAATTCGTAACAAAGACTTTACCGCTTCAAAAAAAATGTCAGAAGACCAAGCTTTTGTGATAGAGCAATTTTTTAGAAGTGCTAACCACAAACAAGTGTTTGTTTCGTTGTTATTAAATTACTTTTCTTTTGTTTCTATTTGGTCTTGCTCTTTCTATCTCTTTCTCTGCCAGCCTATGAAACAACATATACGCGTTGATTTTTGCTTTTTGCTTTTTATTCTTGACCAAAATAATCATTACTGAGCCGAACGAACAAACACGAAATGATTGGTTTGAAGACGATCGATTGATAAAATCATAGAGCCAATACGAAGCACATGGTTTGATTGAATTCAACTCAACAGCGAATATTTGCATTCAAGCAAGTTTGATCGCTTGAACTCAGAGGCATGAATTTAACAGTGTTGATTACGTATGAATATTTTTATGTGAGTTTTGCAGTTCTCTGTCACGTACCCAAAAATTTCGCAAATGAGAATGATAATAAGTAATTCAGTCCTTGTCAAATATTGTTTTTTTCAGCTAAACAAATTTTTTGAAGCATAAATTCGCAGCAATTCGCAAGCTGCCATGTTTTGACGGCTGATGTTAAATTAGAGTACCAGCCATTAAAACAACACAAAATCAACAGGGAAGCCATTTTATTGTTTTGATCCGATATTTGTCTAATTTTTACAAAAGAAATAAACATATGTTTTTGACTTTTTTTCAAAAGTTGAAACTTTCTGCGAAAAACCTGTTCCCGTACTTTTTGCAATTATCCACTTAAAGAGAGCAGTTTTCCGCTTACTCTCTAAAATTTTGCAACTTGCTAATATCTGCTACAAAAGTACGGGAACAGACATATACATTAAAAAATGTTTACAAAACATAGTGAGTAATTTTATACTACAACAAAATATTTTGTAATTTTGAGAGTTTTTCCCAAATTTAGAGCATTTTTGATACTTATTAGCATTTTTAGTAAAATTGGCTTAGACAGTTATTTCAAAAAGCAAGGCAAAAAATACAAAAACTCCGTTTTCTCAAAACTTTGAAAAAGGGAGATACTATGTTTTGACGTTGTACGGCAGAATTAATCAATAGAGGCTCGGTCAAAGCCCTTTGTAGGGTTGAAATGGCCGATTTATTTTTTATATATTATATGTAATTTGCTCATATTTAAAAAAGGCCATTTTTTTAATATCAAGCCAAGATTTTACCTTAAAAAATAAAAATTTTAAAGGAGAAAAGATATGATTTTTCTTCATTTTAAATTTTTGTAACAGACATTATCTATATCCTAGCGTTCATAACTTCCATACCGTATTCCATAATTTGTTCATAAAAAGTATTGACCTTGAACGTGACCTTAAAGCTCTTATTTTAGAAAAATAATTTTTTTTTTTATTTTTTAGTCTTCTCCACATTAATTTGTATAAGAGTGTAACAAGTGTAATGCCATCTTAAAAGTATTTAAACTTTTACCAATTTGTTATAAAATAATTGCAATCCACTTTAAAAAAATACAAATTTCAAGACGCTACACGGTACGCCCATAATAGGGAGTCCAATCCCGGAAGCTTTTCTCGATCCCGGTATTATCGGGATTGAAAATCTCCATCCCGGGATTAGTTCGGAATTAAAAACTTTAAGAAGTGAACAATTCGACATGTTTTTAATACAATTTTTTATTATTTATTACTTTAAACTAAAAAATGTAAATGAATTCATTTATAAAGCAACAAAAACCAAAAATAACACATTATGGGTATTCACAATTCCGTTGTTTTCAGTGTAATTGAAAAACCCCGTGGTATTGCTATCACACTTTACCGAGCAGTTTTTATATTTTTTGTTGTTTTACATGAAATCTCTAAAAACCAAAAGTGTGGTAATTTTAAGTAGCCCAATGATATGTTTAACGAACGTGGCTTTTAAAGTTCCATAAACAACTGATCGGTTGCCAGTTATTTTCTAATTTCAAAAATGGAAGTAGCTGAAAATGCAAGTTAAACTTTTTTATCTATATATATAAAATGGAATGTGTGTTTGTTTATTTGTTTGTTCGTACCTTATAGGAGACCAAACCTCTGGACTGATCTTCCTGAAATTTTCATAGCATTTAACTGGGACTCTGGCATGATTAAAAGGGTACTTTTTCGACCACGCCCACTTTTACGCCCACTTTTTTAAAATTATATAATTGCTCCCATATATTTTTTAACAGATTTACTTCAAATTGTACACACATTATACTCCAGGCGAGGTAGAAATAAACATTTCCTACGCCTCGCCCCCTTTCACGCCTCCTTTCACGCCCCTTTTCACGCCAAATTTAAATTTTAAACTTTTTGTTCTCTGTACAAATCTGTTCCTTCCAACGGATTATTTTTTATTTGGTAGTATATTGCTCTTTATACTGTTAACGTCGCCATATGACTATGAACCACGCCCACTTCACCGCCCCTTTTTTTAATTCAGATACTTACTTATACCACTAACAATTTTTGCTATACAAAATACTTTTTTGTAATATGTATTTACCTAAAGTTTTATATACTTTTTATCTACAGGTAAGGTAGCCATAGATTGTTTTTATTACCAAATCCCCCTTTTTCGCCCCATTTTACTTTAATTATAATTAATCTGCTTTCAATATGGTATATTTATATAAAAATGAATGTCTGTCTGTCTGTTTGTTTGTGCTTTATAGGAGGCCAAACCCTTGGAACGATCTTCCTGAAAGTTTCACAGCATGTTACTGTGACTCTGGAAGAAATAATAGGCCATATGAAGTTTTGATTGGACAAAGGGACGTGGCACCGTTCATATAACCCAAAAATTTAAATCGCCATATTTTGGGCATTTTTTGACCTACGTCGATGATATTTGGTACATATGGTATTGGCATAATAAGGAATACGTACCAGGATAAAAGTGGGTGGGACCACGTCCCTTTTTAGGAAAATTAAAAATCGAAATATAGTCTTAACTACTGGACCGATCTTCATTAAATTTTCACAATAGGATATTCTTACGAAATAATAAATTCTTGACTCAACATCAAGGGCTTCAGAGACTGCTGTTCAGAGCGAAACACGCTTAGAAATTCAGCGATCTCGAACCTCAACATCAAGGGCTTCGGAGACATCTGTTCAGCATGAAACACGGTTACGAAGCGACCGTTCTCAAACCTTGACATAAAGGGCTTTCGAGACTTCTACTCAACGTCAAACACGCATGCGAAGTGACCGATCGCGATCCTTTTTATCAAGAGCTGCCGAGACACCAGAGCAACGTGAGGCACACCGTCAACAAGATCGTAGTCGAAGATCACAGCATCGTCGAAGCTCTGCATCATATAGCTGATTGCATTCCACTACACATCAGAAATTGATTGCAGTGAAGATAAGTTAGTCGCCATTGGACCAATGAAAAAAGTTTGCCAATACTGCAATGCTAAGAAATATAAAAATGAAGCACCTGGAATGTGCTGCGCAGATGGTAAAATTGCATTACCCGAACTGCTATCACCACCAGAACCACTACTATCGTTAGTTTTAGGTAAGAACAAATAAATAATTTACCCCTAAGGCTTCAAAAAAGGAAGAAGAGGAAAAAATAAAATGATTATTATTCAAAATAATAATATTCCACTACATAGGAACAACAGCGGATTCCTAACATTTCTTAAGCAACATACGAAAATACAATTCGTGTTTTCAAATGACATCGTTTGGTGCGACTAAAGTGGTTCGAGACAACTTCATGCCTACATTTAGAGCTCAAGGCCAAATTTATCACCGAATGGGATTAATATTGCCAATTCCAGATGAAGATCCTAAGTTTTTACAAATTTATTTCATGGGATAAGCGGATGATAACGACCAAGTGCAACAGCGCGAGGGGGGTAGCGAGGCACACCGGGTTCAGCTAGTGCTATATATTTATAAATATATCAAATTGGATAATTAATTTATTTGCATAGTAACAAAAAGCTATACTGGGAGATTTTCAACCACAAGTTTTATTGTAAAGGGTGCTCATAATTGTGGTTTTCAACTATGGTAAAAAACTACAATACCACACAATTTTGAATAACCTTATTGTCAATAAACACAAAAAAAAAACTAATATTAATGACTAGCAAATTGTATTAATTTAAAGAACAAAAATATAAAAAAATAAAAAACAATTTAAAGTGTTATTATATAAACGTAAAACATTTCTTTTAGACACCGTCTTCATGTTTTTTTTTGTGTTTTAGGTAAATAAAGGTTGGAAAAGACTTTTCAAAATTAAACTCTTTGTTTTAATTATTTTTAAAGTAAAAAATTAAGATGATTAACTCGTCTTATTTTTATTTAAATATAACCCGCTAGGGCATCCAACTTCAGACGCTTCGGCAATACCGGGATTTCGGGGTTTGAAAAATACAATCCCGGGATACCGGGACTAGTCCCGGGTTGACAAACCTTTGAAAACGAATTTTTCGCAAGACATAATATGAAGTTTCAAAGTAGTGATGTCTGGTTTTACAACACAAAACGTTACAGAAGTTTTTAAAAAACCAAAAACATAGTTTCGATTAAATGTTTGGATAGTATTTATTGTTTATTTCTGAAAAACAAGAATCAATTTTTTAAAAAAATTAATTAAATGAGATAATTCAGAAGGTTCATAAAATTATTGAAAAAAAAAAATAAAATAGTTTATTAATTTTAGTATTTCTAAGTAGGAATTTTGTGATATTTCTAAGTAGGAATTGTGCAGCTTGTTTATCGATTTTTTTTTTATTTTTTTAAGGTAACATTTTAGTTTTTCTAAGTTAGTATTTATAAATATTTTGTACAGTTAGTTTAAGAAAGGTTTATATATTTATATTTTTCACTTCATATTTTTACAGCTAGTAAAAAAAAAAATTTATCTTTGTATTATTAAAATTACATTACAGTATTTATAACAAAGTATCATGTGTTTCAAACATTGTGTTATTTTGTACATCTAGTTTAAAAAGTAGTTTTTTTTTTTAAAATCACATTAAGGTTTTTCTTAAGTAGCATCATTGAATTTTTTTGTACAAGCTCTTAAAATAGAAAAAAAAAGTAGTATATCAATTTAAGTATATCTAAGTAAGAATTTTGTGGTATTTTGTACCGCTTTCTTAAATAAGTTTTGTTTTTTTTTTTTAATTTTAAGGTCACATTTCGGTATTTCTAAGGTAGTAGCACGTCATTTTTTTAACAGCTGGTTAAAAAGATTTTTATTCTTATATTATTGAAATCACATTTCAGTATTTCTTAGGAAGTATCATGTGTTAAACCTTATGGTCATGCCTTACCAATGCCAACTCTAAATTGAGTGTAAGCTTTTCTGACATTATTTCTATAGAATTTGTTGTCAAAAAGCATACACTCAATTTGCAGCCCTATTCTGGCAAAGTAACAATTGTTACTCAGTATTTTTAATACTTATATGTGTTTGTTGTAATTTTTGTTTTTAGAACAAAATTTGAAGGTCAAAAACAAAATTTTTTAATAAAATTGTCACTATCTGAAAAACAGGTGACTGTTTCAGAGGACTGTTAGAGTCGCCATTAAAATGACTATTGGTAAGGAATATTGTGTTATTTTGTACAGTTAGTTTTAGAAAGGTTTTTATTTTAAAATTTTTTAAAAACACATAAATTTTTTTCAGGTATCTATCATAGAATTCTTTGTGCCAATATCTTAGAATTTTTTTTTGTAGACAATCCCAGGATGCCGAAAATCCCGCTATTTTAAGCCTTGCAATCCCGGGTCTGTCGGGATTGGATGCCCTTTAACTCGCTGATGAGAAGTACCGTACTGATTCTATGCTACACAGTAAAAAATTTAAGGGTAAATTTTATCTTTTTTATAACACTTGTGTGGTATAAACTTTTTTGTTTATTCCAAATAATATATAAATTTTATACCACTCAATATTATAAAAATAATAAAACAAATATACTTTAAAAATTTCATATGGATATCATGTGCTAATCAAAATATATTTTGGTTCGAAAGAAAAAAATTCACCGAAATCGGGAAATTTAAAAATATAGTGGTTTCGATTGGTCTGACGAGAAAAATGGTCTGGAAAATTATATAAGATTTGAGGGTATAACTTTTAAAACATTTTAGGTTTGGATTTATATGTATACAAAATAGTATAAAATTTATGCTCATATTTTTTACTGTGTAATTGAAGAAATAGTTGTATGATAATAGTAAGCAATTTGTAAGTTTCGATCACCACAAAACAAAACTATTTTCTACGCTAGAATATTTCACAATTTTTAAATGCATTGCTCATTTCCCGATGTTGCACAGTAAAAAATATGAGCATAAATTTTATACTATTTGGTATACATATAAATACAAACCATATATGTTTTAAAAGTTATCCCATCATATCTTATAAATTTTTTCCAGACCATTTTTCTCGTCAGACCAATCGAAACAACTGAATTTTTTACTTTCGAACCAGAATAGATTTTGATTTACACATGATATCCATATATAATTTTTAAATTATATTTGTTCTATTATTTTTATAATATTGAGTGGTATAAAAGTTATAAATTATTTGGAATAAGAAAAGTTTATACCACACAAATGTTATAAAAAGATAAAATTTACCCTCAAATTTTTTACAGTGTGCAAATTCTTCTAAAACTTTGCAAAGTCTTTGCTCCAGGTATTCGCACTCATCGTCCTAACAATCTTTTTTCAGCCTCAATAAAAGGTTTTTATAATTCCATATTCATATCAACTTAAATGGAAATGGTTGCATATACACAGTAAAAAATATGAGAATAAATATTATACTATTTGGTGTACATATAAATCCAAACAAAAAATGCTTTAAAATTTATACCATCAAATCTTATAAAGTTTTCCAGACCATTTTTCTCGTCAGACCAATCGAAAACACTATATTTTTAAATTTCCCAATTTCGGTGAATTTTCTACTTTCGGACCAGAAAATATTTTGATTTACACATGATATCCGTATAAAATTTTTAAATTATATTTGTTTTAATATTTTTATAATATTGAGTGATACAAAATTTATAAATTATTTGGAATAAAAAAAGTTTATACCACACAAATGTTATAAAAAAGATAAAATTTACCCGCAAGATTTTTACTGTGTACATAAATATTTGTAATAGAAATTTTGTATATAAAAATCCTGGGATCCCGGAAAGAAAATCGCGGTATTCAAAGGGGTTAAAATCGTCCAGGATTGACTTCTCTAGTCCATACCTTACAAAATCGGAACAAAAAAAAAAAAAAAATAGAAGGAGTGCTTCTATGATCATAAAATTTTGTAGGCTGGGTAAGTTTAAGCTACCCAAAAAAAAATTTTAAAAATGGTTGTAATTGGTCAAGATTGGACATATATTCATTTTTAACATGATTTTGTATAGGTACATACAAAAGAAAACCGATCTTAACCATGCTTTGAAAACCTACTTCTGCGAGGCGTAAGCGTTCTAAATTTTTTGCTCTCTCGTAGAATGATTTCACTGTAAGTTTTTATTATTATTTTTAAATAAAAGAAATTACTAAAAAGTCAACATTAAGCCACGAAAACAATGACACGTCAGATAGACGTACGGTTAACTTTTAAGCGACTTCTAATAAGGTTATCAAAGCAGAGTTAATGAAACTGTGTCAGAAGGCTAGGAATTAGCTAGGAATAGATTTAGAGATGTTTGCTAAAAATAGTCGAAATCGATTAGACCCTAGGGTACCTCCCTTGGCCTTATATAAATTTTTGAGATTATTTTGAATAGGAGGTACACCTGTTGTCCCAAAAATATTTCCAATTGTAATAATTAAAAACTCTACTTTCAGGCACATTTCATTTAATTTACAATAGAAGAATAAAGTTGGTAACGTTTTTAGTAACAAAATTAATGTAAAAAAAATGTATGCATATGTAAAAAAAAACAGAAACTCATATCGTTACTGACTTCTTCGTCAGAATTAATACAAACTTGTAATACCTTTTCGGATTTTGCTACATTTCAAATATTTGTCCATTAAAATTTACTATTTTTCACAAAAACTCACTATTTAAAACCATCATAATTTCTTGTTTATGTAAAAGTGCAGATAATATTTAAGAAGTTGAAAGTTAGTACTTCAAGTAAAATAATAATAAATAAAGTTTCGTCAAAACTCAAGTGTCCTTTATTTTTGTTATAAGTTATCAAAATTTGAAAATTTTTGAGTTTTTAGGTGTTATATTGAAGGTAAAAACATTTTTTACAAAAAAAAGTTATTCATATAAAAAAAATTAAAATGCAATCAAATATAATCTTTTTTACTGTTTTTTGTCTGTTTTCTAAAACATGCTAAATGTTTTAAAACATTTACTTAATTTAACTTACTTGATTTGCTTCAAAGAAAAAGGTTTAGTATAAAGGCTTCGCATTAATTTATTATTATAGATATTAAAAAAATCTTTTAAATTTATTAAAGCTAAATTAATTTGTTATTATAGATATTTAAATAATCTTTTAAATTAAATAAAGCTGAATATTATTATATTTTTTTTTACTACAACTAATATCTTTTCAACTATCATTATTCTTTACGAAATCATGAAAAATTAAGAAAAAGTACTTTTCACCCATTTGATCGTTTTTTTTAATTTAAATTTTATTGGTCTTAGAAGATTACAGAAATTCTTTTGAAAATAGTATCCGCTTTCTTGTTGACCACAATGCTTGAAGGGGGTGGGGACTTCCACTTGCATGTTGTTTACAAGCATTCAAGATTTTTGTTTTGGGAAATCAGATGTTTTGTCCCCCCTAATGAACCCTAATGAAAAATCCTGGCTACGGGCCTGAATTATGTCAAAAGCTTTACGTTGAATAAGGAAATTAATACAACATCTCAAAAAATGTTCTGTAATATATGAGCAATTTTGAGCAAAATACTTTATTGACAGCAACAACAGCAGCGAAAATCGACTCTAAAAGCGAACTAGCAACGTGTAATAATAGTCAATTCATCGATTTGAAGTTTAGCTTCTGTTATATTTTTTCACATTCACACACACACACACATACAACGGCTGAACTCACACAAAGACTCACACTCCGACCCTTTCATTCATTTTTAATGTTTGTTGCACAAAGTTTGGTCCAACTTTATTGGATTTATAGATTCCGTTGTCGCCGTTTTACGCATCATTAACGACTACGTTATTTATTATTTGCCAACACTGTGCAGCAAATGTTTCAGTCTGTGTAGGTGTATGTTTGTGTGCGCATGTTATAATATGTGCTCAACAGATGTCACTTAAAGAAGGCGTGAATGAGGGCGTGAGAGCTTGTGTGTGAATTGGCATAAGCATTGACGCAAGATTGTACTACGTTGCGATTTTAATGTGATGACGAGTCAAGTACTTCCGTTACCTCTTCCGTTCACTACTGAGGACACAAAAGGACATCGTAAAGAAAAAGAAAAAAAATGTTATAGCCAATATAATTTAAGCGCATACTTGATTAATTTTATACCCAACTTCATATCTCGCCAGACTGTTCTGACAAGTGGGGTTTTGTTTTTTCTAATGTTTCCGCTTAATTTATTGCAATCCGGTGAGCTAAGGCGGAAGTAAGCCGACTGTCAAATGTTTTAATTGGTAGCTTTTGCAGACGCATACTCTATTCACGGTTTCTATTGAAGCGAAAAGTCCAGAACAATACTGCTCAATTAGGTGAAATTAAGACTTTTTCCTTAAAAAAAAAAAAAAACTTAATTTTGCTCGAACTTATTTATTATTCACATTGAACTTATGACTATTTACTAAAATCTATCATAGGTCGTTACTAATGAATTAAAAGAAGGCCAGCTTACATTGTAGATTGCTTTGTAAGCAGTGTCTAAACATAGCAAGAGTTTAAACATTAACTGGCTAAGAAGAAAAACGTGTCATAAATTAAATTAAATTCTTAATTACCAATCTTTCCAAAAGCTGCAAGCATCAAATAAGTAGAATTGCGTTAATAATGTATGGATGAATACCTTCCTTTTAGCTTTGAAAACAACTTTGGCTAGAGTTTGGGAATTTCAAGACTAAAAACTTTTTTGATATAGGCTAATTTTAATCAAGTTTTTACAACATTAAGGTTAAAAAATGTTGGCATGCCATTTATGTGTGCATAATTAGTGGATAATAAATAAAACAGTACAACAAACTAAATAATTAGAGACTACCACCGATAAATTCTGGTAAAAAATTTAAAAATTAAAGTTTTTTCTAAATGACCTCTATATTTATTATGTTGACTTTATATGATTTAAATACAAATTCTAAATGTTTGATAGTTTAAATCATACTTGATTTTAAATACAAATTCTAGTTGTTTGACAGTTTAAAATCGTTTATCGAGCTTAAGGTCAAAGTTAGAACAATTAATTGTTCTAACGAATTTTTCCAAAGAAACAACAACAACAACAAAGTTTTTTTTTTTTTTTTTTTTTTTTTTTTTTTTTTTTTCAATATGAAAGGAAAAAAAACCACTAGCAAATTGATTTTATTGTACAATTTCTGCGGTGCTAAACGCGTCATCAGAAATCTTTGTGATTGCCCGTGCAAGCGCGTTGACGCACTGCACCATCCAAATCTCATCGCCCCGATGGTGCAGTGCGTCAACGCGCTTGCACGGGCAATCACAAAGATTTCTGATGACGCGTTTAGCACCGCAGAAATTGTACAATAAAATCAATTTGCTAGTGGTTTTTTTCCTTTCATATTGAAAAAAAAAAAAAAAAAAAAAAAAAAAAAAAAAAAAAAAAAAAAACTTTGTTGTTGTTGTTGTTTCTTTGGAAAAATTCGTTAGAACAATTAATTGTTCTAACTTTGACCTTAAGCTCGATAAACGATTTTAAACTGTCAAACAACTAGAATTTGTATTTAAAATCAAGTATGATTTAAACTATCAAACATTTAGAATTTGTATTTAAATCATATAAAGTCAACATAAATTTAAAAATTTTTAGATTTATACAATTAATTGTGACCTTTAATGATTTTACAAGGTTAACAATTGGAGCTTCAGATATACAGATCATTTAAAATGTTATACGAGTATCAGCGTTGTAAAAGTTTACGTCTGAGTAATTTTTTATATAGAGTAGTGGTCAAAATCATAACTTTCGAAAAGATAAAAATAGCAAGTTTTGTAAAAAGTGTTTCAAAAAACTAGTTTTATTTTTACTAACATAAAAAGCTTAACATGTTCATTAGTTACTGTTACTGTGGGTAAAAACCAAAAAAACAAAATTTGGGAAAAAAAGGATGTCGCATTCTAACTACAAAAGCGCACAACTTAAAAGTTTTAAATTTTCTGGAGGAGCTAAAAATAATTTTTTATTCCTTAAAAAACTCCGTACAAAACAAAGAGATAAAACGATTTTGTTTTTAATAAAACAGTAATAATATGTGTACAAAATTTAGACAGCCAATGTAGACGATCAGTACGAATAGTTTTACATACAAACGCCAAAATAAGTACATTTTGAGTTGTCCCCCTTTTGCTTATAGGATGCGATATGTCTAAAACCAAAAGTAGAGAATGATTTTCTCTAAATGATATCCTAAAAATTCCCTAAAAATGGTAATCTATTTATGGGCATTTCCAAACTGGCATTATGGGCGATTTGTACGAATAAATATAAAAAAAACATAGAATGAAAAAGTCTAATTTTTAAACAGTTTTAACCCTAATTAGCTCTAAGTCAATTAACCCTAAAGATCTAAAGATATAAGCAAAAATATGTCCTGTCATAACGTTACAAAAAACGGAAGTGATTTCTGACTTGGCTTACAAAATTTGCAAAACTCTCTGGATTGGGAAAGACTTTTTGTATAAAACTTTTTGTAAAAGGTTTTGAAATAACTTTAGTTTATTTTCCAAGTGATCAAATTTAAAAATCTTTTCTGGTTGTTTTTTTACAAGGATTTTTGAAGAAATTACTGGCTTTACGTTACTTAATTTTCCATTGCAGTTTAATTGAGTATTTAAGTAATTAGGTAGTGAAGTAAATATGTAATTGAGTAATTAAAAACACATTTAATATATTGTCCTCTCCTCGCCTCAATCATTTTTTTCATAATCTCTAGCCAATGCCTTCCATTTTTACTAAAACAAAAAAGCTTACGAAACAGTTACGAAACATTTACGAAAAAGAAAAACTACATTTGTGAAATATTGAAGACGATTTGATTATCATGGTTAATGAATTTATGTAGAAATTGCTGAAACTAATAAAATTAAAATGTTTCTCTTAAATGATAAAAAAAAATAATAAGTTTTTAATAAGTTTTAATTTTTTTGTCACGGTAGACTTTTTTCTGGAAACATCCATACATAAAAATGGGTCGTGATTTGTTCTGATACTTACAACTTGAAAACGAGTAGACCAAATTGAATACTTCCTTGTGCGGATTTGTTTGTAATTGCTATTCAAAGGTTTACAAAAAAGAAAATGTTGCTACACCCCCTTTTACCGCCCACAAATCAATAAAAATGCTATATTTAAGACAGTTTATGTCGTATTAAACTAAAATTTGGTAATAAAGCTCGTATAATAACTATCGGTAACAATACTAAAAATGGGCGTGGTCCCACTACTTCTTCGCCTACTTTTAAGAAAAGATAAAAATACTTCGAAACAACCGGCCCTATTGAGCTCAAATTTTGGCAGAGGATTGGTTTCGAGTAGGAGATGGTTTAAGAAATAACTGCCACACCAATTTACTGCCCACAAATATATAAAAAAAAAATTGCGATATCAAATTGCTTTGGAGTTATAGGTCGCACAGTCTCCAAATTCAGTATTCAACCACAATTTATACATGTCGTTTCACGGATGACATTTTATGGGAGTAAAAAACATGGGGAAGAGGCACCTTCGATAAAAGCAAAACTTGCAATATCAAATATTTTTTGAGTTACAGGTCGCACAGCATCGAAATTCAGTGTTTGACATCAATTTATACATGCAGTTTCATTGATAACATTTAATGGGCGTCGAAAAAGGGGGAGTTGCACCTGCCATACAACCCAAATTTGTGCAAAGGAATTTTTGGAAACATTTTATGGGCGTTGGACAAGGGGGAGTGGCATTTACCATACAACTCAATTTTGCGATATCGAATAGCTATGGAGTTATATGTCGCACAGCTATGAAATTCAGTATTCGACCCCAATCTACAAATGCAGTTTTACTGATAACATTTAATGGAGTTAGACAAGCGGCCGTGGCACCTCCCATGCAACCCGAATTTGCGATATCGAATAGATTTGTATTTATGGGTCACACACCGGAAGAGTTCATTATCCGACTTTATTTTATCAATGCAATTTCATTAAAACATTTTATGGGCATAGGAAATAAGAAAGTGGCATCTCCTCTAAGCATCCCAGAGTTGTGTTTTTGAATAACTTTGGAATTATAGGTCGACTTCAACATACACATGCAGTTTCACTGATTTAATTTAATGAGCATTTTTAAAGGAGCGCGACACCTCCCATTTAAATCAAATTAGCGATATCGAATGGCTTTGAAGTTATCGGTCGCACAGCGTAAGAATTTAGTATTCGACCTCAATTTATACATGCACTTTCGTTAATGACATTTTATGGGCGTAGGACAAGGAGGTTTGGCACCTTCCATACAACCCATATTTGTGCTATCGAATTGTTTTCGAATTATAGGTCGCACAGCGTTGAAATTCAGTATTCGATCCAAATGTACACATGCACTTTCATTGGTAACATTTTTTGGGCGTTGGACAAGGGAGAGTGGCACCTCCCATACAACCTAAATTTGCGATATCGAATAGCTATTGAGTTATTTGTCGCACAGCGGTGGAATTCAGTATTCGACTAAAATATACACGTGCCGTTTAATTGATTAAATTTTATGGGTGTTTGCCACCTCTTATTTAACTCAAATTTTCGATATCGAATAGCTTTTGAGTTATAGGTCACACAGCGTATGGGGGAGTGATACCTCTTATTTAACCCAAATATCGAATGGCTTTTGAGTTATAGGCCGCTCAGCGTCAGAATTCAGTATTCGACTTCAATGTACACATGCAGTTTTATTGATTACATTTTATGGGCGTTAAAAAAGGGGATATGGCACTTGCCATACAAACCAAATTTGTGCTATCGAAAAGCTTTAGAGTTCTAGGTCGCATAGCCTCAGAATTCAGTATTCGACTTCAATTTACACATGCAGTTTCACTGATAACATTTTTCGGGCGTTGGACAAGGGGGAATAGCACCTTCCATATAACCGAAATATCAAATAGCTTTGAAGTTATAGATCGCACCGCGTGGGAATTCAGTATCCGACCTCAATCTATGCATGCAGTTTTACTGAATACTTTTTATGGGCGTTGGACAAGGATCGTAGCCCCTCCCATATAACATAAATTTGTGCTATTGAATTGCTTTGGAGTTATAGGTCGCACTGCGTCGGAATTCAGTATTCGACTTGGATTTACTCATGCAGTTTTAATTTTAAAATTTAATGTCGTTTGTAAAGGGGGCAGGGAGCCTCCCATTGCACCCAAATTTTCGATATCGAATAGCTTAGGAGTTACAGAACGCACAGAATTGGAATTCAGTATTTTATATTAACATCCAGTTTTACTGATAATATTTTAAAGCGTTATTAAAGGGGCGTGGCTCCTCCCATACAACCCAAATTTGCGACATGGAATAGCTGTGGAGTTATAGATCGCACAGTTTTGGAATTCAGTATTCGACCTCAATGTACACATCCAGTTTCATTGATTACATTTTAAGGACGTTAAAAAAGGGACGTGACACCTCCCATAGATCCCAAATTTGTGCTATCGAATAGCTTTGAAATTATAGATCGCACAGATTTGGAATTCAGTATTCAACTTCATGTTCACATGCAGTTTTACTAAATATATTTTGTGGGCGTTGGACAAGGAGCGTAGCACCTCCAGTACAACATAAATTTGCGATATCGAATAGCTTTGGATTTATAGGTCGCACAGCGTCGTAATTCAGTATTTGCCCTAGTTTACGCATGCAGTTTTAGTGATTTTATTTTATTAGCGTTGGAAAAGGGGGCGAGGCACCTCCCATACAACCACAATTTTCGATATTGAATAGCTTTGGAGTTATAGACTGCACATCGTCGGAATTTAGTATTCGGACTAAATTTACAAATACAATTTCATTGATAACATTTTATGGGCGTTGGACAAGGGGCATTAAGCCCAAATTTGTGCTATCGAGCAGCTTTGGATTTATAGGTCGTACAGCATAATTCGACTTCAATTTACACATTCAAGGGAGCGTGGCAGCAACGCGCCGGGTTTCAGCTAGTGCTTCCATAAAAAATAGAAATATTTACTCATCAATAAAGAGACCTTCTCTTTAACAGAAAATATTTCTTTATAACAGATTTAACCGTTTTCTTAATTGTGTCATTTTTTCCCGAAAACAGAGAAGCAACTGCAACAGACACACAATCCCTGGTAGAATTTTAGGCTTGATATAAAATACTTACTGCTTTAATCGTCGTATGATAAAAAATGGCCAATGAGAGATTGTACTTCACAGAAGTTTATTCAAACAGGGGTTGAATCATATAAGACTTAAACATTGGGCTGGTCACAGGTGAATCCCACAAGACTACTGAAGAGGAAATGTAGCTATTTCTGAATCAGGCGGTTTAGTCCGCTACGTGATGACTCTATACAGTGTTGTTGTTGCTGTTGCCTTCTTCAAACTTACCTGATCTAAAAAGCTGACAATAATTAAATTCAGTAAAGAGAAATATTAATTAAATTTTAATAAATCTTTTCTTTAAGTTGCGTTTATAGTTTCTCACAAAAAAAGAACACTTTTCTTAAAAGATAGACATTTTTTAAAATTGGTACAACATATTTCTTTGTTTAATACATTTTTCTCTAAAACAGATAAGTATATCTGCAATAACGATTAAAAATATTTTTTTGTAAAACATTTGTCTTAACTCAATGCAAAGTAAAAGTATTTATATAGTATTTTGATTCGATTGTAAAAATCCTAGATAAAAATATGTTAAGAGGTAGAGGTAGAATTATTATTGTTGTGGCATTGTTTTTCGGGCCCCTTATAAATATTCCAGAAATTTTGCCTTAAATACATCCCAAAAACAAGGGTAATAAACAACATCGCTTTGAAGGAACAATCGTCATAATACGCAGAATATGCAAAACTTGCTTTAAACAACATCAATCACTCGCTCTCACGCTTTCTATTTTTTCGTACTTAATTCAATATTAAAAAATATATCGTTTTCAGAGAAGAAAGGAGTTGTTTTTATTGACCTAAATATTTCGCATTGTGAATTGTTTATTGTATACAATATAGAAAAATTTTCCTTTCCTATAAATTTTTTCTAATACTGAAAATTTTTTGTTTGAGAAAAATAATTATAATTGTTAGAAACATGAAATATTTTTATTTCCCACAAGCGAAATAATATTTCTTTGAATATGTGAACATTTATTCTATTTGAAGGAAATTTAATTTAGAATAAAGAAAATGGCAATTATCTTAAAAAGAGAAATTTTTTATCATAAAAAGATAGGTGTTTTTTTTTTCTGAGTGTAGACTTAAACTAACAAAATCTTACCAAACACGTTGCAACTCACGGTTTTTACCCACAGTTTGTTATCTAAACGTCAAAATTTTGGTGGAATGATGTTTAATAAACGTTTTTCTTATATTTGGCGAATTATTAATTTGTATATTTTTTACAAAAGTATTTTGTTGTTTTTGAGAAATTTACACTTGAGCGCTATTTTTAACCATTTCAAATAATTTATATAAGATTTTATATCTGGGACATCAGAAGTGGTGATCATGATGAGCAAACTGCCTTTTAGCACAAGCAAAATGTTCAAAAAAGTCAAATTTTGCAGCAATGCAAACGTCAAACATTCTAAAATGTAATTTTTCTATCAAGCGTCACTCATGATTCGCATCAAAAAAAAAAAAAAAAGTAAATTCACAGTTGGGCGCATACTGCAAATTGTGATGCACTTTAGAACAGACCCAGTCTCTATTTAAAATACCAGGTAAGGACAACGAATTTTGTTTTCCTGTTTTAATATTTTTTCAAAAGTTATTTCTTAGCATGAAACTTAACAATTTTTTTCATAATGTCATGTATTAGTTTAAACACCTCTCAATTTTAAATAGGCTGAAATCACAAGCATTAATAGATATCGTTAGTTGGAGTTTATACTTAGATACTTTTGCTTTAATACCTATTAAGTTTTTCTTACGAAAATCGAAGCATTTTAAGATGGTTATTTTTTAAATTTGTTGTTGTTTTTGGAAACAACATTGTGTGGGAGAGGAAGACATACTTTTTTTTAATACATTTATGTTTTGGAAGATTTTGACAGTCCCATGCATATTTTGAGACCTCTTTGAATTTAAATTTCGAAAATAAATTGTAATTCAGGAAAAAATCATTAAAGATTTTATTAAAATGCTATTGGATGTTTAAGGCTTTAGTACTCAATTTATTTTTTAAAAAATCAAAAATAGTGTAATTCTTAACCCTTTCAATGCTTAGGCTAATCTAAAAACAAAATAATTTGAGGTAATACTCCTATCATTTAGGTCCTGCTTGTGGTCGGCACAAATTTTTTTTTGTAATCTCTTGAAGGTTTTTCAACCCTTAAGATATTTGTTTGTTAAACCCTCTAAATATTCTTTTTGTTAAAAAAATAAAAAGATAAGAAAAAATAAATTTGATTTTTGTCGGGTTGATTTTTTTTTATAAAATAGGCCAACAAAAAATTTTTTGATTTTCTTCGACACAAATTCGAAAATCCAACTGATTTTAATGCCAAATATCTCTTTAAATTTTTTTTGTCATGTTGGCTCATTTTTTTCATAGAACCAAATAATTTTCTTTAAAAAAAGCGTTGCAAAATATATTTAATAATTACTTTCTGACGCGTTCAATAAATAGGGCAAATCCACTGAAAGGGTTAAAAAATTTAAAACTTGACATTTCATACGAGATTTTTTAAGGTACTTTTTTATACATTCTACAAAGCCTTTTAGCGAGAGTTTTTAACATTAACTGAGCTATAGCAGTTATCTGGGAACCCGTACGGCTTAAGCCTTTTTAAATTCCGGGATTTTCTTTCAAGGATCCCGGGATTTTCAAATAAAAAAAAAATCAAATACAAATATTCATGTAAATGCATCCATTTTAATTTAAGTTGATATGAATAAAGAATTAGAAAACTTCTTTATTGAGGCTAAAAAAAAAATGTAAGGACGATGAATGTGAATTACTGGAGCAAAGACTTTGCAGAACCTGCAACATAGGCAAAAGTCAGCTAAGTAAAGGGTGTTTTTTATAGAGTGATACAATTTTAAGTTGGCATCACTGCTTTATTTGACCACCCATTTAACAGCTGATAGTTTTTTTTGCTTATTTTGCTTTGACATTTTATTATGGATCGACTTAAACTAGAGCAACGCGTGCAAATTGTGGAAATTTTTAATCAAAATAATGGTTCTGTTCGTCAAACTTATCGTGAACTTCGTCCATTTTATGGCGTACATAATCGTCCTTCAGAGCTTCTAATTCCAAGAACAATAGATCGTTTTCAGACCACATTTACTGTTACTGATAATGTGCATCCCGTGAGACGCCGAACAGTGCGCACTGAAGAATCTGTGGCTGCTGTACAGGAAAGCATTGAAAATGATCCTAATCAATCAATTCGTTGCCGTTCTCAGCAACTGGGGTTATGTCCTTCCACGTTATGGAAGATTTTACGAAAGATCTTGGCTTAAAACCTTTCAAGATTCAACTTGTGCAGGAATTAAAGCCAAACGACCATCGTATGCGCCGCCAATTCGGCGAATGGGCTGAAGCACAAATTGATATTGATTTTGAATTTCCATGGAAAATTTTATTTTCCGATGAAGCCCATTTTTGGTTGAATGGGTCGGTAAATAAAAATAATTGTCGTATTAGGAGTGAGGAGAATCCACAAACTTATGTCGAAACACCATTACATCCACAGAAAATTAGTGTTTGGTGCGCTTTATAGGCTGGCGGAGTCATTGGCCCATATGTCTTCAAAAACAATGGTGTTCAGAATGTTACTGTCAATGGTGAACAGTATAGGAACATGATTCGAAGTTTTTTCGTACC
Source organism: Dichetophora obliterata (assembly GCA_963920525.1). NCBI lineage: Eukaryota > Metazoa > Arthropoda > Insecta > Diptera > Sciomyzidae > Dichetophora > Dichetophora obliterata. The sequence continues at coordinate 86,872,939 of OY986437.1, forward strand.
TCAATTAGCTGGCATTAATCTTGCTGAAATGTGGTTCCAACAGGACGGATCCACATGCCACACAGCGGGCGCTACAATTGATTAACTCAAGGAACCTTTTGACGAAAAAATAATTCCACGAAATGGCCCAATTAATAGGCCCCCAAGATCGTGTGATTTAACCCCATTGGATTATTTTCTTTGAGGTTACGTAAAGTCACTTGTCTATGGCGCTAAACCACAAACAATTGAACACCTGGAAATCAATATTCGAAGAGTAATCGGCGAGATACGGCCGCAAATTCTGCGAAAAGTTTGTGAAAATTGGTGTTCCAGATTGCGCCTTGTACGCGCCAGCCGTGGAGGCCACATGGCCAAAGTCATATTTAAACATTAATGTCATACAATTTTCTATTCAATAAAGCCTATTTTATTGACATTAAGAATATTTTACTAAGTTTTATTAAGATTTAAACTTGAATCACTCTACAAAAAACACCCTTTATTAAAAAATTGTCAGATATTCTGACTTAGCAAATTAATTTGTTTTGTGGTGGAGGCAATCGTGGTCGAAACTTAAATATTGCTTACGATTATCGTAACACTATTTCTCCAACTAGCATAGAATCAGAACGGTGCTTCTCATCAGCGAGTTATATTTGTAATAATATCCAAACAAACCACTTTAATGAAAAGTTAGATGCATTGATTAGCTTAATGTAGTACTTTAAAAATAACTAAAACTAAAAAATTTAATTTTGAAGGGTCTTTTCTAACCTTAATTTGCCTAAAAAACAATAAAAAATTAAGACAGTTTCCAAAAAAAAAATTTTAAACATTTATATAATAATACCTTGAACTGTTCTATATTTTATTTTATAGTTTTTTGTTCTTAATAAAATAGTAATAAAACTTTGCTAGTCATTAATATTATTTTAGCTTTTTTTTGTTTATTTAACAAAAGTTAACAATCTTTTGTTTTTGTTACATTATATATGACTTTATTTGTATTTTTTAGTTTGAAGTAATAAATTATAAAAAATTGTATGAAAAACGTTTTAAATTATTTACTTCTTAAAGTTTTCAATCCCAAACTAGTTCTGGGATTCCGAGAATGAGAAAAACTTACGGGATTGGACTCCCTAGTTGCTATGGAACTACCTATATAAACAATATATTCTTTTGAATTTGCTCAACTTTCAATTTGCTTAATTTTGAATTCAACGCTACTTGGTTTTGTATTGAAAATTCATTAAACCTTTACGTTTAGCGCCATAATTTCTGAACTCTTCAAGAGCACACCTTCATTTTATATCGTTGGAAAGGAAATAGAACGTACAAAAGTGAAAATAATGAAAACGAAAAAAATTATAGCGGCTGTTTGTACCAATAAAGCGACATGGTTTTAAAATTTGAAATTACGAATGGGTCTACATACTGCAGTTTTTTCAAAATTTTTACATTTAGCATAAAAAATAAGCTTTTAAATTGACTGAGCTACGTTGTCTCAAAATAGACCGTATTTTGATATTGGCATGGTTGTGGGTCCGTAAAAAATTCATAAATACTCAAACTTCGGATTTTTTTTTCTTAACAACCCAGTAGGTATTTTGTAGTCAATTAGAAAAATCAACTAGTTTATTTCTAGGGCAATTTGCACTTGCTATGAAATAGTTCAAAAAACTTTAAGCGTAGAACAGTTCACTGTGATTTTCAAAATTTTTACTGGAAAAAATAAATTAAATCGAAATACGTGTTGTGCCAATTTTGTTAATTTTCAAACTGTTTGAGGAATAAATTTAAAAAATTCAACAAAGGTAACTTTGTGCATAATATAGAAAATAAACTACATAAAATCAAAGAAATGCATCATATTTTATGTGATGCACTTCGTTTTGTAATGCATGCGAGAGATAAGAAATAAAAGCCTCTAAAGTTTGAACATTTTCAAACCAGCTTAAAATCTACTTTAAGACTGTAGTATAAAGTTTCAGTTTAGAAATGCTCATATTGGAACTAGTTCAAATATAGGCAAAAAATTTTTTTTCGGTACAATTGTCTTTTCTCATCAGATCAACACGCAAAAAGTGTCAGTTCGATCAATGTAAAAGGGTATTGTAGAGGGACCAGTACTGGTCCTTTCCGGAACTACTTCATAATTTTTTTAAAGTTGGTCCACTTTTCTGCAGGGATAGTATAATATAAAAATAAAAAAAACTAATGCTATTTATATACATTCTCTTTTGAGAACACAGGGGAAATAACATTATTTCTGAACACTTTTTTTAAGCAAATACAAATTTTTTTATGGTTAATTTTTGCACTCATATTGATGTACACAAAATTTTTATTTATGATTCATTGCTAAGCTCATTTGAGGTTAAGAAAAAGTATATTATTTGACTTAAAAAAATTATCTTATACTTGTTGATAGTAAATTATTTGAACAATTTTGTGATATTTTGTTTTTTTTTTGTGATTTCTAACTTTTTTGACACAAGACAATCCTCGCAATCCTCACCTTTGGCTGAGCCTTCGCTTGTGGTTCAGTGGGTGACATTTAAATAGGACACAAATAGAAGAAGGTAGATGAAACAAAGCCGGTTATTTGTATCATTAACACACAATCAATTTTCGCGCACTTACTGATGAAGGTCAAATTTTGAAAAGGGTCGAAGAATACAGCTTATTACTCTTGCCTTACCTTATTAAAGATTCAATATAATGTGTACATCTCTAAAATAAAATAGCAACACTTTAATAAGCCAAAATATTGCTGGGTAATAAATAAGTAAACCGATCCTTTTCTGAAAGAATAAATTAAAAGGAAAAGAACGGAAACAAATTAAAAAAAGGGCGTTCACAATTCAAGCTGATTGCTTAAATTTGTTTATTATATTAAACCATTTATGTGGAAATCTAGAATTCAAATACAAAAAGAGAATTATTTCATGTTAAAATACTACATCAATGGAATTAGTTTAAACAATTTTACATAAAAGCTGAGTACTAAAACCCGATATAGTTTATTACACTGCATTACAGCTAAAAAATACCAAGAACGCCATACACGTGGGTATGCTAATTTGAACATCCTGAAAAAAAATATCGCTGTAAGTATTTTTTATTTATTTGTGGGGTTTTTTAGAGAATGGTACTTTTGTGGTTTTCACGACATGACTTCATTTGTAGCTGAATAAATACGTACTATCTGTTTGATTCAAAGAAAAAGCATACTGTTGGAAAGGTAATAAATTATCTTTCCATCCATATATTGTTTGCCTTGATCGAGCAGAAAATGGTCCAGTTTTAGCTCATCAAAGTTAAAATTTCTCATAAAAATTTAAAAGTAAGTACAATTAATTAAAATATTTCGAATAAACATTTTGTTTATAGCGTAAGCAGTAAGACTGAAAATTTACTTGATTCACAAAATAATTTAAAAAAATTAATATTTTTCATCTGATTTCCGTTATTTTAAGTCTAAAACGTTTGTTAATAAGTAAACTATATGCCATCAAAATAAAATGTTCCAGATTTTTAATATTTCTTAAAAAATTTTTTACAAAATTAAAGTTTTTTAAAAAATTTAAAAATTTCATGAAATTTTAGCTTTGATCAATAACTATAACAGTTACATAAAACAGTATACGGCTGAAAAGCGGAAACGGATGGATATAAGCAAACAATAAACGGATGAAAACGTAGTTAATTTACCTCTTCAGCAGTACCTTTAATTTTTCTTTCATTAATTCAATTTTATTTAATATATATCGTCATCATCTAGGAGATAAAAGGCTGTCTATGTTAGTATTTAAAATTGTTGTAGCAGTTAGTTAAGTTTTGCACAACAGAATACTTTTTGATTTAGTAAAGGTTACGTCAAGTTCGTTGTAAAATTATATTTTGTTTTGTGTCATGAATTGGGCGTTTTAATACTGAAAACCTTCTCATTGTTTCGATTTAATACAAAGAAAGATTATTCTCGATGTCCATGCTTGGTTGGCGATGGTTCAAAATTAATCTCCAAGACTAAAATTTGAACAAAATCAATTTCCTTTGACAAGGTTTGTTCGCAATTTTTTTTTTTTATTCTAAATAGCTTTTGCGGTTTATTTTTTAATTGGAAATCAAAGGTCAAGTCATGCAGAGCATATATTTATAGAAATAAAACGAATATGCTTTTATAGACTGTAATCAGAATTTTTGGAAGACATGAGCATTTAAATGCATTCCAATTTTCTTGGCATACCTTCAATGACGATATTCCCATTTTTAATGAGCCAAGTGATGTTCCATACTAAAGTGATACAGGCAAACGTATACAAAACAAAAACATCAAAACCCACTTAAAAGTTAAGTAGAACATATTTTACTTTAATGAAAACTATTGTTTTTTTAAATAAAAAATACATTAGAATTAATTTTATGCAGTCTCTTTATCGAAACATTCCAAGGCTTTGAAATACCGCACGCAGAGAAGTGAGATAGTTTCATATTAGGATATGATTGTAAATATATGTAATCAAATTTAAGAAAAGTTATTACTAGTTACGTAGTTATTCAGGTTCTATTGCATTGTTATTGAGTGAGTTAACCGCATTACATTATAAATTGTGGTTTTTGTTTTTTGATGTCAGGATAATAATAGCATCTGATGTGCATTTTATTAAATGACAATAGTGGTATAAAAACAATTGAAAACAATACAGATATTTCTCATGCTTTTATTTACATTCTAGTACTTATTTATTAAAATTCATGAGTGAAAAGACAAAAAACAATTTATGTTGTTGTTGCAGCATAAATGAACTCCACATTTAAAGCATCTTACAAAACTTGCAACGTCCCATCTCATCAAACACTACCCAGTGCCCTATTTGATCGTAGCGTTTTATATCACAAGGCATTGGAGTAATTTTGTAGTTTTTGAAAATTCCACTTGAAATACTGCTAGATGGCATTCCAGTTGACGAAATTAGAGAGTCACTTCTTGATTTTTGCTGCGGGTAATCCTTGTTTCCTCTATACAGCAGTTAACTCGAATAGCGAAATTACAATACCACAGTGGCAGTGTCAGTGGCAGCAAAATTACATCTCAGCAGTGAGCAGTAGCAGTATTTTGACGTCCAACATTTTTTTTTTTTGGCACCAAATGTTAATGTTTGTTTTATTTTTTCATGTTGCCAATCTGTTTTTTATTCATTGTATTGGCAGCAGTGTGGCAGTGGTAGTAAATATAGAAATAGAGCTAACCTCAGCCAGGGCCGTAGCGGCTAGGGGCCACGAGCATCGAGAAAAAAATTTGAAAAAGTTTTATCAAGTGAAAATTTATTTAATATTCTCCATGACAATTTTATTGCCTTGTTCTTTTTTCGATTTTTTTGCGACGATTTGAACGCTGACTAATCAGATGACGGGAAATTAGGGACTTATCAGAGAATTATTTCTTTGTTGGGATTTCTATCAAATTTCTTGACAAAGTCCATCGATGAAATTAAAAAGGCTTGTGCAAAGTTTAGTAAACATCATTCCTAGGACATTGAGTTTAAGTTTGTAGACAAGATGGTGCAGTTCAAATACTTCATCTTACAATTAATAAATTCGAGGAAAGATAAAATAAAAAAACTGTCTTCTTTCATCAATATCACAGAACCGTTTAAATTCGTTGATGATAAAAGTGATTGAAAATTATATATTGGAAAAGGTCAACTTACAAGATATTTTAAACAATTTTGTATCAAAAAAAATGTTGAAGAGATAATCTTTAAACACATTGTACTTTACAAAACTATTTTCGTTTTAAAAACACTAACCACCCAAAATTGTACTTTTTATTATATTTAATAAAGAAATACGCATACTTTCCTTCGTAGTTAGCAAGAAAAAAGTTAAAAAAACTAAAACCCGACTACTACAAATCACGCTCTAAAGAGTATGAAACAAGAAAATATTTTCATCTTAATTTGATATCTTCAAACTATTCAATCTTTTTTGTTTATTAAGTAAGCAACTTACACATAATATATTTTTAACTGACTTCATATTGTATTTAATACGTATTGATAGTGATGTTCAGAAGTCATACGTATGTCGTCTCATATATATGATCATAGGTCGCCCTCTAGTTGTATAGCGTGATGCACTTTGTCCTAAAGCTTATGATCGCTTAGTACTGTTACAATGTATTGCTTTGTTAGGGTAGGTGGCATACGGCCACGTACATATTCTGAACATCACTATGATCATCATTTTTCAAATTATGATAAGTAGTTCAGAACTTAAGGGTTTAGTTGATTTTCTGTCCTCTAGAGGGTGCTATATTCAATTTATAGCAATTCATAGGGTATTTGACGTCAGCCCATAACCAGCCGTCGATCAAAACGCTCCCAACGAAACCTTATTTGTCAAGCTATGATAAGTAGATTAGAAGTTAAGGGCTTAGTTGATTTTATGGCATGTAGATGGCGCCATATTCAATTAAATGTTACATCACATAGGCTATAACCAGCGGAGGATTAAAACGCTACCAACGATATCTCATTTGTCCAATTATGATAAATAGTTTAAAAGTGATTATGGAAAAGATGAACGTACATACATACATACATACCGGTCAAACATATATACTGTTCCTTCCGCATACCGTAGTCGGGCAAAAAACTAGCGCAATTATGAATAGTATTTTTTTGTGGTAGAAATAATGTATTTTAGGAAGTTAGAACAGGGTAAAGGGGCCCCGAAAATTGCATTGCCTAGGGGCCCCGACATGTTTTATTCGGCCCTGACCTCAGCAGTACTGCCTACTGCCGCTGCTGTTATGTGAGAGTTACCCTTAAATAACATTATTCCTAACAGCTGATCACTGTCATTGCCACTGACGCTGCTACTGCTGTATTGTAATTTTGCTATAAAAGAGCACAAGTAATTTCAAGCTGAAATTTTATTAATGGCTTATACTTTCCCCTTGGCTTAATCAAATTAAAATTTTTCCGGTACATAAGCCAAGCGTTTCTCACGTTGGTACCTAAGCACCAGTAAAATATTCTAATGTACCACTTCCGTGAGCAGTGGTCAACTTTGTATAGTTCCATTAGCATGTCTGACAGATCGGCGCCTCCCATGTTCTTATTATACGCACTGCCAACTGAAGGTCTAGGGACCTTAATATAACGTTTATCTTGTGTGCTCCATCGTTTGCAAGTGCCACATGGTTCATTTCCTATTTGAGATATCAACAAAACCAATTTATTGTCAAACCATTTCACGACCGCCAAGTTGTGATTCCCTTCACATTTGTTGTCAAACGATTCTCTTCTACGCTTTTTCAAGCCTGAGTTGGACTCTAACGCACAATTCCCAATTCGGTTTTTTCTGATAGTGAATCAGGAGGAGGAGGATCAAAGTGTTACTTGAAATTATGTTGCTTATTTTAGAAATAAAGCACAACATCGGAGGAAGCTCCTAATCCGTAACATGGACAAGTCCCTTCACTAACATATATAGTAAAGTCGTATACCATCCCATATGTTCCAGATCGCATGTACATTTTTTAACTCCATTTGTGAGGTTTTGCTGGATTATACTGCTTCAAAGTTGATTGGCCTGAAACCAAGAACTACAAAAATGAAAAAAAATATTGTACCAACATACAAACATCTTTTACGCACTTTTAAACGCAATTATTTATTCGTCAATACTTTGATGTTCTTCTTAGGGTAATTTATTGAATTTGCTTTTCCCAGCAAAAGTTTTGATACAAATGTGGCATACATTCTTAGGGACACTGCTTCCAGAATACATTCTGTAAATCTTATTGTGCTTCTTCTTAGCCTTATCAAGAAATGCTTTCAAGAGACATTCTAATAAACTACTTCTGGAAGACATTCAAATAGCGTTTAAGTTCAATTCAAGTATAAAAAAAAATATATATATCTAGCTAATCCGACAAACTTTGTTTTGCCATCTAAATTATCAAAGAAATCTATCGTAAGAATCGAAAGTAGAAAATTAAATTTGTGACTGAAAGTTGTGTGTCGCAGCTCTGCCCTAGGAATTTTTGGGCCCAGTTTCGAATGCAGCTGTACCGGGCTGGTTACCTCAAGTAAGATCACAGAAAGCCACTATGTTTTTAACGTTGACCCCTGCCGCGAAGGCTTAATTCAACGGTGCTCCAAAGCTTGGGACAAATATGAAGCGTCGGCCAACGCCCCTTCGGAATTAAAAAAAGACCACTTTGAAAGGTTCCCCTAATAACATGCAACAGAACCCCATCTATCTTGTCGTCAGATTGGCGCAATTCATGACCGTGGCACTTTCAGCTACTTGAATTTATACATGACTTGGTTATTTTAATAACTTTGGGCTATCTCAGTATCAATACCATTAATATAACCCATTACTTTTTTAGCCGCAATAATCACCTACATCATATCAAAGGTCATCACTCTCTGACATGAAAGACAAAGGCGACAACTTCATTAGGCCTGTCACTATATCATCAGGTTACTCAATCTCAGTGGACACAACTCAGACTATTTAGCTTTCCCCGTCGCCTGTTCTGAAATTCCAAAGCTTACAGTACATTGATCCGGTAGTTGCTTACCTTCCTAACATTTACTGTTTGAAATTAGCGAGATTCAATCTACCATCATTCTCTTAATAATATAAGGGAATCACCAACCCGAGTTCAACTTAAGTGTAACTCACACCGGCCTTCCTAACCTAAACCACAGCCAGAGCGAACTTAAGCCCTGAGGGCCAAACCCAACGACAGTCAATACCTGGGCTCAAGGCTCCACCTGACAAGGCTCTTCAACATCCCATCTTACAGACCAAAAGTTCTTAGAACATTTATATTTGACTGTGATACCTTCAGCCACTAGAATTGTACATGACTAGGTTAAAAAAAAATAACCATTGGTTTCCCAGTAAAACCCGGTAAACCACAATCCTACTTATGCAACTTCGTTAACCTAATTAAGACTTAATAAAAAGCCTCTTTTGGAAAACTAGGAAGCATGAGCCGTTGAATACCAATTGGATTGTACTAAGGTCGAAAGATTAAATGTTTCTTACATAAAACCTTCATTCTAAGATAAGGTCTGCAGAACAACGATAGATCAGGTCTCCTCATCATTGATGGATGACTGTCCCCGCTCATCAAGTTATGTTGGATTGATCGTCCATCGAAAGCATATAACAATGACGGCGTTATGATAACTTAATATCAAAACCATGCTTTCTCCAAGAATTTGGCAACCAACAACTAAGGCTCAAGGTCAACCTTTTTCTTTTACAGTTATCAGATGAACATTCAAGAGCCGTGCCTCAAGAATGAACTCATTATGAGATGGCACGGCCCATGAACTGCCCATCCAATAACAAACCCTCACCGCTTCTATTCCTGGCTTGGGACAGGCAGATTCCCCGAAGGTCCTCTGGCGGGTTTCTCAAGTAAGATGACAGTGGACACAACTTATTCGCCGTTGAGGATAGATTCCACGATGATATCGAGCAAATACGTGAAGGTTTGACAGTGTTTGGCGTTGCGCCGTGGGAAAATGTTTTTCCTGAGCCCGAGTATGAAGATAATCCATTCTTTGATGGAATTTTTAGCAGAAAGAGAAATGGCGCTTTGTAGACGATGACTGCCGATAAAAATAAAAAAAACACCAAACATTTATTTTCTCAATTCATTGTAGCTAATTCATTAGCGTAACTGACATATTCATGTTTGATCTCTTAAAAGTTAAATATTAAGTAAAAAAAGTGATGTATTTTTTATTGTAAAGTAGAAAAATGAAATAAAAGAAAATCATTATAAATTTCTAAGAACAATTAACTGTTTAATATTTTTTGCTAGTCTTTTTTTAGCAAACACAATTTTTAAAGCGGGTCCGTCAAACTGAATAATAATTTTTTGGTTTTTTAATGCGTTTTCAATGCTTGATGACGAACGATATTTTTTGTTTTTCCGTCCGGAGAGAAAACGAATAACGCCGATGGTTTACTGTCTCTAGAGCACGCCACACAGAACTGCTCATGCAGTTGCTGCAAAACATGTTAATTCAAGACTTATTCCACATACTTCTATTGATTGCCCTTGCGATTTATTAATCGTCATTGCGAATGCAAGGCGAACTGGAAACTGGACACACTTAAATTAAAACGAAAGTCGGTTGGAGAAATTGGTATCCTTGGAATCAAAACTTCCTCGCCTTTGAACTTTCCTATTATTATCGTTGCTTCAATTATGTTGTGCATCAGCTTCTTAACAGCGAGTCTTGTTCCATTGCAAAGTTTCGGTTGGTTCAGATTGTGTAGCATAATGATCACTGAGCCGACCTTGAGATGCAGATTGTGTGGCGGCATTTCAGGCAAATCCAATAAATTCAGGAATTCAATTGGTAAATGAACGTCTTCATCTGGATCGGTAATTGAATCGATCTACTTAAATGAGTACAATAAGCCAAAGATTTGACTTTGAATTTTTGTGTTTACATTTTATGTATATATCTATGTCATTAATTTTTGCTCGTTTAAAATGGCTCGTTCGCTCAATCAAATATGGTTTTTGTAATTTTCACCAATATTCGGAAACACTTTCGTGATCAATTCTTCCTTCGACATTGTGAATTGACAAAAATTTGGTGGGAACGAAATGAGGCCAGTGGAATTTTTTCATTGCCAATGTCTAGTAATTTCTTGGAAAACACTTCCGCTCATTCGTCATTTTGTAACGCGGATCTCCACAAATTTGAAGACTTTAAACAAGCGTTAATTTCATCAGCGAGTTGATCTTGGAATGACAGGCAGCGTTTGGCGAAAACCGCTGGCCAGAAGAATCATCGTACCTCCAAAATCGTCCTGATTATTCCGCAAATCTTTTAAAGTTCGATCGAGTGCCTAAAATCGCGTTTGTACGCCATCGCACTCTCATCCCAAACGATTATTTTGCAGTTCTGCAGTACTTTCGCCATTGCTGATCTTTTCGAAATGTTGCACGTCAATTCATCTACCGTTTGCAAATTCAGTGGTAGTTTGAGCCGAGAATGAGTTGTTCGTCCTCCTTCTAACAATATGGCAGCAATCCCAGAAATGCTACGGCCAGCGCTATTTGGCTTTGTGCGCGAATCGAAGCTAATATCAATGAAATTAGGAACGTTTTACCAGTTCCGCCAGGTGCATTGAGGAAACAAATTTCTCCGCAGCTGTCGTTTACTGCTAACCTTGTCCTTACAATAATGAACACAAAAAAAAAAATCGCATATTTGGGCTCTGTGGGAAGTTCCACGCCCCCTTGTTTAATGCCCTTAAAATTTGATCAGTGAAACGGCATGTACAAATCGTGGACGAATACTGAATTCCGAGGCTGTGCAGCCTATAAACCCAAAGGTTTTCGATATCACAAAAGTTGGTTACATGGAAGGTGCCACGCCCCCTTGTAGAACGCTCATAAAATTTTATTAGTGAAATGGCATGTTTAAGTTGAGGTCGAATACTGAATTCCGAGGCTGTGCGAGCTATACCTCTAAATCAATTCGATATCGCAAATTTGGACTCTATGGGATGTGCCACGCCCCATTCTACAACGTTCATAAAATGTTATTAGTAAAACGGCACGTGTAAATTAAGGTCGAATAAGGTATTCTACATCACAAATGTTGGTTATATGGGAGGTGCCACGCCCCCTTATCGAACGCTCATAAAATTTTATTAGTGAATCGGCACGTTTAAGTTGAGGTTGAATACTGAATTCTGAGGCTGTGCGAATTATACCTCTAAATCAATTCGATATCGAAATTTTGGGCTCTATGGGAGGTGCCACGCTTCATTTTACAACGCCCATAAAATGTTATAAGTAAAACGGTACGTGTAAATTGTGGTCAAATTCCGAGGCTGTGCGGCCTATAAACCCAAAGGTATTCGCTATCAAAAATTTGGGCTGTGTGATTCCACGACCCTTGCTTAACGCCATAAATTTTTATCAGTGAAACGGCATGTGTAAATCGTGGTCGAATACTGAATTCCTAGGCTGTGCGGCTTTTACGTCCAAAGCTATTCGATATCGCAAATTTTAGCTGTATGGGAGGAGCCCCACCCGTTTTCCTCTTTTAACCTTGTTTGAGTTTAAATCTACCTTTCAATCAAATATCGAAGCAAGTGGAAAAGAATTTCCGGAGGTGTGTGATAATTCCCATAAAAAACACAAAATTTTCATACAAAAAGCTTCTTCGGGATTTTGCAATTTTCCAAATTTTGCACACAACTTTTCCAATTTTTCTTTTTATACAAACCTTCTCTTTACAACAAAAAACACTACAAAAACAAAATTGGTTCAACCGTTCTCAAGTGATGAAACGTCATACATGTGGCAATTGATTTTTATGTATATAGATTTTAATATATTTTAGATATTTTCCGTGGGATTTTTTAAGCCCTCTTACCACAAAACCACTGCATTCCATGATGTGCCTTCTTAAAGTTCTCCTGAAAAACACCTACTAGAATCCCTTCATTGAACGGCTCAAAGAACTATTTCCATTGAAAAAATTCTGGAAGCACTTCTAGAGAAGACTAAGGAAATTATTCCTTCCAATGACAAGCATATGTTAAATGAATGTTTTCTGGGTATGAAGTAAAAGGGATGGAATTCAAGACTTTTCTTTCCACTTTACCTTCTTTTGAAAGTACTTTTTTGTTGAGAAAGGGCGTATTTTGTACATTTTATCAAAGCCAGATTATCTTTTTTAAGATTTTTGCTGTTGTCGTTGAAATGCAAGAGTTCCATTATTTTTGAAAATTTATTGCGAGGCCACTGCCATCACTAATAACGGTGAGCTTTAGATCTTGAGACCATGTCATTCTATATTGGGGCATTTTTACAATCCCAAAATGCAACAAAACTCCAATGTAGCGTTTCATTTCTTCCTCAGTGCCAAACTTTTGAAGACCGAACAAATAAGTTTGATCCACGATGAAAGCAATAGTTTCAGTATCAAAAAATTCGTAAAAATATTCAATGGGATTTTTTAGTTCGGTCACTTGCAAAGTAGAACTTCCCATTACACCACTATCAGGAACTTCAAATTTTTTCGATCTTCATTTAAAGGATTTTAAATCAATTTTTTCATGAAACTCTGGAAACATCAATCGATTCATCCACCACTTCGTCATCACTACTTTCATCTTCAGAAACATCCCAGTCGAACTCCGAAATGCGTTTTATCTCGTCACCAAACAGGCCCTTTTCGTATTTCGGCATAGCTAAAAAACATTTCTTTTTATTACCATAATTGCCCAAAGTTACTCTAAGCAACTTGTTAATTTATAAAATGCTCATTTCTGATGGTTTGTAAATAATATTTAAGCTTTTTTTATAAATATTAATTCACTTTTACTAGCGAATATTCGATTTTTCCCGAAACGTTTAATTAAAACCACGTTGTTACTCAAAAATGTCATTGCACATTGCCAAGCACATCCTTTAGAATTACAATAAATCTTTCGTTTTTTTGTTTTGATTTTTTGTACATTTTCAAAAAATTTCCCTCTTAGTTTCCAAACATGTTTTAGCGAAACTTGCATCAGAACATTTACCATAAGAAAATAAACATATGAAGTTGCGCACAGGCAACTTCGGGGCTGCAAGGGTTAAATATAAGCATAAAAAAAAATCAAAATTATTTAAATATACATTTCATAACTCTTTAATGATAAACGATAACAGCTTAAGTCTGATTTCAAATTTTCCAGAAATCTTGCTTCAAAGTTTTCACTCGTCACATAAGTTATATGAATGGGAATTTTGTTTTTGTGTCACAACATTGGCTAGGGTCATGCTAGAAGCTCCATATTTTGTGTGTGTATAAAACTATATGCATGAAACACATCTACATCAATAACTTAGTTCTGTCTTAAGTTGAGTTAAGCAATTATTGCTTATGAACACAGAATTGCTAAGTAATTTTTTCGGTGTTAAAAAGTACTCGTACTCATTATCGTATTAAGGTGGGTAAAATACACGCTTCTGACAAGAATATATACCAATGACCATTGCCCTACAGAAGAACCTTATTATTAGGACTAAAACTGAATGTTAATGAGCTCATTTCTGAGCTTCAAGATGTTGAGCAGAAAGGATTTGTCCCTATCATGTATCTTTTTCGTTATTCGTAATTTTTATAGAGCTGAACGAGAGCGTTTCATTAAGTTCATTTCATTATAAAAAAAGTTGTCTCGAACACGGATCATTACCACATGATCAAGAAAACTGATATCTTCCGTAAGTATTTCGAAGGCAACCGCAAGGTTAAGTTCCATCTTAGTTTGGTTGTATTCCAAATCCAGAGCTACTATAAGATTGAGCTTCTACAAGTGTTTTGCAATGCAACTGGAATTTCAGATCAAACATTGCTTCCGCATTAAGTTTTGTAATAAGCGTTGGCAGAGTAAGGATATGTAAGAATTGACATATGAGTTTGTGTTTTATTACAATAAATTATAAAGAAAACCATTGAATTTATGATATAAAGTAAAATTATATTTTGTTGGCTTATGTAACAAAATCCAATCACGTAATTATTCAGCGTTATAAATATTACTAACAGAGTCTGATATTTCTTTCCATCTCTCGCATTTCTCTGCCACGTTTGTTATTTTTTCCTATTAAATATACATTGGAAGAATTTCTTAACATATATGTAAAGGGTGCTAAATGTAATTGGAAAAAGGTATTTTTTCAGCCTGCAGTGATTGAAAATAAGGTAATGTTATAATAGTATTTTTACAACTATTTTGTCTGAACTTAATTTGAATTGCCCAACGAATTGCAGACATTTACAAAGCACAACATTTTTAAAATTGCTTTCAGATAGTGTAGTAATTAGCTTTAACAAAAAAAATCACTTTATTATTTTAGTTCGTGCGCTTCAAAAACAATATCAAATTTTTATACGAAACTTTTAGTGAAAATTGCTTGAATTTCGCACAATTCTGCATTTGAAACTATTTTTTTTAATAAAGTTTGCTGAAAAAAACTATTAAGAAATAAATATGTTAAGACACAAACAAAAAAGATAACTCCCTCTTCATTTCGAGTTAATTTGATTGATTTCGAAATTGTTCATTCAACATATTTTCCACTCAATTACCCAAAGCTATCAGTTATTTCTGTAGCTTGTATAAAATAATGTTGTAAAAACCTGGTCTCTGTTCAAGAAGAAAATCAATAGACGCACAAAGCTTGCAGGTCGTTTAAAGAAAAAGGGCCAAAATAAATATGGAATACATATTTTAATAAATATGGAAATTTTAGAATAAATTTTAATAATTTTGGGCTTACATATAAGACCACACCAAAATTGTATTAAAATTACATAATTTTAAATAAAAAAAAGTGTTGAAATTTAAGTTTGTATTAATCAGTTTGTATTAATTTTTAATACTGATTTTGTATTAAAAATTCAATATAACAGATTATATAGTAACAAATTGATTGCAAAGAGTATAAAATATCTTTGTAATATTTGAAATGAATCAAAATTTCATACAAAATTGTATTGAAATATAATACAGAATGTCTTAAAAATTATATATTACTAGCTGAAACCCGGCGCGTTGTGCCACTCTCCCTTGTCAAATGCCCATAAAATGTTATCAGTTAAACAGCATGTCTAAATTTAGGTCGAATACTGTGCGACCTATTGTATATACACAAAGCTATTCGATATAATAAATTTGGGTTGCATAGGAAAAGCCACGCCCTCTTAATCACCACTCATAGAATGTAATCAATTAAACTGCATGTGTATATGGAGGTCGAATACCGAATTCCAAAACTGTGCGACATATAACTCCAAAACTATTCGATAGCACAAATTTTGGTTGTATGGGAGGTGCCACTCCCCTTTTCCCTACGCCCATAAAATTTTACCAATGAAACTGCATGTGTAAATTGAGGTCGAATACTGAATTCCGAGGCTGAGCTACCTGTAACTCCAAAGCTGTTCGATATCGCAAATTTGGATTAAGTTGGTGGTGTCACTCCCCCCCGACAAACTCTAAAAAATTTTATTTTGGTCGAATACTGAATTCCGACGCTGTGCGACCTTGAACTCCAAAGCTATTCGATATCACAAATTTTCGTTGTATGGGAGGTGCCACTCCCCCTTGATCAACGCTCATAAAATGTAGTCAGTGGAACTGCATGTGTACATTGAGGTCCAATACTGAATTAAAAAACTGTGCCTATAACCCCAAAGCTATTTGATATCTCTAATTTCGGTTAAATAGGAGGTTTCACGCCCCCTTGTCGTACGCCCATAAAATGTAATTAATGGAACTGCAAGTATAAATTGAGGTCGAATACTGAATTCTGACGCTGTGCGACCTATAGTTTCAATGATATTTGATATCGCAAATTTACGTTAAATAGGAGGTGCCACGCCCCTCTTACCAATAAACATAAAATTAAATCAATGAAACTGCAAGTGTACATTGCGGTCGAATACTGAATTCCGGTGTTGTGCGACCTATAACTCCAAAGTTATTTGATAGCACAAAGTTGGGTTGTATGGGAAGTGCCACTTCCCTTTGCCCTACGCCCATAAAATGTAAGTAATGAAAGTGCATGTATTAATTTAGGTCGAATACCGAGTTCTTACGCTGTCAACCTATAACTTCAAAGCAATTCGATATCGAAAATTTGGGTTGTAACGGAGATGTCACGCCCATAAAAAAAATCATTGAAACTGCATGTGTAAATTGAGGTCAATAACTGAATTCCAAAGCTGTGTGGCCTATAACTTCAAAGCTATGCTATATCGCAATTTTGGGTTATATGGGAGGTGCCCCTCCCCTTGTCCAACTCCCAAAAAATTTCATCACTGAAACGGTACGTCTAAATTGAGGTCGAATACCGAATTTCTAAGCTGTGCAACTCTCTAAAGCTGTTCGATAACACAAATTTTTTATATATTTGTGGGGGTAAAAGGGGGTGTGACATTTCTTTTTAAACCATCTCGTTCTCAAAGCAAAGCCACTTACTAAATTTGAGCTCAATCGGACCAATAGTTTCGAAGTATTTTGATATTTTCTTAAAAGTAGGCGTAGATGAAGTGTGACCACATCCGTTTTTATTAAAGTTAATGACAGTTATCATACGAACTAATTTACCAAATTTTAATTTAATACGACCAAAACCGTCTTAAATATAGCATTTTTATTGATTTGTGGGCGATAAAAGGGTGTGTGGTATTATTTTTTCCTAAACCTTTGGCTTCAGTTTCCCTGAAAATTTCATAAAGATCGGTTCAGCGGTTTTGGAGTCTATACGTGATATATCCACATGCCCACATACCCACATACATACATCCATTTTTATATATATAGATAGATATTGATTTGTGGGCGGTAAAAGTGGGCGTGAAAACATTTACATATAGTGACCGCCTCTTAGATCACCTACACAGCAAGTTTCACTGTAAAAATGTGTAAAACTCCGGAATTGTCATGATTTCGAAAAAGTGGGCGTATTTATATTACGACCACGCCCATTTTTCGTACAGTTACGTACAGTAACCATCTGAACAAAATTACCAAAACTTTGTTTTTACGATTGAAATCGTCTGATTTATATCCTTTTTTTGGTTTGTGATCGATGACGTAAATTTGGCTTGTATCGGAGGTACCACGCCCCCTCGTCCAATAGTTACTAAACCTTACTGAAACACTCTCAAGATGTGGCTTCAGTTTCCCTGAAAATTTCATAAAGATCGGATCAGCGGTTATGGAGTCTATATGTGATATAGCCACATACCCACATACCCACATACCCACATACCCACATACCCACATACATACATCCATTTTTATATATATAGATATCACAATAGTATGGAATTGATTCCAAGGGTATAAAATATCGTTGTAATACTTGAACTGTATTAAAATGTAAAACAAAGTATATTTAAAAATGTTGTAATCAATTGAGGAGTATTAAATTTAATACTTTTTGAGTAAAAAATCTTTGTAATACTTTGCTTGTATTAAAATTTATTCCAAGATTTCTAACCGTGTATATATGCAGTAGATTACACCGTTTGACAATTTTCAAACTTTTCCAAATTACAGACAAACAAAATTGGTACGAGTACCGCGTTTTAATTATTTATGTCTTAGGCTATGTCGGAGGTGTAAAATTTACTCAAATTTTAGCTATTTACTAACGTAGAAAGTAAGATAATTACTTAATATATGCATTTGACATAGTTGACGTGTGTTCAAACCTACAGTAACATTTTGTAACAAATATTTCCTAAGGCCCTCTTTCTCACTTTCTTATATATCTGTTTTAACCATTTTCAAATTTGCTTTAATAAGGTTCCTTAAACGTATCTTAAGAGAATTCTATATTCTATGAAAACTATTTTTTAAAAAATTTCACTATTAGACTTTTGGGAAAGATATGTACAAAGCATAATTTTATATATCAAAAAATACACAAAAGCAGATAGTTTTTATATCAAAACTGAATACAATTATTTTTTAACATAATTGAACTCGATCTAAAATAAGTCATGGGTCAAAAATTAAGTTCTTATCAGTATGAAATAAAAAATAAGCTGAAATTACTTTTAAGTACATTATATGGCGACATTTTTAAAAAGTTTTTTGTTTGTTTATTCTTGTATTATACTTTTTGTTGAGTTTTCTAAGTACTTTTAATCTTTAAAAAATATATTCTGGAAAATGTTGTAACTCGTTATTTTGTTTCTTTGGAACTATTTTTAAAATAAAATTAGATAAAAGCTATTTCGAACAAACAGCTTTTTAATATCGGCGTCATCAAATACGAGTCTGAGCTATTGTCACACATAATAGAAAAAAATATTGTGACTGATAATTTAACATATACTGCCACACAGGTTAAATGTCAATAAGAACATACAATGTGAACAGTTTTTCAATAAACAAGAAAATTATCAATATTTGCCACTCATTGAAAAAGACGACGTTGTCACACAATCTGAATCAATCAAAATAAGGAACATAGCATTTGTTTCTTTTTTTCCAACTGAAATGAACTTTGGGGGCATACTGGGTCAACCCGCGGAAAAAACTTTTGATTTTTTTTTGGAGCAATAATTTGATATTTTAGAATTTTTTGTAAAACAATATCAGATATCGAATTGGTAATGTAACGGTAAGGCTTTTCTTATGTCTCCTAATTTATTTAATTTTACTTTCGGACTAATAAAGTTTGATAAAAATTGATTGGAAGCTGGCCGAGATGTTTGCTTGCAAAAACGAAACTTGAAATTTCAGTAATTTTTTTCTTATTCTCTCATAGATTAGCTTTCATTTAAGAAGTTTTCTTTAGCGCTCATATTTCAGGTTTAAAATCGCAAAGTATTCGGTGCACTCCCTGATCTAGTTTATTTAAAAAGTTATCCAAATCGGTTGATTAAAAATGGTACAGAACTTTTTCACCTACGCGCCTTTATAAATAGATAATAACAATACAATTATTTTTTTATAATAAAGAAAATTAATATTTTTTGCCTATTTTACATTAAGGTGCAATATGAGTTTTGCACTAACCATCTCCGATTTGGCTCACATTTTGTCCATATATTGGTTTATTCTCTGCAGAAAATTGGACTAACTTTTAAATAGTTCTGAATTAGTTCCAAAAACGACCAATACTAGTCTCTCTACAATACCATTTTATATTGATTGAACTGACGCTTTTTACGTGTTGATGTCATAAGAAAAGACAATTGTACCGAAAACATTTCTTTTACCTTATATTTGACCTAGTTCCAATATGAGCATTTCTAAACTGGTACTTTTTACTACTCACTTAAAGTAGATCTTAAACCGGTTTAAAAGTATTCGAACTTTAGAGGCATTTAATTCTTATCTCTTGCATGTATTACAAAAAGAAGTGCATCATGTAAAAGATGATGCATTTATTTTATTTTATGTAGTTACTTTTTTTTATATAATGCAAAAAGTTACCTTTGTTGAATTCTATAAATTTATTTCTCAAGCAGTTTAAAAATGAAAAAAATTGACACAACAAGTGTTCATATTTATTTTATTTTTGTCATTGTGGTGTTCATGCTCAGCTGAGATGAATCAATCAAATTAAAAACAAGCTTTTTTCCCATCTTAGTTAATAAATTTAGTTTCATATTTTAGCCTACTGACCAGTCATTTGTTGAAGGATATACTCTACTGGAGTTTACATTGTTAAGCAGTCAATTTTTTTTTTTTAAAGATCAAAGAACCAAGGCATGCGCCTAATACAAACAAGTTTTGGTCTTTGACCTGCAAGGAAAGGGACAGATTTATTTAGAGGAATTGCTTGGAACCATACGTAAATTATTAATTATGCGAAACAATTATGCCTTAACCGGCAAGCATTTCCAGCCCTTAGTTGTTCCTGTCCTGTAATTCCACATTTTCCACAATTTAGTTGTGGATTTTTAGTTTTCCATAATTATTAAATGTAGGAAATAACAAAGAAAGTGAAAAGAACCATGCCCGAACCCGGATTCGAACCAGGGACTTCTGGGTTGATAGTTTAGCGCAATCTTCACTAGACTATGAAGGCTGACATTAGTTTATAAGCTAATGCTAAGTTTTGAGCTCTTACTTGTCTTGTATAATTATTTTATTAACTTTAATTAATTTTAATGAATCTTGTGTTCAATGTTACTAAATAGTATATAGTGATGGACAAAACTGCTCACTAATTACCTAAAATACACAAAAAGTTTTAGCTTTTATTATCTACTTATTTATTAAATATAAAAGAACACAATTAGAATCGTTATAAATCTAGCAACAAGTAAAAATAAAAAACCAAAAATAATATTTACGAAACATTCTGTCTAATTTGCTAAGTGATTGACTTTATACAGAGTTGCTGTTGTTGTTGTAGCTTTCTTCAAACTTACTTGATCTAAAAAGCTCATAATTAAAATTCATATCGATGGCTTATATTCGAAATCCTCTATATTCAAAAACACAACTTTTCAGGAGAGCAAAAAAACATAATATTTTGCAAACTGTTAAACATAAAGCAAACTATTCTTCTATAATATTATTTAAATATTCGTTAACTTACTATGATATGAAAAAAATTTGGTAATTCGCATTATTTACGGCACTATGGTTGATAGAGGGTTTTTAATTTTAAATATTGAAAATTTGTATTGAAATTTTTGGTTTATAGAGGCTTTTGTTGAATTGAAAATACATTATTTTTTAAAGTAATGTAGAGTTATGATTCAAACAAATTACTTTATATGCATTAAACACGTAAGGAAACTAATGAACAGCTTAAAAAAAATTATTTATGGTATATTAAAGCAAAGAGAAATGCAAATGGGTTGAGATCTTAAAGACGATTTTATTTGTTTTGGTCAATACATAAGTAGTAGTATTACAAAGATACCAATGTATTTCAATTTTTATTCAATGAAAATTAATTGAGGTTTATTTACCATTTAACAAAGTAATTAAGAAAAAAAAATACGATGAAATGCAACGAAGATAAATAGTTAATAAACAAAGTCTCTAATTATTGATTTATATTGTCATAAAAATTGTGATATTCTGCTGGAATTACAGGTTTCAAGGCTTGCAAATGTTTCCATTTACTTGGTTGAACTTGAAGTTGTTCTGTATGCAGAGCCTTAGGCTCTTTGTAGCCATTATACTTACGAAATATGTGGGGAAGATCAGTGTATTCAGAATTAAAATCAGTTTTATATTTAACGCTGCCATCTGGTAAGTACTGGAGCGATCTTAAGTCAGAAACAGTTGGATCATTCTTCTTTTTTCCAGGGCGTATACTTTGAAATCGAATAACACTTACGTCGTTGTAGTTGTAAAAGAAATTGTAACGTAAGTATATTGCTTCGAATGGTAGATTAATCTTTTTATTCTCAACTATAACAGTTTTCCGAGCTTCTTTTGTTACTCTAAGGTAGTCAATTGGCAGATAAATTTCTTGATTTTTTAACTTTCTTTCGATGCAGGCATGTGCACTGTCGCACTCCATTTGTGTATGTCCTTTTTCTAAATATTTCTGCTCGATTATCCTTTTATTTTCAATTGCAAATATTGACAGTGCATTCGATAGAATGTGGTTCTGGTTTTGATAACCACATCCGTCGGAATAAATGACAATTGGTAAAGAATCAGAAGAACAGTGTGTTTTAAGATGATATACTATAATGGAGATGAATGTTGAAGCTGAAAGGTCGCCATCAATCTCGCTCCACCAATAGTTTGTACATTGATGACTAGCTAGGTTATAGATAGTAAAGTTATGAACTTGGAGTCGTTGTTTGAAATAAATTGCGGATGCATTTATATTCGGGCATAGTTTTACAGCTTGTACATCCATTGTAAATACATGACTTCGCCCCTTTTTGGCTGCAACTTTGTCCGAATGTTTTTCCAAGTGAGCGCGTTCTTTTTTTAAAATATGTGCATTATATTCCTGAATCAGCGTATGGTGTGCTTTAAACCCAACACAAATATCACACTGGTCTTTTCGAGGCTTGAACAGTGCTAAATTCAGTTCATCAAAGTATTTAGAAAATGTGAAAATTGAGACCGGACCAATACCTTCCTCCGAGCATTTATTAACATAGTCTTTGTATATATCCGCTTTTGTTTTAAAAGCAGCCGCGATGTATATTTTCTTAGAGTCCTTTCTGCAATAGTGGCTCTCCATTTTATCCAGCTTTGTAAAATACGCTTTCAAAAATTGTTTACCGGCGCTAATAGGCCTTACAAATTTTTTTTCGATGTTAATAACAGACTTCGATTTATCTTTAGGCATCACCCAGCCTTTAATCATGTCGCTTTTTAAAGAAAGCGTTGAAAGGAACATACGTCTACATACCTGTAAGCATTTATGCTTAAGTGGTAGCTTGAATATAAAAGTGTTGTGCTTCCTTGAATCTGAAATTCTTCGTCTTGTGCAAGGAATTTGAAATACGTGACTTTTAATAAAAACTTTCTTTCCTTCCCATGAAAAATTCCAAAACGAGTTGAATATATTGGTCCTCATCTCTTCATTGAATATGTCACAGTGGCGAACTTTACTTTTCGAACAGAAAGATGACGAGCATGTTGGTCCCATAACTCTTGCAAGCTTAGGTTCTGATGAAAATCCCAAATATTCTTGACCCTTCATCCGCCTTTTACGATTTTCATATTGTTTTTTGACACTGGCACATGAGCTCGTTTTGTTCTCCGCGGAATAACAATTTCGTCTTCAGAATCTGTATAGACACATTTTATTAACACCACCTAAATGTAGATTTATTAATGTACTTTATATTCACCTGTTATTAGAGCATCTACGTTAACCTCATCAGAAGAGTTATAGTCAAGCGCGATACGTTGCAAATTATTAAAAGACATTGTATATACACACGTACTTAATTCTCTCACAAATCAGAATAAAAATAATTAATAACCACAAATTCAATTTTTAGAATTGAAAAATTACATAAAAATCAATGGTGTATAGAGGGTTTTTTTTTTACGAAAATAAATAAAAAGGTTGATAGAGGAAACTTAAATATTGAAAAATAAAGCCAATGGAAAGGACTTTGGGTCCAAAAATTTTTGAGAAGGCGTAAACGACATAGACGAAGACTTTCCCATCAAAAACTGATTTTCGGCAAAATGGTGTATAGAGGATTTCGAATATAAGCCATCGATATGAAACTAATCTCGTTGTACTGCCTTTCTTACATATACATATACAGTAATAAAAATTCTATTAATTAGAACAAAATCATCTGACACTAAAACCTTAGAAAAATATTTATATGTACACAAATATTTTTTATTTTTTCTCCCTGGTTTATAACAATACATTTTTTTTTGAGTTTGCCAAAATTTTTTTAAAAGATGGATTTTTTTAGTCGAACAGAGAATTCTTCCCTTCCTCTTATTCGTAGTATCGTTAATCGAAAACAGTGTGAAATCTCGCGTGTGAAATAGAAAATATTTATATGTGCATAATTGCTTATTTTGTATTTTAAACGAAATTTTGTTAATAACTTTAGTAAGAAAAACCATAAATATAACGGAAAAACATTTTTGGAATAAAATTTGAGTACATTTTAGAGTTATTTTAGTTTCCAAATAAAGATGCCACGTGGAACCACAAAAATTTCTGTGATTGACTGTTGAATGACGAAGGTACACACACGCAAAACTGCGTAAAAAGAGAGAATTTGAGCATGAGTGTCACTCATGATCGCTAATGTGTACTCCGTTCAAGGGTTACCAGAAGCAGAATTCAACAAATTTTAGATGAAATTGCCAACGTCAGTTATGAATCGCCCTTCTCTCAACCCAGGCTTCTGAATTGCGGCCAGTCAAGCGAAAGCCATTCGCTTGACTGGCCGCACATGATTCAATTATATATTATACATACAACAACAAAACTTGGATCGCAAAATGTCAAAGTAAAACAAAAAAGACAAGTAAACAATCAAATTAAATGATTTTATGAATTTTTTGGAGGTTTTTTGGCCAGTGCTTTTTAAACTGCAATCAAACAAATGATTCAATTTTGTTCCCAACGTTTCATCGCTTTTTTTGGCGACTTCCAATTAAAATTTCTGACTAGAAGTCAAAATATTGAATTTTAAAACTAAATTTGTGTTTAAAACAATTTGTAAACAATTTTCTTGGAGTTTTTGTTACCGCTTCAAAATGCAGAAAGCCAAAACTATTGGAACAAGGAGATCTTTTCCACTTTTTAAAGTGCCCAGTGACCTTTTTAAACAAAAACGCTGGATGGATGGAATTTGGATCGCCGAATGTCAAAGTAAAATATAACAACACCAAACAGCTGTTTTTGATATTCGCCGACAGATATGTGCTCTCAGCTTTCTCAACCTTATATATAATTAAATCATGGTCTAGCATATGCCGAAAAATACAAATTTTGTGAGTTAGAATTTTGTGAGAAAGACGGTTGCCAGAAATACCGGCACAATTTGCGACAGCCACGACAAATTAGGTATGCGCGCAACCATTTGAAAAATTAAATCAATTTAACTTCATCCTATTATACCTAACGCAGTTTTATAACAATGTAATATTGGTAATTGAGATTGTTCTGTTTCTCTTTTTTGTTTCAAATATGAATCGTTTTAAAACTTACTTTTTAATTATTCAATATTTTAATTTTTAATCGAATTGGGATTTACGTGCTCACGTGGTTTCCTAATTTAAAATCAGACTGAACTCACACTATCACCTGGATTGGTGTGCCAGAGTATATCTCTTTTCCACACAAGTTTATGCCTGCGCTGGCCCAAATGCATATCCAACTAATTGGGATTTTGATTTGGCGGATATGAGATTTATCTCATTCCACGTAGGTCCATGGATTGGATAATGGCCGGAAACCAGTTAAAATGAGTTTAGTGTTTTGGATTGTTTTTCGGGATAATTACTATTATTTAATTCGATGTTGCTTTTTTATATAGAATCAAGTTTATTTAAATACGCGTTTTATATATATTCAATTTTTAAATTCCGCTGAAAAGCCAATTAATGTGCTTAGTGGAAAATCCTAATTGCCAATAGGGGGTATATTTAGTACGTAGGTGCATTCTGTCTGTCCCGGCTGATTCGGGCAGATTTTAGAATGTAAATCGTGCATGCGTATAGGACGGGTATACGTATCTTTGGAAGATTTCATACCTCCGGGCGAATCAAAAAAAAAAAAAAAAAAAAAAAAACCATGGGCGGGTATCATTGATGATTTCAGCCGGTTTCAGATACTTAAAAAGTCTCTCCTGTACTTTATTTCGTGCAAATCGAATGCTTAAATGTAAATTGAGTTATAAGATGATTTGCTTATTGAGTTCACATGCAATAAATACCAGGATAACTGGAATTTTCAGCAAGACAACTCACCAACAAATTCTTTCCGAGCCACAAATGACTTTCAATAAATCTTAAATATACCCGTACTGTAGTGAACAGCTGTTAGTCATGAGTTGAATCCTATCGAAAACCTGTGGGGCATTCTTTCGGGTTCAAGTTCGAGTCAATGAAGCTTCTGAAAACTGTTCTTTAAGATGAATGGCTGAATATCGATGGCTCCATCCTTAGATCGGCAATGTACTTCATGCCTTTCACGCTAAGCCAAATCATATACAAGAAAGGAAGACATATTCTTTTATAAAATCTATATATATTTCTATTTTATTCCAGAAAGACAATAAAAATAGGTTTTTCACATATAAATATTTTCTATGAACTTTTAAAATATATTATAACTAAATAGTATTCCCCGGCAGACGTTGTTCTGCAACAGACCGCCTTACTGCAATATACGAAAATGTCAAGAAATGCCAAATATTTTCACCATTTTCAATATAGCTGCCGAAAGTAACCATATGCACTAAATAACCAAATTTTAGTCTAATACGATCAAAACCGTGCGAAATACAGCATTTTTGTTGTTTTGTAAGCGGTAAAAAGGGGTGCGGCAAAATTATTTCCCTTAAACCATCTCGTAATCAAAACAAATCGGCTACCCAAATTTCAGCTCAATTTAGCTTAAGTCTGGCGCACTTGGCTTCACTTGACGCTGACTCCCCGAAAAGTGAGTTTAACTAAAGTGGGACATGCCTATTCTCAGTGCACTTGCCGAGAGTAACCATGTGAACTAAATTATTAAATGTTTGTCTAATACGACCCAAACCGTTGAAATAAAACATTTTCATTAGTTTGTGGGCGGTAAAAGGGGGCGTGGAAACCAATTTTTATTACAGTTGCTGACAGTAACCATTCAAACTAAGCCAAAATCTTAGCTCAATCGACCTAGTAGTCAATTTTAATGATTTCTCAAAAAGTGGGTGTTGCTATATGGCTAAATGGGTTAAAGCACCCATTTTTAGTACAGTTGCCGAAAGTAATCATACAAACTTAAGTATAAAATGTTAGTCTTATACGGCCAAAACTGCTTGAAATATAGCATATTCACTGATTTTCGGGTGAAAAAAGGGGGTTGGAAACCAATTTTCCGTACAGTTACTGTCAGTAACCATACAAACCGAATTACCAAATTTAAGTCTTATATGATCAAAACTGTGTCTTATATGTTTGTGGGTGGTAAAAGGGGGCGTGGAAATACAATTTTAATACAGTTACCGACAGTAACCATACGAACTAATTTACCAAATTTAAGTCTTATACGACCAAAACCGTCTGAAATGAAGCATTTTCATTGATTTGTGGTCGGTAAAAGGGGGCGTGGAAACCAATTTTTAGTACAGTTGTCCACAGTAACCGTTCAAACTAAAAATAAACACACAGAAATTAAATAAATCAAATGACGCGAGCAAGCAGAGCCTTATACCGACAAAATGTAATTCTCATAAAAAAAAATACATTTTATATGGGGAAACACACCATCATAAAAGTGTGCGTATAACGCATATTCGTAGAAATTTTTCGATGTTTTTGAATTGAAAACTTCTTTAGGCGCGTTGAACGATTTTGGTAGAGGGTAAATCATTGGTTTGCATCATCGTATTTTTCCAAGGAAATCGTCAACAATACAGACAGCAAAGACAACAAGATAAGAAAATTACAAAAAATAACCTCAAAAATGTTTGCATTTATGTGTGCATAAAAAAATCAACAGTGATCGTCACTCTTGTTCTTAATCGGCCGCAAGCTCACAAAGAATCACTTGGAAACTCCTGAAATTAATGCATATAATCTGTTTGTTAGTATATAAATACTTAAGTTAGGTTGCAACAAGATGTTTGCAATCAAAACTTATTATTAATTCGGTTTATATTGGTATATATATGCCTTTAAAGTTTGGCAATTTCTTCAGTTGTTGTATTTGTCAACATTTTTGAAAAATTTGCTTTTACTCAAACAGCTGCTATTCATGGTGAGATTTAAAAATGGATCGATCTTCTTCTTTTTCTGCTTTTTTCTGCTGGAACTTCGTTTGCAAACAAGAAAAATAGTGTATGGATTGAGTGTTTTAACATTTTAATCTTTAAGTTGTGATAAAGGAATATGTTGAACATTCAAATAATAACATGCATTCCCTTATTTTATTACATATCGTCAAACAAAGTTTGACAATTTTCACACTTGTTGTATTTATCAGTGGCTTTTTATTTTCACCACTGCGCCATTTTATTTTCAGAGTTGCCAACTATCATTGTTTTATTAATAAAATTTTTCATAAAGGGTGTGTGTCAAAAGGAAACTTTTCAGTCGTGGTAGGATAGAAAATATCAGGTTGAATAAAATTTGTGTGTGTTGAAATAAATTTGTCTCTTTTGCAGTGCCAAATGGACGATGAAATTTTTACAATTGCAAATTTTGACGTTTCACATTTCGGTCGTGTTTTAGCGTAAATATTTTATTTTATTTGCATTTTATCAATTTGCGACATATTTAATTCGAGAGCTTGTACTTGCAACATATTTCGTAAACTTGTAATATTGTAAACTTAAAAAACTTAAAAAATAACAAATAAATGTAAATAATGAACGAAAGTGCTTGAGTTTGTGTGTGCGTGTGTGTGGGCCAACGGTCTCCAACATCAGCAAGTGCAGCAAATTTAAATTGGCTTTCTTTGCTGGCGAGCGTCCTCCAAGTGCCACCACCAGCAAGTGCAGTGCAAAATTTGTTGCTAGCTAACATCCTCTAAGTGCCAGCACCAGTAGCACAAGCAAGTGCTAAGTGCTTGCTAGCAGGCAAACAGAAAATATAGCATGCAAAGTGCTGTGTCTTGAAATTCTCTTTGCGTTGTTTTTGTAAATTTGCTAAGTAGTTATTGTTGTACAGTAAGCTTTAATTTTTTGTGGATGTTTATTTGTAGCTACAGTCAGCATATGACATCTAACTAATTTAGAAAACAGTTTATACATATGAATTAAAGAGTATATATAATATTGGTAAATCTATTTGTTTTAGTAAAAGTGTTACCGTATCGGAAGTACATAAATATATATATATATATACATATATATATAGTATATATACATATTTACATATATATAGTCAGGGTTCGCATTTGCTCATTCATGAACTGCTCATTTCTGCTTCTATTCATTCATTTAAGAATATGAAGAAAAATCAAAGTGAGGAGCTCGTTTTTGTGAAGAGATGAGCAGATTTTTTTTGTTCATGAACTGAAGAAGAGCAAACTAGTTTGTGAACAAGAACATTTTTTACTCTTTTGAAGAGACTGTTGCTATTCATCTGTTCTTCAATGCTTCACTTGTCGTTCGTTGGCTCTTCATTTGTTCATGAAATTTTCATGAAGTGGTGAAGGCAATGGATGATGCTCTCGTTCGTTTCGTTTAATTTTGTTTTTTAGATACACACAACGTTTGCATGCTGTGTTGTATTGAAGCGAGGCAATGAAATGACTTGAATGTTTGTGTGTATGTATGTAAAGCAGCGTGGCAACAAGAATGCAATAACAGAGCATTGTGGGATTCTATGGAAAGTTTAATAAACAGCCACAGATTTGTTTTTGGTACGGATGCACAGTGGTCGTCAGAATTTCAAAATTATAAAATTTTGAAATAATAGGGTTGCCACCTAATAATATGTCTTTTTAAGAGTTTTAAACGTCATTTATTAGTGTTAAGGGGTCGCTGATATATTACCTACATTACCCTATATTACCCTACAGGTGGAATTTGTAACCCCCAAAATAGAAAAGGTAAATTTTATTTGCTATCAACCATCATATGAGCCACTGTGCATGCGTACCAAAAACAAATCTGTGGCTGTTTATTAAACTTTCTATAGAATCCCACAATGCTCTGTTATTGCATTCTTGTTCCCACGCTGCTTAACATACATACACACAAACATTCAAGTCATTTCATTGCCTCGCTTCAATACAACACAGCATGCAAACGTTGTGTGTATCTAAAAAACAAAATTAAACGAAACCAACGAGAGCATCATCCGTTGCCTTCACCACCTCATGAAAATTTCATGAACAAATGAAGAGCCAACGAACGACAAGTGAAGCATTGAAGAACAGATGAATAGCAACAGTCTCTTCAAAACTAGTTTGCTCTTCTTCAGTTCATGAACAAAAAAAATCTGCTCATCTCTTCACAAAAATGAATATGAGTAGGTTTTTTTTGAGCAAAAAAATCCTTCATATTCATGAAGCTTCATGAGTGAGCAAATACGAACCCTGTATATAGTTCATATATATGAACAATTTAGCTCATTGAGGAAATTGAAAGAGTATTTATGTATATTTATATAATAACAATTACGTAATAAACCTGCAAAATAATTAATATTTTCAGTAGTAATTGGATAACTAAAGTCTGCTTATCCTAAGCATTCTATTTTTTAAACTGTTTAGCATCAATTTCTTATATGAATTATATATAATTTATAAGCTATAGATATTTCTTAATTTTAGAATATTCTATTTTTAATACACAACGCAATATAGATATGGTGAACATGTATATTGTGTTAGTGTTATGATATAAATAGATTTAAATAAGCTTTAATTTTTTATATTAATTCAATAATGAAATAATTTAAATAAATTACTTTAATTATATGTATTTTTGATATGGTAACACTTTTCCTCAAAATAAATAGTTTCAGTAATTTATAAAAAATTTAATAAATTGTTATAAACTCTTAACAAAAATAATTCTAATTTCATATGCCGACTGTAGCTACACGATTAGAATTCACAACGTCTACAAAGAATTTCCGGCTAACTGCGAGATCAGAGCGGAACTTTTAAAACTTTTTGATTTCATCCTACATGTAGGACGGGCTGCAGTAAGAGCTTTCGCACATCCTACATGTCCGTCCGACCTGTCAAATCCATCCTACATGTAGGATAGTCCGAAACCCCCTATTATCATGAAAATTCTTATATAGCAGTAGGGTGATCCGTGGCAGGACAACGTCTTCCAGGGAATACTAATATTTTATATATAGGTTTTCGCTTCGGTCGGCAGTCCTCTCACTGCTATACTTTTTTTTTTATAATTAGTGAAAGTAGACCTTTCTAACGCATGTACTCGTTTAAAAATCGGTTGAGTGGTTCTCGAGTTATAAAATCACCAGAGTTAGGCGTAGTGTACTAAATTTGCAGTTTCAGCTTACATGTACTGATAGTGTAAAATTATTCTCTATCTTCTATTATTTTTGACTGCTGAATTGAAAAATAAAAGTCTCACTATACATGAGTGATAGTGATAGTGAAAAATTTCTCACTCAAATTCATGTAAGAATGGTGGAAAAAAAATGTTTACAGCTTAGTGGAAAAAATTTTTTTTGCACTAAATAAATAGTGCAAATAAAATACTTGCACTAATAGTGGTACAGCACAGAAAGTTATTAATAAATTGAAAGAAACTTTTAGCATTGAGTATTTAAATACTTCACAGAAATTTGTATGTTTCTATGCTATTCTTAATAAAATATAAAAATATTAAGTAAAACAATAAAAATAAGCTATGCTAACAATTAATTACTTTAAGCAATTTAACTTTCATGAAACTACAGGGTTGCCAATATTCGAAGCGCCCATCTGGCAACACTGTAAAGGCGAATTTACACATTTCATTAAAAACGATGATAGTGAACGTTGAACGATGACAGTGAATCAATTTTTAATTTACATTATTCAAAGTGTAAATTTGAAATTTGATGGATGATTCGGTGTTGAATGTCAAAATATATTCTCTGGCTGATTAATTTTATTGACTTTTAAAAAATTAAGTAAATAAACAAAAAAAAAATATTTCACTTTCATCAAAAGTAGGAAGACCTTCTACTTCTTTCACTGTTCAATGTGGATGACAATCATCTTCATTTTAAAGATGAAACTCAATTTACATTTTACAAATCAGATGATTCATCCAAAGTGAAGGATGATAGTGAATCGTGTAAATTCGCCTTAACTTTCCGCAGTGATGCCAAATCGACTAATGACATACCGCGTTTGAAGCGTCATTCCAAGCAAATGTTTACAATGGAACAGTACACGCCACGCGAACGCTCTAAAATTGTTGAAATTTACATTCAACAAAACAAGTCAATAGTGAAAAAAATTATCATGAGCGATGAAGCTCATTCTCAGTTGAACGGAACGGTAAACAAACAAAATTGCCGTATTTATGCCACTGAAAATCCACAAGAGATACAAGAGGTACCTCTTCACGATGCAAAAGTCACTGTTTGATGCGGCGTTTGTTCTAAAATGCTCATTGGGCCGTTCTTTTTCGAAGATGATAATGGCCACAGAGTTACTGTCAATCAGGAGCGTTATCGCGATATGATAAACAATTTTTTCATGCCAATCGTTCGTCGAAAGCGTATCAGGCACTACTGGTTTCAACAAGACGGCGCGCCACCACACACAAGCCGCACTACAATCGATTTTTTGAAGCAATTGTTCCCTGGCCGTTTGATGTCAAAAAATGGTGATTTCGATTGGCCGCCAAGATCACCAGATTTAACGCCTCCAGACTTCTTTTTGTGGGGTTATTTGAAATCAAAGGTTTACGTCAACAAGCCAAAGACCCTAGAAGAGCTGAAAACCAACATCCGTCAAGAAATAACCGCCATTCCCATCGAAATGTTGAAGAAAACCATGGAAAATGCTGCAAAACGGGCACAATATGTCGTAGAGGCCAATGGCGACCATTTACGAGATATCATATTCAAGAAATAATGTAAGCAAATCTACTTGAACCCAATTAAATGATATTTATGACGAACAGACAAAAAAATTGTGGTTTCTTTGATTTATTTAAAAATAAAATGGGCGCTTTGAATATTGGCAACCCTGTATTATTTTAAATACTACCAATTTAATATAAACTGTCGAATTGGTCCTAGCTTGGTGATGCTCATTCAGAGCTGTTGTTGTTGTTTTCTTCGTAAACATATATGACCAGAAGCTCGAAAAATACTTTTTCTTAATTATAGATTTTTTTTTAATTCGAGTCTAACTGAAATAGTTTTAAAACCAGTCATATTTGAAAGTTGAGTGGAAAAACTTTCAATTGCAGCTTTCATTTAGTGGCTGTTCAAATTTGGCATAATTTGAGTGTAGTGGAGATTTAGTAAGTACCACTCAATTTAGTTATAGTGCAACAATATAATACTACCACTAAAATCCCTACGAATAATAGTGAAGAGATGCTTCACTATCACTAAGCTGGTAAAAAAATAGTGAAAAATAGGATTTCTTTCAATATATTTTAGTGCTAGTGAAAGGCTGAGTGCACTCAACATTTAGTGCACTACGCCCAACTCTGAAAATCACGAACATATTTTTATATATATAGATTTTTTTAATTACAACACGTTTTTTTATTAAATTATATCTTGTTTTACATATAAGTCCTTAATAATACTTTAATAAAAAAAATAATATTAAAACAAATGAAGTTATGTTTGGTTAGAATTGAATTTGAAGTGTTGAACATTTAATTATTTTACTGAGGTATTTTTATTATTCTGTCATTTTTACGGCATTCACATTTACTTGTAAAAACTAATAATTAAGTAATTTTAATTATTTATGCTACTACTTTCCATTACTGCCCTGTATGTTCTTGTCGTATATTTTTTATGCATTTTTAATGCTGTGTCTATCCTTTAATTTATCAGAATTTTAACATCACTTCCTTTCATGTCAAAAGTTCTTTATTGTCTTTCTTAAAATAGTCTTTCTCATCCAAACACATTACCTCGCTGCAATATACTTTTATTTATTTTACTGTTTCGTTTATAATTCATGATTCATAATTTTTATATTGTCCCCTGTTTGACTCGGCACGAATTTATTTTCAATCTTCCTAATCCTTACCCTTCCTCCACACCCGCTTGCTCCATCCACTAAATTGTTGTATTTGATTGAACCACTTTGTGTTATTATTATTCATATGTTGTGTTTTGGCTTTGCAATCAATGTCTGCCCAGCATTCACCGTCACCGTCAAGATAACTGTTTGTGACACCTCAAGTAATCCTCGTCCATTTTTTTCTTTCTTTCTCTTTTTTTTTCTCGTCCATTTTTTTTATTTGTCAAGTTTTTGCACTTACAGCAGCACTGTTGGGAGCACGTTTTCGTGCTGGTTCGAACGCCGGCATGCTCGGTCTCGGTGGACTGCCGGGTATCGTTGGTTGCGGCGGTGATGATGATGGCGCTGATGGCGATGGCAATAATTTGGAAGTACCTGCTGGCTGTAACATGGGTAGACGACGCAGTCGTGCTGTCCTCTATCAGCTATCGGGACATTATAAGCCGGAAAAGATGAAGACAAAACTGAAGCTGGGGAATGTAAGTGAAGCAATGAGAATGTAATTTTTTTTTATTTTTCATTTTTTATGTTAACATGTTACCATTACATCTGCGTCTGCTATGAAATTTCTTTGTTTTTTTTTTGCATACAGAACCTGCTGCATTCCACCGAAGCACCCTTTCCCGAATATAAAACACAGTCCATAAAAAAATCTCGCTTTATCTTGCCACATTATGGTGTCTTTAAAGGCGTTTGGGACTGGATAATTTTAGTGTCGACCTTTTATGTGGCGATTTTGGTGCCATTCAATGCAGCCTTCGCTAAGGCGGACCGTCAAACAATGGTATCCGATGTTATCGTAGAGGCGTTATTTATTGTAGGTAGGTATTGCAGAAGAAAATAGGGTGAATTGTGTGATTTGGTCTTTTGCTGCTTGTAGAAAGTTTAACGCTTACTATATTTCTTTCATTTGCAGATATTTTATTAAATTTTCGCACAACTTTTGTGTCCAGCAAAGGCGAAGTCGTTTCCGATTCTCGGCTGATTGCCATCAACTACTTGCGTGGCTGGTTTGTGGTGGACTTGTTGGCTGCTCTGCCATTTGATCACTTGTATGCATCGGATTTATATAACGGCGAGGTAAGTTTTTCAAAGATGACTGGAATGGAGTAAAGATTGTGTGATATTTCATTTCAAGATGTGCGAATGCTATTTTTGTGAATTGAAGTGAAGTTTATTTGCATAATTGTGAAGAAAAACGGCAATAATCTGAAACATTATTTCAGATATGCAAAGATTTAATAAAATTCTATGGAATCATAGAACAAATTCAAAGCAGACATTCAAAGCTGGCATAATTTTTCTAACCGAAGAAAGTTTACGGACTGAAACTAATCTCGCTAAAAAATGACGCTTAAAACTTGAAAAACAAATATTCTTATAGATGATTATTATATTGTTGAATTACTTGTTGAAACCCGTCGCGTTGATGCCACGACCTCTTGTCCAAAACCCATAAAATCAGCTAAAGGGCATATGCAAATTGTGGTCGAATACCGAAAACCTTTCTTGGTATGTGTATAATAGCTGCCTGCAATGTTATATTTCTGAAATTTGGTAATTACATACCTTTGTGGTAAGCAACATTCTTGGTATACATGTTTTTTATTAAAAAAACTTCGTTTTCTATAGGAAAATGCAAGTTGCTTAAAATTTCCAAGAAATTGACACCACAAAAATTTTCGTACCTGAAACACACAAAAAGTTTTTAGTACTAATTTTATTTTTTGGTAAAATAGAAAAAAAAAATCAATCAAAAATGAAAATGCTGGCTAAATAACTTGGTCATGTTACAAAGGATTGCATTCATTTTTTTTGTTTGAAATTTTGATTAGTTGTGCATCGAATCGTGTTTCAATCTTTTTCGTTTCCGTTTTATTTTTAGTTTTCCAAAGAAAACCTTAACGAATTTCTTTATTTCGCAAAAAAACTTTGGTAAAAATATTTGTTGTGACAAAAATATTCAAAACTAAAAATGGCTTTTGTAATGTTCTTTCATATGATATTCCTAAGTGATTCAAACTTAAAAAAAAAACCATCTACAGTCCCAGCCGCACAATCGATCCAGCCGTTTAGGAAGAGTTCAGTGACAAAGCCATGTACATAAGTATTTTATATATAAAGATTATATGAAATAGGGATGACCATTTTAAAAAACCTCCTTTTCGGATAACCGGTTTTCCACTGTACAATTTCTCACTTTGTTCTATTTTTTGCATATTGCAATGTTCATTCACCATCTCCGCCTTTTTGTCAGGGTTGCTGGTTGATAAATTCTCGTTGCCGGTTTTGACATTTTCCATCCACGGTGTAATGGTATTTTTCCTTCTAAAAAAACTTCGAAAAAAATGGTTTTTAAAAACAAAAATCGATCACTCTTAAAAACCGACCGTTTTTGGCCATCCCTAATATGAAAACATTTATAGGGAAAAATTCTTACCGCCACATTTTGTATCACGAAAATGAAGGCAACAACAAGGAAGACAAGAGAAGCGCTAGATTTTTGTATAGAAGACAGTATTGCTTCTCGTGTCTTGCTTGTCGTTGGTGTGCTTTTTCGAAATGCAAAATAAGGCTGCTAGTCTTTTCTTTCATTTTTTGAATAAATTTTTAAAAAAAAATTGTAAATGAAAAGAAAACTTTGTCGCAACACAAATGTGTCAAAAGACAACGAATAAGCAATGCGTGGCAGCTGGGATGAATTCTTAAAAAACTTAATACCTTAATTAAATATACTTTTTATTTAAATTTCGCAAGAAAAATACCCCTAAATAAAACTGTAGCACAAATATGATATTTGAAATTTTTATTCATAAAAATCGGCAAAGTATTTTTTGAGTAAAGTCTTAATTTTAAATTTTCCCTTCAATTTTATATAGTACTAGCTGATATACCCAGTGTTACTTAGTAGTTTGTTTACATAATTATAACTATCCTTAATTAGCTTTCAATTTATTGATTTTTTATTAAACAAAAAATTTAAATTAAATCTTTTGAAATTATCGTATATATTAGTTCAGTCACCATTAACAAATAACCGTTTAAAAATTTTCTAAAAAATTCTCATGACACTGTCTCTCAAGTGTCTCATACAGTGCCCCCAAACTATACAATACAATTGATGTTCAATTTCCATGCACATCCTTGTGAAAAGGCAGAAATAGATAATATTTACTCTAAAATAATATAGAAATGCGAATTCACACTGACAAAATTTTTTAACTGTTTGCATTTTTTCTATTTGCTCTACTAGCGTAATCCAAGAATGCCTTTTTTGAATCTATAATGCAAATTGTCTCTGAACTATAAGCTTTTCAAAATTTTCTTGCCAAAAAAAAAAAAAAAAAAAATCGCAAGGGCAAACAAAACCAAAAAATTCACTTTATTTTTCGTATTTATCATATATTTTGTTCAACACATTTAAAAGTTTTTCGAAATTATAGAAAAAAATTATTTTCTTTGATAAACAAAGATTATTTTCTTTGATGAACTAAATTCATCATCTAAAAATTTCGGTACAAAAAATTGATTTTTCCATTTGTTGTTCCTAAGTTTTAAGCCATTTAAATACGTTAGTGTGAATTCACAGTGTGTCATTGGAGTTGGCTCAGAACTCCCGTACTGTTGTTGATTACGATGAGTCGATGTTGAAAAGCTGATCTTACTAAAAATGCGCAACATGAAATAAAAAATGCTCGAGGATTAAAATACTGAAAAATAACGAACAAAAAACTGTTAAGAGCCAAAAAAACTTTGAAGGTGGCAGACTTAAGCAACTGAAGTAAGTAAAAGTTCATAAAATATTTTCGTTAAAATAAAAAGGCAAGCGAGAAAACAAGCTCTGAAAAATATTGTTGTTTTTTCTCTGGAGGGATTAACTGTTGCGAACAAAAAGCATATTTTTAACAACTTATTTCTGCCAATAAAAAGAAAAAAAAAACCATGGTAGCACAAAAAGTTGTTTTATTTTTGTAAACATGTAAACATCTCCTTTAAATTCTTTTATATTACGATTTTTATACTTAAAAACTTGTTTTTAAGTAGAGTGAAAATTCATATTAAATTCAAATTCATAAATATGGTAAAAAGGGGACATTTAAACCAGCTGCTTATTTGACAAGCATACATGACCTTGAATTAAGATCAAGACGTATTATTTTCAGTGAAATTGG
Organism: Dichetophora obliterata; assembly: GCA_963920525.1. Taxonomy (NCBI): domain Eukaryota; kingdom Metazoa; phylum Arthropoda; class Insecta; order Diptera; family Sciomyzidae; genus Dichetophora; species Dichetophora obliterata. Next base: position 86,911,003 of record OY986437.1, read on the forward strand.
AATTATAATGAGCAAGATTAATGTATAAAATACCAAGCCCTAGCGATATAATGAATTAAGGTTTTATTTCAAAACTTAAACTATTAAGAAAAATATGTAATAAGCCACGAAGTTTAAAAAAATAACATGGCAACAAAAATGCACACAATTAGAATGTGCTCATTTACTAGTATTTGCTTTTAAGTACTTTTAACACAATGACTTCGATAAGGGTAGAAATTATAAAATAGAAGATATATTTACTATAATAGCTGTTATAAGGTTTATCCGAAGTTATATTCCATTGTTGTGCCACACGCAGAAAAAAAATATATTTGACAGAAACATAATATCGAAGGATACTATTATGTTTAAAAACTTGTTTATAGTAAACAAGTTAATTTTTACAAGAAATGTGTTTTTTGTTTTACGGTAAATATAAAATGTTTTTCGGAAGCAAATTATGTTCACTTTTATGTTCACTGCAAATAAGCTTATTTGTTGCAATAAATATATTATGTTTACTTTTTTTGGGGCGTAAGCTTATATTTTTTTTGTTGCTATATTGTATTTTAATTATTTATTATTACTTAATTTATCCTTTTTTTTGCTCTCTTTGAGGTTGACCTTTGTTTGCGGCTGAACAGAAATATTAATTCAATTGAAAAAACTTTTTGAAAAATTTTCTGCCCGGACTGGGATTGAACCTCGGCTCTTTCGCTTACGAGCCAAACATTGTACATATAAAGTCATTGCCTTTAAAAAATTTTTGAAAAAAAAAAATTTCTGACAAATCATGTCATAATTCGTGGTAAACAAATTTATTATTTTACCGCAAACATATTTTGGAATTGTTTTCCTCAAAAATATTTTTTGTAACATCAATAAAAATATGTTTACCTGCAATTGTAAGCAAACATTGAAATGTTTGTGACAAAAATAGCAATATTTACGATAAAAAAAATATGGTTGGAAAAGCGAGATATATTTACGGTAAATAAAAATATATTTGCTGCAATCAAAATCGAAAATGTAATTTTTCTGCGTGCATGTGATATATCCATGTGTTGTACTAGTTTAAAGGAGTAAGCTCTAAATTTCTAATAAGCTGGAAAAAAGACGCTTACAGAAGTTACTGGAAGCTTTAAATTAAGAAAGGCTTTGCTTAAAAAAATAGGAAACTTTGTGGAGTAACATGATTTGACTAAAGTAACGGCATAGCGGCCTCAGATTCAATATCACATAATTCTACAACTTTCGGCCATACTTAAAAAAATCGTACAAAAAAGTTTCTCTACATTACTCCCCTCTTACCTTCTTTGGTAACATAACGAAACAATAAAACTGTAGGCAAGTTTTCAACTTTTTAAAAGACTCACAAAAATGCCGATACATATCACCTCAATTTTCGATCGTAGAAATTAGTGGTATACTCAGTTTTTCCCTCTTAGGGAAGATTTTTATATTTTTATAATTCGAAAAGATAAAAAATTAAAATTTTTTTAGTAATTACTTTTTGTTGTCTTTTCGAGATAGCCTTTAAGCAAAAAAAGGTGATCAAAATTTTTGGTCTCCAAAAGTAAGAAAAAATTAACTAAATATGGGTTTAAAAGTGACTACATTTCAATCGCGAGTATCTCGAGATTTTGACCTGATTTCGAAATATGAGAATGTCCAATTAAAAATAATAACTTTTTAGCTAAGGTCAAACAGGCCGTACAAGGGTCGTATGCAGGACTTTTTGGCCAAACAGCAGCCGTACAGAGGCCGTTGTGAAATAATCTCGATTGTACAACGGGCGTACAACGGCCGTACATCGTCCGAACAATGATTATTCTATAATAAAAAAGAGCAGCCTTTATATAAAATTTAGAACAACATGCTTAAATCAATAAAATATTTGTTTTGAAAAAATATTGTAAATATTAAACAAAATGTGTCAAAAATAGACATATTTCAAATCAATACTAATCATTCGAATGTACATAAATCTGTATTAAATAAAGATAGCTACATAAAGTTAAGATACATTAACTTACTTTCCACTCATCGAAACAATATGAACACTCCAAAAATTTATTAGTAAAACCATATGACATTCGTGGCCAAAATATTTGTGCTTTATGATAGTCGTAAACAAAAATTAAACAATTCATATGAGTGAATTGTACAAATTAATGTGTACATATTAATAATAATATTCGTAAATTTTTCGTACGAATAACTTCTTCCTTTCTTCTATTACATTCGTAGTATTTATTAATGGTTTCGTACAGCTTACAAATTAAAAATAATATTAGTAGAAAAAATTCATTCGTAGTTTCACCGTACGCATTATTCATAGAATTTACGAAGTATTAGTTGAGTTTAAAAAATTTACAACCAAAATCGTTCAGCCTGGTTTGTTGAACAATTACCTAATATAAGGAAATGTATGATTGCAAGGTGGCCGTAGCCTACTGGAAGAGAACGTTGCCAGTAAGCTAAAGAACTGCGGTTCAATCCCCAGCTCAGATGGAATGTGTTTTTTTTTCGTAATGAATTAGTTATTAGGATCTATTAAGAACATACATACAGTTATCGACTTTTATATATATACTAGTATTTCCCGGCAGACGTTGTTCTGCCACAGACCGCCTTGCTGCCATATACGAAAATGTCAAGAAATGCCAAATTTATTCACCATTTTCAGTAAACCCGATTAAAAATAAAAACTTTTTTATTTAAGGCCAAACAGCGGCTTACAAGGCCTACTTTTTAATATTTTTTGCGGCCGTACGAGGGTCGTTTGCAGGACTTTTTGGCAAACAGCGGCCGTACAACGGGTGATCAGTGGCCGTACAGAGGTCGTTTTTAAATAATCTGGGCTGTATAGCGGCCGTACAAAGGCCATTTTTAAATAATCTCGGTTGTACAACGGCCGTACATCGACTTACCAGTGCTTATACTTTAATGAAAAGTAGATTTTCAATTGTAACTTCATGCGGAAATAAATCAATGTAAAACTAATTAAAAAACTTTTTGAATCAATTCTTTGTATAAAATTAACCTTTTTTTATTACCATTATTTGTAATCAGTTAAAAAAAATTATACTGTTTTAATTGAAAATTTAAAGGGGCATTGCATTCAAACAAATAACTTCATACACAAAAATGTTTTGCGCCACACATATGTGGCGATAATATTAACATCGCCGAGTGAGGCATGCTTTTGTTGTTGCGCATACGTATGTTGAATAACAGCTTTGAAGAATTTGGTGGCATTCAACGGGCGTACAGTGGACGTTTTGCGGTCGTTTAGTGGCCATACTGCGGTCATACAACTTAATTTAGGCCTTGTATGGCCGTTTTTGACCCTTGTACGGCCGTGCGGCCATATTTTTACTCGGGGAGCTGCCGAAAGTAACCATTTGTAAGCGGTAAGCATTTTTGTTGTTTTGTAAGCGGTAAAAAGGGGTGCGGCAAAATTATTTCCCTAAACCATCTCGTATTCGAAACATATCGACTGCCCAAATTTCAGCTCAATTTAGGTTAAGACTGGCACACTATGCTTCACTCCACGCTGACCACCCTGAAAAGTGCGTTTAACTAAAGTGGGACAGGCCTATTTTTAGTGCACTTTCCGACAGGAACCATATGAACTAAATTACAAAATTTTTGTCTAATACGACCCAAACCGTTGAAATAAAACATTTTTATTGGTTTGTGGAAACCAATTTTTAGTACAGTTGATGACAGTAACTATACAAACTAAGCTAAAATTTTAGCTCAATCGACATAGTAGTCAATTTTAATGATTTCTGAAAAAGTGGGTGTGGATTTATAGCGATAACGCCCATTTTTAGTACAGTTGCCAAAAGTAACCATACAAACTTAAGTATCAAATGTTAGTCTTATACGACCAAAACAGCATGAATTATAGCATTTTCACTGATTTGTGGGCGGAAAAGGGGACGTGGAAACCAATTTTTCGTACAGTTTCTCACAGTAACCACACAAACCAAATTACCAAATTTAAGTCTTATACGACCAAAACCGTATTAAATAAGGCACTTTCATTGGTTTGTGGGCGATAAAAGGGGGCGTGGACACACACTTTTAGTACAGTTATTGACAGTAACCATGCAAACTAAATTACCATATTTAAGTCTTATACGACCAAAGCCGTCTGAAATAAAGCATTTTCATTGATTTGTGGGCGGTGAAATGGGGCGTGTAAGCCCATTTTTAATACAGTTGTCGACAGTAACCGTACAAACTAAATTACTGAATTTTTAGCCTTACGCGACCCAAACCGACTGAAATAAAGCATTTTTATTGATTCGGATGCGGTAAAAGGGGGGTGTGGCAACTTTTTTCCTCAACCATCTCGTACCTGAAACAAATCGACTGCCGAAATTTCAGGTCAATCTGTCCAGTAGTTTTGGAGTCTATAGTCATAAGACACACATCGTTTTGCTTTTTATATTTCAAGTTTCACTATAAAAATGTGTAGAACTCTGGAATTGCCATGCTTTCGAAAAAGTGTGCGTATATATATTGCGACCACGCCCATTTTTTGTACAGTTATAGACAGTAACCATCTGAACAAAATTACTTAATCTTAGTTTTTTACGATCAAAACCGCCTGATTTGGTTTGTGGTCGATAGCGCAAATTTGTCTTGTATGGGAGGTACCACGCCCCCTTGTCCAATCGTTACCAAACCTCACATCTACATTCATTTTTATATACATAGATATAAATTTTTGGTATCTTACAATTTTGATCAAATTTGAAAATATTTTGAAATTTTTGTTAAACAAGGAAATTCGATGAAGATTGCCTCCTAAAAAACTTAAAATTTTAACCACAGAACAGGTTTTGTGGCTGTTTCTGCCAATTTTTCTCTTTTATTGCGGGAAAAATCAATTCCAAAATTCTTTTGAAAAACCGGAGCCTCAAAATTTATTTAGACTATGGGTTTCTTAAGCAAAGTTTCTTAAAATTTTTCCTACAACTAAGATTTTTTGGAAAAAAATTGACCCAGTCTAATTTACGCACACAATTTTTTTCAGTGTAGCTATTTTTTTGTTATAAAATTTTATTTTGGCCTTGTACGGCCGTTGTATGACCCAACTTTCAGAAGCTAGGCTTTTTGGATTATTTTGAGGCCATGTTCGACCCTTGTACGGCCGTGCGACCCATGTTTGACAGCTAATGTTTTCGCTCGTGTGACACTAAATTATACAACACAAAATTAAGTTTTCGTGTCTCGACATTCGTGTGTGTCTTTTTTCGTAATAAAAGTTCTCTAAACGTTCCTACAGTGTAATAAAAGTTTCTTTGATATTTAAATTTCATTTTTAATAAAAACATAGAAATAAAAAATTTAAATCGAAAATACATCCAGAAAAATGTAAGATTAAAAAGAGATCAGTTTGGTTTTAAAAACTTAATTTAAATTACTTTTTTTAGTGTAAAATGTGAATGCCTTTGCTGTTCACTTCGTTTTAACTTATAAGCAATAAGGAAATCAGTTAATAAAGCACTCCATAAAGATGTAATTCAAGTTTCAATGAGATTTTATTAGCTTGTAATTGGATATGAAATAAAATAAAATTGATGACTATTCAAGTTGTATTTGACAACTTAATTAGTTATTAATTATGATTGTCAAACCAACCTCAGCTAAAGTATAACAAGTTTAAATTAAACATTTTAATAACGTTGTTGTTGTTGTTGTTTATTTTGTTAGCGTTCTATAATTTCTTGAATTAATTGAATCTAGAAACTGATACTATATGAAGATGCTGCAAGGTGTTTGATCTTAAAATGAGATTAGCTGTAATTATTTGCTAAGGCGTAACAATCCAAAAGGTGGTTGAATTCAGTTAACTTAAAAAAGAAGAAAAACATATAAAAAGGCTCCGTAAGAAAATTTAAGAAAGCAAAAATAAAGGCAAAGAATAAAAAATATTTGCACGATACGATGCCACGCCTGCTTCATAGTGTAACAAACACAGGTATTCAACTAATTTTGTCTCACCTTTCTCAATGAAAGCTTGCTGGAAAAGTTATTTAAAATCCCTTGCAAGCTTGTATATTGCAATATAAACAGACAAAGTTGAACAGAAATAACAGGAACAGGATTGCCAAGCCACATTATTTACCGTCAACGGGCAAACCTAATTATAACGTTGATTGCCGGCGCGAAGAAAGATATGAAATGGCAAGGACAAAGCAGCAACATTGCGCCATTTTCATAAAAGTTTGCTATTTATAATGAAAAGAAGGATAAAAAACCAGAGAAAAATAAAAACAATACTGAAAAATGAGCAAAAAAAGTTTACTGAAAGGATATTCAACATGTTGATTAAATGTTTAAACCGTCACCAGTGCTTCTTAGCGGTTATATTATGCCATTGCTTTATTGTGTGCACGTCGCGAACGAAATTAGGAAGGAAGGACTGCATGGTTTTTTGTTCTTGTCTGCAAACATCGGCGAAGCATTTGCTACTTTAACACACTCTTTACCGCATACCAAGCAGCGGAGAATTTTAAAAATAACAAACTTTATTTTCGTAATGGTTGCCGTTTCTGCCGCTCCTTTTGCCTATGCTACTGCTGCTATGATAAAAATTTGCAACGCATCGTCAACTCTGCTGGAAGTTATCATTAGACTAGGCATTAAGTCAGACACAAATTGGCAAACCGACTTGATTATTGGGCGAAAAATAATGACAAAAATGATGAAGTGACAAAATTTTGCAGGCATGTGCTAATTTATTGTTGTTGATATTGCTGTTGATATTGCTGTAGCTGTTACTAATGACTAGCTGAGGTAGATTAGTTTGGTGATGCTACCCGATTTGGTTGCTGTTGATGATGATGATGATAACAGCTTGTGGCAGCAATGAGTGGAAAATTGGAGAGGAGACAAAAAATCTGCACTCAGCGAAAAATTAGAACAGTTAAACTGGTTTTCGAATTAAATGTAATTTATTTTGTTTTTATAGATTTTATATTGGTTTTTCAGATAATGTGATATTTCTTCGACCTATTAATTTATGAATTAAGATATTTCATAACTTGTGCTGTGATATGCTTCATATTTGTTATAATGTGCCATAGAGAGAGTAGACAAATTTTAATATTTGAACATTTTCTGTAATGTGAAAAAGTTTTGAAATAACAGTAAAAGTAACGAATCACCTTACGTTTTTGAGCAGAAATAGAGGGCTACATATAAAAAAATTCCATAAATATATCAATATATGTAAATTTTTTTATTCTCTCCACTGCATATTGTAGCATAAGCTGAGCACATTACAGCACAAATTCATAATTTCTGTATATTAAATGTGGTAAAGCAAGTTTCACATTACAAATATGTGTGTGGTCACTACGGCTTCCAATTTTGGGACTCAAAAGCAATTTCGGGATTGATAGTTAGGAATCTCGGGACTAGTCACTGGATTTGAAAAATAGATAAAAGTGAATTTTTTAACAAAAAAAAAAAAAAAAAAATATTTGTGTGCAAGGTATACGGGTTAGGAAATTTTTTTATTGGGGGTTGGAATTAATTTTAAAGGTTTTTTTCGGTTTTTGAGCATTTATTTAGAAACAACGGTACAATGTATATTATTCAAAGTATTGTCCATCGTTAGCTACATTTTCCCATCTTTCTGGTAGCATATGGATTCCGCGCCGGAAGAACGATTCGTCTTTTGAGGCAATCCACGAATCGACCCATTTTTTGGTATCCTCGTAAGAAGTGAAGCGCTGCTCAGCCAAGCCATGCGTCATCGATCTGAATAGGTGGTAGTCGGAAGGGGCTATGTCTGGGCTATAAGACGGGTGGGGTAGCACATCCCAATTCAGCGCCTCCAACGTTTCCTTGACGGTTCTTGCAACATGTGGCCGTGCGTTGTCATGTTGAAAAACCACTTTGTCGTGTATTTTGGCATATTCCGGCCGTTTAACCTTTAATGCTCGGCTCAATTGCATCAATTGTTGTTGGTAGCGTTCCCCAGTGATGGTTTCGTTAGGTTTTAGCAGCTCATAGTACACGACACCTTTCTGATCCCACCAAATACACAGCATAAGCTTGGCGCCATGAATATTCGGCTTGGCCCTCGATGTTGATGCATGGCCGGGTGGTCCCCACGATTTTTTTCGCTTAGGATTATCGTAATGGATCCACTTTTCATCGCCAGTGACAATACGATGCAAAAAACTCTTGCTTTTATGCCGTTGAAGCAGTTGTTCGCACATGCAATTTCCTTGCTTTTGAATCATTCCCATGGCCTTCAAGCGTTTGCCGACCGTTGATAAGTCGACTCCCAATGATTCTGACAATTCTTGAAGGGTTTGACACGGGTCTTCATCGAGCAAAGCCTCCAATTCCTCATCTTCAAACTTTTTCGGCTGGCCCGGACGCTCTTTGTCTTCCGTATCAAAATCACCACTTTTAAACCGACGGAACCAGTACTCACAAGTAGAAATCGATGGAGCATAGTCCCCGTAAGCCTCAGTAAGCGTGCGTTGTGCTTCAACCGCTTTTTTCTTCAAATGGAAGCACAAAAGTAAACCTTCCCGCAAATTGCGTTTTGTTGGAACGAAAGTCGACATGTTCACAGAGAAAAAAAATATATGTTGTTTACACTTCAGTGGAATAACACATACTGAAAAATGAAGCTTAGACAATGTGCTTTGAAATGAATACAGTCACAGGTGTGCCCGATGCGATCTATTGATAGTTGCGCCATCTCTTAGAAAACATTTAAAACTAATTCCAACCCCCAATAATAAAAAATTGTCCAAAGAAAGTAAAAAAAACACATTGTACTTAAATTATAAAAAGCTAATTTATTTCTTTTTTATATATTTAAAGGACGAGAATACATACATTTATTATATAAATATATAGTATAATTTATGAAATTCATATTATCTGATATTATAACCTACATAAAATGGGTGCATTTTTTGAGATCACTGAAGTCTTTGAATGGTTAGTTAGGCTGATTGACCTTGAAAATATGCTGTTAAAAATACTATGGCATCCTCCAGGCTTGACCAAATTTTGGTAGCAAAACTTCCAGCCGAAGAGAAACATCTCTCGGACTCAACACTAGTAGGCGAAATTTTTATCAAATAATCCTATGTTTTTGAAGCAGATTACCACGAGTGCCACCATTTAAAAATATTTTTATTTAGTTTTCGAACATTTGAGGTAAATTTAAATTTTTTAATAAGTTTTTACACGAATGTCAAATTAAAGTGTTGCATTTTTGCAATTTGAAGGCAATCTCGAAATCCTGAAAATCCCGGGATTTGAGGCTTTATAATCCCGGGACTGTCGGGACTGGAAAATGTCCGAGATCGAGATTGGAAGCCTTAGTAATCACCATTAACCGTAAATGTAAAATATATAAAGAAATGTACGTAGGTTTTACAAAGTTTTCTTTTGTGTCGATAAAATTCGAAAAAATAAGCATTTAAAAAGTGAATAGAAAAATATTCACTATAATAGAACAAAGAAAGTGATCACCATCACCGTTATCTGTTTTTAGCAATTTTTAATATTGTTAACAGTTTGATCGTTGACGTCTGGGGTTTGTTTCTCAAACTTCAAGCAAAATATTATTTTATGAAGTGCATTATCGCTAGGGATGAGAAAAAGGTTGTATACAACAATATTAAAAGTAAGATATCATGAAGTAAAAAGAATGAACTGACTCAATGCAATTCAAAAGACGATATTATTAAAAAAAAGGCTAACCAGACTCTTCATGGCACTTCTAATTGTTATTTGTTCCGATCTCAACAAAAATTTTTAAATGGTAAAACCTTTACTTAACCCTCATCGGTCCCTCGAGAAATATATCTAATCGGTCCCATTGTATGCGCGCGCATACACATATATTTTTAACTGTAAAAAAGCTAAAAAAAAATTAACAACCATTTATGTTTTGTGTTTTTTTATGTTTATTACATTGTTTACTATCAAATTAATACATTTGAACTTCATAAAGATAGATTTGGAATGAAATTATTTAGAATATTACATATATTAGAAAAAAATAATTGAATTTTTAACTTTTGTCAATTATTTGTACATTTTTCGCATAAATTGAAATTACTATGTTCAGCACAAATTAAATTTCTACACTTTTCACAGTAGCAAAACGATTTTTGTTATTTTTATATGTGCAAATGTAGCATCATCGGCCTCGTTTTGATGTACTTGGTAAATGGCGAATCTCCCGAATTCTTTATTACATCATTCATCATTACTTTGAGGTGGTTTTTACGTTTAGTGATCTGTTTTTCAACGAAATTCAATCCAAGCTCCTCTATAAAAAGACGACGACGAATTTTATGGTTCGTTTTAGAATTTTTTCCAATTCGGGAACAATGCAATGAACGTCACGAATGCATTCAACGCATTAACATCAAGCATGTTATAAAATACTGCCATTGGCCACCGATTGACTTTTCGTTTGCATGTGTACGTAGCCACCATTTGATCCATAGTATCAACTCCACTCTTGGTTTTGTTGTAGTCTTCAATGATGTTAGGTTTCTTCTTTTCACTATTCTCATTTATGCTGACAACATTGTGGTATGTACTGAGCAATGTCACAAATTGGTACCGACGAGGAACATATGACAACATAACTGCTTGCAATTTATGTTCATATACAACTTCTGTATGATAAACTGGCTTTTGACGCATGTCGAGTAGAACTGAAGGAATTTCAGTCCTATTTTTCCTTATTGTTCCCAAAATAGTCATGCAATTCTTATGTAAATCTTCTGCCAATTCATACGAAGTGAAAAAGTTGTCACACGTTACATTTCTGTCAGAAAGTCCTTCCACCAAATCCAAAACAACACGCCGTTCGAGATTACGTTCAGGAGTGGCATTACGATTCCGACCAACATAAATTTGTGTGTTGTATGCATACCAGCTTTTTGAGTCGCATAGCACCCAAATTTTGATGCCATATTTCGCCGGCTTGAATGGAATATACTGACGAAACGGACATCGCCCACGATACGGAACTAACTGTTCATCTACGGTAATGTTTTTTCCTGGTGTGTATACAACTTTCAAATTATGATTCCATTTATCGTATACATTTCGAATCGGTGCCAATTTGTCACGTACAGAAGTACTTGTAGATGCAGTATTGGCCATACGTTGTTCGCGGTCATCAAATCGAATGCAACCATGGATACGCTTGAACATTTTCAAAGACATTGTTGCTCTAAATATTGGCCGACCAGTTTCGTCATTCCACAGTTTAGTGACACATTCACCGTATGACCGATACACACCAGAAAGCAGCAACAATCCAAAGTATGCGTGCAGAGTGTCCAAATCAATGTTTTCCCAATCATGTTTGTACTTTCGCACACCATATAAATTCGTCATGTTCAAAATAATATTCGCAACCGCTTCAAGGAACATGTGAAATGCAGACAAAACATCAACTATAGTAGCAGCTGCTAATGCTTTTGCACCTGAATTATAACAAAAATGAAACATATAATGAACATGAACCCATAACAAAGAGTGTAGGTTTTTACCTGAAGTGAAATTTTCTGCACGTCGAAATGAATTTCTTCGATTTATTTGAAATGATTACGATGAATATTCAATTTTCTTATTTTTTGAAAAAATATTTATTTTCAGGTTTTGCTGCATTTTCTTCTGCTAAATTTTGCTCAAGTGGCTCAATGTCATCTTCATCCGAATGCACGCTAACTTCACTTTCATCATTCTCCTCGTCTTATAATGCAAAATCATCGTCACTATTGCACGGAGATTTGCCCGCTTCGCTTTCCAAATCAAAATCCATTTCTATTTCCTCTCGCTGCCTTCTTTCACGTTAAACTCTATCCATTTTTTATCAAATACTTCGAAACACAACCAAAAGTAAAATAAATGCGCAAACAAACTTCACTTATAGGTGTTCCAGAACAAACTGAATTTCATAAAACAAAAAATAAGAGCGTGCTATAAATCCACACACAAAAATAAGTGGCAATTCCAGGTACCTGCTTATGTGTATGCGCGCACATACACAGGGCCCGATTCGTAACTATAACTGCACAGGCAAATACAGTAAGGTTACAAATTCAAAAACGGGTTTTTTTGGTTGTTCAGGTAAAATAATTCTAATTTGCAAAATACAAGGTCATTCTGCTGAACCGTTTTCATGTTATTCAAGTTTAAAGATCAAAATTGTATGCGTGCGCATACAGGGGACCGATGAGGGTTAAAATGAGGTGGTCAAAAATTTTCTGATCAGTTTTTTGACAGTAAAGAGCAAAAATTTTATGTGATTGGTATCATGCTACTGCTTGGAAATAGTAAAAGATATTGGAATAGAATGGAAGATATATAATTCAATGAAATATTTATTCACTATATCGAATACATAATTTTCAACAAAATCACGCTGTTGGTAACAAAAACCGCACCACGCAAAATGTTCCTAAAGTTTAGTTGTAATGACAAAACACCAGCAGTTGATACAATTCCAATAGTTTTTATTAATTTTTTACAAATTTAAGATATTTTTGCAACAAAAATATATATAAAAAGTTCTTAATTTATTTTATATTAATGAGCAAAAAAAAAAAAACTAATGGTATGGTAGTCATTTGGAATTAAAATGCGCCAAATGCTATTCAAGTGCCGGAACTAGCATCGTCCAAATTGTGTTGTTTAGTTGCAAAACGGTGTCATTCCAAAAATAAAAAAAAATTTAAAAAGTGATTGCATAATATTTGATGGTCTCAAACACATATAAATTATCATTTTATTTTTTAATCAGTTCTATTTCATCAAAAATTATACAAAAAAACCATACTTAGAAGTAGAATGAAGTTTAAAAGTCTCAGGTACGAAAATTATGATTACGAAAGTATGAGTAGAAAAGTCGCCCAAGTTGGCAGATTTCATGCCTAACAAAATGCCAAACGTTTACAAAATCTTGACAAAAATATAATAAAAAAGGTCAAAAGTTCTCTGAAAAATTTATTGAAGTAGTGCCTGTCAGCTTTTTCATATATGTTTTCATGGTTTTTACTAAGTTTTACCAAGTTTTTTAACAAAATTGGGATTTGCATTAATTTTGAATAAATAAATTAACGTATTTTTTCAATTGACAGATTAAAAAAATTGTATACCTAACACAAAAAACATGTTTATTGTGTATGCATGAAAACGCAAAATTTCACAGCAAAAAGATACAAATTACCCATAATTTGCTTACATATACAGAAATAAAACAATATTTTTATATAGCAATATTTTAAAACAAAATAGCAACCCTATTTCGCTTATCAAACTACGATGCCAAGCGCTCTCTTTCAAGTTTAAAAAAGTAAACGAAAGTTAAAAAACTTAACGAAAGGAATGCTTAGACAAAACTTGGGCGACTTCATATATTGCTGTGTAAGTGCGTGCTTTCGCGCTCAAACTTTTGTTTGCTTAAGCATAACTTGGTTGGGCCTTAACAAATAATTTAAGATGAACTGCGATGAAAAATTTTCGCCCTGGCTAGCAAGAAGAAGATGCATAAAAATTAAAAAATATTTAAAATTTTAGGATATTGATTTTTGAATTATTTACGTAAAAAATTTCAAGAAACATGTTTAATTGCCATTGCACAATAAAGTTAACTTTTGCCCTTTTATTGTTTTAAATTTGGACTTTCACCTCGTCATGTATTTTTTGGTACACAATTGATGCTCATTTTCGTCAAAACATGCTTTAGAAAAGTGGTCATAAGATGCTCATTTGAAAATAGTCTGAGACCAAATTTAGGGAATGTGTTAAAAAGGCATATTTTAAGTCATACTTAAAAGAAAAAAATACAAAAAATGTTTTTATTCTTTAATTGTATAAGAAATTTAGTCTTTTTTGGACTTCTAAGACCTTTTTTTGGTACATGAACATTTTTTATATATATTTTTAAAGTTGTATTTTTTAGCAAGGACTTGCAAAATATTTTTTTTTTGTAAAGTTTCGTAAATGAATTAAATAAAAATTTTGGGATTTTGGAACATATTCAGTACAAAACTATAAAAACATTAATATCGTAAAATTTTCAAGGCAGAATATAAAGGCCATAACTACTAAAAATTAAAAGGTATCAAATAATTCTTTAGATTTCATATAATTAAGACTCCTTACTATAAATTTGCTTTCTAATTTTTTCAAATTTATGACTTTCTTTTCCATACTTACTTTTGTCCACCTCGTTACACTGTGTGTCGCTCATTTCGTGCAAGACTGTCACAACTCAAAATTTAGTGTTTTATAGGAGAGCCTTATTAAATATGAAATGACGAAATGACATCAATGACGTTGACATTGTAAAAGTTAATTTTTAAGGATATTTGTAAGCCATTATATTTATTATATAAAAATATTATACATTTTTCACTTTTTTCAATAGTGAATTTTTAAGCAATATTTTTGCAAGTGTCTGTTTGAATTGTGACATTATTACTACAAAAACTAATTTTCAAAAAATGTTTTATTTTGAGTTGCGACGATTTTGCTTCGAGCTAAAGAGATGTCACATTTTGTGTTGGTACTTTCTTTACACAAAAAAATATTAGGTTAGTTGCTTGGGTTTTTATTTAAAAAATGGTTTATGATACAATAAGTCGTTGTTGTTGAACAATTATGGAGAAATTTAAAATAAACTATGATATAAATAGAAATAAAACGTCATTGCTACAAGAAAGTGAAGAAATTGCTGTAAAACCGTTAATTAACAGCAAATCGGTCTGGAATTCACTCAAATTAAAGATATGATAATAATGCATTTTTCTGTATATTTAACTCAAAAAAACCTAAATTTTGAGTTGTGAAATGAGTTTTGCACGAAATGAGCGATGTGTAAAATATTAAGTCAATGCACTTAGTTTTGTGAAACCTATACAGGTTTTGCTTTGTATACAACTTGCCACAGTTAAATAAATTATGAGCACAGCTTCATTTTTCAACAGATGAAATATTTTCCAAAAATGTCTGCGTACTTCTAGATAATTTAAAGCCAAAATCTTATTTCAACATCTCTTTGCTTCAGAAGTTTTTAATTAATTTAATTCCAATTTATTTTTACATTTCTTTCCATCATTTATCTCTTTAAGGAATCGCACATTCATCTCGTCAAATTGACGCGTCTGTTGCGTTTAGCACGACTCATGCAGAAGGTGGATCGATATTCGCAGTATACCGCTATGATTTTGACGCTGTTGATGCTATGCTTCTCGTTGGTGGCGCACTGGTTGGCATGCATTTGGTACATGCTGGCGGAGAAGGAGAATATGATAAATGACAATGGATGGGATATAGGTAAGTTTAAGTTCACCGTTACACACACAAACACATACTACATACCCGCACAAGGACTTTCACACTACTATCTAGATAGAGGAGCACCTGAAATATTAAGGCAAACATTGTGAGATTCAGAACACATGGTAACATGCATAACATAACGTATTATGCCTAGAGTTTTATGTGTGCGTTCACGGTAGATATTTCAATAATGCCTTTAAAGTTGTTATCTTAGATTACCTGCAAACTTAGAATGCAGGTTTTAATCGAAATTGTTTAAAAACTATTGCTATCCATCGAAATATCTCAAAAGATGGATGTGCCAGCGAAAAAAGTTATATTTTTGATGGTGTTCGTTTTAAATGACCAGTTTTGAGAAGTTGCTGTGTGGGTAATATTAATGGCACAGTTATGTCACCTAACTTTCGTTAGCTTCATGACACATCAATAATAAAAATATATATTTTGTACTCAAGTATTTTCGTGCAAACACAATTTAAATTTTACCGAAAGTTGGTGGCGCACAATTTTTTTATAGCTCAGAATGTAAAAATCTGTGTAAATCAACTCAGTTTTTAGTGCTGTTTTGACTTTCAATCCCAGTAGCAACTTAAGGTAGCAAGTTATGAAACTGAAATTAGTGAGGAAATGTTGTTCCATGTATTTTAAGTAGACGCTCATTTCAAACTTGAACTTAGCTTGAGACACATGAAAGTTATTAACACGGTTATGCAAAAATCATAGATTTTAAAAGATTTTGGGAATTGCCCATAAGCTTTTTATTAAAAAATAAAGATCAAGTTTGGAAATAAGCAAAATCGTATTAAAACCACGCCTACCTCCCATACAAGGTGACTTTGTCAAAACGGTAAAATCTCTTTAATTTCCACAAAAATCATTATAATGACTTCAAGTTTTGCACTTATGTTTATGCAATTAATTACCTATAGTATGCAATTTAAGTATGAAATTTGCAAAAATATAATGAAAAACACGTCTACACTGAACGAATTTTCATACATTTCTTTTATGTATGCCATACATTAAATAAAACATTAAAAAATACATTCATATAATGTTAATATACATTGTATGAATGTAAATTATGTAATAGCACATTGAATTAATGTTATCGAATACATAGAAAATCACATTAAATATTACATTAGCCTAATGTAAAAATACATTAAATTAATGCATATTTTGCTTTAATTCCTACATTAAAACAAAAAGCGATTTAAAGGTACATTATATTAATGTAAGAGAATATATTACATTGGCTTAGTGTAAAAATACTTTTAAACAATGTAAAGTTACATTTGATTAATGTTTGTTTACATTATTCTTAACATTGACACGCCAATACAATGTAAAGTACATTGATTTAACAAAGAAATACATTGGATTAATGTAAACGAAAACATAAACCTTTTGTGAATCCCGTTATTTTAATATTTTGTCACTTTAGAAGCGTCTTTATTTATTCGTGTGTCTGTATTTATTCAGTGAAGTCAAATTGCAGTTCTTAATTGATAATTTCAGTTACTAGATATTGTTATTAACGGCAAAAAATTTCATTTTTCCTTGCCATGTTTTTAAGAACAATTTTCTTTGAGAAATCTTTATATCCAAAGGCGCTTCCCTTATTTTCTCAAAGTGACAAAAATGTTACTAAGGTGACTATGGTTCTTACGAAGTCAGATGCAGTTTTATAGATGCGAATCTTTAATAGCCTCACAGGATAATATGGATGTGGCTGTGAAAATGTTCTTGAGTTCTTTAATTTTATTAGTTAATATCAGGACCGTAGCTAGAGAATAGTTGCTCGGAGAACAACTAAATTTTTTTTGAAGTTAGAAAACCATACAATTAGAATAAGTTAAAGAAAATTAGGGTTGTTTTTAAATTAGCTAATTTGCAAAATTTAATATTTTGGAACATAAATTGTTTTGATATTTTTAAATTAGCTAACTTTACCCTTTGAATTAAAATTAAAAAATATTTTCGTTCAAAACACCCCCATTTTTTAATTTATTATAATATTATGGTTTTCTAGTTTCGAAAAAAATTTACTTGTTCTCCGAGCAACTTTTCCTTAGCTACGCCCGTGAATTTTATTGAATAATTCAATTTAAAAAACATTTATCTCATTTATCTAATGTAAAGTACATTAAATGCATAAAAACTACATTAAATAAATCAATGTGAAAATACATTGGGTCTCAAATCAATGTATAATAAATATTATGTTATATTTAATGTATCAGGATACATTGTCCTTATGTAAAATACATAATGTACTTTTACATAGGCTCCAAATTAATGTAAACAACGTAACATTAATGAACTTTTACATTGACAATAAGTACGTTTTCCGTTCAGTGAACCTCTCATACAAAGTGACTTATGAAACCAATAAAATCTCCATAAATTCAGCAGAAGTCTTCAAATTCTGCAAATTAGCTAAAAACTTAACTTTGCACTCGATGTTTTAAATTTTGTTTAAAAAAAAAAAAATGAGAACTCTGCCCACCTCCCATACAAAGTTACATTTTCATAATAGTAAAATCTTTATAAATTTCAAAAGAAATAAATGTCTAAATTTGATATTGTGCACATAAGCTTTGATAAATAAAAAGGAGTCTGAGTTTCAAATGTAAAATATTTGGATAAAAACTACGCCCTATAAAAGTGACGTCACCAAAACTATACATCATTCAAAACTCCGAATAAACTAAAATACAGCCGAGAGGCTGTACTATTCTTATCTGACACCCTTCTAGAGTCACTCCACAGAAGAAAAAAAATAGGAATAATGGAGAAAATAGTTTAGATATCTCCTAATTGACCCTTTGACGGGTCAAATCTTTGTACCGATATTATTATTTTTTCAATCCCAACATTTTTTATGGAAATATCCACCCCCTATATGCCACGCTTCTGTGGATTCAAATAAAACAAATAAAAAATGTCGAAAATAGTTTAACCAAAGTGATCAAATGTATGATCAGTTTTAATATTTTGTTACTCCCAACGTTTCTTCTGAAAAATTTTACACCTATCTGCCACCCTTCTGGAGGTCCTAATACAAGAAATTGTGAAAAATGTCGTAAATAGTATATGCTAAAATGTATAAATTAGTCCTTTTAATTTTTGTCCAAATATTTGTTTGAACATAGCTGCCCCTTATCTACCGTCTTTATGTTTAACGAAAAATTTAGAAAAAGTTCATATTTCTTTCGAATTCACCCCTACACTCAAAGAAATATTTGTTCATATTGACTAATTCCTAGGTCTAGTTGATAAATATTTTGTCAATATACAGTCAACAAAAGCTTTTGTCAATTGGATTTAAGGAAATAAGTTGAAATCATATTGACAAAATTTTATTTTATTTGATAAATGGATGCTTCAATTTGATATAAGCCTTTATCACGAATATCGCGTTTCAATTGTTGATTTGATAAAACAATCTGTCAGTATGAATACAGAATATTTCAACATGAGAAAATGGTTCGTTGAATAGAAAAAGGCTTTTCTGTTGATATCATTCGTTTTCTAATACTAAATTTAATACAAAAATGTTTTGTTGTTCTGATAAAAATATTTTATTACATTTTATATATAACTAGCTGATATAACCGGTGTTACTCGAGAATCATTTATATAAACATTTTAACATACACTTCTCGATTAAATGTTTTTTAAAATCGGGAATAATGAAAATCATGTTGAATTTTATTTGAATTTTATTTAATTTTATTTATCTACCGTTAGAAAGGTAATTGAACGAACATTGATCCAAAAAAGTTGTTGGTGGTTCCATCTCTTGCGGTGAGCGAATTGAATTCAGAGAAGGGGTACGAAAAACATATTTTAAAAATTAAAAATAACCTTTTGAACAAAATAAAAATAATGGTGGGACTCAATGCGTCCTTAAGATATGGACATTTTAACGTCCAAACAAAGATTTATATTAAAAAACATATTGATCTTTTTAACAAAACAAAATTTTAATGAAATATATTGAAAACAGCGGAGTTATTGGCATTAAGAGTAAAAACTTTGATTTTCATATAATTTTTTTCTCATTATTATCAATGTTTTATGAAAATTTGTTGTGCTAAAAATGATTGTACCTACTAAAATTTCTATTAGCTGCGTTTTTTCATTGGAGATCAGGATCATATAACCGCATTTGCAAGCAAAGCAAAAACAACAAAAAGTCCAGCAAGTGACCTGGACATTTAAATTGATCCAATTCTATGTTTTTAAGTGTTTATGACGCTAGATGACGCTGCGACTGAAAAAACTGGCCGTACTGCATTATTTTACTTTTTAAAAGTTTGGTAGCAATAGCATTTTCGCAAAATATTTCGCAAAATATTTCGCAAAACTTATCTACTAGCTGCATAAGAACATCAGATATTCTTCTGTAAGCAGAAAATAGCGCCACCTGTCTGTAATCCCAAACGTGTGGGGTTAAATTTGAAGAAACTTTTGAAAAAAAAATTTTTTTCAGCTATTCACCGCAAGGTGTATGCATAGATTGTACCCACACATTTTACAAATGTGGCGCCATCTATCTGTGAATTTAACGCACAGATCAAAACTAATGAAATAATTGTGGTGACCAAATGCGCATATGTTTTATTATATCGCCATATCAGAGCTGTAAAGTCTGCATTCATATTCAGAATTTTAAGTACAACTGAATAACGACATAAGAATGCATTCAATGAATGCAAAATTGATTTATAAATAAAATTTTTAATTCACATTCAATTTTAAAAAAATGATTAATAAACCATTTCAATTATTCATTTTCGTTATTCAGAATAATGAATCAATTTTTTTATTCATTTGAATGCTATTCACAAAGAATGCCATTCACAAAGAATTACAGAATTTTCAATTATTCTATTTTTATTCATTATTCATTTTTTATTCGTTATTTATTTTTTATTCTTTATTCATTTGTTATTCATTATTCATTTTTTATTCATTATTCATTTTTTATTCATTACTCATTTTTTATTCATTATTCTTTTTTTATTCATTATTCATTTTTTATTCATTATTCATTTGTTATTCATTATTCATTTGTTATTCATTATTCATTTTTTATTCTTTATTCATTTGTTATTCATTTTTTGTTATTGCTTAGGACTCGGGCTGTGTTTTTTTTTTATAGCAGCCCTATTCTGGCAAATTTACAAATTGTTAATCAGTATTTTGAATATTTCTATGTGTTTGTTGTAATTTTTTATTTCAAAACAAAATTTGAAGCTCAAAAATAAAAAATTTTGATAAAAATTGTCAATTGCTTTTCAGATATTGACAATTTCATTAACAAATTTTGTTTCTTGAGCTTTAAAATTTGTATTGAAAACAACAAACACATAGAAATATTCAAAATACTGGTTAACAATTTGTTAATTTCTCAGAATAGGGCTGTTAATTTGACGATATAGATAACAACAGCAAAAAATTTTTTATAAATATCTTCAGAAATAAAAAAAAAACATAACAGACAAACCTAAATCGTCGTGTCTAACAATCTGTTAAAAAACGCAACAAAAAAATTTTAGGAAGTTGGTGAGAGAATTCGGTGTCATTAAAAGCATGTTTTATTTGGGTCTTACTAGTTTCTAAACGTACGCTTGATCTCTGTTGTCTTAACTTATGAAGAACCAATTCCTCACACCCCGCTGGAATAAGTATATCGTTTATGACATAAAATTTAAGAGTATGTAGTTGGTTACTTCGATTATCCATTTACCACTGGGACGAAGAAGCAAGCTCGGCATTAATTCGCTGGAAATAGTCATGACTGCGTGCTTAGCTTACTCTGAATTTTATTAACACTCAACCTACCGATATTTCTTTTATACCTTTTCCTGAACCTCATCATCAAATTGCTGGTAATTAACATATCCATCATTTTTATTATTAAACGCAGATAACGGTTTATTTATTATTAAATGTATTTAATGTATTTATAATGGTATAGAATGAAAAACCATGTATAGATTCGAAAAACAATAATAGTAGGTCAGATTTACCGATTGCGGTCAGTTTAGTGTTAACCTAGTTTGTGTTTGCAAGCGAACGATTCTAAGTACTTGAAGTTATTTCGTATTTAGGGGGTAGTTCGGTTACTTAGATTCCTTTTTTCAAAATGTTTATTTCATGTTTCATTCAGATGAGAAACTCAATTTTTTTACATATCGATGGCTTAATATAGAAAAGGCGTTTTTCTATAGAAAACTTTTTAAATGCAGATTTTATATAAAATAGGCAACAAATTTACAATCGTAGCTTTCGCAAAAAAAAAAAAACGAGTTACGCATTTTCTATATTAAGCCATCGATATAAAAGTACAAAAATTATTTTGAAGTTCTTACCAGCTTTTGGTAACTTAAATTGTACATACTTTTATTAACAGATATCTTTCTGTTCCTGAAGTTAGAATTCGACGCGTTTTATATCAAGTTTTATGTTGGATTTCTTAAACCAATTTTTAAATGAAAATACTTTAACCCGAATCACCCTGAATAAATTTTTTGTTAAATTTTTAGAATGACCTGTTAATGCAAATATAAAATGGCTTAAACTAAAATAAGCACATTTTAAGTGTTTGTGTTTGCGTGCCCATGTGGCAACGACAGGGTGTTTCGGGTTAATTGTGAGCTATTTAGATCAAATAAGTTTGAAGAAGGCAACAAAAACTCTGTATATATGTATATTAACTTTTTAAATTTTTTTCTGTTCTTATCAATATCGTCAAATAGATAAGCAATGACAAAAAAATTAATAACAAATGAATAAAGAATAAAAAATGAATAATGAATAACAAAGGAATAATGAATAAAAAATGAATAATGAATAAGAAATGAATAATGAGTAACAAAAGAATAGTGAATAAAAAATGAATAATGAATAACAAATGAATAATGAATAAAAAATGAATAATGAATAAAAAAGGAATAATGAATAAAATATGAATAATGAATAACAAATGAATAATGAATAAAAAATGAATAATGAATAAAAAATGAATAATGAATAAAAAATTAATAATGAATAACAAATGAATAAAGAATAAAAAATGAATAACGAATAGAAAATGAATAATGAATAAAAATAGAATAATTGAAAATTCTGTAATTCTTTGTGAATGGCATTCTTTGTGAAAAGCATTCAAATGAATAAAAAATTTGATTCATTATTCTGAATAACGAAAATGAATAATTGAAATGAATAATTAATTATTTTTTTTAAATTGAGTGTGAATTAAAAATTTTATTTATAAATCAATTTTGCATTCATTGAATGCATTCTTTTTTCGTTATTCATTGATTCATTTTTTTGTGATTTAAATCAAATTGAATGCATTCTTTTACAGCTCTGCGCCATATAGCTGAAACTGATTACATGAAAATATTAACTTTGACAGCATTCTTATTCACAGTCATCTTTTCGATAAAATTGTGATATAAATACAACATTTAAAGTACCATTGATAAAGAACAAAGCGACAACGGTGACACAATAGTGAGAAAAACTAGAGCCATCACAACAAAACAAATTTAACAGGAGGGGGTGGGGAGGAAGAAATAAGTAGACACCACTATAAAGAAGATTTTATACTGTCCAAAATGTTCGTAATTACTTTAGACACACAACTGCATTCTTAGAGATAAATGGGGACGTTCAAACTATATAGAGACTCTTAACACAAAACTAAGTTTTATTAATAGTCTGGTATGAAAAAATAGATTTTTAGCCATAACTTTTGATTGAAAAGAGATATTGGGGTAATTTTTTCATTTTTGAGACTTTACTTTTTTGTAAAAAATATCAAAATAATATTTTGCAAACAATAAATTTCGCGAAAAAAATCAAATAAATGCTATATCATATGAAAGCTAGCCAGATGTGCAATTTTTAATTGATTTCATTTTTACAACAACAACAATTTTTGAGTAATTTTTTGAGTAAAAAGTCAATATTTTTGACCTTTTTTGACATAATCATAAAACATATATACACTGACTTAACGGTACAGTTCAACCTATTTTTGTGAAGTGATTTTATTGAACTTTTGAATAAAAAAAATTTGAATGATATATTAATGGACAGCGGAGATATTTGCATCAAAAGACCAAACTTTGATTTTCATGTCTTTTCTTTCTCATTCTTAGGTAACGATGTTTTATGAAAAAGTCGTTGTACTGAAAATTTCTCCAATTTTGAAGATATGTGAGTGTTTTTGATGTCAAAATAACAAAAAAATTTTAAAATTACATACACAAAAATCTCCGATGGTAAAAAGTTGTGTAATAACAAAATTACCGCTAGTTGAAAGATTTTAGAGGGGGCGTGGCAAAAACTAAGTATGCAACATTTTAAGTTGGGATGCACTTAATATGTGTACCTAGTTTGAGCGAAATCCGTTGAGCCGTTTAGATTTGTATAAAGGCCAAACAAACAAACAAGCAAACAAACAGAAAATGATTTTTATTACTATAGATAAACATATTACATTTGACATATAGTAAGCACATTAGTTATAAATATAATTCTGGAATTCACAAAGGTTGATATTATCCATGCTATTCGTTATTAGCGCTGTTTACATTATTTTAAATCACAGTTTGTTAACATTGCTGCTCATATTGTAAATTGTTTTAGTGTGAACAGCACTAATAACGAATAGCACGGATAATCTTAACAAATAATGGAAATAAATAATAATGTAATGCAAATAAATAAATAACCAAAACTCCTACTGAATTCGTTGAAAAAGAACTCCATTTGTAGTCACCGCTAATGATAAATGCATTTAGAAACTCAGCCAAAAATGTAGAAGTTCCTCACATGTCGAAGTTGCATTGTGGCAAAATTGGTGCACTTGAAAACAAGAAAAATTTATTTCACAAGATCATATTTATTTATTTACTATTTAGAGTAATTAACTTCCACACACTTAAAAAATTGCACTGGACTTTTAAGCTTCCAGAATTTTATCTCCTTTACTTTATTTTGTACTTGATCTAAAAAGGCAAATGACGCCACCAAAATACCAAGCATTTCTTTCTGTTGTCATGATTAAAGATTTTTTGAAATTGATAATCCATTTTATCATTATGAAATGGAAATTTTGTCCACTTGACTCAATTGATTATCAATAACATTAATTACTTCTTCAGTATATCAAATCTATTTATCAAGCCAACAAAGTAGTTTGTTAAAAATATTTATTAAAATAATAAAATTTTATTCCGATTGATTGACGAGTCTGTCAGCGTGAATAAGCTTAAATCAAGTTAACAAATTTATATTTCAAGCTAGTAAAACAATTTCTTCAAAACAACGCATTGAATTTGTTGCTATTTTTAATCAAATGGATAAAGTTTCTTTTTAATTTACGAAAAAATAATGCATTATTGATAAAATTGAATTGATGGGACAATTTGGTAAAATTATTCTCAAGTTATATTTAGGTAAAGCTAAAACAAAACATTTGCTAATAAGTCCCTAGCTAGTTTAACCCTGGAACTCAGTCATCTAGCTTATTCTGAAGCTGTCAAGGTGTTTTTTTCATATCAAATGCCAGCACTCTTAAATAATTTCTTAAAGCTCTTACTAACAAAAGCAATAAACATTGAGGAAGTTTATGTGTGTGTGTCCATCCGTGTGATTCCATCTCTCAGTGGAATCACAAATAACAATTTCTAACAAAATACTTCCTAATAACTTCTCGAGAAAAAATAATAAACTGTCAAATGTGTGCCGTGTTTTGTTGGTTTTGTTGAAGATTCTGTTCTGCAACTGGTCGATTTCTCGTTTATATGTTCTCTAAAGAAACAGGAACAAAAAAGGATGGTATTTACTTTATACTTTGTGCTTGTATTGTATGGCACAGGATATAAAATACCCCTCACTGCGCCAGAAAGTGTACTCCGGTTAATGACACAATAAAAAGGAAAACAACAACAACACCAACAGTATGATACCATTGCAGACAAGGTCAAACTTAAGGCAAACTAACGCAATGACTGGCTTCCTCATCCGATGGTCGTTCTTAACAATGCTGCGCGGCCAGAAAGCCAACAAAGTATGACAGCGAGAAGCTCAAAGGGCAAATCCAATTAGGCGAGAATTTAAGAGATCCAATATTGGCAATGTCGTTGTGAAGAAAAACGGACAGTAAAGGGAATATATCAAAGGGTTGCGTGTTCGTATATAGCTTAAGATCCAGTGGAAGTTGTGCAGTTGTTAGTTCGGACAAATGAAATTCTTATTAAGCCGGCTTACATTTATGAGATCAGTAAATATAACAAAAAGAAAAAGATGGTCGATATCGAAGGAAGGCGGTGACATAATAACATTTCCTAAATGGGATAAATCAAATAAAACAACGGGTCGGTATTAAAAAAAGAAAATAGAAAGAAAGAAGAGAGCTCTAGAGTTAGATAGAAAATGCTTTGCAGTTTATAGAAAAAAAAAGAAAAAAAAAAAAGAAAAAATCGTACAAGTGTGTCAAAGAAAAGACAAAAGCAACAAATGAAATGTTTTCTTTCCTTATGGAAACAATAGATTGCAAATTCGAAAGGAAATTTCAAGAACTTTTTAAATAATACAAGCCTTTAAAAATTTTCAAAATTAAAAAATTGAAAGAGTAAGAAATTAAACAAATAATGGCAAATATTAGTGACAAATATATAAACGAAACTGAATATTTTGTGGTAATTAACCAAAAATTTTTCTGATAGTAAACCCTTTGCTTCGAAAATAGTCATTTTCTGTTAGAAATTTTCGAAACGATGAAAATTTATGACGCTTTCGTTTCTCGAAAAAATGTTGCATTTTTTGCTCTCTTTCTGCAATATTTGAAAATTCAGAATATTTTTTACTTTTAAGCTTAGTATGCTGTAGAAGCGAAAAGGAATCTTCCGTAAGAAATGCATTGCGTTTTTGACAGCGAAAAGGTAGCGAAATTTTTTTTTTGTTGGTTAGGATGCTGTTTAACCGAAAAATTGTTCAATGCAGCCAAGTTCACAACCATGATTGGAGAGTTAAAATGTCAAAATTTCGCTGTCTTTTATATATTTAATGTATGTTTAATTCACGTGGAAATTTGACATTCAGCAATAATGTTCAACTAACACATTAAACAAACAGGTTATAGTAAGTATGTGTTAGTAATGAGTCAACACCAAAATTTCACGTGTAGAATTAAATGCCTAAAAATTTTCGTTCCTACACAGCATACTAAGCTGTCGAGAACAAAAACACGATTAAATTTTAAAGGTCACTTTGTTTTTCTCAAGAAGGCAGATTTTTCCAAAGGTACAGAAAAAATGTAGCATTTTTCCGAGAAACGAATGCGCCATTAGTTAGTTATTTGCAAAACATAGTTGTGAAAAGGAATAAGGAGCCACTTTAGTGCATTTACAACTCTTATAAAGTTTAAGGCTTGACCAAAAAACAAGATCTACTTGATTTCAGTGTCATATGTTTCAGATAAGTTTATTAACACATGTGACAAATCATATGGAACGTAAATAGTGGGTTGGTCACAGCTAAATCACTTAAGATTAGAGATGGGCACGTGCCGGGCTTTTTCCGTGCCATTAAGAAATTGATAGAAATTACATCGTGCGTGCACGTGCTTGCCCGCGCTCAAAAAAAGCAAAGTTTTTATTTCATAAACATTTATATGTTATTTAAATAAAAAAATAAAAATTATAAAGACACATTTTTATGTTATAATAAATCCAATATTATTAAGATGAAACATAAATTTAAAAAATATGTGTATTATTTTCATAGCAACTTTGCAAAGTTTAAAATCGTGCGCGTTCGCGCGTTTTCATGCAAATATGAAAAATAATTTTCGTGCTCGTGCGTGCCCGTGCAAATGGTCGTCGTGCTCGTGCGTGCTCGTGCGTGCTCGTGCCTCAAAAACGTTTCACGCCCCCATCTCTTCTCAAGACTACTGAAGAGGAAATGTAGTTATTTCCGAAACAGACAGTCTAGTCTGCCATGTGATTGGTTTTATACAGAGTTTTTGTTGTTGTTGGTGTTTTTTTCTTTCACAAAACTACTTGAACTAACATAACCTTATATATATCATAGAAAATAACCTTAAAATAAGTTGAACCAGGCCCGTAGCCAGGATTTACCCAAGGGGGTTTTTTAAAAAAAGTGTTAAAAGTTTTTTATATCGATAAATCAAAAGGTACTTTTATATGCATATTAAATGTTTGCTCCCTTATAGACCAAATTGTTGACGCAATAGACTAAAAGTAGTCGATATAAAAATAAAACCATATAAAATTATACAAACTTTCGTGCCGATTGATAGACTTTCAAGACTAGCTCAGGATACCAATAAATGAGCGTTTACAAGAGTGCAAAACATGTTTTGAAGTAAATTAAAAAAAAAACAATTATGCATTTCGTGTTTAATGCAATTTTTCTCTAAAATGAGCTAACAAACATAAAAATCGGATTAAAAGTACCAGAGTTGTGATATTTTACTTTTCAAAAAATTTTATTTTATTTCTTGTTTCAATAAAAAAAATTGTAAAAATCTAAATTTGAGAAATTGCAATCAAATATTGTTGAAATATTTTCTGAAACAACACTTAATGCAAATGAGGAGTGTCTGTTCAAAAGTTCCTATTTGACATTTTTGAAAAAAAGCTGTCTTTACTATTGTTTAGCACAAAACATATTTAATCCTATCATAAAGAAATTAAAAAAATCGCAAATTTTTTCCAATTTTTTGTGCATAAAAGTTTATGTTTCTGTTCAAAAGGGCCTAAATATGCATACTTTTAAAAATATTTGAACAAAAGGGACTAATTTCCATACAAGGTTTTAGATTTTGTACAATATTTAATCAAACGGTCTTATCAAATTTTTTTTTAAAGACTTACGTCTTTAGTGAATTAATCATTTCAGTGAAAACTTCTTTTGTATATTTTATTGTTGTGTTCATTTTATAAAATGCTTAAAAATCATATTAAAAAAAAGACACAGTTTCGATAGTATCGTAAGTATAGACGTAGAATTCCTTTTTATACAGTAATAGAGAAAAATTCTGGTTTTTTTTATGTATATTCTTCAAAACTTTTTTAAAGTATTTCATCTTCTAAATAAAAATTATTCAAAAACAAATTTGTTGTTGTTGTCCTTCTTTAAACTTACCTGATCTAAAAAGCTCACAATTAAATTCATGTAAAAATTTGTTTTGTTTAATAAAAAGTTTTCGTTTGATATTTATGGTGATGAATTTGTTGTTCTTTTTCATTTGTTTTGTTGGTTAAAACTAAATGTAATTCAAAGTTGTGTTTAATTAATGGAAATAAATATGGGTAAATTTGAATTATTTATTTTTCCTGTAGTAAAGAGCATATACATATATGTATGTTTATTTTAAAAGTAATTTAAAATTAAAATTTTAGTTAACAAAATAAATTTTTAATATGGAAAGAATATAATGCATAATAAAAATAGTTCGAATATATTATGGTATTTAAAAAATAAATGTAGTTTTTAAAGTACAACGCATGCTTAGTAACGCATGCGCAAATTTGCGTAGTAGTATACATATGTATTGTACATGCTGAAAATAAACATTCGTTTTATTCGTACTCTAACTCATGGCAGAATAACCAGGTAGGGTCGACTCGGAGAGGAATGAAGTAGAAAGCAGAGAAAAGCGAGCTAGTTGTCAAATACAGCTGTTCATGTCAAGTAAAAATTAAGAACATCTAAAAACATTTCAGCTAACTGAACCAATAATAATTAAACCAACAAATCTAAAACAACGACGCACAGAAAAGAGCAAGATGACAGCGGTTGAGCAGCGTTAGAGGGGATGAACCGAATCGTCCACAGGAAATAAACAGAACTTTGCTTACTATGTCCCGCTTTTCACTCGTCACTCAAGAAAATTCTCGAGCTTGCGGCGAAAGCAATTATTGCTCCGAGAGCAATAATTCTCTTGCTCTGGTAGCAAGATCTCCTTGTCTCGCTTTTCACTCGGCAATAATTGCCTTTGCCGCAAGCAGTTTGTGGATTATTCGCCCGCATGAGGGGGTTTACGAAAGTCCTCATTAAACCCGAGTAGTCAACAAACTACTTGCGGCGAAAGCAATTATTGCTCATAGAATTGCCGAGTGAAAAACGGCCCTTTGCAGCACATGCAGAACCAAAACAACAATATCAGCAGCTAGTAGCAACGTTGCCAGTTATGTTGGAAAAATTTCGTGGTAATTTTTAATTGCACTTAGGTATTTTTGTCTCTGGGAATTCCTATTAAATTTTGTAATTCATCGTGGTATTTTTTAATTGGCGTGGAAATTCAGCGGGATATTATTTAAATTTCCGTGGGAGTTTGGTAATATTCTTCTTACATTTTTTTTCTTTTTTAGTAAGCAAAGTTTCTCTTTGGTATTTCAAAATGTTTTTTTAAATTGTTTGTCCATATGGGACTTATCGTGGAATATTGAAATGCGAATAAAAATTTTGTGGCAATTTTAAATGCATATGGAATTTGTGGTGGTATTTTTAAAACGCGTGGTATTTTTGTGGTAATTTTTAATGATTGTGAGATTTTTTTTTTTTGATATTTTTTTATTGCGGAAGAAACTTTTTTGTTTATCTTTACAATGGTAATTTTTGTTGTGCTTAATTTATGTTATTGTGAAAAAGTAACTTTTTGTCGGAATTGTTTTAAATTTTAACTGGCAACCTTGGCTAGTAGTAGTACATTTTTTTGTAGCCGCATACTCTCTGGCTCTCTAACTACATGCATCTGTATTCTCTATTGCATTGCAACCCTACAAGCCATGAATGTTACTGTGCCAGCTAAACGGTACTTAAAACGGCAGCGTCTGATTTGCTGGTATGAAAACGACATGTTTTTGCACCTTTAAACCGTTCTCTATATTATTGTAAAGTCCTTTTTTATATTTATCAAGAATCGAATTGAAATTAATGTCATATTCGCTTGATGCGTCGTTTGTTCTTGTCTTTTTTCTCCTCTCTTTTTTACCCATTCGCCAAAAAACTCTAAAATATGCATTGAATCCTGTATTGAAATCAAGTTTAAAATCGTTTATTGAGCTTTAGGTCAGGTTAGAACAATTAATTGCTCTAACTAGTTAATCAATCAGCTAACTAATTAATTAGCTAGTGATGTTTTTTTTCTTTTCATATTGAAAATGTTGATGCTGTTGTTTCTTTGAAAAAAATTCGTTACAGCAATAAATTGTTCTAACCTCACCTAAAGTGATGTGTATTTATATATGAATGTTTTACATACATATTAATAAAAAACAACAACAACAACAACAAAAGCAGCACAACAACGAACGACGTGATTACGAACCAAACAAGCAAACACAACAACAACAACAACCTTAAAAACATCATAAGCAGTTACTGCAGCTACGCAGCTAAGCAGCTTGTGCATTTCTCATACGAATTTATAAATTTTTCATCTTCTTAGATTTTGCTATTTTATTAGATATTCGTTTTATTCCCACTTAAACTGATATTTTGGCATTTTTTTTTCTTTGTACGATGAATATTAAAGGCTGTAGGTATACGCCAAAGTGTCAAATATCGTTTTGAAAAAATTCGTGAAACTGACCCCCATACAAAACGCGCTGTAAGACGTAATTCTACGTCAAAACCTATATCTTCAGTGACTGCACAAGAGGAAATATTTTTAAATTTGAAATCTCTATAACTTTGAAACCATTTAAATTTTTTTATCCATACAGGGAAGGAAATAATAATCTTATATTAAGCAAATATTTTGCTTGATACAAGAACATTTAAAATTAAGTCTTATTTGCTCAAATCGAGCATTAAAAACTAAAATTAAGAAAAAAAAAAAACAATTATAATGAGCATTTATTTCCAAAATTGAGCAAAATAAACAAAAGCTTGAAACAAGCACAAAATACTTGATTCTAGAACAAGACTTGACACAAGAATATATATTCTTAATTTAAGCGAACGCAGAGTTGTTGTCTTTTAACAATTCAGCGAATTACAACAATGATGAAAATCTTGAAGTTGTTGTAAAAGAGTCGCTAGAAAACAAAATCTACGTTCAAGATCACTGTTGGCAATGTGTGCCAACAAAGCATGTGAAAGTTTTGTTGCTTTGTGCACATCGAGCAAAATGTTTTAGTTTTCAGTAAGTTATTTACTTAAGCTAAGCAAAATGTTCTCAATGGAAGGAAAATAAATTTCTCAAATTAAGTAAATTACTTTAGTTTTCAGTAAATTGCTTACTTGAATCAAGCAAATTTTTCTCATTTTAAATAAATATAAGACTCGAATGTAGAAACAATTTTCATGAGTTTTAAGCAAATATTGCTTGAATAGAGTATTTTTTTCTTAATATCATGTGTTTTAAATTTGCTCAATTCTAGCAAAATAATGCTTGAATTGAGAAATTTACGCTTGAGTGTAAACTGATAGCCTATTTGCTTGATTCAAGCACAGAATGCTCGATTTTTTTGTTTCCGTGTAGTTACATCATACATTAGCTGTTGGTCTCAGAATTGTAAGCACAACAAAAACAAGACTTTTTTCAGTTTTCTTCAACATCATACAATGTCGAAATAAGCTCTTTTGAACAGTCGCCGAAATCCCAGTATCCCCAAAAATACGAAAATGCAAAATTAAAAAAAAACGAAGTAACGAGGTGCTATAACATAGTCTTTAGCTATTTTGTGAAAAAAAAAATTAAAAAAAAATCTTGGATCAAAAAGTTATGGCTGTTAAAACTTGTTGTTTTTTCAAAAATCTTCAAAGTGCCTGTGTTTGGGCATTTCAAACTCAAAAATAAAAAAAAAATCATAAGAAATTTAAAAAACTATATATGTCATTTAAAATGATTTCAATAATTTTAAAAAATATATCTGATTTTCGTTTTAAAAAAGATTCAGTACTAATTTATACAGTAATTTTAAATATTTTAAAATAGCAACTCTACAACATAACCAAGGTGAAATATAACTGTTAGAAATTTAAATTGACATTGGTTAAGTAGTGATTATTACGCTTATTAAATTTTTCTGTTCTAGTTATTAATTTTTGAGAAAAAAACCACAAAGATGTGAATGGACAATCTTGATCACAAATGTATTTAGTTGGAACTGCGATCCAACGAACATTATAGAAATTTGAAAATCAAAAACTTTATTTTTTTATAAATTTAAATGCGAGAGGCGATTTTGTGGTATTTCGAAATTTGATATTCGGTTGCCTTATCTTAAGCTTTAATAACAGGATCCTGCAGCTCTTCTTCTGCTACATACGCTTGTGCTCCTTGTAGTGTACCATTCATGACAGCCGCATCATCGTAACCATGCCCAAACATAAAATCGCAATCTATGCCGATGTCCTTATATTTTCTATGATCTGAAAGCATAGGTCTCAATGCAGTTCAAAATTGAAGTGGTTTGCAACTTTTTACGCAGTTGCGTTGTAGTTGCCGTAATGTTAATATATTCCATTTTTTACTTTCTGGACCCTTAGGGGTCTAAAAAAACCAAATTTAAAAAGTATAAAAAACTGATAAAATAAAATAAATAAATAAAAAAAAATTTTTTAGCATATCTAGCTTGTCTATGGGCCTGAGTTGAACAATTTTTTTTGTTAAAAATTTACATATGCTAAAAAATGTTATAATTTATTTATTTTATCAAAATGTTTATTTTATTAAATTTGGTTTGTTTTTTTTTTACAGCGCACAGTTTAGGATTTGATGATCATTCTAGTAGGACAGAAGTAAAAAAAACACTTGCAAAAAATATTTTTTTTTTTGGAAAATAAAGCTAATACTCACAGAGCGCCATACTAAGAGTTCGTAAACGATTGCTTTATCCGATATTACTAAAAACGACTGCCATAAAACGGTGCTTTTTGTGTTTTTAAATTTATTTCAACTCCAAGAAAGCAGTTTTTTATATTAAGTGCGCTGATTAAAGTTGTTAATTTTTAAATTTCTTATGTTATGAAGACCATTTGTGAAGGTTTGAAAATTAGTTTAAAATAAAATTAGTTGCTTAAAACTAGCGATGAAAAATATAGCATAAATAAAAAAACCAAAAACTTGAGCTAACACTTTGATGGACTACCAAAAATTTTGTTTGCATATGTTTGCATACAAATTGAACTTGTTGCTAAATTTTAATCTTATAGATAGTTCGTACAAAAATTTAGCTGCTAATTTTTGCAGTTTTTCAAAATATTTGCATTTTAAGGAAAGGCCGTAATGCCTCAAGTATTTTTGTATTTTTACAGCTTTTGTGATCAGAAATGAACGTTTTTTTTTTAAAAACCAAAAAATCCTGCAAGCTCTTCGAAGTAGATATTATTGTAATTGTTATAACAGAGAAAAAAGTTAAAAAAATGTTCTGTGGTTCTAATAAAATTTTGTGTTTCGAAGTTAAAATTCACAGTGTGAACTTTTCTCTAAAGGCAACTAACTGACACCCGGCGCGTTGCTACCACCTTGTGCAACACCCGTTTTAGTGTCAGCCGAAGCTTACTTAGTGCACGGCCCGTGAGCAATGGAACCGTGGTAGCCCGGGTTCAATTCCAAACTCAAATAGAATGTTTTTCAATTGAATAAATATTTCTGATCGGCCGCCACCAAGCTATTCGATATCGCAAATTTAGGTTATATGGGTGATGCCACGCCCCCTTTTTCATCCAAAGCGTCCTTTCTTGGGCTAATTAAGCCTAAAATCGTAAAAGTCGAACGATTCGTTCTCGAGTTATGAATGCACACACGGACGGCAGCTTCTTTTATATATATATCCTACGGCCTTTTTTTTAGCAATCTAAATCAGGGCTGGGCATTCTAACACATTTACATTTTATATTGTCTTGTTAGTATTGGTGCGCTCTCGAATAGCGCACACTGAGCGAATTAGTTGTCACAATTATCTAGATTTGCAAGTTTGTATTTTTATACCTCCACACATACTATAATATGTGTTAATTTTTTATTTTTAGTCATTAGTATTATTCACTATTTCTTCTATCTCATAATTGCTCCACCATTTTCTTCTAAGTAAATAATTCATATTAGTTTGCTTGCAGTGGCAAATTACACATTCCAATAAAGGTTCTCTGCAGAACAGAAATCGCATTGCGATTCAGAGTCAAATATTGATATTTAGGTGTTTTGTTTTAATAATATTAAATCCTAATATATACAAATCATTAAAACTATAATCAAAACCTCAAAAAATTAAGTATCAAAAAATTAATTTAATATAATTTATTTAATTTAATTATCATGTTCACATATAAGACAAAGTCTTTTAAATGCAGTGAGAATAACAACAAGTTATAACCAACAAATAAAAAAACAAGTATTTTAAATTACTTATTTTAAATTAAAAAAAAAAATGCTAAGACTAAATTTTACTTTAAATTTTAAATTTAAGTTATAATCAACAAACAACAAACAAATACATTTGACTCAAGAAATTAAATTTAGTTATAAGCTGAAATTTTAACAATAAATTATAATTGAATTGAATTTAGACTTATGTACAAATTACCTTTGAGATACCTTATCAAATAATGAAGAAGATAACATTAATAAAATAGAAAATATTTAGAAGAAAGATAGTATCAAGAAAAGTGTTGGAATATTCCATGCTTAAAGTTGTGCATATTTTGGGATACTTTTGATTCTTGAAGGTAGCGAATTCCACATTCTGATAGCGTTCACAAAAAAGAGTCTGTTAGAGTTCAAAAAATTGTATACGGGATAACAAGGTTCATATTTCTGGTCGATCTATAAAACTGTAACTTATTAAATAAGTAATTAGGAGTTTGAGTATAAATCAAGTTATGCAAAAAAATACAGTTTTTAGCATTCAAATAATTGAAAATATTGCTACCAAGTACTGGATTGCTCAAATGACTTATACGGTCAAACTTTTTAAGAACATAAAAGTATCTGACAGCATTATAAAATACAAGTTGTAACTTAAGCTTTGACCTAGAATCAAGCTTACTGTATACAACTTCTGAGCAGGAAATTGTTGGCATTATGAGTTGAATCACTAGCTTTTTCTAGTCTCAACAGGCACAAATGATAAGGTTCCGTAGGTTATAGTAAACTTTACAAACAACAGAGTTTATATGATCTTCACAGGAAAGTGAGGAGTTAATATAGTAACCGAGATTTTTGACTTTACCTTAAAATTTCAAGTCGATTCCATTCAAAAAAATGGCTGGTATATTAGAAAAAGAGTATCTAGACTTAAAATTTGGCAGGACAAATGATTTAAGATGGTTAAGATTAAGCTTATTAGCTTTAGCTCAATCTACTATTTTACTCATGTTTTCATTTACCTCAATACATAAATCATCAACTAGATCAATTGGTTTGGACAAGTACATGACGGAATTTGCTGAAAATATCATTAAGAAACATTGCAAATAAAAGCGGACCATGTACTGAGCCTTAAGGAACTCCACAGGATAAATTGTTAAAAGCAGACAGACTAATTCCCACCCTTACTCTTTGAGACCTTCCAACTAAGTTATTATATAACAGACGAACCGCAGTGATAGAAAACACAAAATTAAGCTCTAGTTTTTGACATAGTAATAAATGGTGAACAGAGTCAAATGCTTTTGAAAAGTTCAACAGACAAAGCAAGCTTATATGCCCCATATCATATGATAATCTTATGTCATCTAGGATCTTCACAATAGCTCTAGAGCAGCTGTGGCCTGGTCGAAAACCGGATTGAAGTGGTGACATAAGGATTAATTTTCCAATGTTTTCGGAGATTTGTACAGCCATGAGAGACTCACATACTTTTGATAAAGCTGATAAAAGACTTACCGGGCGAAAATCACACGGTTCACAGGCATTGGGTTTTTAGCTATAGGAATGATTGTAGCTGCTTTCCACGCATCAGGGAAGCAAGAACTTGTGAACCAGTGATTCATTATGTGTGTCAAAGGGCGAAAGGTGAAATTATTTTTATAAATTTAATATATATTCCATCTTCACCCACAGCATTTGATTTAATATTATTAAGGCAACGAGCAACGTCACACTCATTTACAGCAACAAACTGAAAATTACATGGCCTTTCGGTAGTAAAACCTATCGTATTATCGATAAAGCGATAAAATAATCATTAAGAATATTAGGATCAATTAGACAATCATCAGATTTCACATTACATACTCCAGTCTGTCTTAAATTGATCAAAAGATTTTTGGAAGGTTGTGCTAAGCTTAGCTTGGACATGAAAAATGTGCGTTTAGACAATTTAACAATACAGTTAGCTTCATTTCTAGCCCTTTTGTGCTGTTCCCAATTAGATGTTGTCTTCCAATTGTTATTATCTCTTCCAACGATTATAAGTTTTATTACGTTTTTCCAGGGCCAATTTAACGTTATTTGTAAACCAGCGACAACTTCTGTTAGAGACACGACGTGTAGTCAATGGAACATTCAACTCAAATAATTCACAAATTATTTGAGTTACTGAATAATTTTCTGCGAACGACTGAATTATATTCTCTTCTGTTGTGAGTTTTGAGTACATGTGAAAAGTTACGCTCAGAGAGTGCTAATTGAGCTATGGGGCGCCCAACGCTGATCTAAATACATTTTAATCTAAATAAAAAAATGTCTTATATACTTTTCGTTTTTGTTTTGTTTGTGCATCGAGCTCATCTTTTTTTTTTTTTATTGTTGGGCTGTGCTAGCTGAGTGTAAAAAGAAAAAAAAAAGAGAGCAACATGGTGTTAACTGAAACTCTCGACACACAACAACTTGGAAAGAAAAACCATTAAGCAATGCGTGGCAGCTGGGACTATATCTAAAACACTTAATAATCTAACTAAATATATTTATTTTTAACATTTTGAAAGAAAACTACCCTAAATAAATCTTTAGCACAAATATGATATTATACATTTTTTTTTATAAAAATGAGAACCTTACTTTTGGAGTAGAACAGTAACATTAAATTTGCACTTCAATTTTATTTAATAATACAGAACTAAAGATACTACAGCATTATACGACAAAGCTTCTTAGAATTAACCAAATTGTTTCGATTTTCACTGAGATCACCAGATCATCAAAATTTTTCTTATACAAATCAACCCGCTCTTTTGTTTTTAATGTAATTCTACCTCAAATCATATTATTATTCAATCAATACAATAAAGCAAACAATTTTATTCAATACACTTTCCTTTCGCCTTCCAAATTTACACCTTGATTAATAATTTATTTATATATATATCTTCAAATCCGTAAATGCATATAAAATATGCTTGTTCATTAACGCTATTAAAATCTTTTGCCTTTAACTCTTCATTAGGTTGGATGCATGCCTTGGCCGAACGCCTTAAAGTGCCCATATCAAATATAACAAATGCTGAAGCATACTCTACAGCGCTCTATTTTACTTTCACCAGCCTCACATCTGTTGGTTTTGGCAATGTTTCGGCCAATACAACAGCAGAGAAGGTCTTTTCCATTATGATGATGCTAATTGGAGGTAAGTGCCAAGCAACAAGTTCATCTCGGCGCCTTTAAATATGCAATGAAAATGAGTTGAGCCAGTAAAGCACATAATTTAATTAATTACTTTCATCAAACTTGCAGCACTGATGCACGCTGTGGTTTTCGGTAATGTTACCGCCATCATTCAACGCATGTATTCGCGACGTTCGTTGTACGAAAGCAAATGGAGAGACTTAAAGGATTTCATAGCATTACATCAGGTGAGCACAGGGCGGGAGAAACTGCACGTATAAATCCATACATCAATGTCACCAACGGCAAGTGAATGTAGTTGATGTGTGTGCAAAGCATTGTGTTTTGGATTAACACTGCTGAACATATGTTTGGCGGTGTATATTTGTGTGTGTTCGTGCGAAATTTCTGAATGCTCTGGCAGTTTGAATAGATTGGGTGAAGGATACAAGTAAGCCAAGCAATAATAAAATGTTTATTAACGAGTATAAGCTAATGAAAGTGACAACATGAGTTGGAAAATGTGCCACCTTTTTTCGAATTCATTGCTCTAAAAATCTGGTTTAATCTGGATATGAAAGATGGGGTTAAGCTATTGTTTAACAAAGTTTTAAGTTCATACAGATAGGAATAAGCTTTGTGATTAACGAATAGCAGAAGAGAATTGAAATGAAAAAATAAGAGAACATAAAAAATCTTTGCCGAACCATGATGCAAGAGACAAATAAATCGAATGCAGAAGCTTATCTCTTCTTTCATGATATGACGAGGCCATTGTTTACTTATGTTATCTATCCATGAAAAGTGTAAAAGTTGGGGAAGAACATATCTAAAGTAAAATCGTCGTCCGGGAATTCACGTACTCTACGTGAAAATAACAAATTTTGAGAAAATCGATGCTAAAGTTGGAAGCTATTTAAAAAAAAAAAATGTATGATAGGATTTTTTGAATGTCATACCATAAGTTTTTGTAAAAATGGCAATACTAAAACATATTTCCTTATCCTTGATCTTACGTACAAGAGGACTTTTTTTGACAGTAAAAAATCTACATTGCTCTATACGCCATTTCAAACGTATTTTGGAATGCAGCATTAAGAACAAATTCCGTACATTTAAAATTCTTGGCCAACAGCAATTAATTCATTTACAAGAAAAAACAAAAGAAAAAGATGTTCGTAAAACTACTTTTATAACAAAAATTTTCAAAAAAACTTATGCATTTATAAAAAAAAAAGCTTTCGTTATGCGAGCCATACACAATACAATATAATTGTCAATTGAGTCTTTCAATTTTTTTTTTTTTTTTGGATTCGCCCGGAGGTATGAAATCTTCCCAAGATACGTATACCCGACCTATACGCATGCACGATTCACATTCTAAAATCTACCCGAATCAGCCAAGACAGACAGAATGCACCTACGTACTAAAACATACCCCCTATTGGCAATTAGGATTTTCCACTAAGCACATTAATTGGCTTTTCAGCGGAATTTAAAAATTGAATATATATATATAAACGCGTATTTAAGTACACTTGATTCTATATAAATAAGCAACATTGAATTAAATAATAGTAATTATTAATTTAAGGTACCCGAAAAACAATCAAAAACACTAAACTCATTTTAACTGGTTTGCGGCCATTGTCCAACCCAAGGACCAACGTGGAAATGAGATAAGTCTCATATCCGCCAAATCAAAATCCCAATTAGTTGGATATGCATTTGGGCCAATTAAATTGATTCTCGGCCACACACTGTATTAACTTAATTGAAATATTTTCTCAACTGCCAAATATATATTACTAGTAAACTCATGTGGCGTTAAACGCCAAAATCAAACATACCTAGTTATATTTTTTGGTATTCATTAGGATAGTAGTATTACTTTTTCTGAACATTTTTCTGTGTAAACTGTATTAGAAGTTGTAAAACCGACATTGTTAGTTAGGATACGCTGCCTACTACTTTCTTTAAAAAAAATGAGTTTATTTTTTCTAAATAAATAAACGGGTTTTTTATTAATAACATCCAAGAGACAATAACTTTATGTGAAAAACTCAAGAAATTAGATCAGGGCTAAAGCATGCCTGTTCAGCTGGGTTCAAATTTGCTTTGATATGCATCCAATTGGTATTCTAAGTATTGTAAAAGTGAAGAATAAATTAGGCTTTTCAACTGTACGAAAAATACTCATCGCATTTAAATAGTTGAAATGTAAATATCTATAGCTGCCTTAGAATGTTTTTGGAGAGATTAACTGTTTACCCACACGATGTCCTCAGTTTTTAGCTTTAGTTTTAACATCATCATTAAGGTTTAAATACTCCTCAGCTCGAAGAAGCAGCTGTTATGCATATCAACAACACAGGTCAAGAAAAGTTTTTGGGATCTATGAAGAGTACTTTATTCCCCCCGTAGTGCTAAACGATATGATGTATATTGTAGTTGAGTTAAATTGTTTCTCACTGCTGTTTCGTGGTCTCCATCATGAACGATATAATGATACCAACCTTCATCACTAAGCCGAAAGATAAAAGGATTTGCCATGGGATCAACACTTGAATGCTGGAAACCTAAGCTTCGAAGACCTCCATTAACAAGATATATAATTAGATCGCACTCCCAGACTGAACATCCGTCGCCTGCTCTAAAAACTGCTGCAACATCATTTCCTAAAAATTAAACTTCAGCTACAAATGAAACGGCAAATTAAAATGTCGTTGATCAGTGAAATTTACATGAAAATTTTTGTGTTGCGACATCTCAAGTTGTTCTCAAACGCAAGTTGTAACATTGCGAACAATTTGCGCAAAAGGATTTAGAGCTTTAAGGTATTCTGATAGCTTACGCATGATCGAAATGTCACATTCTCAATTTTCCTACAAATCGGCCAAGATTCGAGTGGCTGCTTCCGTATCATGCATATAGATTTGTGAAAATGGGTTGTTTACCAGGATTACCTTTGTGACAACATGAGTAGAGCTCGCTTCTTAATAACTTACTGTAGAAATGAAGAGCTCGACAATAAATACATTTTCTCCTGAGTTGTCTAACGTCATTACGTTCTGGTCGTGTATACCGCGTATCCGGCACTTGCACATGCACACTAAAATTTTTCCGGAGTGCAGAAAAACTGATTTTATTTTAAGCTATTGAATAGATTTTCAACTGAACTAAACGTTTATTGAAATTAGATATTTGCTTTGTTCTCAAATAAGCATTTAATGAGTAGTTAAAATGAAATGAATCAATCAGGAATGATCAAAATTGAAATGAAATTAGTTTTGGCCCTTTTGCAATATACGCGGTATTGCACGCGCAACGACGATATAATGTTAGCATATTTAATTTCATATCCAAATTTATTTTAAATATACAGGAGTAAGAATAATTCTTGATTTCCAGTTGAAAAATGCTTAAACAAAAATGTTTCATTACCAGTTTCCAATTTCTTATTAAATTTTTGTGTAAATTTTTAAAAATCAAAAAATTTTCCGACTAACATTTTAGAAATATTTTTTTAACTGTAAGAAATCTTTCTAGTATCACTTTGATATTGAATATATCAGCTCATAGTTTTAGATATGAAATTATAAAAGAGTATTCGTCAGTATAACAGTTTCATAGCTATTAGCCGATAGATGGCGCTAAATACCTCACATATGTGGCCTCCCTGGTGCGGTGATGCTAAAACAGCTGATTGCTTCTATCGTTTTAATATACATACACTTTAATACACACACATTTTTTTGGCTTCTAGCGCGTTCCTTTGAATTCAATCTTTACGCAACAATTAATTTCATTTATTCCTTACTATTTATTTCGCTTCATTATAATATTATTTAAAACAATAATAAAAGTCTGTTTGTTCAATTACACATACGAAAGGCATTTTGATTCTGACGTGATGAAACAATAGTGGAGCGCCTCTAGTTCACGTCGTCTCTACTTACTAGACACGGAACATATACGCAAGGTATACGCCACAAACTGGTGACCCCGACGTGATCATCACAAAAAGAAAATCAAATGCTTACTAACAGCGAGACTCAAAACGCATCGAACGACGATGCACATTTCGTCGACGCTTCATCGAGCATACCAGCGGGCAGGGCAAACTTCGAAGGCGGTGCTAGTAGCCAAGTATGGGCTGCACGTGCAGTAAAACTGCCCCTTTCTGGAAGGACAATTGTTTGCTATGGTTCGCACAGATGGAAGCTGCTCTCGAGATAGCACAAATTCGTAACGATGCTGCACGGTACAGATACGTACTTGTTCACTTGGATGAGATGACACTGCCTTTCGTCGCTGACATAATTACGTCACCACCTGATGATGGCAAATATAATGCATTAAAATGCAGACTTATCACCACTTTTGATGAAACTGAAGAAACCAAGCTTCGCCGACTACTTCGAGGAGTAGAGTACATCGATGGTAAGCCATCAAATTTTCTGCAGCGATTAAGAAATTTAGCTGCTGGTAAGGTATCTGATGGACTTCTTCGCATGATTTTCCTTGAACAACTTCCGGAAAACGTGCGCTGTATCTTAGCAATAAGTGATTCCAAGGACTTGCACAATTTGGCTCTGCAAGCGGACAGGATTTTCGACGTTCAGCAGAATATAATGTCTGTTGATAGAGGCTTTGCAGCATTGTCAACGCATAATAGCGATGCTTCAGTCAACGTGCATACAGCTGCAGGAGAAACATCAAACTTCGATGAACTGAAAGCAGAAATTCAGGCACTTTCCAATAAAATGAAGCGCATGAATAATCACATAAAACGCGACGATGTAGTTAACACCGAAAACAAATTGTGTTATTATCATGCTCGCTTTGGAAATGAAGCTCAAAAATGTCGTCAACCATGTAATTTCAAGATTACCAATAAAAATAACTCTTTAAACTAAAACGACCTTCAGTTATTTTGGTGGGCACCGCTGAGGGTCCATTTACATCACGCCTGCAAATTATCGATTCCAAAAACAACCTTGAATTTCTTGTTGACACCGGTGCCGACATTTCGGTGTTACCTAGGAGAGTTCTATATAATTTAAAAACAGCTAATGCAAAAACTAAATGTATTCTTTTTGCAGCAAATGGTTCAGCGATACAAACATATGGTTCTTAAATATTAACCCTTGACATTGGACTCGGCCGAACTTTTGACTGAGCGTTTACAGTTGCTGATGTTGCACATCCGATACCTGGAGCCGACTTTATCAAGCAGAACAGTTTACTTGTCGATTTGCGAAACCGCAGACTGCTTGATCCGCACGCAATTATACCAAGTATTGACACATCCACGTACTCAAAAAAGACCGAAGCTGTAGTTCATCATTCCAATATATCTCTAGTCCAATCATTAAGGATCGGGTCAATTCCTTCCAGCAATCCAGTGTATCAACTGGTAAAACAATTTTCAGCAGTTACTAAGCCTGCTGATCACAAAACACCAAAACATGGAATAAGGCACCACATCACAACGCGTGGAAAACCAGTTGCGGAAAGAGCACGTCGACTTGCCGGCGAAAAATTAATAGCGGCAAAGAAGGAGTTTGATGTCATGTTACGACAAGGTATTTGTGTACCATCTAACAGCGAATGGGCAAGTCCATTACATTTAATAAAGATAAAGACAGCACATGGCGTGCTTGCGGCGACTATCGGCGTCTTAACAGGGTAACAGTGCCAGACAGGTACCCAATACCTCATCTTCGTGATTTCACCTTCATGCTTCACGGCTGCAATGTTTTTACCACACTGGACCTTACGCGAGCGTACTATCAAATACCTGTGGCCCTAGAAGATCGACCAAAAACAGCTGTGATAACACCATTTGTCCTCTTTAAATTTAAGGTCATGACCTTCGGGTTATGCAATGCAGCGCAGTCTTTCCAGCGACTAATGGATTCCATATTTCGTGGTTTGAACTTCTGTCACGTCTACATTGACGACATCCTAGTCGCCTCAGAATCTATAGAACTGCAT
The DNA here is from genome assembly GCA_963920525.1 of Dichetophora obliterata. NCBI lineage: Eukaryota > Metazoa > Arthropoda > Insecta > Diptera > Sciomyzidae > Dichetophora > Dichetophora obliterata. Next base: position 86,954,915 of record OY986437.1, read on the forward strand.
AAGAAGCACCTTCGAATTGTTTTAGAACTTTTGCAGAAACATGGACTTTCTATTAATATAGAGAAATGTGCTTTCGCACAGAACGAGGTTACGTACCTTGGCCACACAATTAATTCAAACGGTATTAAGCCCACTGCAGAACGAATTGCAGCCCTTCTTGACTACCCAAAGCCGCAAACAATTGTCGACTTACGACGATTCCTAGGTTCGTGGAATTTTTATCGTTTGAATATGCCACATGCTGCAGAAGTTCATGCGCCGCTCATTGCACTAACCGCTGGCGCTAAGAAAAATGATAAGAGCACAATCATTTGGAATAACATTACAACGCTGGCCTTTAGTCAATGCAAACAGTTACTCAGTGACGCTGTCCAGTTAGCATAGCCTGCACCAGATTCAACACTTATACTCCGCTGTGATGCTTCTGACCACTCTATAGATGCTGCATTAGATCAAACAGTAAATGACGTAATCCAGCCACTTGGATTTTATACGAGCAAGTTAAGCAAAACAGAACAAAATTACAGCGCCTATGACCGCGAGTTACTTGCAATCTTCAAAGGCATAAAATTTTTTAGACATCTGCTGGAGGGTCGAAACATTCTGGTTCTCACTGATCACCGACCGCTTTCTTTTGCTTTGACTCAGGGCTCCGACAAAGCTTCTCCCCGCCAACAAAGGCAGCTACAATATATAAGTCAATTTACTTCTAACATTATGCATATTCCAGGTCATGAAAACGTTGTAGCAGATGCAATGTCACGAATCAGCACCATTAACCTACCAGTCAGTTTATCAGCCAAGGAGATTGCAAGCCATCAGGACGAGGACGAAGAATTAAAACACCTGCTTCATTCAAATTCGACGTCACTACAGCTTCATAAATTAAAAATTGATGATTCGAATACCCAAGTTTACTGCGATATTTCTATCGGCACATCTAGGCCGTATATACCGACACAGCTCCGGAAAACAATTTTTGAAAAGGCGCATGATATTTCTCATCCAAATGGGCGATCTAAAAAAAAAACTCATAAATCAACGCTACGTCTGGCCACACATGAATCGAGATATATTGAGATGGACGCGATCCTGTCTAGCCTGCCAACGAAGTAAAATTCATCGATACGTCAAAAATATACCTCAACACATTGAAATTCCCAGCGAACGATTTAAACATGTTCATATCGATATCATAGTCATACCGCTATGTGATAATTATCGATATTGCTTAACAGTAATCGATAGGTTCACCCGCTGGCCGGAGGCCATACCATTGAGAGATATTTACGCTGATACCGTAGTAAACGCGTTCTTCAGTGGGTGGGTGAGTCGTTTTGGAACACCATTAACAGTCACGAGTGATAGAGGTTCCCAATTTGAATCCAAATTTTTCGATGCATTTACAAAACTCATTGGCTGCAACCGCACTCGAACAACGGCATACCATCCTTCATCAAATGGAATGATTGATGGCAATTATGTGCCACTCTTCATCTCATTGGGTCAACACACTCCCAGTCGTTATGCTTGGTCTTCGCACTAGTTTTAAGGATGACATTAAAGCCAGTGCAGTCGAAATGTTGTACGGCACTACGCTTCGACTTCCAGGAGAATATTTTGACAGTGAAGAAGTGGGACCTGACCCACAACATTTTATTGAAAAGTTTCGAGAATTTATGCGTAGCGTACGCTCGACACCATCGGCTCATCACAACAAAGCACGAGCATTTGCACATAAAACACTTAATACATGCACGCACGTATTTGTGAGAGTGGACGAAGTTAAAAAAGCCTCTTCAACAACCCTACCGTAGACCATTCGAGGTGCTGGAGCGAATTAGCGATTACGTTTTCAAAGTTAATATAGACGATATCCCAGAAACTATATCTACTGAACGACTTAAGCCAGCGTTCTTCGAATCTTCCACAACATCTAAGGAGTTAACTACTGCAGATAACAGCGATAAGCCATCGGTATCAACTAGCATTCGATGGCCTGCTAATCCACGGACTTATGTTAATAAAAGACGCAACATATCCGTGACTTCTCATCTTGATCAAAGTCACTCCGGGGGGACTACTGTGGCCTCCCTGGTGCGGTGATGCTAAACCAGCTGATTGCTTCTATCGTTTTAATATACATACATTTTAATACACACACATTTTTTTTGGCTTCTAGCGCGTTCCTTTGAATTCAATCTTTACGCAGCAATTAATTTCATTTTTTCCTTACTATTTATTTCGCTTCATTATAATATTATTTAAAATAATAATAAAAGTCTGTTTGTTCAATTACACATACGAAAGGCATTTTGATTCTGACGTGATGAAACAATAGTGGAGCGGCTCTAGTTCACGTCGTCTCTACTTACTAGACACGGAACATATACACAATGTATACGCCACACATATTTTTAGGGATATGCTGAAATTAAGAAGAAAAAAAGCAGCATAACAAGAATTATATGCAAAATTTTACTCGCTCAACTTAAAAAATAAAAATTTTTTAAGAAATAAAAAGTTCAGTTTGCACATCTACAGGTCTAAACCTACCAAAGCATAATAAATTTATTAAGATTGAACTTGTACTTAAAAAGCCTTGCGCCGTACAAAATTTGCATAATATATACAAGATTTGCAAATCAATGTCATATTATTTATTTTAATGTTATTTATTTTTAATCATTGTAATCAAATGAAAGCAAAGACAATTTTTAATTTTTTTTCACAAACGACAGTTTAAAATATGTAAGTTGACAGCTAATCAAATGATATAAACATACACAGCACAATGGAATTGAAAGTCTTGCCAGGAAACAAGAAAAAATCAAAAACTTTTGATTTTTCATCAACCAACTCGACAACTGCAAAATTAATCAATTGGCAAAGCCATATTTGTTTTGATTTTAGCAACAACAGACTCAGTTGACGATTGGATTGTATTGTGTATGGCTCGAATAACACTATCTCAAAATTTTTTTAAAAAAAATTACATTAAGAACAAAATAAACGCAAGTGTTTAAAAAAAATATAAAGGGTCCGCCAAATAACTTTTTTTTTTTTGAAAATTCTATAAAAAAAACTACTGGATATTTTCTTAAATTTCGTTTTTTCTTTGAAAGTACAATCCTTCCGGTTAATGATGAAAAATAATTTCATTCAAATGGCTGCCTCGACTGGCCATGCAGTAGCCTACACGATCGGTCCAATTTTTAAGCACATTATCGATTGTGTGCAGCTGTATTTCATCAATGGCTTCACAAATATTGTCCTTTAAAGAGTCAATTGTCTCTGGATTGTCGGCGTAACACTTATCTTTGAGGGCACCCTACAAATAATAGTCCAACGGTGTCAAATCGCAGCTCCGAGGTGGCCAAACGACATCAGCTCTGTGGCTGATAATGCGATCTTCAAAAACAGGACGCAAGACATCGAGTGTAGCTTCGGCTGTGTGGGACGTAGCGCCGTTCTGTTGAAACCAAATATTGCCAATATTCTCCTCTTCAATTTTTGTGAACAAAAATTTGTTGAACATGGCTCGATAACGATCGCCATTGACTGTAACGGCCACTCCTTGCTCATTTTCGAAGAAAAATGGCCCAATTATGCCTCTGGACCAAAATCCGCACCAAACAGTGACTTGTTTTGGGTGCAGCGGCTTTTCAATGTATGTGTGCGGGTTTTCTGTGCCCCAAATGCGACAATTTTGCTTGTTTACATACCCGCCAAGATCAAAATGAGCTTCATCTGAAAAGATGATTTTTTTGGCAAAAACGGCATCTTCTGTAAGTCGATCGCAGGCCCACTTAGCGAAGCGAAAACGCATTGGATGGTCAGTTGGCTTCAACTCCTGAACCAATTGGACTTTGTATGGCGTAATACTAAGGTTTTTATGCAAAATTCGTCTCAATGATGTCTCCGAAATGTTCAATTGTTGAGAACGACGGTGAATTGATGTTGACGGCGCTTCACGCACACTTTTTGCCACAGCAGCAATATTCTCGGGTGTACGCACTGCTTTTAGCTTTTCACGCTTTTCGTTTATCGATGAGGATGCCAGTTTCTTTCACTTTTTTTACAAGATAACGAACATACGGAGATGACGGTGCTTCTCTTCTTCCAAAATCCGTACGCAATTTTCGCACACATTATGCAACATTACCAATATTTTCAAAGTAATGTCCTAATATTTCCCAGCGTTGTTCAAGCGCATACACATTCGTTCAGCGGAAGAATAAAACTAATTATCTGTCAAATCAGACTTGAGCTAAGTGTTACCATTCACGAAATAAGCACTAGTTGAAAAAAAAACGTTATATGGCGGACCTTGTACTTAATACATATAAAAATATTCAGCAAAACCATTTTAATCGTACCGGAAAAATAAAAAATTACTGATTGTTAAGTTTGAACAACTGTTGGAAAGCTAATTAATTGGAATTTAATCCAAAAATAATTTTGGAAAATTTTGGTGGTTGTGGGTTCAATTTCTTGCTGTTAAGTGGTTGATTTCGAAGTAAGCGCTTGAGTTACACCATTTACAAAATTTAAATAATATTTTCTTTAAAGCGCCAAAAATTATCTTTTAACTCTTTCCGGGCTGCTGGTGTGAAAACTATACCACTTATTTAAAAATGTTTCCTATATTTTGTGCGCATTGGTATGTTTCAAATACCAGTTGTGTAGGTAAATATAAGTTTATATTTAAAAAAAAAACTTTAAGCTCAAAAGGTGTTCTCCAGCTGAGTGTAAAAATTGTTTCCCTCCAATTAGTATATTTCATCAACAAAGGTACGTGCAACTTCGGATTTCGACAATTTTAAATAAATTAGATATATAAATAACGTGTTATCGACCTACACGCGAGTCATAATCATAATTCTCAAGAAAATTTCGATAGTGATGACGAAGTTTCTCTATATGCTCTACAAAGTAGCCAGCAACTGTTTGTTCCACCAAATTGGAGAAAGCAAAATTCTATAGAGACACAAAGAGGATATGCTGGCACGAAGCAGGGGCCTACTGCAGTTATCGAAAATATGTCATCTCACGACAATTTTTCAATATTTAATACAATTATAACGCGAGAAATTATTGAGCACATAGTATTCCAAACCAACTTGTATGCTCAACAATCTGGTAAGCGCCATATTCCCTAAAATGCCTTAGAAATTCTTGCTTTTATTGGAATAAACTTTTTTATGGGACTGAAGCCCCAGGCCAGTTATCGAGACTACTGGTCTTCTCACCCAGAACTAAACGATAGTTACATATCCAACCTAATGCCTGTGAAGAGACTTTAATGGATTTTAGGTAATATACATTTAAATGATTCTTCATCAATGCCAAAAAAAAATGCCAAAGCAGTAGACGAATCAATGATAAGATTTAAAGGTTATTTCTAAAATATGTATGTTTTGGGTTATTTTTTATGTTTTAAGTTTATGTTTTTTATAGGTCGTTCAACTCTTATTCAACACATGCCGAAGAAACCAATAAAAAGAGGTTTCAAAACTTGGATGTTGTGCAACAGCAGTGGATACGTTCATCGTTTTGAGATATACACCGGTAAAAAAGGGCAGTTAGTCGAAAAAAGACTTGAAGAACGCGTTGTTTTTGGGCTGACTTCAGATTTTGGTGGTGAAAATCATAAGGTATTTTTAAATAGTTTCTTCACTTCCTATAACCTGATTCTGGAACTGAAAAACAATCGATACACAGTTCCGGAACAGTGCCATACTAGAAAATTTCTTTCTACCGAAATTAAGTCTGATAAGCAATTGAAAAAAGGAGAACATGACTGGCAAATTAGCGATTCAGGTTTACTTTTTATGAAGTGGATTGATAAAAGGCCAGTAACAGTTTTGACCAACTTCCACGAACCGAAAAAATTTGTCGAGGTAAAGCAAAGCCAAAGCGATGGTACAATAAAGAAAATACAAAAACCGGACGTTATACATGACTACAACATGCACATGAATAACGTTGACAAATTAGATCAGCTAAAGAAATATTATGAACTGAATAAGAAAAGCCGCAAATGGTGGCATCGTATATTTTTCCTCTTTCTTGATCTGGCATACGTTCTGGCAGGGTACAAATTACCACAAAAGGACTTCAAACTTGATATTATTTCAACCCTATGCCAATCATATGTGTCAATGACTTCTGAAAACCAAAAATAAAAAGCAATCTAAAGTTCGCATAAATAAAAAGAAACCTTTCTTAGAGCCAAATACACGAGCCGCATCATCTCACTAACCAGTCAGAATAACAATCCGAAGATGTGCCCAATGCAGCACGGCGAAACACCAAAGAAGAACTCAGTGGATGTGCTCTACTTGCAATGTGCGTCTCAGCAAAACACAAATAAATAAAAACAAATATAAATTATGTGTAATTTTTACCGATTACTTATAGTGCCCCGGAAAGAGTTAAACAATATAAAAATTAGGGTCGAGATGAAATGGGTTAACTAGATATGTTCATTTTAAAATTTTAGCAAAATATCCAAAATTAATCCAAAAATATTTATAGAAAGATTTGGTAGTTGGGGGCTCCTCCCTTCCCGTATGATAATTGATTTCAAAGAAGGGGTTCGCAGAACACCACTTAAAAATTTTATATAATATTTTTCTGAAAGCTTGTAAAATTGCCATTATTTAAATTTTTTAAATGGTGTTCCTCGAACCCCTACATCGAAATCAATTATGTAATTGCAGGGGATGGAACCCCCAACCACTAAAATTTCCCAAAACTATTTTTGAATTAAAGTGAAATTCATTAGCTTTCCAAAATTGCAATCTTAGCAATCTGTTAAGAAATGTTTAAGATATGAATTTTAGTAAAAATTAATTTTCGACATTTTTGCCGATTTTTTAAAATTTTTTGCATCCTGTATGTAACTCATCCAAAAATCTTAGCCGAAACACATTGATTGCAACAAGCGACGAACGCCAATAGTCAAAAGATACAACACATGTTTTCTTATGTAGATGCATTTTTTGAAGACAACACGACAAAGAGAGAACACGACGGCAACTTTTGCTGCCGCAGACTTCATCTATTTCTATTTTCACGCCAAACTTTTTTCTTCCACATTATGTTTTCTATTTCCGTCAGTGATGCTTCATGCAAAGTTTCAGCAAAATCAGAGATGGTCATTTCGTAAGGCCGGTACGTTCAAAATGGAATTGCTGTATTCCCATACAATAACAAATAATAATAATAGCAAAAGGCGTGATTCATTTGTAGCCCGCTAAAAAAATCAAGTCGTAACGTAAGTCGAAACAATTTTTATCACTTTCTGGTAAAAAATTACCTAGGAATTGTATATCAACAATTTTTTCATTTTCTATATTTGGTTTTTTATCGAAGCCTTTTTAAATTTTATTGTACATAAGTTATTTAAAAAACACTGAAAGACCTTTATTTTAGTTAATGGAATAAAAGAAAAATTTAGATGGGAAGAGTTAAATACTTCGCCACTCTTTACATACCCTTTATTTTCAACATAGTCTAGTTTTTTACTTTTTCACTTGTCTAATAATTCAAAATATTAACACAAGACAAAATAATTACTTACTTACTTACTTAGTTGGCGCTACAACTGTATGTCAGTCTTGGCCTCATCTAAGAATTTGCGGCAGCCATTTCTGTCTTTCGCTTGCTGGCACCAGTTGGAAATTCCAAGCTTGTCCTTTACTTGGTCTTTCCAACAAAGATGCGGTCGTCCTCTTCTGCGTTGACCGCCGCTGGGTACCGAATCGAATATTTTCTTCACTGGAGCATCGTCTTTTATGCTCTGTCGATGTCAGCGTACAGCTAATACAGTTCATCATTCCACCGTATTCGGTACTCGCCATTGACGTAGATTGGTCCGTAGATCTTACGAAGAATCTTTCTCTGGAATGCTCCTGAAGTCTTTTCATCTGAGCTGCTCAGCGTCCAGGTTTGTGATGCATAAAGTAGGACGGGCATGATGATTTTTTTTGTTGGCAAGATTTATTCTTAGTTTGATATTAATGCTGATGTCGTTGGTTGAGTTTATGCTGGATCCCAGATAGACCTTCACAACCTCGAAGGAGGTATTTTCAACTGTAACGTGGGTTCCAAGACACTGGGACTGTTTGTTTGTTGACACAAAGTATTTCGTCTTATCTGCATTCACTGCCAGACCCATTCGACTTGACTCTCTTTCTAATCTGGAAAATGCTGCACTGACTTCGCGCGTATTATGGCCAATGATATCTATGTCATCAGCATACGCAAGCAGCATAACACTCTTGTAGAATATTGTGCCACTACGTCTCAGATCAGCAGCTACGGATGATCTTTTCCATCATAAGGTTGAAAAAGTCGCACGATAAGGAATCACCTTGTCCGAAACCTCGTTTGGTAACAAATGGTGGGGAGAGATCCTTCCCGATTTTAACTGAGATTCCAATCACACTGAGATTCCAATCACACTGAGATTCCAATCACACTGAGATTCCAATCGTTCGGAATGCATTTTTCCGACCATATTCTGCATAGAAGCTCGTGAATGCATTTAAAAAGAGCTTCGTCTCCGTTCTTAAACAGCTCAGCAGGCAAGCCGTCAGTTCCCGCGGCTTTGTTATTTTTAAGCCGAAATATAGCTGTCAGAACTTATCATAGTTGGGCAGCGGAACTTCGACGTTGTCATCCGTAATTGGGGTTTCCGGGATATCATCTCTATTGGCGGGATTTTTGTCAGCGTTGCCATTTAGGAGCTTAGAGAAGTGTTCCCTCCATAACGTCAGTGTACTCTCGACATCTGTCACTAGATTACCGTTTTCGTCCTTGCAGGAAAAGGCCCCGGTTTTAAAACCATCGGCAAGGCGTCTTTTTTTCGAAAAATTTTCGGGCCTAATTTCTGTCACCATACATCTCAATTTTCTCCTGATCGCGCTTTTCTGCCTTTTTTTTCCGCCTGAAAAAACGTTTCTCTTTCCTCCTCTTTTCTTTGTATCGCTCCTTAGCAGCGCGCGTTACAACCGACTGCAGGGTGGCTTTGTAGGCGGCGTCTTTCTCTGCAGTGGCGTCGCGACACTTCTGGTCGTACCACTGGTTTCGGCGAGGGCGGTGGTAGCCAATTACCTCTTCAGCAGCCGCACGCATGGAGTTGGAAAGGTGTGTCCACTGCACATATATCGTCGATTGGAGGAGTGCTTTGAAGCTGGAGTCAGAGTCGAGTGGCGAAAGCTTTGTTTCGATTGCAGCTTGTTGACGTCTAGCTTTCTCTGTGTAGAGTTGCGTGTATTCTGAGCTGCGCACAGACGTGTACGGATCGTGGCTGCAACAAGATAGTGATCCGAGTCAATGTTTGCACCACTGATCGTGCGTACATCCAAAACACTGAAAGAGTGCCTTCCGTCAATCAAAGCGTGATCAATTTGATTTTTTGCTTTTTGATCAGGGGACATCCAGGTGACTTTATGAATATTGAGATGCTTGAATCTAGTGCTACTTACGACCATGTTTCGCACTGCGGCGAAATCAATCAGCCTCACTCCGTTATCGGAGGTGTTTTCGTGGAGGCTGAACTTTCCTACTGTTGGACCAAATATATTTTCCCTGCCCACCTTAGCGTTGAAGTCACCTAGCACGATTTTTACGTCGTGACGGGGGCAGCACTCGTACGCTTTTTCAAGGTGCTCGTAGAAAATTTCCTTGGTCTCATCGTCCTTGCCTTCTATCAGAGCGTGCTTATATATAGGCTTATATATATATCAGGCTTATATTAAAAAATTTTGCCTTGATGTGGATTATGGCAAGCCGTTCGTTCACAGGTGTGAATCGCAGGACGTGGGGCCGTAGTCTCTTGCCAACTACAAATCCGCATCCAAACTCGTGCTTCTCCGCATGGCCGCTGTAGTAGATATCACAGGGTGCATGCCGAATGCAACCCTGTCTCTTCCATCGCATTACTTGGATAGCAGTGATATCAGCTTTGTGTCTTTCCAAGACATCAGTCAGTTAGATAGAGGCACCTTCCCAATTAAGGGTTCCGATATTCCAGGTGCATATCCGTTAATCATTATCAGTTTTTCGTTTGCGGTATTCGTCATCAGATTTGGGGGATTAGGCTTCTTCTATTTTTATTTGTTTTCATTGAAATGAATTTTTACGGGTGGCTTCAACCCCGACGCAAAACTTGTTTTAAGCCTAGGAAGGCCCGCCGCTAAGATAAGCCGCCAAACTAACGGTTGTCAGTTTTGACGTTGCCCAGGAAATACCACGTGGAGGTTTGAGTCGTCTTGAGGAAATTTCACAAGGATTATTTTGCCCTCGTCAGGTTGAGACAGTCAGATATTACTCTGTTAAGGTTTGCCTCCGGTCTCTGGACAAAATGATTAGTTGAAAAATAATTAGCCACGACTATATTAGTTGAATGAACGTAAAGCAAGTTAGTTGGTTTTCGTTAATCAAGTACTAAATTTTGTTCTAAAATTTTGCTCCATACAGCATTCAAGTGCGCAATTTGGAGCAAGATTTAAAGCAAAATTAACTCTACTAAATTTCTGTAAAAGATAGCCAAAAACGGATTGGAAAAATTTGGTATCAAAAACTTAGGATAGTAACATTAGCTCAAAACTATAAAAATGTCGTATGGTGAAGCACGGTCGAAGCGTGGAGCACGGGACATTCGAACGCCTTTGAGGCTAAAATATAAAGAGAAAACTTAGCAAAAATTGTTATTGCTTTTTATTTTTCGATAGCATTTTATTAGCAATATATTTGGTACAAAAAGTAGGTTCTGCAGATTTTATGTTTTTTAATATATAAGCAATAAACTTAGGATATAGCACGGGACAAGAAATGGAACTCGTTTTCGACTATATCTAGAAAAATTCAGAAATATATAAAAGATATATCAATAAAAAGAAGACCTCAATACCTTTTCAATAAGCAAAAATTCGGTGTCGATAAGCAATAACAGCTTAAGTCTGTTTTCAATTTTTCGAAAAATCTTGCTTCAAAATTTACAATCGCCATGTATGTTCGTTCTATGGAAGGGTCTTTTGTTTGCGTATCATAACTTTAACTAAGGTCATGCTAGAATCTCCAGATTTTGTGTGTTTATAGTTCTACATGCATGAAACACATCTACACCAATAACTCAGTTCTATCTTAAGTCGACTTATTCATGTAAATACCATGAAAAATACATATTTTATAGGTGTTTAAAAAAATATCTTTTCAAAAATGAAGCATTATCGTTTTTTTTTTAAAAAAATTTCAAAATTTTCTTATCCAAAATTTGTGTGCGATCTTTATTATTTTGCCTATCTGTTTTCTACACATATTCAAAGTTACATTCAAAAAACATGATTTTTTGTTAAAGAAATGGTTTAAGAGAAATAAAAACCGCTCCATGACGATTTCTGTTTGCATGCAAAATTAATAACTACACTGTGTGCTTTTTTGTACTATTTTCTTCCTGTATTTGACAATTTTATCGTTCTTCAGCAAAGTTGTTCCTAGTTCCTCTGACCAATTACTTTGCAGAACAAATAAATATGAAAAAAATGGTTTGAAATTGCCTTAAAAACTTTTACAAGCCACATATTTTCGGACCGCTTTCAAAGCAATTATAATTATTCATACGCCATGATGTATAATTTTTTCGTTGCAACTTATGCTGGCTTTAATTTAGACTATTTGTAAGACTCAGTAAGTCTATTTGACCACCAAAGTTGTTAGTCGAAACAATAAATATTGAAATTTGCTTTGAAATGCATGTAAGTATTTTTTGAGTTTTTGGCAAAGTTATTAATGTTTTCATATATATCGTAGATTTATTCTTCGCAAATCCATTTAAAAATTTAAAATTTCTCTTTTTTTTTTGTATTCAAAGATATTAAGATTTTATACTTAACATTGTTATTTGCATTTAACTAAATTTTTTCATTATTTTTTTGTCTGAAAACTAAAAAGGTATTTATTAACTTATTTGTAATGAAAAATTATTTGCATATTTTAGTGGCTTTAATACATTTTTGATGCATAATTTTGAATTTCATGTTTAGAAAGAAATTAAATCATTTAGTCATTTTTAATGCCATTAAAAAGTTTGTATCAATGGAGTAGAAACTAAAAATGTACAGCTTTTGTTTTACAACTTCTTTGTTTGAGATACAAAAAATGACTTTTCAGACGATCGACGAAATGCAGCAATAAGTAAACCAAAGGCTAAATCTTATTGCAGCAGAAATAAATCTAACCAAAAACAATGTTAAGAAACAATTAGCTTAGAAAGCATCAATACAGTCATACAAACTCCGAACATAAATTCTCCGCTACTCCTTCACACATAACCAACTCACATCATCACGATCAAACAAAGTTCAAACATTCATGCTGAGTAGCGTCTTTCCCCGCAACGACTTCACCTATAATCTACTCGCATTTGATGTTCGCTCTCAACACTTTGTTGCTTGCAGTGAAATTGTTGTTTTGAACAATTCTGTGCAAAGGTTTAAGGCAAAACACAGTTGACTCTGCATGTCGTGGAGGAATGCCAAACACTGGCTTTGTTCAACATCACGATGAAGGACATCATTGCATATATGCAGAAAACATAGTGAAGTTAATCTGAAGTGGAGGCAGATGATTTTATTGGGGAGCCGAATTTCAGGCAAATAATTATTTTTTAATAGATTTATGTTAAAATTCCTTATTTTGTTGAATTTGCAATTTAAGATGTTTAATCAATTTGGGAAGATGTTTTTTATTTAAATATTAATTATATTAATTATAGAAATACGACAGTTCTATATTTTCTTTGGTTTTTTTTTTGCCGCTCAAAAACAGTGATGTCCCGCGCTTTTTCTGACAACACAAGAAAGACAGAGAGCGATTAGTCAAATCACAGCTGTCAGTCAAATTACACTGCAGCTGTCTTGCTTCTCAGAAGCGTTGCCACTTAAATGTTATAGCAATAACAAATAACATTTGCAAGTCAGAAAAAGTCGCGACAAGACTGGCACATTAGAGGAGCTGACTACAGTTCGACCATCCTGACGACCGAATTGTCCTCAATTCCGCGGAATACTAGGTTTAAAATACACTAACGAGTAGGTGTGGCAAGTGTTGCCTCAGAAACGTCGGTGACCAGATCAGCGGAAGGTGCAAGCCATTTCCGTAGTTTGTTTGCCTCCAAGACGCCATTATAAGGTATTTGAGTTATTTGACAACCGTCAAAATCTCGAATAACATATCGGTCATTCGGCAATTTTTTATATACAACATAAGGGCCTCTATATCGCGGAATCAGCTTTCTGTTACTCTCTGCTGTGTTGTTGATATTTCGTATAACTACATACTCTCCCTCTTCAAACTCAGGTGCTGTAGCATGTGACCTCATGGAATTTTTTAGATTACTCTCTTGTAACTTAGTGATGTTTTCCTCAGCTTTACACCTCATTTTCCCTAAATCGCGTTCCGCACTTTTGTTTTTGGTTACTAAATGTTCTGTTAATTCATCAATGACTTTACCGCGTTGTTCGACTCCAAAAAGTAGGACAGAGGGGGTGCATCGAGTGGAGGTATGGACCGTGTTATTGAGAGCGTATTCCGCAGATGTTAATTGAGAACTCCAATCATAGTGGTTAAGATGGTTAGAGAGTTTACTCAATATTGGTCGAAGAACCCGGTTGACCATTTCCACTTGCCCATTCGCCTGAGGGGATGCAGTGGCATTGAGAACGTGGTCAATATTTCGCTCATGCAGAAATTGCTTAAATTCAGTGGAGGTAAAACAAGTGCCACGATCACTTATAATCCTTCTAGGGCGACTGTAATAAGAGAAATATTGGCTTAAGGCATAACAAACCTCTCTAGTGCTAGTGGAGGTAGCGGGGTACAATTTTGTAAACTTAGTAAAGGCGTCAACAACAACTAAGACATACTTTCTCTTGGACTGAAGGGACGGAAGAGGGCCTAAGTGGTCAATATGAATAGTATCAAATGGCATAGGTAGCTTCGGGATATTAAACATATTTTTTTTGATTATTTCGAGCGGGAGCAGAATAAATGATACATTTTAAGCAATTTCGTATAAAATTCTCGACACGTGTTTTCATCAAAGGAAACCAATAATTCTTACTGATTTGGTTACAGCATTTATCAACTCCTAAATGACCTATTTTCTCATGAATGCTTCTAATCACATTGTTAACCATTTCCTTAGGGACGTAAAATTGGAGTCTTTCAGAAGGTGACTTACGGAAAACCAGGCCATCTTTCAATTCGTAGCCATTGACGGGACTAGTTTCTAGATTTGATTTAATTGTTTCAATTTCCGAATCACGGCACTGAGTCAATTGTAGATGAAAATCAAGTTCAGACTCATCAAAAACTAGGCATACACCTGCTCGGCTTAATGCATCAACATGCTTCATTGCAGTACCAGCACGATGCTGCACCGTATAATTGTAATTTTCCAAGAAAAGAGACCAGCGAGCAATTTTGGCGGAATGCGTTTGATTTTTTAAAGTTTGTGCCAATGAATCACAATCAGTAACAATCTTTAAAGGAATACCATCAACGTATGTGTGAAATCGTTTAAGAGCGTAAATAATAGCCAGTGTTTCTAGTTCGTAACTACAATATGTAGTTTAGACTCATCCGGAGAAGAAGTTTTAGAAAAATACGCAATGGGATGAAATTTTGCATCGTCTTGCTTTTGAAGGAGAACCGCGCCAAAACCATACGAACTCGCATCGCAATGCAGTTCGGTTTCTCGCTTAGGGTCATAAATGGCCAGTATGGGGGACTCAAGTAGTTTTTGTTTCAATAAATTAAAAGATCGTTCGCACGTGTCGTCAAAAACAAAGTGTGCATCTTTACGCAACAACAAGGTCATAGGTCTGGCTATTGTTGAGAAGCCTTCAACAAAACGGCGGAAATAAGAAAATAATCCAATGCATTTTTCTAAATAACGCCTATTTGTTGGCATTGGATAATTTTTGATTGCTTTCAGACGCATATCACTAGGTCTGATTCCCAAAGTGTTCACACGGTAGCCCAAATAATCAAGTTCTGTATAAGCAAATTTACACTTGTCTAGCCGAAGCTCAAGCCCATGCATCCTCAGTAAACGCAAAACCTCAGTGACGATATCTAGATGTGACTCAAAATCTTCAGATGCGATAAGAATGTCATCTAAGTAGACAACAACTTTACCGGCAATAATAAGATCACGCAAAATTCTATTAATGAAGCGTTGAAATTCCGCAGGAGCATTTTTAAGGCCAAAAGGCATTCTAACATACTCGTATTGACCATCAGGAGTGACAAAAGCAGTATACTTAACAGAGTCTTCGTGCATTTTAACATGGTGGAATCCACTCCTAAGATCCATCAGAGTGAAAAACTTTTTCCCTCCTAAATGCTCAAGACAGTCCTCAATCAGGGGCAAAGGATAGTTATCCCGAATCGTGATTTTGTTAAGAGGACGGTAATCAACACATTTGCGAATTTCTCCATTCTTCTTGCGAACTAAAACAAGTGCAGAGGCGTACGGGGAATTACTAGGTCGAATAGTCCCTTTCTGCATTAAATCACTCACAATTTTCCTTACTTCCAATCGATCAAAGTAAGAGAGTCGTCGCGGTTTACAAAAAATAGGTGTGTCGTGTATAAGATTTATTTTCATAGAAAAATTTGTTTCTTCAACTTGACTAGCAGGAAATTTTTGGTAAGTATTAATAATGACCTCAGTTATATCTTTTTTTGCCTAACAGATAATTGCGGACTGATGTCGACAACAGGTTCATATAAGCTAACATCAATTGCACACATTTGGCCACATACGTCATCAAATGAGTTATCAGAAGGAGCCTTCGTAACACGGAGCTGATTTTTAATATTATCTAATGGCGTCAATGGAACGCAATGCACACTCGGGGCCGCAGTATGGCCAACATTAGTTTTCAAAAGATCCAAAGAGCTTAAAACAGTATACACGCGTGGTTTGAATTTCTGAGATTGCAGTATTTTATTGAATTCAAGTAACTTTTCTTTTGAGTATTTATATAAAATAAAACATAAGTGTGTTTTCAACTTTGGTAATAGATCTCTACCAATTATTAAGGGGAAAAATAAAATACCTTTCGGTAAAACAATAGATTCATGTTCAACTTGAACTTTTTTGAATATAATGAAGCATCGAATACGTCCCAAGGACATAAGCGGGGTGTTTCCAAGGCCGTGATATCCAGAAGGGCAGGCGGCTATTTTGCCTAACTTCGGCACTTGGCATTCATCTATGAAGCTTTTAGGGCTACCAGAATCGAAAAGAGAAAACACACGTGAACACTGAGCACCCATAAGATCACTTGATTCAAAGGCAACACTTACCTGCTGCAAAGATCTAAGCCTTTCAGCTATAATATAGGATTCAGCAGCTTCATCGGTGTCATCAGCTTCCTCAGTGCGACCACTAACAGCAGCAGCCAATTTTGCAGCACGATTAGGACAGTCCTTATACAGATGATTCAGCTGACCGCATTTAAAACATGAACCAGGCAAACGCTTAGGCATCGGGCATTCGCTTTGAAAGTGCCCAAAACGTTGGCAATTAAAACAACGGATTTCTGACTTAGCTATGGCACCGGAGGCAGAAGTAGAAACAGTAGGAGCAGCAGTCGTCTTAGTGTTGTTTGATACACTCGGCTTCGTGCGAGTAGTCATCTGAGCTAAAAGTGCACTCACATCAACCGCAAGACGTCGAGATGGTGCAGTCGGAAAGCTAGCTCGCTTGCGTTCGTAGCGTTTTATGGCGTCTTTTAACGATTCCATACTAGTTGCATTGTACAGAATTATTGCATCGCCCGAAGTGTCACCAATGCCATCAATTATTATATCGACCAACTCGTTTTCGGCTATATTTGCTCGCGAAGCAATTTCTTGCATCTCTATAACGTAGCGATGCAAGCTCTCATTGGGCTTTAGAGTGCGTGCACGAAGTTGTTGGTGCACTTCATGTAGAGAGTATCTTCGACCAAATTCCTTTATCAAGGCATCTCGTAAAGCTTCATAGGTGTGAACAGATATGGTGCGAGCAAATATCTTTGCAGTGCCGCCAAGCAGTCTACGCATCCCAATGAGCCGTGCGTTATTGTCAAGCTGAAGACTATCAAATGCATCCTCAATATCATCTACCCATTTACGGATGTCATATGTATCATCGGCTGTAAACTGCATTACCATCGATTCAATGACATTAACACTCATATGGATTGGAGCGGCAGTCATCGGTGTAGCAGATTGAGCCCGACGAAGAGCAGACACTTCTTGTTGCAGCAACAGTAGTTCACGTTCTTTTTGCATTTGCAGCAGTTGCCCATCAATGTTGAAATTATATGCACCAGCAGTACCATCAGTTGCATCAGGGTTCCGGGAAGAATTAACAGCAGTTGTGTTCATATTTGCAGTAACATTGGCAGCAGTATTGGCAGCAGAATCAGGGTTTCGATGGGCATCAGCAGCAACTGTGTCTACATTTACATTTACGACACCAGTAGTTACATCAGGGTTGGCGTTCACGTTCAACATTGCATCAGAGGCATCAGGGTGCTCGTCTTCTCTATGGGGGTAAACTTCTTCATAAAGTGTCCGAATTCGGCTCAAGCTTGCAGTAGGTGGAACATCTATTTCATTTGCTTGAAGAGCAGCCAACATCTCCTGTCTTCCAATACGATCCATAATGTATTTACGCAGAACAATGACGATTTTATTTGCGGGTAACCCCACTTCTGAAGCTTTAATCAATTTGTGAAGATGTTTTTTATTTAAATATTAATTATAGAATGAATGATAAACGACAGTTCTATGTTTTCTTTGGTTTTTTTTGCCGCTCAAAAACAGTGATGTCCCGCGCTTTTTCTGACAACTCAAGAAAGACAGAGAGCGATTAGTCAAATCACATCTGTCAGTCAAATTACACTGCAGCTGTCTTGCTTCTCAGAAGCGTTGCCACTTAAATGTTATAGCAATAACAAATAACATTTGCAAGTCAGAAAAAGTCGCGACAAGACTGGCACATTAGAGGAGCTGACTACAGATGTATTGAAGATTTGTTTTGGAGTTTATAAATAAACTAATGATATTTTTCCAAAAGTCGGCTTAGCAAAAAAAAAAAAAAAAATTGTTTTTCTGTCATTAAGTTTGTTTTTCCTAAACTATTTGATAAAATGGTCAACAAACCAGCAACAATGAAATTTGCGAAACTTGCAGCGATCTAGACGAAGGTAAAGTTTCCAGTTGAAAATCGAAAGACAAGATGAGGAAATTCTTAATAAAGTAGGCCAATATGAGATTAAGGACTAGTTTTTGTAAAAATTTTATTGCATATTCGGATTAAGCAAACAATTTTACATTAGAGTATTTTATGGTAAAAAGTTTTTGTATGACTAAATTATAAATAGGAAACTCGATTTGAAACTCGATCCATTTTATCCTTCTTCAAATTCTCGTTTTTTAGCGGTGCCCATCCATTTTGAGAATTTTCTGGACTTTATTTCACGCCGCATACTTATTCCGAATCTGGTCTTGCAGAGAGGTTCTGGAATATGTTAAGAAAATGTATGCTAATATTGTAACAATAACAATATAAGCTTCCATTTTGTTATAATTTGACATCGATGAGAATTTTCCAGGCAAGGTGGACGATGTCTTGCTCCGGGTAGCTTTATTTGTAAAACAAAAAAATAGGCTCTTTTAAAGCTATGTTCACATATGAAAGGCAAGACTGACGGGTCCTTGATCCAACGACGAGCGAGGTCTTGTTCTGGATAATCATATTCTGTTTTTTAATCTGTATATTTATTTATATGTACACGAATTAGAGCAGTGCTCTTATAGGCCAGGCGAGAAGGGCTCTGGACAATCATTTTTATTTTATCAGGAGCTATCATTTATGTTTAGTACAAAGCACAGAGCCCATACAAAAGAGAGAATAAAATGCAAGGAGTCATTAGATTTTTGTGAAATAATGATTGACATATGCTCGCTGATTTCAAAAATTATTCAGATTTACAGAAGATTTTTATTTTCGCTTATAATAACGTTGCAATATTATTAAGAGAATAATTAAAGCTATTGGAACTTTTTTATATTGCAAATCGTTTGAAAATATTTTTTTTTCATATAAAAGATGTACTTATAAGTTTTTATGCACTTTTGCATACAACAATATAACACTTAAACTCAAAAATATAAACAAAAAACTACAATTTTGCAAACAAATATTAATTGATATTGTTTAAACAAGTTTTTTAGTCATTAAACTACATTTTTAAATAATATTAAATGTATTAAAGATTTTTTCTCTCGCTTTCAATAAAGAAGATTATATAAGGGTCTTCCCCCATTAAATTTATTCTGAAATTAAATATTTATATTCGATGATATCAGGGGATACAGTAAATAGAAAAAGGGTGGCAATAGTTTGCATGAGAGCACCCTACATTTTACAAATAATAAATAAACTTTAAGGAATAGCGTAAGAATTCGTGAAATCAGCACAAAAAATTTTTGGAAGTATTTTTTGATCCCATGTTACTATAACGATAGCTTTTAGTAGTAGAAATAATTATGCGAAATTGAAGGGGAAAATTGCTTTTTTTGTTGTAGTTATAGGAAATTTAATTTTTGGATAATTTTTTTTTAAAAATTAACAACTTCCGAACGGTCTAATTTATTCTAATAATTTGTGTCTCAAATGAAAGGTGAATAAAAGTTTTTTTTTTAATTATTTTCATTAATACGCATAAATATTTTTTTCATTATTTTTTCACACATTTTTGTTTAACAATTGATTGTTAATACTTTCCCCGCCTTGCAAAAATCTGAAAAAATAAAAATGTGCATGAAATTATTACAAAACGCAATCCGTTGAAAAAACAGTGGACCAACAATTTATTTGTTCAGAATTTAAACGTATTCGACTCATGAACGTATTAGACTTAAATCGATCTCCTTATAAAAAATGTGTAAATAAACAGTTTTTAATGTTTGACACTTGACAGTTTGGACGAGTGCGCTCTGAAGAGACCCTCTCTATAAAAAAAATATTTTTCCATTTTATAAATAAATACATATATGTAGAGTGCATATATTTTTTAAAAAGATCGCTGCAATTCAATCTTTAATTTTATTGTCTTATACAACAAGCAGTATACACTCATTTAATTTTGTGAACAACAAAGTGAACAGATCCGGATATTTCTCTACATTCCAAAGTTATGTATCGATAGGCACAAAAGAATGATACGATCGAGTTTCATGAATGGTTATTGCTTTTTTAAAACGCGAGCGCAAAGCCTTCTCTTTAGTTTACGGAACAAAATTTGAAGGCAATATTGTCGAAATATTCTTGGGCCCATTAGAACAATGGTAAAAAATTGCAAAAAAGTGCCACTCGCATTTGACTCCAAAATCAGACTTGTAGTACACCAAATTTGTGAAGTTGGACTTGTTTTTGTACTGTCCAGAAAAAAATAGTATTTTTTTGACATTATCGCTTCCGAAAGTTGTTTTCAAATAAGCAATTACTTTTTTTATGAAATAAGTTAACTGCGACAGTATTATGTTCATTGCACTCCAAAACAATAGCAAAACATTCATTTACAGTCGCATTATCAAGTTTGTAGCAAATAACGTAGGAGTGCAAGGTTGCTTGATCGTTAGACTAGTGATAAGATTGAACTGCACCCTGAACCTTAAAACTGTTATTCTCTGCAAAATCTAAAGCAATAACAAACTCTCCTTTCTTCAGAATATTTCCAAAAATATTCGTGATTTGGAAATAAAATCATGCTTCATGTAAAAAGGCATTTCTATCCTGAGGTTAGCCCAAAAAAGTTCTTTTCTAATTTATCAATCAGCTCGCACCTTTTGAAAACAATAAAAAAAAAATTAATATAAACTCTTGGAATATATTAACACATTTTTCAGGAGAAATATTCAAAAGTACTAAATGTTTTTTAAATGAATAATTACTCACCTGTCAGTGCAAGACCATTGTTTGTAATTGATGAGCAAATCTTCCTATAACTGTAAATGTCGTCCGAGTTTTTCCTTAAATCCTGGACAACGATCACAATATTGAAGATGATACAATTCATTCGGCTCAGAACACATTTTTTCGCTTGTCACAACTGGAATTGAAATTTTTTCAGCGGAGCCGGATCCTCGCAAAACTTTATTCAATCCGTAGAGTTTTAGTTTCATGTTTTAATGAATTTTGCAAACGCAAACACTATGACTACCGCTATATCCAACAACGAAACATTGAAATGGTCGTAACTTTTTTTACCATCTTTTGTGATTGAAATGCAATCTTTTTTTCCTGGCATAACACGACTATATTCGTCTGACTCGTATAATGCCCTGAATTTTAAAACAACGTCATCGGGTAAATTCCGGCCTGTTTTGTAGATAAACTCGAATTGAATCCCGATGATTTACGGAGTTTTACCGCTTTCTGCCATATAACGAGTAACGTCAAAGTTCCTTCTTATTTTTGCGGCGGACCATTCGATCGGTGCAGATGTTAGTATTAGCATTTTGTTAATTCCATAAGTCTCCTTTGATAAAGCGATTGTCATCTCTGCTGTTACTAAATCAGCAGGTGAACTTTTTGAAATCGAGACTTGTTTTCAATGGATTGCGTTTTGTAACAAATATATCGTCAGATATGCCCAACTGATAGGTATAGATTACCAAAAATATGTTTGTTTACTTTTTTATGAGTACCAATGCACTAACAACATTTTTGAAATTATTAAAAAATTTTATTTTGGACCATTTTTTATACGGGATAACTAAAATAATTAGACAGAATTGGTTGAGATATTCTAGATTCTCAAAGAATAATAAACAAACAATAATGTATACGAAAATGAAAGAGGTGATTTGAGATATTTTTTTTACCGATTAAAACAGCCAATTGGGTGATTACATTGCTTTTCAACAACACTCTCAACCTGACCCTCTCCGATTTGGTTTAAACTTTGTTTACACGTAGTGTTGGTTACAATTTAGAAAATTCATTTGTAATTTTTTTTTTTGAGGACTGATCATAACTTCGGTTAAGCTTGAGATAGAGCAACGATTTTAGATTCATATCAAAGATTTTTTTCAAAAGGCTTTTTTTGTATAATAAAACTTTAAAATTTTTTGCATAAAAGTTTAAAAAAAAATATTTTTGCGAAAGTCATTTTTAAAAATTTTGAAAAAAATATATATTAATTAATGATAACACTGTGCAACACATTTTTCTAACGGAAAAGCGGATAACACAGGATGATAGTACTAGTGTATAGTAAGAAAACCCTAAAAGGAATTTGCGAAGTTAGCTCGCTTTTAAAAGATATAGGCATTAAAAGTTTGCCTCTTGCAGAGTATTTCTTAAAAATAAAGTGCTCATTGAGGTGTATCGAATTACAATTTTTTCGAATTTCACATTCTAAGAGGTCTCAAAAGTTGCTGGTGGTCAAGATCTACAAAAAAAAAAAAGAAAAAAAAGGATGTCTTCCTCTTACACAAGGACAAAGTTGTTTTTTGAGAAAAATAGTAAAAAATAACGATCTATAAATGCTTTGATTTTTGTTAGAAAAACTACATATATCTTAAAGCAAAATTAAATACAGACTTTAACTAAGAATATCTCGCCAAACAAAATGAAACTCTCGATTTCTACCCTCACTGTCCTGTGAGAGAGATACTCGAATTCAAAAGTACACTCGAAATAGCACAGATCTTTTGATTGTTATCTGATTGTCTAAATGTTGGTGTTATTGATTGAAGTGTTTTCGTATTCTTTAAATTTGGCGAATTAAATATTTGCATATTTTGCGCAAATGCATTTTCTTGTTTTCGAGAAAAGTTTTTCAAAAAAATAAAGATAAGGTTTTCCGAAGTGATACCGAAGATAATTTTATGAATTTGGATTCTAAAAATATTTCTGAACGAAACACTGTCTGAAAGTATTTTTTTAAAACACTAGGCTAAGACCACGATTCTTTTTTGTATTTCAATTTTTCAAAAAAAATTTTTCTGCTTAGCATGAAATTTATTATTTCGTCAAAACACATTTACCTCATCATTTACCAAAATGTTAAACTAAAATTTTGAGTTTCTGAGCCTGCCATTCAATGAGTCTCAATTGATTTAACAATTGCTTTTAAGATGTGTTTTTAAAAAAAGTAATAACCTTAAAGGAGATATTTGAAGAATTCAAAAAGCGAAAATTATTTTACCATTTCTGATGCTTGTGATATAAAGCCTTATATTAATTTTTTTTCAAAAAGTTGAAAAATTGCGTTCAAGTATGCTTTTCTCAAAAAACAGTTAATGCATAGGCAAAAAATGTGCAAATTTTAAATACACCAAATATAAGGAAAACGTAAACACTTTAATAAATATCGCTAAAATTAACACATGAACACATGAAACTGTGAGTAAAAATGAAGAGTGGTATCTTGTTTGGCAAGATATTGTTAAAGTCTATATTTACTTTTGCTTTAAGACAAATGTAGTTTTTCTTGCAAAAATCAAAAAACAACTTTGTCCTTGTGGGAGAGGGAGACATCCTTTTTTTGGGAGACCAATCTATGGAACTTTGGAGACGTCCTAGAATAAGAAATTACAAAAAGAATTTTTAATTCGATACGCCTTTATGAGCACTTCATTTTTAAAAATACTCTGCAAGAGGCAAACTTTCAATGCCTATATCTTTTAAAAGCAAGCTAACTTTGTAAATCCCTTTTAGGGTTTTGTTGGTCTAGATCAGTACTATCGATCTGTGTTGGTCGCTTTTTTCGTTAGATTCCATGACCCTTGAATTGTCGCATAGTGTAATTTATCTAAGTTCCCTCAAAATTTCAGCCTGGGATGACAATGGGAACACTATTAAAATAATTTTCGAAGTAAACTTACTTTAAAATTTATGCTCAACACAGCAGCTTGCGAGAAAGCAACAAGAACTGAACACACTAAAGTAGACCATATGTGTGTGTAAGTTAACACCTCACTTTATAACTCATATAATCCACACGTGCATCCGCTTCAAGTCCAGACGCTGACGTTGCATTTCCCACATTGCAAAATAACGCCGACGCTTTATCGCAAACAATTCCATAGAATTAGACCAACGACCAGACTTTACCTGCAGCGCAGCTATGCCAACATTAAAAGCAGCAGCGAGCAAGAAGCTCTGCTTTAGGTGTTATATTTAAGTTATAAAAATTGTTAGTTTAGTTTAAGTTTGGATAACAATAAAGAATGAGCTTTGGCTCAAAAAAATATTTTTTTAATAAATCTAAAATAAAATAATTTAACTGGCGCCCGAGCAGGGACCCAGGTCGCGTACGTGTTTCAAAAAGTTTGCTATTAAAAAAAGTTAGTTTTCGTATAAATCGACGCCAAGAGCCTCGTCGCGGATTAACTAAGAAACTTTAAAACTTGTTCACGTAAATCGACGCAAAGTGCCTCGTCGTCGAATAGGGAAACCAACGCAGGAAAAGCCCTCAAGCAGTGCAGGACCTGGGTTCCAGAACCACATCTGTTAAAAGCTCTATTCGGTGGAAGGAGCAGCTCATACAAGAATATTATTGGCAGGTACCTTAGTCACCGGCGGAGATCGGACAAACGGGATTCTCTTACCGCTCTAATAGTATGAGAGGAACAATGTGGATAGTATTGTAAGTAAATTTAAGATATTTTTAAGAAATTATAAAATATTATTTGTGACAAAAGGTCAAAATTGTGAAAAACCATACATAAAAGTTTTTTTTTGAAAGATACTAGAATAGAAATTATAAAAACTAAAATTCCAAAAAAACTATCACAAAGTGTAGAACTTAAATACTAAATAATTTTACGATTCAAACTAAAATCATATAAAAAAGGAAGAAAAAAAGGAATTTAAGATAAAACTAAATAAAAGAAACTCCAAACTTTTAAATCTTGAAATCGAATATTAATAAATAATTTTTGTTTTTAAATCCATTAGCTATCTTATTGACTCTATACTAAAAATACTTTATTCGTTCGTTCAATCCCAATAACCCACACTAGGAATAATGTCGAATCCAAATAATTTGATTAGACCAGCTCAGCTAGCAAGCACTAGTGCTTCGAATACCACTCCTGCTCAGACACAAAACCCTCAAATGACTCAATCCGACATAGAAAACTTGGTATCGTCAATAGTACAAAGAATATTACAAAATAATGAATCGACAGTAAATAGAAATACAGACTTTGACTACGCTACAGACCAAACAATACACCAACAGTATAGTGGACAGCTTAATGACTTAGATAGGATACCCGACGTAGTCCGTAGTTTACGGGAGTTCTCCGGTAACCCAGGAGAATTCAGCTCTTGGAGAAAGAGCGTCGAAAGAATATTACAGATTTATGAAACCATCAAAGGCACCCCTCGATATTTTGGCATCCTGAGCGTCATCCGCAATAAAATAGTAGGTAATGCGGACGCAGCTTTGGAATCATATAATACGCCGCTCGATTGGAAAGCGATTTCCAAATGTCTCACTCTACATTATGCTGACAAAAGGGACATCACTACCCTTGAATATCAGCTTACCTCATTAATTCAGGGCAACCAGACCATTCAACAATTTTATCAACAGGTGTACACTCATCTGTCTCTTATATTAAACAAAATATCGGGACTTGAAATGAGCCGCGAAACACTTAATGTGCTTAGCAAAACCTATAGAGATAAAGCCCTAGACACCTTTATAAGGGGTCTCAAAGGTGACTTACCTAGGCTTTTGGGAATAAAAGAACCCCTAGACTTACCCCAAGCTCTACACCTCTGTCTAAAAATGGAAAACCAAGGCTATAGAGCTCAATATGCAAACTGTAGCCAAAACACCAATCGGAGATTTCAACATCAGGAGCCACCACCACTTCCAAGAAAACCAAACCTTGACAAACAAGTTTTTCATCCTCAACTAGCATATTTACCACAACCCTCTAGGCCAATATATCAACAAAACCAAAATCCAAATAATTTTAGAAATTTCCAACAGCAAAATGGATTTCATAGGTTTCAAGGTTTCCAAAGGCCACCGCAACCAGCCTTTCGCTCTTTTCAGCCAACACCTAAGCCCAGAGTAGAATCAATGGATGTAGATCCCAGCATCCATTCACGTAGAATAAATTACATGAATAGACCAAATGTACCATTTCAATATGCAGGAAAAAGAGAAAATGGCCCACCAAATCAACAACTGGCACCACCTAACAAAATCCAGAGACAGTTCCACATTGACACAAACAGTATAAACGACCAACAACACTACGAAACCACTATGACTTTAGAAGATCCAAACTACGAGCAATCATTAGCAGAATATGTTCAAGACATGAACATTAATACGGAAAATAGCAACAGCTTTGACGACTACGAAGAGACTGTTGACCATACAGACATCCATTTTTTAGGTTAACCAGCTCTTCATTGCCTTATTTCGAGTGCAAAACGGAGAGCGGACGAGCTTTAAAAATTCTTATAGATACAGGAAGCAATAAAAATTATATTCAACCTTCCGTTGTAAAAAAACAAATTCTTAACGAACAATCCTTTTACGCCAATTCAGTCGGCGGAAAGAATAAAATCACACACCATACATTCGCGAATCTTTTCGGAAAATCTGATTGCACAGTAAAATTTTTCATTTTACCAACACTCAGGTCTTTCCACGGCATAATCGGAAATGACAGCCTAAAAGAGTTATCAGCTGTAATATATGCCAAAGAAAATATAATGCTAGTAAGAAACACCATCAAGGTGAAGATTAAACAACAGACTTCTCAAGATGTTAATAACATTCAAATAAGAACAGACCATCTCACTATCGAACAAAAAAATGCAATACAAAATGTAGTTTCAAATTTTCCTACACTTTTTACAGAACCAAACGAAAAACTGACTTACACGACAACAGTAAAAGCCGAAATTCGAACAAACACAGACTCTCCCATTTATTCAAAGTACTATCCATACCCCATATCACTCAAGGACGAAGTTGAAAAACAAGTATCACAACTTCTTAATGACGGAATAATAAGACCTTCAAGATCTCCTTACAATTCACCAGTGTGGATTGTTCCAAAGAAACTTGACGCATCCGGAGAAAAGAAGTACAGACTTGTTATAGACTACCGCAAATTGAATTCAGTGACTATCTCAGATAAATATCCCATTCCAGAAATCAACGATGTTCTGGCCCAACTAGGCAATAACAAATGGTTTTCAGTGATAGATCTTAAAAGCGGATTTCATCAAATCCCACTCAAAGAACGTGATATAGAGAAAACAGCTTTTTCCGTGAATAACGGGAAATTCGAATTCACAAGGCTTCCGTTCGGTCTAAAAAATGCGCCGTCTATTTTTCAAAGAACGTTAGACGACATCTTACGCGAATACATCGGTAAAATCTGTTTCGTCTATATTGACGACATTGTGATTTTCGGTGAAGATGAAGCCTCACACATCGAAAATATTGCAAAAGTTTTCAAAACATTAGAAAAAGCTAATATGAAATGCCAATTGGACAAATGCGAATTCATGAAAACCGAGGTAGAGTTTTTAGGCTTCTTAGTCTCAGCAGACGGAATAAAAACAAATCCAACAAAGGTCGAGGCCATTCGAAACTACCCTCTGCCAAAAACTCTCAAAGACCTCCGATCTTTCTTAGGGCTCTCAGGCTACTATCGTCGCTTTATAAAAGATTACGCTCGACTGGCAAAACCCCTAACTTCTCTTTTGAGAGGGGAAGATGGACGCGTGTCCAAACACATGTCGAAAAAAAATTAATCAAAATGAATAAAGAGGCCATCGAAGCATTTGAAAAACTAAAGAATTCTTTATTGTCAAGAGACGTCATTCTCAGGTATCCTGACTTCACCAAAGAATTTCAACTCACCACTGATGCATCTAAATATGCATTAGGTGCTGTCCTAGCTCAAGACGAAAAACCAATAGTATTCATATCCCGTACGTTATCAAAAGCAGAAGAAAACTACGCCACTAACGAGCGCGAAATGCTCGCAATTATATGGGCACTCAAATCTCTACGTAATTACTTATACGGTACTGCAAGGGTTAAGATTTTCACGGATCACCAACCCCTGACGTATGCATTAAGCCACAAAAACAATAACACCAAAATCAAGAGATGGAAAGCAGCACTAGAAGAGTATAACTATGAACTAGTTTACAAGCCGGGAAAAATGAACGTGGTTGCAGATGCTCTTTCCAGGCCACCTCAACATTCACAAATAAATTCAACATCAGCTTCAGCTCATAGTGATGAAAGTTCATCACATAATCTTATTCCCGCCGTTGAAGCACCAATAAATGTGTTCAGAAACCAACTCCATATACTAATAGATGAAGAGAATAGTTACAAATTTGAAATCCCTTTTCCTACATATCACAAACACATTATAAAACAGGCTGACTATACTGAAGAAAATCTTATTTCAATTTTTAAAAGGTATCTAGATCCGAACTTAATAAATGGTCTTTTTACTAACGAAGAAATCATGGGAAAAATTCAGAATTTCTACCCAATACACTTCGCAAAATATAAAATTAGATTTACACAAACACAAGTTAAAGACATAACCACAGAAAGCGAACAGGACGAAATAATAGTTAAAGAGCATACAAGAGCTCATAGGAATAGTCAGGAGAACAAAAACCAAATTATCCAAAGATGCTACTTCCCAAAGATGAAATTAAAAATAGAAAAAATAACTAGTCAATGCCGAGTTTGTAAGGAACAAAAATATGATAGACATCCGAGTAAAATAGAAATTCAGGCAACTCCCATACCAAACAACCCAGGTGATATTATACATATTGATATATATTCTACCGAAAAAAATTTAGTTCTTACGGCAGTGGATAAATTCTCCAAGTATGCTCAGGCAAAAATATTAAAATCAAAAGCAATAGAAGATATTAAAGAACCACTCAGGGAATTAATAATAGCATACGGTGCACCAAAAGAAGTTGTCATCGACAACGAGAAATCTCTTAACTCCGCAGAGATATCATTTTTACTTAAAGACCAATACAACATCGAAATATTCACAACACCTCCTTATACTAGCTCAGCTAACGGCCAAGTCGAGAGACTTCACTCGACTCTATCTGAGATCATGAGATGTTTAAAAACAAAAAGAAACCACACTTCTTTCCATGACTTGTTAATGAGAGCCATCTATGAGTATAATCTGACCGTACACTCTACTACAAAGAAAAAACCAGCTGAAATATTTTTCGGGAAAACAGTTAGTACAGATGCACAGAAACTAGAACAGGATAGACAAGAAAACATAACAAGGTTAAAAGAAAAACAAAAAGCTGACCTAGAGTATCATAATAGAAAACGCCACACCATAAAAAAATATAACCCAGGAGATGTTATCTACGTTAGAATAAATAAGAGATTAGGATCCAAACTTTCACCTCAATACAAAAAACAAATAGTAAAAGAAGACAACAACAGTACAATCGTAACAGAATCAGGACGAACAGTTCACAAAAGCAAAATAAAAAATTAATCAGACATAACATAACTAAACTCATGCTTAACGGACAAAATACAACTGAGTCAAAATCCTTCTTAAATTTTATTTTTTACAGATTGTTTGTCACCGCTGTCAAGGCCGACGCACAAATACTTAACTATACATCGAATTATTTAATTTCAATAAGTGACGGATACGCAAAGGTACAAGACGGGACCTTTAAATTCATTCACTTGATTAACCTAAATCGTTACGAAACCTTTTTGAGAGATACAGACACATTCATCGAAACAGAGATACCAAGAACACACACTATGTACCCCCTTTTATATCACGAGCTATCACAAACCATAAACATATTTGAAACGATAAAACCATTTTATAAATCCAAATCCAAAAGATCCTTTAATTTTATAGGAACAGCCTGGAAGTACATAGCTGGTACTCCAGATCATGATGACATAGAAATTGTAAACAAATCCCTGAACGAGCTAATAAAAAACAATAATGAACAAGTAATTCTAAATGAAGCTTTCAGTGAAAGAATAAATAATTTGACACGAATTACCAATGAGATAGTTAATAACATAAGAAAAGATGGTGAATTTATAGATGAAATAATAAACAATTACCAAAATAGAATAAGATTAGTTAAGGAAGATTTAACCAACATAAAATATGCCATATCATGGGCAAAATATAATGTAATAAATTCCATTTTATTAAACAAATTTGAACTAAATCTAGCAATAAGAAAACTAAAAGAAGAAAACATGCCATTTAATAATATAGAAGAAGCGTTAGAATACGCAAATATAAATGTCCTATACAATGGCACAGATATCATGTACGTAGTAAAGATACCAATAACAACAAGCGATATTTACAAAAGAATTATAATTAAACCAGTAAAAAAGAATAATTCAATTTTAAAAATATCATATAATGAAATACTTGTAAGAAAAGACGAGATTTACGGAATAAATAAAGTATGTAATCAATATAATTCAATTCATATTTGTAAGCAAACCCAATTAGTTAATTTAAGTAACGAAACTTGTATTAGTAAGATTCTTAAAGGACTTAGCTCCAGCTGTAACTTTACAAACAGTCACCACATACCAACTATAGAAGAAATCTCCCCAGGAATAATACTACTGAACGATTTCAATGGAACCATCGCAAGTGAGACAACAAACTACCTTTTGGAAGGAACTTACGTTGTCAAATTCCACAACAGTACAATAAAAGTAAACAACAGGACGTTTCACAACCTGTTAGCTTCCTCATTAGAAATCACACCAGCAATAATCCAACCAACACCAACAGAAACACATAGATTTAATCTCCTTTCATTGGAAAAACTCCACGATCTCCACATTAGAAATACTGATGCAATCGCAATGATCAAAGGAACGATTAATTATAATAGAACCGGAATGATATCAGCCCTCATTGTCATCATAGCCTTAATAGCAATAGCAACGAAATATTCAAGCAATAAATCGAAAATTATACTTAAAGAGGTAGAAATGGACCATAGTGCCTCTAGTCACACGCCCACACATAAGGCAACCCATTCATTACCAAATTTCCATAATTTGCCCTACTTTTGACGATTGTGGACAATCGATTTGAGGAGGGAAGAGTTAACACCTCACTTTATAACTCATATAATCCACACGTGCATCCGCTTCAAGTCCAGACGCTGACGTTGCATTTCCCACATTGCAAAATAACGCCGACGCTTTATCGCAAACAATTCCATAGAATTAGACCAACGACCAGACTTTATTTGCAGCGCAGCTATGCCAACATTAAAAGCAGCAGCGAGCAAGAAGCTCTGCTTTAGGTGTTATATTTAAGTTATAAAAATTGTTAGTTTAGTTTAAGTTTGGATAACAATAAAGAATGAGCTTTGGCTCAAAAAAATATTTTTTTAATAAATCTAAAATAAAATAATTTAACTTGTATGTGCACAGTGCGTCATCGGTGCTTCGGTATAAGCTTAGCAGAGTTGATAACATTCTTCGAAATAAACTCATCTAATAACAATTAAAATTAAATTTCACACAACACATTCATGCAGCAGATTAAGGAAAAAACCTGCATAAATAAAAATCCTAACAAAAATTACCGAACGTCCTTAAATCCCAATAATCGCCAGCTCTGTGAGTGCAAGTGAAGTGCTTCAATATTAAACTTTGACGTCAGTGTTTTCTTCAATTTCAATTTACATATAATGTCTAATCTCAAAGTTTTGTGTTGTAATCCTGTTAATGAGGAAGATCACAAATTTCAAAGGCGCAATTTACGCTCGGTTTCTCAATGGATGGTAGAAAAAGTTCCCTTCATAACACTTGAACATAAGATATGTGACAAATGTAGAAAAAAATTTCAAAAATGGAGCTTTTTCAATTTTAATTGTTATTAGATGAGTTTATTTCAAAGAATTTTATCAACTTTGCTTAGCTAACACCGAAGCACCGATGTTGCACTGTGCACATAAACACACATATGGTATTCTTTAGTGTGTTCAGCTCTTGTTGCTGTCTCGCAAGCTGCTGTGTTGAGCATAAATTTTAAAGTAATTTTACTTCGAAAATTATTTTAATAGTGTTCCCATTGTCGTCCCAGGCTGAAATTTTGACAGAACTTAGATAAATTATCATTAATAAATATATATTTATTTCAAAATTTTTAAAAATGACTTTCACAAAAATATTTTTTTAAACTTTTATGCAAAAAAAATAACGTAATTATTTGAAAAATTTTAAAGTTTTGTTATACAAAATAAGCTTTTTGAAAATATCTTTGATATGAATCTAAAATCGTTGCTCTATCTCAAACTTAACCGAAGTTATGATCAAATGAAAATCAGGCCTCAAGAAAAAAAAAACCGATTTTTTTTCAATTTTTGATTACCCGTAACTCAGTAACTACTCGAAAAAAATAAAAATTACAAATTTATTTTCTAAATTGTAGCCAACACTACGTGTATTCAAAGTTCAAACCAAATCGGAATGGGTCAGGTTGAGAATTTAAATTTTTTTTGTCGAAAAGTAATGGAATCACTCAATTTTCAAAAAAAACTACTTCTTTCGCCATGAAAATTTGGATTCTTCTTAGTCATCGATATACATTTCGTTAGGTTTTGTGAAACAATTCTTTGATTTATTTTCACTGCTCAAAGGACTGTGTGACGGTAAATCCAGTATTTTAAGACGTGTAGTATTTATAACTTTAACAAGCATTTTTTCCAAACGATTGGGATGATGTTGAAGACTTTCTTTGTAGTTATTATCGAATGCAATAAGACTTATGTTTACTAAAGAAACATTTAGGTCTTTGTGAATGTTTTCATTCTTTACGAACCATGGTGCATTGGTGATAGTTGGATTGTGAACGCTGTATAAGCTCGACATTAGAAGTACTTGCTTTTCCCCAAAGCTGTGCACCGTAAGTTCGAATAGGCTTAATGACAGAATTGCATAACAGTACCTTATAATCGAAGTCTTGACTTACTGTTAAGAAACAAGTTTGGCTTAAGAGCTTTTAGCTTAATTTGGGTTTTTGTTTTTTGTGACGCGATATGGTTTCGCCAAGTTAACCGCCTGTCAAGATAAACACCCAAAAAGGTAACTTTATTCGCTTGAGCAATAGAGATTTAATTAAGCATCACTAATTGAAATCATTTCTGCTATCCCACTCACGCTCATTATTTCAAAAGCATTCATTTTCTTCCAACCTCCTATTACATTTACTGCAGACACCATTGAGAATGCAATTGTGTTCAGTGGCATGGAAGTCAGCTATCATCCTTGCACACTAGTCATCGTCCTGTGCATGAATGTGCGTACTAGAAGCATGCTGGTGCTATGCACCAAACAGTTAAAATGCATCGACCACAACTGGAAGTTATTAAAGCACAATTGACTGGCATCCATTTTGGCATCATCACGTTTATAATTTTTTTGCTTGTTGTAAATGAGCATGTGTAAGCCTCAAGCATTTGTGGCGTTAGTTATTTAAAATTCGATAGCAGCATCAACACCAAAAACAGCACCGACACAAGAACCACACCTGTTGATTGTATTTGCCTGGCATGTTAACGCTAGGACTACGTGCATATCTAGTCATCAAGGACATTTGGCAACCATGCCGCACGTGGTTGCATGTGGTTATATGCTATCCTTTTAAGCTTGGTTCAGATGGCCCTTTTGTTATCAATGCATGGCGCTTTAATGGCACGGAACGCACAGTACATTGAGTGCGTTGATTTAAGCAATATACAGAAACGGAAGGAGTTTTCTGGTCTTTATAAAACTACTAGCTGAACCCGGTGTGCTTCGCTACTCCCCTCGTTATAAAATAAAATTAAAAGTATATATTTTTCACGCCATCGAATTTTCGAAATAAGTCCACCCCAGCGCCACCTACCGTGTTCATTTATACACAAATTATTTTCTTATGATCAAACAAACATACATTCTAAATTTCAGTTAAATTGGTCCATAAATTCAAATTTTCGATATAAGTCCACCCCAGCGCCACCTATCGGGTCCAAATATAGCCTATGTTACCCACCGTACCAAGATGAACATTACCTGAAAATTTCATCAAAATCGGCCCAGCCGTTTTGGAGTCCATACGTTACATACATACACACATGCTATTTTATATATATAGATTTCAACCAAAGCTAATGCTGATTGTAAAAAATCAAACATACTTCATGTTTTTTTTATTGTTTCAGAAAGTAAGTTTCAAAATATTATTTTCATTTTTAAGAAATTATTTTTCAAGAAATCATTTAATGTTTTGAACCTTATGCTTAACATTATTTTATATTTTTAAAGTACTAGCCGATATACCCGGTGTTACTCTGCTCTGTATTTTGTTTTGTAGGGGAGATTGGGGAGTTTCGAAGCACGGTTTGTTTGGGGGTCAAAACTACCACGAAAACTTTTTTCGAATTGAATCTCTAGAGCATCTTAAAATAAACTTCCTGGTTGAAGGATTTTCATAAAATTGAAAATCATCGACAATTTTTGCCTGTTGGCCCAAAACACTGGATTTTGGAGTTTTGAAAAATCGTGGGGAGTTGTGAAGCACGACTAAAAGCCACTGAAAATGGCATTTTTTGGTGAAAATTCTTTACTGGGATCGGAAATAATGACAAATTATTATGACTTTTATGTATTAGAGTAATTTTAGAGTAAAGAAAATGGAAAAAATGAAAATTCTATTGAAAAAATATGAAAAATGGCATGTTGCTCAATCATTCCGATGAACGCAAGTATAACCGTCGCCCAATTCACGAGCACACTTCAAATGGACTGCTCAGTTGCGTTTTTCTCATTGTTTTCTTGCAGTTTTCAAAGTTTCCTAATAGCTAGATTTCATAATTATCTTATATTTTTAATTTATGTCGACTCCTCGAGTTGGAAACAATATTTTTCGTAAGGGAAAACACAGAAAAATAACAAAATTTATTGAAAAAAAATCTTAGAATTGCACTAAACATTTTAATTTTTTACAAATAAGGCGTAATACGCATGTAAAATACGTTTGCAGGTTGACATCTGTCATATTTTCCGTACTTCACTTCTCCCCACTTGATGTGCTTCATTTCTCCCCATTTGCTACTATTTTAAAATTGCCACTGTGTCGTTGACACATCGAATGTTTTTGCATAAATATTTTTGAACGTTGAAATCATAATCATTGCTGATTATTTTGTGTGTACTCACCTTTTGGATTCGCTTGAAACTGTTTATGAAAGTACCGCAAACACGAATGCTCAAAAAACTTTTCGAACAAAATGTTGAAAGCACCGTCTGGAGAGATACGAAAAAAGTACAAAACTGAGATATTAGATGAGAAAATGTTGTCAATAAGTAAGAGCTATCAAAACCACTGCTAAGCGACATCTATGGCCATATTTTACAACTCCGCATGCTTCAAAACTCCCCACTGTCCCCTAGAATTTTTATTTTTTTAACAAAATTATTTAAGATTTCCTTAAAAACAGGGAAAATTTTGCTAAAGATTTTTGTAAAATGAAAAAAGTGTCTTGTAAGAAAAATATGTATCTATGATTTGAGTGGTTTAAACAAGATGTAGTTGTAATTTACAACTCTACATATGAAAAAGCCATTGGTTTGTGGATAAGATAAAATGGTTTATTAAAATAAAAAAATAAGCGAGCCTTACAGTAATCGCATATGATTTATTACCAACTTACTTACTTAGTTGGCGCTACAACCGTATGTCGGTCTTGGCCTCATCTAAGAATTTGCGCCAGCCATTTCTGTCTTTCGCTTGCTGGCGCCAGTTGGAAATTCCAAGCTTCGTCATGTTGTTCTCTACTTGGTCTTTCCAACGAATATGGTCCTCTTCTGCGTTGACCACCGCTGGGTACCGATTCGAACGGTTTCTTCACTGGAGCATCGTCTTTCATGCGCTAAACATGACCAAACCAGCGAAGCCGATAAGGAATCACCTTGTCTGAAACCTCGTTTGGTAATAAATGGTGGGGAGAGGTCCTTCCCGATTTTAACTGCGCTGCTGGTGTTGCTCAGTGTCATCCTGCAAAGTCGTATTAGTTTTGCATCAATACCAAATTCAGACATGGTGGAGTACGTTGCTTCCTTATTGGGCTATCGAAGGTGGCTTTGTAGTCGACAAAAAGATGGTGGGTGTCGTCTTGTTTTTCTTGAGCCTTCTCCAAGATGTGTCGTAGCGTGAAAATATGGCCGATGGTGGACTTTCCAGGTCTGAAGCCACACTGATAAGGTCCGATCAGCTCGTTTACAATGGGCTTAATCTTTCACATAAAACGCTCGACAGGACCTTATATGCGATATTAAGAAGGCTTATCCCACGGTAATTGGCACAGATAGTGGGATCGCCTTTCTTGTGGATTGGGTAGAGCACAATGAGATTCCAATCGTTCGGAATGCATTATAGCTGTCAGAACTTCATCATAGTCGGGAAGCGGAACTTCGACGCTGTTATCCGAAATTGGGGTTTCCGGAATATCATCTCTATTAGCGGGATTGTTGTTAGCGTCGCCATTTAAATGTTTAGAGAAGTGTTCCCTCCATAACGTCAGTGTACTCTGGACATCTGTCACTAGATTCACGTTTTTATCCTTGCAGGAAGAGGCCCCGGTTTTAAAACCATCGGCAAGGCGTCTTATTTTTTCGAAAAATTTTCGGGCCTCATTTCTGTCACCATACATCTCAATCTTCTCCTGCTCGCGCTTTTCTGCCTCTCTTTTTTCCGCCTGAAAATATGTCTCTCTTCCCTCCTCTTTTCTTTGTATCGCTCCTTAGCAGCGCGCGTTACAACCTACTGCAGGGTGGCTTTGTAGGCGGCGGGTTTCTATGCAGTGACGTCGCGACACTCCTGGTATATACCTTGGTTTCGGCGAGGGCGGTGGTAGCATATCACCTCTTCAGCAGCCGCACGCATGGAGTTGGAAATGTGTGTCCACTACGCATATATCATCGATTGGAGGAGTGCTTTGAAGCAGGAGTGAGAGTCGAGTGGCGAAAGCATCAGCTGTCTGTTTCGATTGCAGCTTGTCGACGTCTAGCTTTCTCTGTGTAGGGCTTCGTGTATTCTTAGCTGCGCACAGACGTGTACGGATCTTGGCTGCGATAAGATAGTGATCCGAGTCAATGTTTGGACCACGGATCGTGCGTACATCCAATACACTGGAAGAGTGCCTTCTGTCGATCAAAATGTGATCAATTTGATTTTTCGTTTTTTGATCAGGGGACGTCCAGGTGACTTTATGAATATTGAGATGCTTGAATCTAGTGCTACTTACGACCATGTTTCGTGCTGCAGCGTAGTCAATCAGCCTCATTCCGTTATCGGAGGTGTTGTCGTGGAAGTTGAACTTTCCGTCTGTTGGACCAAAAATATTTTCCTTGCCCACCTTAGCGTTGAAGTAACCAAGCACGATTTTTACGTCGTGACGGGGGCAGCGCTCGTAAGCATTTGCTAGGCGCTCGTAGAAAATTTCCTTGATCTCATCGTCCTTGTCTTCTGTCGGGGCGTGCG
Organism: Dichetophora obliterata; assembly: GCA_963920525.1. Lineage (NCBI taxonomy): Eukaryota > Metazoa > Arthropoda > Insecta > Diptera > Sciomyzidae > Dichetophora > Dichetophora obliterata. The sequence goes on from OY986437.1 coordinate 86,992,601, forward strand.
CACATATTAGGCTTATATTAAAAAATTTAGCCTTGATGCGGATTATGGCAAGTCATTCGTTCACAGGTGTGAATCGAAGGACAAGGGGCCGTAGTCTCTTGCCAACTACAAATCCGCATCCAAACTCGTGCTTCTCCGCATGGCCGCTGTAGTAGATATCACAGGGTGCATGCCGAATGCAACCCTTCCATCGCATTTCTTGGATAGCAATGATATCAGCTTTGTATCTTTCCAAGACATCTGTCAGTTGGATAGAGGCACCTTCCCAATTAAGGTTTCCGACATTCCAGGTGCAAATCCGTTAATCATTATCAGTTTTTCGTTTGCGGAAGTCGTCATCAGATTTGATGATCAGTTTTCTTCTATTCTTATTAGTTTTTATTAAAATGGGTTTTTACGGGTGGGCTTCAAACCCGACGCACAACCTATTTTAAGCCTAGGGAGGCCCGCCGCTCATGTTAGCCGCCAAACTAACGGTTGTCAGTTTTGACGTTGCCCAGGAAACACCACGTGGAGGTTTGAGTCGACTTGACGCGATTTCACAAAGATTATGCTGCCCTCGCCAGGTTGAGACAGTCAGACATGTTACATTGTAAAGGATCGCCCCCAGATTCCTTTGAATCGAAGGTATATTCCTTGGTAATAACTAATGTTACCAACTATACTTACTTTGTAAGTATCATACTTATTTTCAGCTTCATATACTTACTAAAATTCCATGCTTATAAGTATACTTACTTTTAAGATTTATACTTATTCATGCTTACTTTTCAGCTCTGGTTGAACTTTTGCTTGCAAAAGCATAAAAAATTTGGAAATTGGAGTCAGCAGCGTTAAAAATACAGACACTGAGGTCAATTTTATTTGTAAAAAATAATATTGAATACAGCTGTATCGAATTTTACAAATTTTTAAGGACAAGACTTGACATATTAAACAACATTTCCAGCCAAGACAAATACGATTCCAAGCAAAAATAAAACAAACCAGTTAATGTAGCACGTCAATTCAGTGACAGTGAGGGCGAATAATGATAACTTTGCTATGCTGGGTCGATTTGTTTGGAGGTTAAAAAATTGATGTTGCCTGGGCGATAGGGGCCATAGGGGTGCAATGTACCTTATCACATCTTTAATTTTGCGAATTTTTTCTTTAGGAATTTTTTTCAAAAAATGTTTGTATTTAAACGTACTCAGATAGAACAATAACGATGCCAGAAATGAAATCCTCGTACCCGATTCAACCTAAGCCCGGTCTCACATTTATACGTTTTTTAACAAAAATTGATCGTAAAAAATTCCTAAAGAAAAAAATTCACAAACTTCAAGGTTTTTGACCATCACGGCTGAACCACAAAAGCTATCCACCTTATATTCACATATGTTTGTGTGGTCTCCGAAATTTTTTCTTTTTTTAGATCCCTTAGGTGGCGCTGTGGTCGCTTTTTATCGGTTTATAAATACAATTTTTTTAAAAATCGACCACAGCGCCACCTAGGGGGATCTAAAAAACGATAAAATTTTGTATTCAAACGTATCAATGTGAGACCGGTTTTAAGTTGAATCTGGCATCAGTTTTGTTCTAGCTGTGCACGTTTATATGTAAAAATTTTTAGAAAAAAAATCCTAAAGAAAAAATTCACAAAATTGAAGATGTGATAGGGTAAAGTGCACTTCTATGTTCCATTTTTTTTTAATAACTTTTCATGCCCGATCCAGGCAAATTGCCCAGGCAACATAGGCTTGCAAATCGACCCAGCCTAATTAATTTGAATCTGATTTTTTAATATTATTTTCATTTCACTACTTTGAAAGTACGTACTTCTTTTAACTTTTTGTTATGCTTTTGTTTGTTTTCAAACTATTTTATATATATGTAATATACCCACCGAACCATATGTGAATGTTTTGCGTAAAGTGATAGTTTTGAGTACGTTTTCGGAAAGAAATTTATTTTTTGTAAATTTTTGTTTTTTTTTTAATTTGTACGATCAATGTTCTTGCTAGAGAAGATTAAATTAGTGAAAATTCATTCCATAACAAAATGTTAATTATTAAAAAGTGAATTTCTATAGTTAGTTTTTTACTCGTTTTCGAAAAAAAGGTTCGCTTTTGAGAGGCAATTCAGTCCGGCGAATGAGTTAAAGTTAAAAATTGTTAATGTATGAGTGTCGAAAAATAACTTTTCAATAGTTTTTTTCAACTTGTTTCCGAACAAAAAATAGACAGGTGATGATTCTTTTATTAACTCACTTCTGAAGAAAAAAAAGGTTCGCTTTTGAGAGGCATTTTAGTCCGACGAATGAGGAGTCCAAAAAGGTTCATTTATGAGTGTCGAAAATGAATTTTTCTACCCGAAAAAGTTTATAAATGAATTAAAAAATGATAGTTTTGGTTTACTGGGTATATGAACTGCAAATATATAAAATTAATTTTTTTTTATCGGAAGAATTTTGGTTTTAGTTAGATTGCCTGCACAAAACTTTTCGAGAAGAAAAAAATATTGATAATACGGAATATTGTGGGTTCTATTAGTTCTTATATTAGTAAATAATATCAAGAAAATATTAAAATTTTTTTCTAAGGTGATATACTTACTTATACTTATTTTTAAAAATTATACTTACATATACTTACTTTTCAGTGTTCTAAGTAGCAAATATACTTATTTTTTAATAACATGAGTTGGTAGCATTAGTAATAACCATGGTTAAAAAATCATTTATAGTGATTAAAATCATTTTGAAAACATTTGATTTTTACTTCTATATATAAACGTAGATGTACACTTCGCACTGAGGTAATTTTTAAAATGTTTTTCTGACCAGAGAAACAACACTAACATTATCGATTCAGATATTATTTAAAATTATTTTTCTTAACGAAGAATAATTCGTTTTAATGAAAATTGTATTTTATTTAATTAATTATTTAATTAACAGTAGTAATGCAATTTTTTATTAAAGACAGTTAATTTTATTAAATTTGAGGAAGAGCAGAGATAATAGATTTATGATAACTAAAATATTAGACACACACTTGTAATTTGAAAGTATATAAAACTTCCCATGATTTTCAGTGGTGATTTTAATGTAATCTTTAATTCACCAGAAGCTGAGCCATTTTTAGTTTTTTTGAATGATGAATTCAAGCTAGAAATGAACACAAATCGAAATGTTTCGACAACTAACAGTGGTACCGTTATTGACGCAGTTTTTCAACGGTTTTTACATACTTTGAAATCACAAGTGTATCTCTCATATATAAGTTATCATAAGTCTATTATCTCTTTTATCTCCGCTCTTGCCCAAATTGTATAAAATTAACTGTCTTGAATAAAAAATTGCATTACTCCTAGTATTTATTAAATAGAATACAATTTTGATTAAAAGGAATTATTCTTCGTTACAAAAAATGATTTTAGATAATACTTGTATTGTTTTTTGCAGGATATAATGTTAATGTTCTTTCTCTGGTTAAAAAAAAAACATTTTAAAAATTTCAACGATGCGAAGTGTACTTCTATATAGTAGTAAGAATCAAATGTTTTTAAAACTTTTCAAATGATTTTAATCACTCTCAATGTTTTTATTACCAGGGCTATTAACAAGGTGAGGTGTCAGATGTTACTAATATAATGCTCGCTTGTTTTAATTTGCGTCACGTTTTTTCTGCCAGTAATCTTGCATATAGGCTGCTCTGGACTTACTCATCTTTGCAAATAAAAAATCATTAAAATTAAATTAGATTAGATAAGTGTATGCCAAAAATAGCTGTTTGGTCTTGTTATCTCTTACTTTGACGTTCGGCGATCCAAGTTGTAGATACGTTCGGAATGATTAGATGTGTTCAATATTTGGTTTGTGTATAAACTAAATATATTTGCATGCGAAGAGACACTGTAGTTTAATAAAATTGTAAAAGTATTGTGGCTTCGTTCTGTTTTTTTTGCGAACCAAATGTTTGTGGTTTGTGTAGCAGCTATTCAAAAGCAACCATTACAAAGTTCCAAATATTTATAAGAACTAGTATAGAATTATCTTCAACTAATTCGAAATTAAAATACCTCCAGAATATAGTTTAAGTTATGTATGTTTAGAAATTTTGATGATATCACTTCGTATAAAAGATGGGCGTGGTTTTCATCTATATTTGCCAACACTTAAATGTAGAACACGTTTAAGATATGCAAGTTTATGTGTTAAATATGCTGTTTATAAATACGTTTTTGTGGGATTTAAAAAGGTTATGCTACTTTGATGATGTCACTATGTATGGAAGATTGGCCGAGTTTTCATACGATTTTGCCAAATTTCAAACTCAAAGTGAATTTCAATAGTCTTAGCATATGTGCATACTTTTAATTCATTTAGTAACTTTTGTGGAACTGAGACTTGCCGTTTTCATAAAATTAATTTGTATGGGAGGTAGGCGTGGTTTTCATTCGATTTTGACAAATTGTATATACTAGTAAACCCGTTTGGCGTTAAAATAACAAAAACAAACATACAAATATTTTATTTTAAGCCAATGAATAGATTTTCAGCAGATCAAATATGAAATTTAATTGAATATGAATGAAATAAATGAAAAAATTTTCCGATCAACAGTTTGGAAATGTTTTTTCAACTGTAAGAAATCATTCCAATATCATTTTGATATTTAATATATCAATTCATAGTTTTAGCCAGTGATGCCAACTACACGGAAATTACGGATTTCTATGGATATTTAAGCCTTGCACAGATAAACGGACAACAGTTGCAAAATAATTTAAATCTACTGATTTTTATGAATATCACACAAAATTTTTGTAGATTTCGCTTTTTTTCACCAAATTTTAAGTCAAAAATTTTGGAATGGTAAGAAAATGTACTTATCACAATCTTAATTTTAAAGTTAACTTATTAAAATTAAAAAACTCTCAGGATCTTCTTCAAGCATTTCGTTATCTTGAACTTCACCAAGTTCTAGCGCTGTATTTTCATCAAGTACTACATTGAAATTGCAAACAAACACACATAAACGAAAATTTTGCATACTTTTCAGTTTATTTATTACTTTCCTTGGATGGCTTCGAAAATTACATCCATTTTAAGTAAAACAAAAAATTTTAAAATGTACCGTATTTTGTCGAATGACAAAAAAGAATCTATTATTGAAAAACAAATTTGGCTGTCTGATAGCAGCTGACGTGAGTGAACACTCAAACGATGTTTTTTTTTGCCCTCAGAGTGGAGAGGTGTTTATTTAATACTTATTCCACACTCCACTTAACTAACATCGCATACTCAAAATGCATACTCAAACACTTCACTACAATCATTCAGACAGTTATTATCAATACGTCCCATAGTTTCAATAGTACAAGTATAAAGCCAGTTTATGTAGTACTAGCATACAGCTGGTTTCAAAAAGACTAGAACAAAACTAAACTAGCATACAACTAGTACGAAAACTACTAGAATTAAACTGGCTAAAATGATAGTAATATGAAATTGGAAATATAAAACTAGTATTTAAACAGTTAAAAATATACTAGCACAAAGGTGGCTTAAATCATGCCAGTAAAAAGCCTAGTTTTGATTATACTAGTATTTTACTTGTTTACCCTAACCTTCCTGACTCGGGTACCTGGGTACCCGAAACGACTTTGAAGTCAAATATTTTTCAAGCCAAAAAAGCTAAAAACTTGAGGTTCCATGACATCTTACAACTAGTCATTTTCTGCCGTTTTTCCGCATTGTTAGCATTCTAGAATTTTTTGGTTAGTTGTAGAGCCTTTCCAAAGTCAAATTTTCCTTACCCTCCTGATAAGGGTACCCGGGTACCCGAAAATTTCTTCACACATTTTGTATGAAGAATGTGATATAAAAGTTATTTCTGGTTTCTTTTAAGTCTATTTTTTTTATTTTATTATTGATTATTAATGAACTGAAGTTGTTTTAATACAAACTTTGTAGTATAATATATATATAAAAAGCAAAATACTCCCTTTTTATCCTGTTCGTCTGTATGTGTGGTGTCTATAGACTCCAAAACTACTGGGTCGATCGAGCTGAAATTTTCGCAGTCTATTTGTTTCAAGTAAGAGATGGTTTTGGAAATTTTTCCACACCCACCTTTTACCGGCCATAAATCAATAAAAATGCTTCAGACGGCTTGGGTCGTACTAGACTAAAATTTGGAAATTAAGTTAGTTTGGTTACTGTCGGAAATTTTATTCAAAATAGACTTACAGTTATTGCATAGTTTGGGATCAAGAGCCACTCAAATGACCCTTCGATGGCAACCGACCAGTTTTTTCTCAGTTGAACCGGATGGAATTGCAGCGGGTCATAAGCTCAAAACCAGCCAGTACGTTGGTGTATCAGGTTGTTCGATTATGAGTGGCCCTTTTATATGGGTTTTATGTTTACGTCGCCAACTCAAAGCCAAATTATGCAATAAAGCCTCAACGAGAGATTCGTCTTTTTTTTTGCATATGGATGAATGCTAGAATAGACACAAAATGCAACCAACGCAGCTACGTCAATCATGTTGTAAAAAACGTTTGGTACTATATTTGGAACACATCTGGTTCATTACGTATAACCAGCCTTTGTGAGTAATTCATAATTGACAAAAAGGAAACGTTTTTCTTCTTTTAAAAGTTAAATTTTTGTTGAATGGCTATCGGGGCTTACCTATATCGTCTGTGAGGTGTGGTCGTAGCTCTCTTGGATGTAAATTTTATATTGTCATAGGGTACTGACGAGTCTGATTCCCCTAACTCATTGCTGATTGGCCAACATAGCTTACGCGGAGATAATAAGATAACCATTTCGTCATGATAAATTGTCCGAAGAACTCGATGATGGTACATTTTTTCTGATTATGGAGGCTTGAGTGGGGTTTGATGGCCCGGTAGCATTTTGTGTAGCAATATATGATGGCGCTGCGCTAGAAGAATTGTCTAAAGAAACTTTCATTTTGATAAAAGACACATTTCGTTTGCGCGACATCGAAAAAATTCTATAAAATCAAACCAAAGTTAATCAGCCTTACAGACAACGCGATGAAACGACGAGCTCACACATAATTAAACATTCACAAACACACATACACAGTCGATCATTGTCTTCACATCACGCTAGGCCTAAACAGTAGCATGCACGGACATGTCTTATCTATGATTTTCAGTGTTCCCATGCAAATTACACACGGGCCCTTATCAGGGCCGTGTCAACGTATGTAAATGTTATAAGGATGGTTAGTGTTAAAAGTTACTACTATCACAACAATTTCAAATTATGCCTGTAAAAATACTATCTTAATTCATATCGAGAAGAGGATAATTGTCTTTTCCTAAGACATCAACACAGGAAAATAGCCAGTTTTCGCAAAGTAAAAAAAAAACTGGCATTTTTTGACCTAGTACATTTACTTGTATTTTAACTAGTTGGCTACACTGCAGGGAACCTAACCTAAAACATTTTTTTTTGTATTTTTGTTATCATTTAACGCACTGTGAAGCGAAGCTTTGGTGCTGAGTATTGAACGCTTTTAAATTTATATTGATTACTGCAATAAAATTGGAATGTGAATAGATTTTTAATGTAGATTAGTTTGCAATTTTTTTCACTTAAATATCTATAACAAAAATTCAAAAAATTTTTAATTAAAATAATGTACTCACAGTGTGTGTCTGTGTGTGCTAAGCTAACAAATTGTTTTCGATTTGCTTGATTCTAACTTAAAGCTAATATCATATCTACAACGAATATTTGCATCAATTTCTAACTAACGATTTTCATGTTCTATTTTTTTGTTCTTCTCTTTTTTTAAATTTTTTGCACATATCATCAATATTGTAAGCAGATGCCAAAGGAGCTGAAGCAACGTATCGAAGATTACTTTCAAACGAGCTGGTCCCTCAACCATGGAATAGATATCTACGAGGTAAGTTCTTTTTTTACTTTATCTTCCTGCAGCTCCGCGGTTTCTTTGCAATCAGCTGCCGTCATCTCTGGCTGCTATTATGAATGTGTGCAAATTAACCCTGCTGTTAGATTGGGACCATTTAGTCCAATTTTTGGCTCGTTTCGTTTGTAGCTTTTGAACGGAGGTAAATATTGCCATTAAATTTCGGCCCACGTGGCTTTTTTATAAAACAGTGTTATTTCTATAAATTCAACTGTCTGGCATAAAACAAGACTGAGAAAAATAAAAAATTACTTATCTTTGATTAGGGACCATTTGGTCCAATGCATTTTTTTTTGATTGAAATCATGTACATTAGGGTGGGGCGATTTGAATATCTTAACGGGCGCTTTGCGTTTCTGATTCTTGGGATTGTACTCAGCAAAAAAGTCCACTAGACCATACGTCTACGGTGAAAATCGAGCTTCCAGGTTTTCTTTTTGATACTTTGGCCTATAACAGCCAATACTAAAACAAAAATCTCAATGGTTTGGCTGTTATAGGCCAAAATATCCAAAAAAAAAAAAAACGCGACAAAAGTCTGAGAAAAAACTGCAAGTCAAAATCTGGAAGCTCGAATTTCACCGTAGACGTATGGTCTAGTGGACTTTTTTGCTCAGTACAATCCCAAGAATCAGAAACGCAAAGCACCCATTAACACTTTTTTCCTTCCATACTAATCGCCCCACTCTAATGTACATGCTGAACAAATTATATTTCGGTTTTTTTATGCATTTGACGGTTAGAGCATTTGATGTCAGTCTAAGACATGCAACAACTACAAATTGCTCGCTTTCTAGCCCCCGAATCAGAAGTAGTATTACTTGAAGAGGCAACTGAAACTGAGGATGGTGTTAATATTTCAGTCAATAACTGTGCTGAGAATTGTTGTTGAGGTAAAATACTCGGTTTCATTGTATACGCCTTAGCCTAAGAAAGTTTTGTCGCAAAAACTCTGGTCTACCGTAATTTCGATCAGCTTGTGCCCTGAAGTATCGATTTTAGAGAAAAGTATAAACGCATTCATAGCGTATATATCTAGTATATTTGCAAATACAATGTTCGGCCATAGATTTGTTTTACGTTTAGTGGTGCAGGACCCAACCATCAGTATCTACGAGAGTTGAAGCATAAGCAATTATAGACGATAAAACAAAATGGCATGATAAATTAAAGACGAACAACAAAATAGCATATCTTTTGTCGAATATTATCATAAGAAGCAATCTCAGGTTTTTTCTTTGATCCAATCACATCAACTTCAGCTGTCCTGTGCATCGTTCTAATCAATATCGTTGCTTTGTTTTTGTGGCTGATGTATAAGACTAATGTCGCTATATCAGTGAACGCAAATGTAGACTTACTTATACAATGGGAAGTTTTCCCTTATTTTTTATTTTTACCCTTTCAATCCTTCCGTCAACTCCAATACAACGCATTGTCTTTGGCTCTGTTCAGGCTTTGCATTTCTAGGTTTTCCAAAGTATGGTTGTATTTTCCATACGAAGCCTGACTTTGCGTCCACCGATAACCAAAATGTTAAACTATATTTTGCAGGTTTTGATTGCATAAACTTCCATATTTTCGGATATGTATCGTCCTCTAAATGCGATAAGTTGCCTGTCAATCTTGATTGTTTGAGTGCGAAGCGTTTCGGTACTTTGTACTTAAAAAAACTTCATTACTCTAATTTTTTGTAAGTTAAGCCTACAAAACTATGTCAAAAGACAGAAAAAAATCTCAAAAAGACAGAAAAAATGGAACAAATGTAAATAAAAAACAATTTACATAGTACCAAAGCGCTAAGCAGGGGGCTAGAGACGGGTAAAAACATATTAAATTGGCCACTAAGTTTCGGTCATGTCCGTATGTTTTGATTTTAATATTACTCAAAAATTGAAGAAATAAATTATCTTCAAATTTAAGTATTACAATAAATTATTAAAAACTGTCCAACTACTTATAGTTCCTATTATAATTTTAAGAAAACATTTTTTTCTTAAAATATCTACCTAAATATGACCATGCTTTACAATGTCACGTCTTTAGTCTGAAAAAACATTATACAAAACATGCTATACAATGTCATGTCTCCAATCCGACATAACACTATACACCATTAATCATAATATAAAATTAAAAACTAACTAAACTGGAAAAATAATAATATAAAAACCTGAAAAAATTATTATATAAAAAGATAAACATCCCATCTAAAATAAGTGAAAACAACAAACCTAAAAACCTAAAACTCTTGCCGTGTAGGCATAAAGGCTACCTTTAAACGTTTTTCGACCACAGCCACGTGGTCTCATCAGAAGGCTTTTAAAAATTCTAAAAAAAACCTAACCGACCTCTAAAATCTAAATGCTATGCATTCGAAGTAAGCTAATCTACTGACAAACTGAAAATAAATTACATACGACACATGTATGCAGCACATTCAAACATACACATGTAGAGCATATCATGCAATACATATGCAGCACATTCATGCAACACATTTAAGAAAAAACCTATGGAAAAAATAAAAAATCCTAACAAAAATTAGTAAAAGCCTAATAAAAAACCTGTCAAAAATAAATAAAAACCTAATAAAATAATAAAGTTAGTAAAAACCTGAAAACTTATATATAAAATGCATTGCTCCAACAAATCCCACCGAACCGTTCATAGTGGAACCCGCTAGAACAATACGCCTAATAAAGGTGGATAATCTGTGTGCGAAAGGCAATAATTTTTAGTGCTAAGGAGCATCGCACTGATTCTCCTTAGCCGCCTTCTAAGTCCCTCAGAAAACCTACAAGAACAGTTAAAACCTACAAGAACAATTAAAAATGGGTAAACCCCCACTTTCCCTGTATGATTAATTTGCCTCTGTAGACAAATAATCATTTAATTTTTTCATCCATAGTCACTCACAAGCATGCGGTGACTAGTGGACCAGAGGAGGATATGTAGTGGCCCACGGTAACGTGAGTCTACTACGGATATGTTAGTGCCTTGGGGCGTGAAGTATCAACCCAGAACTTAGGGAAAACAGTCCATTCCCCTACTAAGCTACTTTTTTGTTAGTAACTAACAATGTTTTTCATTATAATCTTAATCTAACTTACTTAATATACTTTAAAAATCTAATTCCGCCATTGCAGAATGTCGAAAGCTCGAGGCCCGAACGTCAATAGAGCATCTACCAATCCCGATCACGACCGATAAACACCCCACCGCCGTCCCACCACAGGAAATGAAGAACCAACACAGAACTTAGTGCTGCCTGTCCATTCCCCAGAACAATCGCCCCCGACGATCAGACCAATAAAAAAGTTAAAAATTCAACAAACCCCCAGAAGTTGGTCATAATGGGCCCACCCTCAATCAAAAATCTGTTTGGCCATTACAGATTCTTGACCGTTTATCTTCCTAAAGACACAACTAATAAAGAATCAAACTTGATTGTTTGAGTGCGAAGCGTTTCGGTACTTTGTACTTAAAAAAACTTCATTACTCTAATTTTTTGTAAGTTAAGCCTACAAAACTATGTCAAAAGACAGAAAAAAATGTCAAAAAGACAGAAAAAAATGGAACAAATGTAAATAAAAAACAATTTACATAGTACCAAAGCGCTAAGCAGGGGGCTAGAGACGGGTAAAAACATATTAAATTGGCCACTAAGTTTCGGTCATATTTTTGGTTTGGTTCTAAGAGAAATGAAAGCTTTTTACTTTAAACAAACTATTTTCATAAATTATAATATCAAACATAAGTCAATAAAGTTAATTTGCACATTTGGTAAGGCAACTGCGTATTGTTTTTTTTTATAAAAGAGATTGTCCTCTCTCATAAGCTACCCATTTTGCCATGTTTGGAAGGTTTGAAGTATTAATATAAATTTATTTACATAAATACGTCTTGTAACTTAAAAGACCTTCAAAAACAAATCCTGACATTCTAAAGAAAAAGTGAGCACGCAGTTTTACATTTGCCTTCCATTTAACGTGTATATGATTTATTTTGTGTGTGAAAAGTGCTGTGGTACTGTGTTATTAATATGACATATTTTTTAATTGCTTTTTTGCCAAACAGAAATAAAATTTTGTGTATAAAAAAAATTTTATGAAACCAGCATACAAAAAAAAAAAAAAAACACTACTACTTTGGTTAAAAAAGCTCATTTGATTAGAGCATATAATAAATATCCATTTTATTGTTGTTGCATTATTAACTATTTTGCTATGATTCCAACTATAAATATAAATTTTTATGATTATCTATTAAAAAAAAAAAAAAAAAAATTAAAAACTCATATAAAATGTGTTAATCATTAATAATGCTAAAAACTATTTGTTATTCTGTCATGTTTTTATGCTAAACCAGATTTAAAAAAGTAAGCGCCATTAGCATTTGTTGGCTTTAAAAATATTTTTCCATTATATATGCAAAAGTTGGTTAAAGTTGCATAGAAACAAATATTAACTCAACTCAAAGCATTCGAAACTTATGCAAAAGTTCATGGAGTAAACTTTAGTACTTACCCAAAGAGGGGGAGAGATGAAAATATAAAGTATACTAGATATATTTTGTAATCGTCGGCAGGTAGTTGAAAATCAAGTTTATGGCAGTTGGTTAAAAAACTTGCAGCAAAACATTAACTTGTAAATGCTGATGATGTCGAAATGTGCAGAAAAACTTGAACTTCTTAAACTTTGACAGGAAGATAAGTTCAGTTGAAACATCTTTTATGTTAATTTTTTATGAAAACACATATTTTTTATAAAGCATTAACTTTTGGTTATAATTTTCTTATAGGAAAATATGAGAGGGCTGGATTAAAAATGACAAAGTCAAACAGAAAATTGAAAATATTTGGGGAGAAAATTTTCCCCACATTTTCTATATGTTTTTAAAATTGTAGGCAAAATAAAAAATATTTTCAAAATAATTCCTTATAAGCAGTATTTTTTTTTTTTTCTTTTTGGTTAATGTCTAGTGGTTCAACAGGCATAGTACAATTTTGATAAATTATTGGTTTAATGCTATTATGCAAGTTCTCCAAGTTTTGTTTCAAAAGTTACTTATCGCTGTACAGCCCACACCATAGGATTTGTTTTTATAAATTTAGGTTTGCTGATTTCTTTTTTAATTTTAACGTGGACGCGCACACGGTTAAAAATCTTGGAATAAATTTTACTCTAGCTAACATACTACTGCAAATTTTTTTAACTTTGAGGTTTAAAATTTAAACTTTCACTAACACTAACCCATAATTAAAACTTTTCTGCAATAAAACTTAAACCACTGAAATTGCAATGCTGAAACTCAATATTAGGCGATTAGGTTCATATACTTGTTTATTGCTTTTTTTTCGTATAGCGCAATAGTCCAGAGATTAACGTAGTGAGCTTACAAACTGGATATCCCTGGTTCGAATCTTACTGTATTTGTTTTTGTATTTGTATATATTCATAAGACATTAGTACAAATAAGAACTAAGTTCTTTTACAGTACAACAAGTAAAAATACTTATAAATAAGTTAAGATAATAAACAAATTGCTTTGATATTACAACAAATTATTAATAGTGATAATGAAATACATTAGATAATGAAATACATTAGATAATGATTAAGAGATTAATAATAATAAAAACAAAATAAAAATATTGTATCAAAAAATATAAGAATAATAATATGAATTATGAATAAGAATATGTAAAGAAATAAGAGAAAGGATAGAAAAATAAATTAAGTTGAAGAAGTTAAGATGTTGAGAAGTGAGTTAAAATAGATTGTTATATTTTTTCTTTTTTTATGTATATTTTAATCCAAACTTGTTTTAAATTTTCAACCAAAGCTGTATTAAAACGATTTTTTAGTATTTTGTAAGTACTTGATTTGAAACAAAAGCTGATGTATATGACCACGCAAAGTACAGAAAAGTTTAAATTTTATTTCAAGATTTTTAACCGTGCAGTAAAAAGGAATTTTTTAAAACTTTGTCTTAACTGTCTTAAATTCTGGAATCCACCAGATGGACTAATTTGGTTCTTTTCGTCAAGACAATGTAATTATCTATAGTGAGTTTTATATCATTTTAAAAAAATTGAAGGCCACATATAAAATTATTGCAAATGTAATAATTTTTGAAGAAAAATGCCTTTTTTAAATATCGCATTGCCACCAATAAATTCATTTTATCAAAACTTCATCCCTCATGAAAAATGCTTACTATGAGTCTGAGAAGAGGTTAAAATTTCTTTGGTCAAAAGCAACAAATGTGAACGTGCAGCATCTTAAAGTTAACTAGTATTTAATGAATGTCGAAACCTCTTCAATAATGAAATTTTGTATTTAGGCGGCCAAATTTATTTTTATTAAATTGGTAAATATGTTTTATCCCAGGCTGCTTCCTGATTTTTAAAGTCCCTAACCCTTCACGACCATTGGGTCATATTTCAGCAACATTTAAATTATGTCAGGTACAAAGAAATATAATTTTACAAGGTAAATTCTTATAAAATATTGTTTTTAATTTTTTGTCTAATATTAACCTTCACCAACCCTAAGGTCAAAAAGACCCTCCTCTTATTTTACTTTGGTAGTAAAATCATAATAAACTACAAAAACGTTAGATGATGAATAAAAACAAATGAGATTTTGGTGATTGTTATAACGAACAACGATGAATAAAATAGTAAAGACGGATTAACTGACCACTTTCAGCAAGTTTTGCAAGTTTTTTTTTATATGGAGTTTTTGAGCTTTATATCTCTCTACGCTCAATGGGAGAGTAACAAAAACTTGATGCACTCTCTTTGAATTGATTAAAATAATTTAAATTTTTGCAGAAAACTTGCTGAAAGCGATCAGTTAATCCTGCTTAAAGACTTTAAAATAATAAGCATTTATGTGTTAAAAAAAAATCTGGACGCACTGAAACACTCCCTGTACTTTCAAAGGCGGATCACAGTGTAACGCTCCCATATAGCGAGTGGCCAAAACTAGAAGAAGTTACTGTAGAACAGTGTTTGGCACGCCATAGGCACGCGCGCTCGGTACAAATCGTTTTTTTCACACAGACATGATCGGAAAAGCACACAAACGATGCGGCGTAGCAGAGAAATACTGCATAGCTGGGGTTTAAAGTTTAGGAGCGTTCAGTCTATCTCTCAGCAAACGAACACAAGCATACATTACGTTTGTGTGTGTGCGCTCGTGTTTGCCAAACACTGCTGTAGAATCATTTTAAGTATAAGAGAAAATTTGTCACGAAATTTAATCTAAATCGGATGAGTGACATACCCACCTGCCATAAAACCAAAATCGGTAATCTGGTATATTTCTACAAAGAAATTATACCAGAGCAATTATATCTGATATATATACAGGACTGGCAGTTCGCGTTTACCCCGTGTAGGTAGTTTGTCTACCCAAAAAATGAACCTGCAGACCGTTTAATTTAACACATTTACTGTAAAAAGGCTATAATACGTAGAGATTCGAATTTTTTTTTTTTTGTAAATAATACTAAAAATAATATAAAATAAGTTTTTGTTTTTAATGCATCTCCCTATCGCTAGGTGGAGCCGAAAAAATGTGTCGTTATCAGCTGGGCTGAACTTATAGGAAACAAAAAAATCAAAGTGCATGTAAGTAAAGGTACTTGTCGCTGCAACCTATACTATAATTATTAGTATAATATTAATATTAGTATTAGAATTAGTATTAGTACTAATATTAGTATTAGTATTAGTATTGGTATTAGTATTAGTATTAGTATTAGTATTAGTATTAGTATTAGTATTAGTATTAGTATTAGTATTAGTATTAGTATTAGTATAAGTATTAGTATAAGTATTAGTATAAGTATTAGTATTAGTAATAGTATTAGTATTAGTATTAGTATTATTATTAGTATTAGTATTAGTATTAGTATTAGTATTAGTATTAGTATTAGTATTAGTATTAGTATTAGTATTAGTATTCGTATTAGTATTAGTATTAGTATTAGTATTAGTATTAGTATTAGTATTAGTATTAGTATTAGTATTAGTATTAGTATTAGTATTAGTATTAGTATTAGTATTAGTATTAGAATTAGTATTAGTATTAGTATTAGTATTAGTATTAGTATAAGTATTAGTATTAGTATTAGTATTAGTATTAGTATTAGTATTAGTATTAGTATTAGTATTAGAATTAGTATTAGTATTAGTATTAGTATTAGTAATAGTATTAGTATTAGTATTAGTATTAGTATTAGTATTAGTATTAGTATTAGTATTAGTATTAGTATTAGTATTAGAATTAGTATTAGTATTAGTATTAGTATTAGTATTAGTATTAGAATTAGTATTAGTATTAGTATTAGTATTAGTATTAGTATTAGTATTAGTATTAGTATTAGTATTAGTATTAGAATTAGTATTAGTATTAGTATTAGTATTAGTAATAGTATTAGTATTAGTATTAGTATTAGTATTAGTATTAGTATTAGTATTAGTATTAGAATTAGTATTAGTATTAGTATTAGTATTAGTATTAGTATTAGTATTAGTATTAGTATTAGTATTAGTATTAGTATTAGTATTAGTATTAGAATTAGTATTAGTATTAGTATTAGTATTAGTATTAGTATTAGTATAAGTATTAGTATTAGTATTAGTATTAGTATTAGTATTAGTATTAGTATTAGTATTAGTATTAGTATTAGTATTAGTATTAGTATTAGAATTAGTATTAGTATTAGTATTAGTATTAGTATTAGTAATAGTATTAGTATTAGTATTAGTATTAGTATTAGTATTAGTATTAGTATTAGTATTAGTATTAGTATTAGTATTAGTAATAGTATTAGTATTAGTATTAGTATTAGTATTAGTATTAGTATTAGTATTAGTATTAGTATTAGTATTAGTATTAGAATTAGTATTAGTATTAGTATTAGTATTAGTATTAGTAATAGTATTAGTATTAGTATTAGTATTAGTATTAGTATTAGTATTAGTATTAGTATTAGTATTAGTATAAGTATTAGTATTAGTATTAGTATTAGTATTAGTATTAGTATTAGTATTAGTATTAGTATTAGTATTAGTATTAGTATTAGTATTAGTATTAGTATTAGTATTAGTATTAGTATTAGTATTAGTATTAGTATTAGTATTAGTATTAGTATTAGTATTAGTATTAGTATTAGTATTAGTATTAGTATTAGTATTAGTATTAGTATTAGTATTAGTATTAGTATTAGTATTAGTATTAGTATTAGTATTAGTATTAGTATTAGTATTAGTATTAGTATTAGTATTAGTATTAGTATTAGTATTAGTATTAGTATTAGTATTAGTATTAGTATTAGTATTAGTATTAGTATTAGTATTAGTATTAGTATTAGTATTAGTATTAGTATTAGTATTAGTATTAGTATTAGTATTAGTATTAGTATTAGTATTAGTATTAGTATTAGTATTAGTATTAGTATTAGTATTAGTATTAGTATTAGTATTAGTATTAGTATTAGTATTAGTAATAGTATTAGTATTAGTATTAGTATTAGTATTAGTATTAGTATTAGTATTAGTATTAGTATTAGTATTAGTATTAGTATTAGTATTAGTATTAGAATTAGTATTAGTATTAGTATTAGTATTAGTAATAGTATTAGTATTAGTATTAGTATTAGTATTAGTATTAGTATTAGTATTAGTATTAGTATTAGTATTAGTATTAGTATTAGTATTAGTATTAGTATTAGTATTAGTATTAGTATTAGTATTAGTATTAGTATAAGTATTAGTATTAGTATTAGTATTAGTATTAGTATTAGTATTAGTATTAGTATTAGTATTAGTATTAGTATTAGTATAAGTATTAGTATTAGTATTAGTATTAGTATTAGTATTAGTATTAGTATTAGTATTAGTATTAGTATTAGTATTAGTATTAGAATTAGTATTAGTATTAGTATTAGAATTAGTATTAGTATTAGTATTAGTATTAGTATTAAGATTAGTATAATTATTAGTATTAGTATTAGTATAAGTATGAGTATTATTATTAGCATTAGTATTAGTATTAGTATAAGTATTAGTATTAGTATTAGTATTAGTATTAGTATTAGTATTAGTATTAGTATTAGTATTAGTATTAGTATTAGTATTAGTATTAGTATTAGTATTAGTATTAGTATTAGTATTAGTATTAGTATTAGTATTAGTATTAGTATTAGTATTAGTATTAGTATTAGTATTAGTATTAGTATTAGTATTAGTATTAGTATTAGTATTAGTATTAGTATTAGTATTAGTATTAGTATTAGTATTAGTATTAGTATTAGTATTAGTATTAGTATTAGTATTAGTATTAGTATTAATACTAGTATTAGTATAAGTATTATAATTAGTATAGATACTAATACTAATACAGGGTACAGGCCGAACTGCCGGGCGTGGGTAAAAGTATATCACTGCCATTGACGCAGATTGGTTCTCTCGAAATATTCCTTTCGAGCATTTCGATTAATATGCACTTTGATTTTTTTATTTCCGATAGATCTGGACCAAAATATCTTAACTTTGGCTGAAATTTTTTTTACGCCACTTTTTTACGCCAACTAGCAAGAAAATTGTTTTTTTTTATTACTGATGTAAAAAAATTTCAAGTCTCAATGCTTTTAGTCTTTTTACGATAAATGTTTAATATTGAAACTTTTTATTTTCTTTTTAATGGTGCAAAGTTATCTTAAAGCAAAAACTGCACTCCTCTTGAAGCATTTTGTTATAAATTGATTTAGTAAAACATTTTAATCCATTTTTCACATTTATCGGAATAAGCATGTTAAATGGTAATGTGATTTAGACAATTTTGTAACATTGTTGCCCTCAGATACGTCTTAAGAAACAAAACTACGGAAAAACTAATTTCATTCGAACCTGACGTTTTTGTTATGCATATGCATATGGTATTAATATATGATGCATTTTTTTCAGGAAGTCAACAACCCCTTTCAACAAATTTACTGCTTCATTCTGTGTCTTCAATAACACCAAGAACATTTTTTTATCGCTCATTAGTCTTTCTTCTTCGAAGTCTTTATCGGTATTAGTTTATAACAGTGTCGACATCGTCACAGTTTCCTACAACGAATCACTTTAATTTGGTTGTGAAAATAGCCACTTTTCAGTTAGAACAATTAGCTTCTGGCGAAGCAAAAAACTCGTTTCATTTTCTATGGTGCATTTCGACAAACTATCGAACACCAATGAATATTGAAATAAATAAAGAAGCAACTAGAACATATGGCAACCCTTAATAGAGTTGATGGCGGTTATCTATAAATAGCCTACTGCTTTAAAATGTCATATGATTAGCAGCCATACAATTCATAAGAATGAATTCCAAAATCTGCACATTCATATACTAATTTAAACAGTGAGTTGATCACAGCTTAATCACTCAAAGACTACTGAAGAGGAAAATGTAGCGATTTCCGAAACAGACTGTCTAGTCAGCTAAGTGATTGACTCTAAACAGAGTTGTTGTTGTTGTTGTTGTCTTCTAAAAATTTTACTTGATCTAAAGCTCACAATTTAATTCATGAATCGTTTTAAAATTAAAAAAAAATCACCGAGTCGTTTTCAAAGCTACTTTTAAGCGACACTATTAACTGGTCAATAAAATGAAGATCAATAGCTGAGTTGAAATGAAGTAATTGATGATTGTTGAAAGAGACCCTTAAAAATTGTTAGAACAAATATGATAAATTTTAATTTTATTGGAAGCATTTGCTAAGTGGGTTATAACCCACCCTCAAAATTAAATGTGGGTATAACTACCCACCATACCCACATTATTTGCCGAACCTGTATATATATATAGGTTTTCTGCAGCAAAAAATAGTTTGTATAAAAATCGGCCTTTTAATAAGTCCACCAAAATACTACCGAAATTGGTAATATAGTATATTTCTGCTCCGGTCCCTTCTTTGATAAGAGAGCTGTCAGTGTACCATGTTATCATTAACTGGTTTATCTTATTGGGGGTTGGAATTAATTTTAAAGGTTTTTTTCGGTTTTTGAGCATTTATTTAGAAACAACGGTACAATGTATATTATTCAAAGTATTGTCCATCGTTAGCTACAACATTTTCCCATCTTTCTGGCAGCATATGGATTCCGTGCCGGAAGAACGATTCGTCTTTTGAGGCAATCCACGAATCGACCCATTTTTTGGTATCCTCGTAAGAAGTGAAGCGCTGCTCAGCCAAGCCATGCGTCATCGATCTGAATAGGTGATAGTCGGAAGGGGCTATGTCTGGGCTATAAGGCGGGTGGGGTAGCACATCCCAATTCAGCGCCTCCAACGTTTCCTTGACGGTTCTTGCAACATGTGGCCGTGCGTTGTCATGTTGAAAAATCACTTTGTCGTGTCTTTTGGCATATTCCGGCCGTTTAACCTTTAATGCTCGGCTCAATTGCATCAATTGTTGTTGGTAGCGTTCCCCAGTGATGGTTTCGTTAGGTTTTAGCAGCTCATAGTACACGACACCCTTCTGATCCCACCAAATACACAGCATAAGCTTGGCGCCATGAATATTCGGCTTGGCCTTCGATGTTGATGCATGGCCGGGTGGTCCCCACGATTTTTTTCGCTTAGGATTATCGTAATAGATCCACTTTTCATCGCCAGTGACAATACGATGCAAAAAACTCTTCCTTTTATGCCGTTGAAGCAGTTGTTCGCACATGCAAAATCGCCGTTCAACGTCTCTCGGCTTCAACTGGTACGGCACCCAATTTCCTTGCTTTTGAATCATTCCCATGGCCTTCAAGCGTTTGCCGACCGTTGATAAGTCGACTCCCAATGATTCTGACAATTCTTGAAGGGTTTGACACGGGTCTTCATCGAGCAAAGCCTCCAATTCCTCGTCTTCAAACTTTTTCGGCTGGGCCGGACGCTCTTTGTCTTCCGTATCAAAATCACCACTTTTAAACCGACGGAACCAGTACTCACAAGTAGAAATCGATGGAGCATAGTCCCCGTAAGCCTCAGTAAGCGTGCGTTGTGCTTCAACCGCTTTTTTCTTCAAATGGAAGCACAAAAGTAAACCTTCCCGCAAATTGCGTTTTGTTGGAACGAAAGTCGACATGTTCACAGAGAAAAAAAATATATGTTGTTTACACTTCAGTGGAATGACACATACTGAAAAATGAAGCTTAGACAATGTGCTTTGAAATGAATATAGTCACAGGTGTGCCCGATGCGATCTATTGATAGTTACGCCATCTCTTAGAAAACCTTTAAAACTAATTCCAACCCCCAATATAAGTTTCAGATAAACTTGCCCATTTATTTCACTACATATATCCGTTTGGAATCTTTTAGCGAAACGGAATATTGCATGCTTTTTGTCCCTCGGTATTGTTATTTCAGGATATTGCCCTGATAGAATATCAAATTTTTTTAAGTGCACGGAGAGAATTCGGTGCAGATATTGTTCTCTGTGCTCATAGTCTGTACGCTAATAGCGCACCTTTATCGACTATGAGCAACTGATCATAAGGAAAGATCCAATTTTCGAAAATGTTCGCAACATAAATAAAGACATTTTTCAAAAATATATCAACAGAGAATGTGATGATCGATGGCTTATCTCATGATCTAACTTAATGTTTTCGGAGTCGCTGAACACGATGGGACTATTTTTAGTTTTGTTTGATCAATTTTTATATTAAAATTCAAGCCAAAACACATAATTCACAAAAAAAAAAAGGATTATGAATTTTCACATTCAATGCTTGCCTGTAAGAGCTTGATATTTTTTCGACCACTCCAAATAAGCCAGATCTTAGGTCCCTCAAAAGAAATTATAATAATAAAAACCTTGTAATTTTTAAGCCTTTCTTTTTCAAGATATGATATAAATACTGAAAAATAAAGTTTAAAAAAAAGGAAGCATTGCCTCTGATTAGATTCATACGTCATTAAAAATTTCTGAAAATTATTTCTTATTAGTTCAAAGCAGTGTTGTTGTAAAAACATCGCACCTGACGGACGCGAAATTTCGGTCTGTATCTTCATAATTTTTCTGAATAATCATTAGTTTTTTAATTCTGAATAAATATTTTACATTAATTTTGACTTATTTGCAACAATCGCTATAATTTTTTTCATTATCATTATTATCATTTCTTATACGTTACATTTCCTTTTCAACGATATAAAAGAGGGTGTGGTCTCGAACGGTTCAGAATACTGTCTGTCTGTCACTGTCTAATGATACTGTCTGCCACAATCTAATGTAATAATAAAGGCTCTACAGTACTGCCTTCTTCAAAATTTCATAAATATCTGTCTTGAACATTCAAACAGTCACAGTTTTTCATTGTTGTTGTGATGACTTTTCTTGAGGGCACTTATTACTATTCAGAAATATTATGAAGACACAGACCAAAATTTCGCGTCCGTCAGGTTCGACGTCTTTACAGCAACACTGATTTAAACTAGTCAGAAATAATTTTCAGAAACTTTAAATATCTGATCCAATCAGACGTAATGAGGTATTCCATCCGTTTTCGACCAAAATTCAACTATTTTCAACCTTACCATCTCCGATTTTGATGAAATTTTGAACACCTATAGCCTAAGTTGGTTTAAGGTCTGGACATTTTTTTAATTTTTTGCACAGTTATGGGTAATCCGAGTTATGGGTAATCAAAATGCAAAAAATTCAATTTTTTTCGTAGAGTGATTTTCAAAAATTCATAACTTACGTTGTTTTCATGTTGGAACAAAGATTTTGATGCAATCGAAAGATTATCTCTTAAATTTTTATTTTGTTAAAAAATAAAGTTATACCATCATATATTTTTTGCAAATTTTAATGCAGAAAAGTTTGAGCAGAAATTTCTCTAACATTGTATCCTGCATAATGGTTGCAACAAAAAATATATTAATATATGACATTTCTTCTTATTATATTATAAAAGACTTTCTTGGGACGTCAATGGGATCACCTACAAAAAAATTTTCATAGTCTACTCACTGAAATTTTTGTTCTAAAAATTAAATTTTTTAAATATTCATCAGTAAATATTCAGTAATATTTAGTAAAATTGGAGACTAGCAGTGCCTAAGGGTTAATATTTTGGGACGAAACCTTCAGTAAGTACTTTTGAGATGTCATTGAAGCTGTTTTTCGACATGCCTCAAAAAAACCCTTCGCTTTTTTGGGTTGGTCTAGTGCTCTTAAATGCGGAGCAAGCGAAAATCTTTATATATGAGCAACTTGCATTAGATGTATTGCTAAAGTGTTCATAATGTATTCAAAAATGTTCACAGATCATGCGCAATTGATATTGAATTGAATAAACCTTTTGAGGAAAAATTTCATTACAAAAGCTATTTATTTGTATATGGGTTATTCTTTTACAAACCGTACAGATTTGAACAAAAAATGACCGACCCATTTTTGATTTGTTTGCATGAAATTATTTTATGGGTTCTATATCGAAAAAAAACACGTCTTCGAGGATTTTTTTTTTTTAAATAGACGGCGTTAGAAGTTTGAGATTTTCGTGATTTTTGCCTGGACACTAATTTTCAAAAATTCATAACTTCGATTTTGTGTAAGTAAGAGACAACTTTTTTGTTTCATTTTGAATATAAAAAAGTGAATTTTAAGAAAAATAGTTTCAAAAAATTTATGAAAAATTTCATATTGTTATACGCAATATAAATTTTTAAATAAATTTTAACTTATCTTACCCACCACTAAGCGTATTTTAAACACAACCATCGTATTTTAGGTCAAATTTTACATAAAAAACGATTTTTTTATCGATGGAGAAATGGTTATTACTATTGCAAAAAAATTAAATAAACTGCCGCTGTATCTGACGTCAACGCGCCAGTTGCAAACTACACCTCATATTCTCGCCTCATATCATTGTTCTCTGTATTATATGACTAATAGTATATATTTATATATATATATGTAGTATGTTTTATATTTTTAATTGAACAATATTATTTATTAATAATTGAGGCTTTATGGAATATTGGGTCAAACTTTAATAAGCAATTACATTATTTCAGCAAATAAAGTGATATATAACGATTTCAATTCATTCAAGTATTCTACTCGTACATTTTTTTTTGTCTCAATATAACATCAGTCTTTACTTACTAATCTTCAAAATGAAACAAAAAAGTTGCTTCTAGCTTAAACAGAACCGAAGTTATAATTTTTGAAAATTAGTCTCTAAGGCAAAAATCACGAAAATCTCAAACTTTTAACGCCCTCTATTTAAAAACAAAATCCTCGAACATCCTCGAAATCATGCAAATCAAAAATGTGGCGGTCAGAATGGTGTTCGATTTGTAAAAGAATGACCCATAATAAAATAAAAATTTCTTATACACTATTAACTTAATATATTCACTAATATTAACTTGACTTCTTTGTTTTCATTTAAACCAGGCTATAGCCAAAAATTTTCACATGTTTTCTTTTCTGGACTGATTCATTTCCTACCAAAGCTTATGTGTTGTTTTCTTTGTGTTCTTCCTTATAAGCACTTGATACCAATTTATGACAAACGCTTTTAAATTGTAAACGCTTTTAAGAGCAATTCGTTCATAAAACATGCAATTTTATTTATCATTGAAGTTATGGAAACTAAAAATTTAGCATAATATATGATCAGTGTTTTATGCATGTTTTATACAGAATTATAGCAAGATTTGTGAGCATAGTCCATAATACATGATCAAAATTTATACATGATTTTAAGAAACATATTTTTTATTTTATGATCAGCTTAATCATGACTTGCGTGCTAAGAATTTTCTCCGTGTGTTACGCAATACCTTTTTACGATACCTTCATTTGTCATCCTTAGAATATTCCCTCTTCATCTGGGATGGAATGTAAATGTGAAGAGGTGTTTGTTCTAGTAGAAACTTTATGGATGCTGGTGGACATCTTCACTTGCCTAAGGTGTGGAACGCAGTGATGACAGTATGTTGGTTTATTTTTTCTTCCCAGATGACTAAACTATACGCAGTATGATCGTATGATCATTGTATAGTCCATTGCAATATTTTTAGAGTGCTTCCAAAGCTTTTTCCCCACTATGGATCTGCAATCCATAAATGTTCTAACATCCTGTTTTGATAATTCGCTCAAATGTAATTTCCAAACATTTAGTCTAGAAATACACCCAAGAATTTAGCTTTTACTTAAACTAGATAGCTTAACTTATGGCCTCATGAGAAATATTGTCAAAAGCCCCTTCTACATCAAGAAAATCACATTTTGCTGTTTTTTTAAATCTAAGGTTTCCTGGAGTATATTAGTCACTTGATATAGTGCAGTCTCTGTTGATCTACGTGTTCTATATGCACATTAAGAATTCTGAAAGGGGTGTAAAAGAAATATTTTTAGGACACTTGTAATTAAATGGTTATCTATTAATTTCTTTTTAGTTTTTGTCTAGAGTAAGAAGGATGTTAGACAGATTGGCTTGAATTATTTTAGGAGAAGAGGGTCCATTCTCCATGATTTTGGAAAGAAGACGACTTTTGCACGCCTCCATGCAGTTAGTATATGAGCCAATGCAATACTGCGTTTAGCTATTTTCATAAGAGAATTAAAAAGAATATCTAAAACTCTTTGCAGTTTTCTTCTGGTTTCTTAAGGTTTTTGTATTGAAGGAGTACCTCAATACCAAATCTGATAGTTCTGTGATCAGACATCGAGGGCTCATTTGAGACTCCAGTTCCTAATTAGATAATTTGATAGAGGATTTCCTAGAGTTATGTCCGGGACCTCTTCTCGCGCCACGGTAACAAATGTTGGTGCGATTTCTACATTAAAAATGTATAATTTATTGCAAAGTATAAATTCTAAAAGGTACTTACTTTCTACCCTTTTGTTGGTAATGATCCTTCCCCACGCCTCGTTGTGCGCATTTTTATCACATCTAAGTGTAAGTGGTAGTTTTTTCTTTATTCACTAGTTTATCTACCATGCCCGGGGCTGAGATGACGTGATGTTCATTAGATGAACATAGAGTGTTTAAATATATACACTAGAGTGTATCGAAAACTTGAGCTCCAATTCCGGTACCAAAATTAAATAGAATATAAAAAAAAATCACTTCAATTGGTATTCTTTGTTTTGGTCTGAACCAATTTTGGCGTCTCAAAATTCAAATAAAAAAAAAAATAAAGCCTATTATCTAGGGCCTTACATATTAAAACATAGAACTGCAAATTTTCATTTCATTTGACATATGCTCTAACGAGTTTTAACGGTTTTTCAAAGTGAATCTTCTCGTTATTTTATTTTAATTAAATCTTTTGTTTTTTATATTAAAGTCTTTGAACACTTTAAAATTTATTTTAACTTTGCAAATGACATTTATTTTGGGGAATCAGTGTATCACCGCACACTTGTTCGTTACCGATAGAAACTATTGACGACTTAGCCGTTTCTGGTGGCATAATAGACGATGTCGAAATTTGACAGGTACCTTGCAACACTCAGGACACTGAGAGCCATATTAAGCTCGACACGGAAGTGTCAGTGGCAGTTTCTGCAGAACAAATAAACGGAATAATGTTTTCTGTGTCAGAGAGCCCTTCCAAAAAGCCGAAATTCGAAACATATAGCAATTTTTAGTCCTTTACAGGATCTAAAAACAAAAACGGATTTTTCTTTTTTTGTTAACAGAAACGATTTCAAAATAAATTTTACTTTTGCATTTAACAAAAATAAACCTAAAAGTGTTGAAATACTTTCTTATAGAAAACAAAAATATAATTAAAATAACAAGTAGATTCACTTGAAAAAAGCCGTCAAATCTCCTTAGAGCATATGTCAAATGAGATGAAAATTTGCAGGTCTATGTTTTTATATGTAAGGAATTGGTTAATCAGCTTGATTTTTTTTTCAAATCAACCATAAGTTGGTCTCAAGTACAAAAGTTGCTAAGAAATGCACAAGAATGCATTTCGGGGGACGCTAAAAATTAACTTTAAACCAAAAAAGAGTACACCATTCGAAAGGATTTTTGATATATTTAATGTTGGTATTCTGGTATATTCTGCTATTCTGGTATATTTGGTATAGGAAGTAGGGATCAGATTTTGCCCATACAAGTTGATACACTCTAATATACACAAAAAAAATAACACTTTTCTAGAATTCCTTCTTAACCCTAGAATCCTTACTAACCTTCTTCAAATAGTAGAGAATTTTAATACAAAAATGAGTTATATCAATATAGATAGTAAGTGGTATCAAAAAATAGATTTTTCGCCACAACTTTTGAATGAGAAAAGATGAGAAAACTGCAATTAAAAATATTTAATTGGAAAAACAATTAAGAATTACTCCCAAGGAATGAGTAAATTTTACGCAGGTTAGTATTTTGGAGTCAGACTGAAAAACATTAATGCTGAAAAAAACACGATGCGCCGTGGGGCCCTTTAAATTTTTCATTTACCTTTTAAGTGTTATAACTTTGGAAACATTTTAAATTTTGAAATGGTTAAACTTTTAAAATAGTCATTTATATATAGTCATTTTATCCAGCAAACCCAAAATTTTTTAGCTATAAATTGATTTTCTTAAAATCACTTTCTTAAATTTTTTGAATTATATGCAATTAACTTTACTCATCTAATCGTACAATGTGAAAATGTATTGCTTGACCAAAATAGATTACTTTCATAAAACTAAAAAATTTTGCTTTTTAATAAAAAAAAAACATTTTCTGGAGAAGAACAAAATTTGCTTGACTCACGAAAATCATTTTAATTTTTCGTTTCCTTTGTATATCTGTCTGATTTTATTTTATTTGGCGGTAGGCCAGCTTATTTTCGTTTATTTTTCATTTGAAAAGATTATTTTTTGGTATACCAGAAGTAATGCTTTCAAAAATATAGATTTTTGAACTCTTAATGCAAAAATGACCCTGAAATATGATGCCTTAGTTGTCAAAATTCAAGTTTTCTTTCAGCTAATTAAATCAAGCATTTTACTCTTAATTAAAATAAAATTGTAATTTATAGTGAAAATTATAACTTTTATTCTTAAAGTAAGAACTTTTTCTTATTAGTAGTTAGAAATGGTTGATTCAAATAACGAAAAACTCTACTTATTTTTAAACCAAATGAAAATAATTTTTCGATACAAAAACATAAGCTTAAAATTATATTCTTGCTAGATTAACTGATAGAAATGTGTTTCACGCTTATAAATTTTCTTGAAAAAAGCCCCACTTTGCTTAAGCTTAGCTTTAATGATATTTCAGATAACATTTAGCCAAAGGCGATATACGAGAATTTATTTCCTACTTCTTGGTATTCAAAACAGCTTCTAAGTAATTTTCTTAAAATCAGAAACGTGAAAATGAGAAGTTAAGGCTTATTATTGTGACATGCAGTTGGTAGCGCTTTATGACAAATGTGACGTAATACTTCACATGAAGAAATCTCTTTAGGGAAAATCTTTGGCTTTTGCCAAGAATTTTTACACACATTTCAACGCTAAGACTCTTAACGCTGTACTTAAGCAGGCATAAATTAAGCACCAGTAGCGCAGTGCCTCAAAAGCTGCTTTTATTTATGTATGACTTGCTTACTTTGAGCTATTTTTTCATACTTTTTGCTGTTTATAAAGTATTAAGTTGGAAAAAAACAAAGAATAAAGCATAAAAGCAACACACAAAAGAGCAAAAGCAAGGCTGTGAATAAGTAATCGACCGTAAACTGCAAAAGCGCCGCAATGTATGCTTAAAATTTGCGGTCTTCTTTAAAAGTCAGCAAGCTAATTAAAAAGCTATATGTTTTTTATACTTGAATTCTAATTTTAACAACATAAAAAAGAATAGGAATTTATTACATTAATTACCAAACTGCTATTATTTCCGCCGCAAATGCTTTACAAGAACATTCACTTAAGTTTAAACAAATTTGGCTGCATTGAAAATAAAAGTAAAAAAATTGTTTGCATTTTATATATATATTTGTCAATTATAACTTACTTTTAGCGCTCGAACTTCTGAATTTTTTTGTTAAAAAAGTTCAATATGAAAACTTTGCTTCTTCAGCAATAACTCTTAGCTGTGTAAAAGAAAAAGTTTTAATAGCTTTTCAAGACAAGCAGCTTTCATTTTGCCATTTGAAGTAGAGTTCAACCTGAGTTTATGTTTTATCTGTTTGACACTCTGTCAAATGCAAAGTGTCAAAAAAGAACAATTGCAAAAAGTTTTAAAATTACTGAAGCGTTAAAAAAGATCATTTATATAAATTGATTGATTTTTTGGAAAAAAAAACCATTTCAAAATTAATGGATAAATTTCTTATAGTAATGTAATTTAAAAAATTAAAATCTCTGTAATAATCAAGTCTAAAATACTAAAAATTCAAAAATTAATTAAATTAATTAATTAAATTTAAAAATACCCAAATAAAGGAAAATTTAGTTTATGCTTTATAAACAAAATAATCTTAGCTTTCCAACGAAACAAAAAAAAAAAAGAGTGAAAAACCCTCACAATTCATTGGTGCATTTTGCCGAATTCATTGTACTCCAAAGAAGAATAGTAAGAAAGAAGACCCAACTAACAAAAAACACAAACTTTCGTAGAACTCCAAGCTTTGTGCTACAAGCTTTGGCCGATGAGAAATAAACTCGTTCGATCTCAACAAAAAAATTTATTCAAACAAGTGTCAAATCATATAAGATTAAACAGTGGGTTGCTTACAGCTTAATCACTCAATACTACTGAAAATGGAAGAGTTGCTCCTTTCGAAATAGTCTGCCTAGTCTACTGTGTGCTTGACTCCAAACAGAGTTTGTTTTTGTTATTGCCTTCCTCAAATCTTACTTGATCTACATAGCTCATAATTAAAATCATAAAATATTCAAAGAATAGATCGCAATTAATTAACTAAAAAATTTTTTATATTAATAAAATTTCTTTACATATGTTTTTTTTTGTATTAAAATACCAATGGAGAAAAGTCTAGAAAGTTCTAATATAAAACACTTTTAATTTAAAAAAATTTATATTTTTGTAGCATTTCAAAAAAATATATCAATAACTAGCTAGAACATTTTAAATTCAAATTAAAAATGTATTTATTTTCTATATTTTAAAAATAAAATCACAACATTTAATTTTGACAAATCAATCCCTTACACTGTGCAACTTTTTTGAAGTCATCTTTTGGGACTTAGACTTGATAATATCTCGTGAGAGTACGTGTCAAAACTAGAAATTTTTCGTCATAACTTTTGCCTACTTAAGTTGAAATAAGAGATTTACGATGTCATAAATTTTTGGCTCAAAGTTAATTTTAACACTTTTTCAATATTTTGACATGGCTGTTTCGTGGTTAACCGTAGAGAATATTGTTTTGGTGTCTTGACCAAAGATGTAGATATAGAATTAGAGAAAAAAAATTCGAAACATTTTTACCTGAAAAAACTACATATTGTGGCTCAAAATCGTAAAAGATTTTTTACAATTTTTACGTGGCGTATGAGCAACATTTATTCCAAATTCATATTGAATAATTTTGCATGCAGCCTTTTAATGAATTCCATGAAAAATTGTAACTTTATTACCCTGAAAATGATTGAATTATAACAAAGCAATCAATTTCTACTGGGTCACCACTTGAAAAACACTAAACATCACTTTAAAAACAATTGACTCAAAAATAGTCAAACTATATGCATTGCATGTGACTTTGAGCGTCTGACAGACTTGAGTCGCTTTCAGTTTATTGTCAACAATACAGTAAGAGCAATCGCTTACGTCCTTAGAACAATGGAATGAACTTTTATGTAATGTTACAAACCTAAGTCCCAAAACGATGACCTCAAATAAGTTGCACAGTCCCAGCAAAAAAAGTGCCTCCAAAAGAAGGTAAAGTGTAAGGGAAAGTCTTGAATTCCATCCCTTCCAATTTCATACCCAGAAGGTATTCTTTTAAGATATGCATGCCATTGGGAGGAATGCTTTTCTTAGTCTTCTCTAGAAGTGCTTTAAGAATTTTTTCAATGGAAGATTGCTTTGAGCCCTTAAATGAAGGGATTCTAGTAGGTGCTTTTGAGGAAGACTTTAAGAATACATTCCATGGAATTAAATGGTTTTTGTGGTTAATTATTTTAGTGTTGGAAATGGGAAGTGTTTGGGTTTTGTTGGGGTTTAAAAAAATCCTCGTAAAATATCCCTTTTCCCGATTTTCACAGCATGTGTTTGAAGGTGTTTGAAGTAGGAAGTGGTTGCGTTTTGTTTGAGGTTGAAAAATCTCACGGAAAATGAAAAAATACATAAGAAAAATAATTGAAATAAAATGCTATATGAATGTCTTTGAGAAGTGGCTTATGAGAATGCTATTGAAAGCACTTATTGATAAGGCTTAGAAGAAGCACAATTGGATCTATAGAATGTGTTCTGGAAGCAGTGTCCCTAAGAATGCATGTCACATTTCTAACAAAAATTTTGATGGGGTGATATGAATTTGGAATAAATGTTACTCATACGCCACGTTAAAATGGTAAAAAAGATAATATCTTTGCGATTTTGAGGCACAATATTTAGTTATTCGGGTAAAAGTTTTTTGCATTTTTTTCTCTTATTCTATATCTACATATTTGCTCACGACACAAAAAAAAAAGCGGTTAACCGCGAAACAGCCATGTCAAAATATCAAAAAGTGCTCAGAATCCAATGATGCAGAATTTCTAGTTTTGGCAAGTACTTTCACGAGAGATTAACAAACCTTACTTCCAAAATTATGAGTTGCACTGTTTTATTTGCCACACACTAAACACACCATTAAAAATTCTTAAAAAAGTTTTAAAATAGCATTTTATATAAATTTTATTTTGCAACTTCAAAAGATTGTTTGAATTGTTCCAAAAAAATTGGAACGTAAACCAAGAATACAAATCCAAGACATTAAAAAATTTCCTTAAATTAAGATAATTAAAACGCATTTCGTATATGATGTAATAAGTTAAAAGTTCAGAAATAAACGTTTTTCTGTACGTTGCTGTTCTTTCGCATTACCATATTGTAGCATTTAACCTTATGGTCTGAATTGTAATTGTGAAAATAATATACATTAAACCAACATGGTGCAAAGGCAGACAGACAATTTGAAGGATGTGATAAGTAAAACAAAATTCAGGATTTTAAGTGAAGCTATGTTTCCTAAGTGCTACTGAAAACAAAAACCATGAGATGCTTATAAAGGGGAAAGGTAAAATTATATAAATATTCAATTATAATAAGGATACCTAATATTCAAGCCATGTTACTTAAATATTCCAGGTACACTAAAAACTTGATTATGCTTGCTTTTTTAGTCACAATGATTATTTTAATGAAATTAAACAACTGTTTCTTTGGAAAGATTCGTTAGAACAATTAATTGTTCTAACTTTGACCTTAAGCTCAATAAGCGATTTTAAACTATCAAACAACTAGAATTTGTATTTAAAATCAAGTTTGATTTAATCTATTAAACATTTAAAATTTGTATTTAAATCATATAAAGTCAACATAAGAAATTAAATAAATTTTTACTAAATACCAGTTTACAATAAAATAAGCAGAATAAAAAACTTTTTGTGTCTATGGAATTTTGTAATTTCTTTGAAAAGGTTCACCACATATCACTTCACTAAGCATACTTTAATTGAATTTTAGTAAAATAATAGATTTTTAAAGACTTAATTAATTATCGTGTTGTGTTAAATATGTATTTCTTGAAAGGTAATAAATTAAATCAAATAAAATTTATTTGTTTAGCGTTGGCTGTCATGTTTACCTTTGTCACATATGGTGATGTAAACAAAGTGCTTGTAATTATGTTTTAAGTTTAATTTTGAAAAATGTTAACAATGGCTTTATCAGTTATGCTCATTGCCTAACTGTTTAATAAAGTTACTGTGTACATAAAGTGTTTTCTTGACTTAAAACTTTGATGATCTCAGCTTTGTCTGTTGAGCAATATATTTTTAGAAAAACTAGTAACCATACGTCAACAATTCCATTTAAAACGTATTGTCCATACGGAATGACAATATCTGTGCTATTCAAACCACTACTTTGAAATCAATTACTTTACCGCAAAGAATGGAGCCCCGAATCACCAAAATTTCCCAAAACTATTTTTATATTAAATTTAATTCAATTACCTTTCCAACGATAGTTCAAAATTTAAATTTAGTTAATAAACTCGTTTGTTAGTCAAAAAATATTTGTATTGAGAAGAAGTATTTATGATAATAATACAAAATAGAAAAAAAATTATAATGATTAGATTTCCAATTTAATAATGTATATAAATAAATTATCAAATTTTACCAAGAATTAACGTGAAAAGTAACTTAAAATTATTTTTCACTTTGTAGTGGTCTTGAAGTTGGTTTTTTTTTTTTTTTTTGTTAAAAAGTTTTTCACTTTGTAGTGTTTTGAAGTTGGTTTCTTTTTTGTTAAAAAAATTTTTTTAGCTCGATACTTAGCCTAATAATTTTTCAACACCTTCTGAAGGGATTTCGGCTATTCCTTTTTAAATATCGGATTCATGTGTAAAAGCTTCCTTGTACAATTCCATTTATTCATACAAAAATAAGTTTTTTCAAAACTTTAAAGCTGATTATTTCCAAATCATTTTTTTTTGTGGCATATCATGTTTTTGCAGTAAGGCCTTCAATTATATTTGAGCTAAATACCAAATAAACTCATAAAACAACAGGTAACAATAAAAACAGGTTTTTGCAGAACAAACCACCAAGCAGACTAGACAGACTGTTTCGTTGTTAGTCTTCTGTGATTTCCTTAATCTATTAACATTGATAAACTTATACGCACAACTTCTGTTTAATCAAAACTTACTTGATGTTATCAAAAATTAATTTTCTATGGTTAAGCAAGACCAAAATAAGAGAACTTTAGCATATTAAATAATTTAAATAATCTAATATGCAATTGATCGATAGCAGTCAAGCTTATGACAAATTTAATATCTGGTTTTGTAAATAACAAGTTTTTAGTTTAACAATTAAGCTTTCTAGCGGAAGCAAAAAACTCTCACAATTTATTGGTGCATTGCGGCAAATTCGTTAAACTCCGAAGAAGAATAATGAAACGGAAGAGGGAAATAGAATAGATAAAATCCCTGGTAGAGTTTCAGACTTGACCTAAAAAAAAATACTTTTGCTTTAACCGTTATTGAATTAAATGCCCCTTGCTATCTGTTGCTACGAAGAATGATCTTGGACTAATAAGGGATATCATTCCTTAACATTCGTCAATTTCTCAAAGGAATAACTTCGTAATTTCTTTCATTTCATTCGTAGTATTTACTAATGGTTTCGTAATATTTTCAAATCAAAAATAATTTTAGTAGAAAAAAATTCATTCGTAGGTTGACCGTATGAATTATTCGTAAAATGTACGAATTATTAGTTTATTTTAAAAAATTTACAACTGAAATCGTTAAGACTGGTTTGTCGAACAATTACGGGATATAAGGAAATGTTTGATTGCAAGGCAGCCGTAGCCTACTGGAAGACTACGTGGCCCATAAGCTAAAGAACCGCGGTTCAAACCCCAGCTGAACAGAAGGTTGTTTTCTGAACTAGGTATTAGGATCGTTCGTAAATGTATTCGTACAATATACATTTGTTTTTGTACGAATACGAATAAAATATTCGAAATGTTTGCCAAACTACGTCCATTCTACGAATTCAATTCGTGGCTAAAAATTACGAATAAAATTCGTTTAAAAAAAATTTTAATTTAAGAATACGTATTGAAAAGTGTCTATGAAAAAAGGATAAATAAAATGATATCATAACTTATTAGGCCGTGTTCATATTACGCGTTTTTGTCACGATTACGACACCGCTGTCAATTTTTTTAATTTGCAAACTCGGCTGATAGACACTGAATATTAAATAAATAAATGTATTTAAATACGTATAAATTTCATTATTTTTCAGATGCTTCTGCGAAAAAAAACGTCGGAGTGGTGTCGCAATCGCGACAAAAAACGCGTTATATGAGCACTAGGGTGGCCGTTATTTTTAAAGTGTGAAATTTGGTCCCTCGCTCCCCCTACGATTGTGTGGTTGCTGAAGAAAAAGTTTCATGCCAATTTTCACCATATCGTCTCGAACAAAAACACGACCCTCTTGGCGTTTGAAATTGGACAAAATGGCAAAAAATCACGATTTTCCGTTTGGAGAGACCCTTACCCTTTATAAAAAGCACATTTGCCACAACTGACCCAGGAATATAGTTAAACACTAAATTACCTTTTCAGAAAATATATATTCGCCAAATTCGGATCAGTTATCGAAAATTTATGATTTTTTTAATCATAGAAACCCAGAAAAACCCAAAAATACATTTTATTCACTTTACAACATTAAAAAAAATATTAAATCTGGTTTAACGTCAAAGTGGTCTATAAAAACCAATTGATAACTAACTTTGAAAACTTTACCTTTCCAAAAAGTTTTAACACATCTAAATCGCATTATTGATAAGGAAGCTGTGATGTCTTCAAGCAACTAAAATATGTTTTTTTTTCAATTTTGCTTTTTTTTATCATGCAATAACAATACAGCTTTTTCGCACTTTCTCCACATTAGACTATCTTAAGAACCAACTTAATATCATTGAAATATCTCAAGGATATACATAGATAAAAGTGGTCCAAAACAATACAAAGTGAAAAAAATTTACCCACCATAATATGGGTTGGGCTCAGGGACAACACAAGACATAACAACTAACCATGCGTTAACATAGATCTAATCATACATTAGTTTTCAATCTACTTTTGAGTTGACCTTTCGATAAGTTAACATCAAAAAAGCTACAGTTGTTAACAAAGGTACTCATACGATTTAAAGGAGCAGTAGCCATATAATTTGTTCTACTAAAAGGTAAATAAATTAAATTGTTAGCATTTCTACTGCTTCTACGGTTAGTGTTAAAATTTATAAGAGTTAGGAGTTCCGGTGAATCGAAAACACCAGTTATGAGTTGGTGTAAGTAGACGATATCAGCAGACTTCCTTCTCTCATTTAAGGATTGCATTTTTAATAGTTTTAAACAATCCTCATAAGGAGGAAGATTTAAAGTGTCAGTTCCACTTAAGCCCCTTAGAGCAAACCGAACAAAACGTTTTTGAAACTTTATATCGATGATAGTTTATTTGCATTTATTTAAATGATAATAGTAAGTTTTTTTACATTTTTTTAACTTTAATAATATGGAAAATAAAAATGAGAAAAAGTTGTAGTTGTTATAACAACGCAGATTTTGTATACGTTGGAAAGTTTCGTCGATACTCCGTTACTGTTTGGAGAAGAAATTGTTTGTCTTCTTCTGCATTAGTCAAAATGCTGTTGAAATTTTTAATTAGCTTAACGCCTCGTTCTGCAATGTCATTGACAACTTGAAGATTATATGCAATTTTTTGCACCGAAGTTGTAATCATCTCTTGATGCCCAAGAGCTCGGATCATGATTAAGAAATTCTATTGATATTCCGAAACGACTGAAAAATGTCAGAGTATTTTTGCTTACAAAGTCATAAATTTCTTTTGAACTAATATATTCGGTGAAAAAACGGATCGATTGCTATTTTCAGCAAGCCCGTCGGATTGTAGCGATTGCACCATTTTCCTCTTAATTTGAAATGGAATACTATTGTCAAAAAAGGCAAAACCAACGGCTTCTTCTGAGAGATATCAAAGATTATTAGACATTTTTTTATCATTATTGAAGCCAAATTGGCATCTATTCTACTGTATGCAGAAATGTCTTTCACGAAGTTAAGGTCTTGATAAGGTGCCAAAGCACCTATTGGACATTTAAAACAGGCTCTTACATACAATCGTACTAAAAATGCACACGTGTCTCGAAGCCCCGTTTCATCTACTTTACTTAATTGAAATTGGTTCCGAAATAGAAATATTTTTAGCGAATAAATTGCTTTTGCCATAAACTTGGCATGTGACGTTGCACCAGGCATGTAAAATGTTTTGCTTTCAGCTCCACTTAGCTTAACAGATCCACCAAGAAATAGGACAACTAGCTTAAGCAATTCTTTGTAGTCGTCCCTACAATAACGTTTCTCTAAATGATGAAGGCAGAACGTTTTAATTTCTTCTGAGACATCTCTTGTATGCTCAAGTACATATGAATCTTCTATGCCTGAACGAAAAGCACATTGATCAATTTTTTTCCAGTAATCGCGAAAGCGCTCAAAAAGAATTACAGTCGAGGCATAGCTTCCCGATATCTTTGTTTCGAAAACCGATCTTAGCATCAGCTCATAAATGTGGTGTCTGCACGGAAGATAAAGTAGTTTTTTTTTCAATATGTTGCTCGAACAAAATGCAAGCACCATTTATATAGCCAGTATTTGCAGCAGTTGTATCAAAACTTATAGCTTCTATTTTGTCAGCAACGTTCCATTCCTTTGTTATTTGACAAACAGATAACGCTATTTCATTACCAGTTCCGTCTTCTAGCTGTGGAACAGCAAGCAATTGTTCAACATCACAATGACTCAATATTATCGGAAACCGATCAACTTGCTCTCTACAAGTCAACGCAGGAAGCATTTTACCCAATGTATTGTGAATCCTTTTATTTGTTCATGCTATTAAATATGCTAATGCTAATTAAATAAATATCTGAAATTTGAACCATTATATTACTTTAAAATCCTCTTTTATTTTTCGAGTATTCTCCTCGCGATTTCGCTTTCTGGCGTATTGAATAGTTGTGCGATTTAACATAAGGTCATCTACACGATGTCCAAGAGCCACCGCTGTCGCAGATAAAACGTGAATTGCCATTCGGTCGGAAATTTTGCAGTTATATAAAACAGCCTAGATGATCCTCGTTTTTGCCTAGATGATCCGGGAACAACCAAGTCCTCTAACTGGTAATTTTCTTCTTCTGAGTGAATTACTTCCTCTTCACTACTGAATGTTAAAACCACGTTTGTTTCTGTAAAACAAAATATTAAAAGCCGAAACATATTTTTACTGATTCAAAATTGTAAACACTAAACCGAAGTTTACCTCTGTTATTGCTTTCTTTTTCGTGTTTTTTTTTTCTCTTCTTCGCGTAATAATTAGCGTGAGTGTTGCTGGAAAAATTTCACATCAACACCTATCAGACAACCTGGGCGACCCTTTTCTCTTTGCATACCCCAGATAAAATATTCGACAGGAAAACGGCATTATATCAGCATAATTGTGGCAAATGAGTAGAGTTCTGGCAGTATGTTGAAATGTGGTGGCGGCCAGTTTACTTTTTATCAAAAAAGGCTGCCAGAAAGTAGCAGCATGAAGGCATGGAAAAGTCAGTAGAAGGCAGTGTGTCGAAATTCAGCATTGTATTGGACGGCAACTGAAATGTTCAAGCAGCTCAAACATTTTTGTTTTTTCAGCAGCAGCCTTCCTACGCACTATAGCGGCAGGCATATGAACTCTGTTGAATAAAATCATTATTTTGGCATTGAACTGAAATATTTAGGCAGGCTTAAAAGTTTTGTTTTCTACAGAACAGAATGCTTTCGCCCTACACTGGCAGGCACATGAACTCTGTTAAAAATAAGCATTGTATTGGCATCCAATTGAAATGGTATAGCAGCTTAAAAATGTTTTGCTTTCTAGACAACAGAATCATCTCGTCTTATACTGGAAGACGCTTTTATTCTGTCTAACTCTTCTGAGCTCTAACTTTTTACTGGCTTTAACTTGAAATTTTGAAAACCTTTTCACATGTAACATGTGAACTTGACAGTTTTTTTTTTGCAGGTCTGTAACAGTTGTTGCAATGCGCCGTACACTTCATAGCGGAATTTATTTTTATGAAATATTTTTTAAAGACATAAGAGGAGATGGGCGTTTCAGAGCATATGGATGGAATCAATCAATTCCAACAAACTGCTTAATGCAGAACTGCTTAGTTTGTGTCGTAAAACGTATGCTAGAATTGAGGTGAAGACTGCAGATGTTTATAACGGAGATCCTAAAACAAATCTATCTTTTCCAGCAATCGGATCTTCACTATACTCGTCTGATGCACAA
Organism: Dichetophora obliterata; assembly: GCA_963920525.1. Lineage (NCBI taxonomy): Eukaryota > Metazoa > Arthropoda > Insecta > Diptera > Sciomyzidae > Dichetophora > Dichetophora obliterata. Next base: position 87,031,716 of record OY986437.1, read on the forward strand.
TTTTTTGATTCTGGGAAGGATGAGTGACCAGGGAATTCATCATCTCAATTAAAAACTTTATCTTATTATATGGTACAAACATTTCTCTGTCAAATTTCGTTAAGGAAATCTGCTTATTTTTTGCGTGTTGGACTATGTTTTTATAGTGCAATAATTTTAAAACTCACCATTCGTTTCAATAAAACTGTTCGCACACGTAGTCTCTGGTATTGTAAGTGGCATTGCTATTATACCCACAGGAGTGGATTTCCTTCTTTGTTTGGGTTTGTTACTACCTGATATACTTAAGATAAACTTTTTAAAAAAAAAACGTAGAAATTTACGTTTGAAAAATCTGAAAAAAAAGTTTAAAAGAACTTCAACAAAAAAACCATTATATCTCCTTCAAACAAAGCGTGTAAAGAAATAGTTGTGAAAACTTGAACAAAATGGCTATTGTTCCACTTTTGGTTAATTTGGCACGTGAACTCGAATCCGAGTACAGCCCACTATCAGGCGATTTGGATCATCTTTTGGAAGATGACTTCGGCTTTGGCATCCATCCTATGGAGATTTTCCGTTCATCGCGATCATCCACGTACTGCATCCACGTAGTCGCCATATGCCGTATGACCACCACCATCATGCTTTGGCTCGTCGTGCTGCCATTCGTCATGGTGGAGGCAAAGACGAAGCCTCTTCTATGCAGCTGTTGCCCACTGTTGGCAATGAAGGTTTTCAAGTGTACATGGATGTTTCCAAATTCAAGCCGAATGAATTGACCGTAAAGACCTTGGACAAAACAATTGTAGTTGAAGGTAAGCACGAGGAACGCGAAGACGACCATGGTTTGATTCAGCGTCACTTTGTGCGCAAGTATGCGCTGCCAAAGGATTATGATCCCCAGCATGTAATCTCCACAATTTCATCAGATGGCACCACAGCCACCAAGCAAAGCAATCAAACAAAATGAGCGCATCGTTCAGATTCAACAGACTGGTCCAGCTCATCTGAGCGTTAAAGCACCTGAGCAGTCACAACAACAGGATGGCGGCAAGTCTGTTGATCAGGCTCATAATGGCGCTGGTGAACAGAATAAGATGGAAACTGGCAAATAATTTTACTAAGACTACAGCATTTAAATAAATCTCGTCACATACTTAATTTCTTTTTGTGAATTGTATTGTGATTTAATCGTTAATTCATTGAATTGTATTTGTATCACTTAAGACTTGCATTTCCTAAACGTTTGAATAAAATTTTTGTACCAATTTTTTTTTTGTACCAATCTCACTCAAAATTGTATGTCACAACATCAAAGCCTTTCGAAATTTAAGTGAATCGAAAAAAATCGCCAAACCCAAGGACCAAAAACTGTTAGTTGAACAAAAAAGTTCAAATATATAAAATAACCTAAAATATATAAAAGAAACCAATATTTTGCATTCAATGCCCCATCCAATTGCCTGCCACTACCTGCTTGTATTCTGCTCTGTACATTCCCTGCCAAGTTGCTTCCACTGAACGCCACTTGCATGCTCTCTTATACATTTTTGAGCCTCTGTTAGTCAGTATGCTGTTCTGGACAGTGGCAGTCAACTGGCTGGTTTTGGTACAATTCCCGCCCTGCCCTGCCAAAATTGGGTCAAAATAATTTCATTTATATTCCAATAAACAGACTACCTGTCTGCCGTTTTAAGTTCATTTTCCGGCCAAAAATTTTGTCTGGGGTAATTAAAACTTTCTATCTTCTTCTATATTGATAATGTTCAATGCATCTGCGTGTGCGATGCCAAAGAGATCATCAAGTTTATTACTGAATTCCTGTTCTTTACTTTTCTGGTTTGTCGTTTAGCGTTTTTCTGCAAATTTTTCCATTCCATGTACAGCGTGAGTCTTAATAAGTGTCGCACCTAATTGTTCAAGTAAAGAAAATACCAGACCGCATTTTAAAGTAGAAACTCATTTTATTTATTTATCGAAAAAATGTCTTTCGTATTATGAGCTAAATTTCAAATCTTTCTCCTTTCATTTGCTTCACAACCTTCAAACGCTTAGGAAAACCGGAACACGCGGCACGAACGACTTCATCTGTAATTTCGTCCCAAATTTTTTGCAAGCGCCTTTTGAATTGGTCTAATTTCATGTTTTTCAAGTTTTTCAATTTGTCCATCATATACCCCCATATGCAGAAATCCAATGGGTTCAGATCCGGAGAAGAAGGATTCTTTCTTCGAAATAAAACATGGAATATTGCTCTTGCACCAGCGCTGAACAGTTCCTGCTGAATGAGCCGGTGCAGAGTCTTGCTGAAAACAAAATGGCTCATTCCCGAAAAGCTGTGATGCATGTGGAAGAAAATGATGTATCAGCACTTCCTCCAAATAATATTGGGCGTTGATTTTGACACCTTTATCAATAAAAAGGAGAGGAAGCTTGCCTTTCGCAGATATGGCTCCCCAAACCATGACCGATGAAGTGTTTTGATACCTTTCAATTCCTCTTTTATCTGCTGGGATATCACACATTCTCGGTGCACAAATGCGGTCATTTTGTGAGTTGTGGCTTCTTTGCAGTACGAACAGCTTTTCGTCAGAGAACACAATATCGCATTTTGCGTGCCGATTAAGAAGCAAAGCGCTTCTTTCAAGCCGCTTTTTCTTCTGAGGCTCCGTAAGTCCATGAATTCTTTTTTTTATACGCTTTCATCTTTAAGTCCTTTTTTATAACATTTCGGATGGTTTTTTGGCTCACACTCAAGTCCTTGGCCAGTTGCCTTTCCGAAACTGCGCAATTTCTCCTTATTCGTTCACGAACTTTCTTTACCAGATCACGAGTTCTAACACTGCATTTTCGACCAGGTTTCTTGGCTATTTTAACGCTCCCAGTCACCTTGTATCGAGCCACTGTACGCTGCACAAATCTACGGTTAACACCTAGGTTCCCAAGCGACTTAACAATTTGTCCTGTGTTGTTGCCTTGCAAATGTAACTTTAGTATTAGCTCTCTTTTTGCATCCATCGCTCACAAACATTAAAAAACAACTAATCAAACAAACAAATAACAAAGCTGATATAAAAATTAATGTGCAAATGTAAATTATTAACGGTAAACAGTCGATGCTTGCTTGGTTCGACACAGTGTCATTTCAAAAAAGGGCGACAGTTGTTCGGATTTACGCTGTACAATTTTTCACAATTATTTATGCAATGGTGTTTGTCGCGAGTGGGAATTCGAGCCTTCCGCCAAAAAATTAATACTTCATTAATTACCAAGCTACTTTTATCTCGAGTATTAAAAAAAAAACTACATAGAACTTGTTATTTTGACGGTAGCTTAGATCCAAAAATTTGTGAGTATTCTTTTCCAACCAAATATATAGGAGCACGTAACTTCTTTTTTTTGCACCGTTATATTTAATTCCGCCATAATGTTCAATTGCTGCATAAATAATTTAATTATAAGAACTATTTAAAAATGGAATGCAGCAATAAAACGAAGAAAAGCAATTAGTACCTGTTTGAATGAAAGACTTCAATAAAGTACGACCTTGTAGAACGCAATAATAGAAATTTGGGCTTTGCAAAACTGTAAATGTTGTAATAACCGAATCAAAAAATTGCTTTAGCAACGTTGGTCGTTTGGAACTTAATAAGAAACGAATTAAATGAAATAAATGTACACCAGTGCATGTACCTTATATACTTGTGTCATGCACCCGTGTTTGCAAAAATTAAAATACTTTTATTCCGAGAAACAGTAGTTACATTAAAAAAGAGCAGTTCAAAAACAATATAGGTGTCAACGCAAACTTGATAAAAAGTTAAAAAAAAGTTGCTATAACTGAGTTTTTTTTTAAACTTTTTAGGGGTTGGTTGATCCAACCAACTATGTTTTATGACATGATATGGTTCAGCAGCCTTTACCACCAAAGCTCAGTTTTAAATGTGTTAAAATTGGTTGGAAAAGTAATTTAGTTATCAATTAGTTTTTATATACTACTTTGAAGCATGTTTAGTATTTTTTTTTTGAAATGTTGTAAATTGGATAAAATACTAATTTGCATATTTTTTGGTATTTCTGGATTTCTATGTTTAAAAAATCATAAGTTTTCAATAACTGATCCGATTTTGGCGAATATAGATTTTCTGGAAAGGTAATTTAGTGCTAAATTATATTCTTGGGTTAGTTGTGGAAATTATGCTTTTTATAACGGGTAAGAATGTCTCAAAACGGAAAATCGTGATTTTTTTGCCATTTTGTCCAATTTCAAACGCCGAGAGGGTCGTGTTTTTGTTCGAGACCATATGGTGAAAATTGGCATGAAACTTGTTCATTACCAACCTTACAATCGAAGGGGAAGCGAGGGACCAAGTGGGCAGTTTTAAATTTCTCCATACTAGCTATGGCCACCCTAATGAGCACGGCAGTGCAGCAACAGGTACAACATACTATTTTAAATGAATGGCTTAGCTCAGCTTTATTTATAAATTAACCTAAAAAAAGTATTTTTGTATTCTCTTCAAAATATATAAAATACATAATGAGCATATCATCAAATGAAATCAGAAAAGCCGTAAGTTACAAAAAATTCAAAATCGACTTTTTGATTGATTATGATGCACCTTATCAAAATAAATGTTTCGTAAAATTTTATACTTCTACAACTCTAAACGACATTTTTATTAACAAAGTTCTCAAAGCTCGTAAGTTTAAGTGCAACTTACTATTTAGATAGCTTTTTGCTTCTCTCTTAAAATTTTTTTATTTAAACTTACGGCGTTTTTTATTTAATATAAAGATATATAAAAAATTTCACCATATAGGGGGAGGGGAAATGCCTAGGTGGATGCAAGAATCACTCAGATTTTCTGATAACACTAATATAAAGACATATGTAAATAAGTATTAAAAGATTTACAAGGAAAGTTTTCAAATCGATCAGAGTAAGTGCACAGAACATTTGAGCATACTCCCGCTATACCCCAGATAAGAGGATGATGAAAATTATAATGATACAATTCTAAGAAATGAATCAAGAAGTCGAAACATTTTTTATATACTGGTTGTTTTTTTAATAATTTACTACACTTTTAATCTCGTTATAAATGAATAAGATCTTAAAGCCATATAACGTTAATATTATTAAAATTTCATCGTATTATGCTGATATACAGAAAATTAATATTTTTTTGCAATCCGATCCATAATTTCCAAAATACTATAAGAATTAAAAAATAAATATATGCAGAGTGACCTTTCCTAACATCGTATTTGTGTAATTTTCTAAGGCTGTATTTGTAATGCGCACATTTTCGAAGCTCCAAACAACTTGTGCGATGATTTTCGTAGCTGTGTCATCTTGTAAATTGCTTTGTAAAATTGTACTATATATTTTAATTGATTATCCTTAGTTTTTCTTGTTCTTTTTCCTAAAGCACAAAAAAAAAAAGTCTTCGTCACTGAGTTACACAGGAATGCGTATTATTTAAACGCGTCCTGAGCAGTGCTGTGAATTCACCAGCATTTTTGCTGCTCTACTTCTATTTACAACATTTTCAGATTCCAACATTCTTGCATTATTTTAAACATTTTGAGAAGTTAAAGTTACAAATATTCTGTTTTTTATCTGTTTAAATTCAAGTTACGAAACTATTTCAAATTTTATACTTTAGTGCCTTTGAAAATTTCCGTAGAAATTCTTTGAATATATGTTAGATATATTAATATCTAAACAATCACATTTTTTTTAGAAAGTGCATGAAAATTGAAGCATTATTTTTAGAAAGAGCAGGAAAGTTTTGTTGTTGTTGTTGCTTTCTTTCGTAAATAACTTGACCTAAAGCTCATAAAATTATAATTTTTTAAAATCACGAAAATGTCACAATTTAATTATAAAAATTTCTGGTAGAGCCCGACCAAATATAACTAAAGTTATTTAAATTTTGTGTATATGCACACACATAATTAATATAATCATAGTTTCAAGCAAAGCTTAAATAAAAAATGTTGTCACGCTACTCGGTGTCAGCTTAAAAAGCGATTAAGCAAGAAGTGGTTGGTGAAGTTCTAAGCTAAGATTAAAGTCACGCCCCCTTGTAATTATCAGCCAAAAAAAAACGATTAACAAAGAGGGATATTGTAAAAAAAGAAGAATAAGCCACCTTTGTGTATACACTACTCTTATAAAGTTTATTGCTTGACCAAAAATAAGATCCACTTGTTTTTCAGCTTCATATGTTTTACATGAGTTTATTAACACATATGGGTAAATCCTAGCGTTAGGACGTTACATTCGAATACATTTTTTTATAAATTATATTTGTTTAAAGTATTTCAATTAAGATGAATCTGGTTAAATAGCTTCTCATGAGCTTAATTTTTAATTTTTAAAACATCCTTTAAAAAAATTTGTTATTTTTTCGTGCATTTGGAAGCTAATAAAAAAGGAAGTTCTTTTGAGACTAACACTCGAACTTAGAATATTTCTGCGAAATGGCCAATTGCACCTCGAAAGTCTACAGAAACAAAAAAAAAAAAAAAAACCAGATGCGTCGTTGGACACACGACAGAAGAGAAGCATTTTCGCATTTTCATACGTTTGATAATGTAATGGATATTTAATAAAAAAACTTTTAAATTGAAAAATTTTAAATACCTAACAAAAATGTTACTTACTTACTTAGTTGGCGCTACAACCGTATGTCGGTCTTGGCCTCATCTAAGAATTTGCGCCAGCCATTTCTGTCTTTCGCTTGCTGGCGCCAGTTGGAAATTCCAAGCTTCGTCAGGTTGTCCTCTACTTGGTCTTCTGCGTTGACCGCCGCTGGGTACCGAATCGAATGTTTTCTTCACTGGAGCATCGTCTTTCATGCGCTGAACATGACCAAGCCAGCGAAGCCGGTCGATTTTAATACGCTTGACTATGTCGATGTCAGCGTACAGCTCATACAGTTCATCATTCCACCGTATTCGGTACTCGCCATTGACGCAGATTGGTCCGTAGATCTTACGAAGAATCTTTCTCTCGAATGCTCCTAAAGTCTTTTCATCTAAACTGCTCAGCGTCCAGGTTTGTGATGCGTAAAGTAGGACGGGCATGATGAGCGATTTATAGAGCGTGATTTTCGTTCGTCGAGAGAGGGCTCTGCTTCTCAATTGCCTACTGAGCCCAAAGTAACACCTGTTGGCAAGAGTTATTCTTCGTTTGATCTCAATGCTGATGTCGTTGGTTGAATTAATGCTGGATCCCAGATAAACGAATTTCTTCACAACCTCGAAGGAGGTATTGTCAACGGTAACGTGGGTTCCAAGACGCTGGGACTGTTTGTTTGTTGACACTAAGTATTTCGTCTTATCTGCATTCACTGACAGACCCATTCGACTTGACTCTCTTTCTAATCTGGAAAATGCTGCACTGACTTCGCGCGTATTATGGCCAATGATATCTATGTCATCAGCATACGCAAGCAGCATAACACTCTTGTAGAATATTGTGCCACTACGTCTCAGATCAGCAGCTCGGATGATCTTTTCCATCATTAGGTTGAAAAAGTCGTACGATAAGGAATCACCTTGTCTGAAACCTCGTTTGGTAATAAATGGTGGGGAGAGGTCCTTCCCGATTTTAACTGCGCTGCTGGTGTTGCTCAGTATCATCCTGCAAAGTCGTATTAGTTTTGCAGGAATACCAAATTCAGACATGGTGGAGTACAGGTGCTTCCTTATTGGGCTGTCGAAGGCGGCTTTGTAGTCGACAAAAAGATGGTGGGTGTCGACTTGTTTTTCTTGAGTCTTCTCCAAGATTTGTCGTAGCGTGAAAATCTGGTCGATGGTGGACTTTCCAGGTCTGAAGCCACACTGATAAGGTCCGATCAGTTTGTTTACAATGGGCTTCAATCTTTCACATAAAACGCTCGACAGGACCTTATATGCGATATTAAGAAGGCTTATCCCACGGTAATTGGCACAGATAGTGGGATCGCCTTTCTTGTGGATTGGGCAGAGCACACTGAAATTCCAATCGTTCGGAATGCATTCTTCTGACCATATTCTGCATAGAAGCTCGTGAATGCATTTAAGTAGAGCTTCGCCTCCATTCTTAAACAGCTCAGCAGGTAAGCCATCAGCTCCCGCGGCTTTGTTATTTTTAAGCCGAGCTATAGCTGTCAGAACTTCATCATAGTCGGGCAGCGGAACCTCAACGCTGTCATCCAAAATTGGGGTTTCCGGAATATCATCTCTATTGGCGGGATTGTTATCAGCGTCGCCATTTAGAAGCTTAGAGAATTGTTCCCTCCATAACGTCAGTGTACTCTGGACATCTGTCACTAGATTCCCGTTTTCATCCTTGCAGGAAGAGGCCCCGGTTTTAAAACCATCGGCAAGGCGTCTTATTTTTTCAAAAAATTTTCGGGCCTCATTCCTGTCACCATACATCTCAATCTTCTCCTGCTCGCGCTTTTCTGCCTCTCTTTTTTTCCGCCTGAAAATATGTCTCTCTTCCCTCCTCTTTTCTTTGTATCGCTCCTTAGCAGCGCGCGTTACAACCGACTGCAGGGTGGCTTTGTAGGCGGCGTCTTTCTCTGCAGTGGCGTCGCGACACTCCTGGTCGTACCACTGGTTTCGGCGAGGGCGTTGGTAGCCAATCACCTCTTCAGCAGCCGCACGCATGGAGTTGGAAATGTGTGCTCTGCGCGCATATATCATCGATTGGAGGAGTGCTTTGAAGCAGGAGTGAGAGTCGAGTGGCGAAAGCATCGGCTGTCTGTTTCGATTGCAGCTTGTCGACGTCTAGCTTTCTCTGTGTAGGGTTGCGTGTATTCTTAGCTGCGCACAGACGTGTACGAATCTTGGCTGCAACAAGATAGTGATCCGAGTCAATGTTTGCACCACGGATCGTGCGTACATCCAATACACTGGAAGAGTGCCTTCTGTCGATCAAAACGTGATCAATTTGATTTTTTGTTTTTTGATCAGGGGACATCCAGGTGGCTTTATGAATATTGAGATGCTTGAATCTAGTGCTACTTACGACCATGTTTTGTGCTGCGGCGAAGTCAATCAGCCTCATTCCGTTATCGGAGGTGTTGTCGTGGAGGCTGAACTTTCCGACTGTTGGAACAAAAATAATTTCCTTGCCCTCAATTACAACAGTTTGAGCCCTTGGGAAGGTCTTTTTTAAATAAGGTCCACTCTATAGTGCACTCATAGTGCTTAATAATATTTTTGGTTTTTATTTTTCAGATAAATAGAAAAGTCAAAATCTACAACACCGCCCATGCCTCTTTTCCCTGAGAGCGTCTCATTGAGCGCCATTTTGAATCAGATCAGCAATTTTTGATATAAAAAATATTTTTTTTTATGATGAATGAGTAATACAATGTACCTGAAAAATTTAAATATCGGTGTTTAATATTTTAAATTTTTAAAAAAATCCGAAAAATACTTTAAATTTTCGAGCGCTAGACCACCGGTCTTGCACCTAAAACAATTGGCATCTTGTGATAATTTTCAACCCATTCAATGAAACCTTGCTACTTTTGTTGTTTGAATAGCTAATGCACAACGCTTTTTACTACATTTCAATGGCGAATTGAGCCTGAGTTGGGTTTTCGTCAAGTTGACAAAATGGCGTTTCTAGCTCGATAGTGTTTCCATGCGCAACATTGGCCCCATTCAGCGGAAAATTTGCTACGAAGCTGTTTTACAACTTTCGGGCTGAATGGTATGTATCATAATGCGCTCAAACAATACGCTGCCCAAGCGGTCGCCATCTTAGGTATTGAAAAAATTGTATGCTACTTTGGTTGAGCTGCTTATGCTCTTTTTATTTTGACAGCTAAAAAAACATGGCTGCAAATTGTTAATTGTTGCTGAAGTTGTGCTGTGAAGTGAAAATAGATAATTATTAATTATTAGAAGATTATTCTATCATTTTTCAATAAAGCTTTTAATTAATGATTTCTAGTGTGAAGCGAATGCACAATTGTATAAACAAATTTTAGATGTTAAAAAAACAACGAATGGCGAACAACTGTTTGCCGTTTGACGTTTTGCAAAAAAACCCATTCAGCAGAAAGAATCACAATTTTTTTCCATTTTTTCTTAGTATAAATGTGTGCGTTCAGAAGGTACAAAATTTACTAAACATGTTGAGTCTTTAATCAGTATTAGTTTCCGCTACTTTGTGTGCCTGCTGAATGGTTTGTTACATTTTATGTCAGCGCAGTGACAGAAATAAAATAAAATAACAAATAATCAATAAAACCTCGTTCAACAGTTGAGTAGCTGTTTCAAATTCTGATTGCATCGAATCTAACTCAGTTAAATCTAAGAAGTTTCGTGGAGTTTTGTGGGTTTGACGAAATTCAAGTCAACTCGCGTTTCCATGGTAAGTTAATCAACTCCGACTTAACTCGCTATAGAAACGTAGTATTTGATCGATAATTGTGATCTGCTGCATGATAGTTTCACGCATTCACAATAGAATATGTAGGATAGCTAATGCACAATCTCTTTAATAAATTCCTGTCATCTGCTGCAACATAGCTTCAGTTAATACTTAATATTGAATGAATTACATCATTGCTAATATGAAGTGTTTTGGTGTAGTGGTTAGTGTGTGTAGAACTCTCGATCAAGAGGGTGGGGGTTCAATTCTCACTGCTTACTTGCGAAACAATATTTTTAATTTTATTTACTCTTGTTGTAACAGACGCAAGTAAAAAAAAAACAACAACAATTCTAAGAAAAAGGTGTATGGGAAAAAGTGTCGTTTTTCAGATTTCACTCAAGCAAATCACAAAACGAGGCGTTAAAAGCTTCGCTTCAAAAATTACAAATTAAGTAAGTTTAAAAAAGGCTAACATCATCTCAAATATCGTATTTTTAAAGTCACATTTAACAATTTTAGTTGTTCGGACGTTACGTGTTGGACGTCTCTAATTTTTCCATTGCAAGTCAATTGGATAATTTAGTAATTAGGTAGTTAAGTAACTATGTAATTTAGTAATAAAAACAAAATTAAATATATTTTAATTTCCTTGCTTCAAACATTTTTTCATTATCTTTAGCCAATTCCTTCAATTTTTACTAAAAAAAAATTAGATTACGAAAAATCTACGAAAAAAAAACTACATTTGTGAAACAGTGCAGACAATTTGATAATCATGGTATAAGAATTTATTTTTAAATGATGTTGATGTTGGTTTTTCTGCAAAACCGAGCAGCTTTCGCAACCTCAAATAAGTTAACTGGAATCTTTACTTAAAAATAGAGCTCTCAACTGGACCATTCAGTCATCCCTATTGTAAACAATCGCTAGACTACCTAGTGGACAGTCTAACAAATTCCATTAACAAAGCTCTCGTTACCGCTTGTCCGTTAAAACATCAAGGGGGAAGCAAAAGCCACCCTGGTGGAACAAAGGAATCGAGGAGCTCCTTAATAAGTCCAGAAAACTCTTTAATAAGGCAAATGTCACTAGATCGTCGGATTCGTGGACGAACTATTAAGTGACTCTAAAAGAATACAAGAATGAATTGAGAAAAGCACAAAAACAAGCCTGGAGGATATTGTGTGAAAAAGTAACACAAGCCTCTGAGGCATCAAGGCTTAGGAAAACTCTAGCTACGGTTTCCTGTAATCCAAGCTTCTTGAAAAAGAAAAATGGTGCTTGGACTACCACAGCAGTGCGGAATCCCTGAATGCTTTGGTAAAAACTCACTTTCCGAGATATTCATAGATATGTAATACTCCAATTCAGGAAGATCAGTTACCATCTGTGAACAGAGGCCGAATTCTGAAAATCGCCTAGCTAAAGCTAAATCTCTATCGCTTAAATGCTAAAAAAATGCTTCGTTCAATTCCTTAGCGATTTCACTAAAATGCGATTCTAAGTTTCAAATCACCTAGCTAAAAATGTTGCTTCTACTACTCGCCACAGGAAGCGTTGTTTTAGCGATTCTTATGTCAAAAAATTGATTTGGTTATGGCTGTGTGCCATTTAGAAACTTTTCACTATTGGTTCTATAGGAAAGAAAATGTTGAGTTGAAAAAAATTTCTATTTATAAATTTTCTGGCAAATGAAACCTGAAAATGTTATCCAGAAATTTTGACGTCTTCTCAGCGAATGAACGAGTTTTTAAGACGTTTTTGACTGCCACTACTACTAGAAATTATTTTTGTATTCAAAATGATATGAGCTACAAGGAATGTAACTGTTTTAAGTAAAATAACTTATAAAACCAAAACTTGTGTAAACATTAAAAATTTGTAAAAAAATTCATGTTTTTACTCACAAAATTCAATTCACAATTTTTATTCATGATTATTTTGTTGTATGTATTTTATCTAATTAGCTTAGAGATGGAATAAATTGAAAACATGTTTTAAAATTATATGTTTAGATTTTATTCCACTTATAAAATATACTGTAGTAAAAAAAGTATCAGTGTTAAAGTTTTCTTGTCAACTGGACCTAAAAATCCTTAACCTAAACTATACGCGAGGATAAAAATCGCACTATACCTAAAGGTTGCCATACCCGAAATACACTTACTGCCAAATTTTGAGCTCAATCGACTGTAATACGAAAGAAAATATTGACTTATACTCAGTCGATCAAGCAGCTAACCATAAAACATCCTTGAACACGGATATTCAATGTATTAGTTTTGCAAGTCGAATGCAGTAAAGAAAAAACTTAATACATTGCGTATATCAGATGTAATGAACTTCCAAATTTAACATAAATATTTATTTTAAACTCTTCAGCTCCTAAGACTGGCCTAGTTTTAAAATTATTAAAAAAGAATTGTAGTAATTTTTATTGACACTAAAATAAATTAAAGACGACTGAAGTGACTCCATGCTTTTTAATTGCTCCTCAAGCCTGCATTTTTAGCCTAAAAATATATATTTTCTAAATATTAAAAGCAAAGCACAATCCTTTTTTTTATACAGAAACATAAATAAAACTACTTTTTTCAGAAAACATACACAGCAAAACACTGATACTAATAATTTTGTAAGGGTCATCATTTTGCTTCACTCAAAATTCTTGTGCCGGTTGTCAAAATTTCTACTAGTCCCCCCCGGGTCTACATGAAGTTTTGACAATAAAACTCACCTCACTGATATCAAAAATTCTACTTCCGACTGTGAAAAATTCATAATCCGATTGAGTGTACTTGCCAGTGCAGTTGAGGACTTCTGCACTTTACAAAATCAAAATACACGTGCGTCAAAAATCTGCACAAGTGCTTTTCTACTGCAGCCTAAAACTTGAAGATTTGACCAGTTGTGCACTTGTGTGCATTGAAAAATTTTACAGCTTGGAAAAATAGGTTAGTGGTTTATTCACGAAAACCTAACTGCACAATTCCTCAACTGCACAGGCAAATGCACTGAAACGTGAATACCCCTAATATTAATACAACTGATAAATACAAACAGCAAGTTTTCGGAAAAGTGCTTTAAATTGGTATATTTTTTTTGGAAAACATTCAAAAGAGACAAAGCATTAATTTTTCTTAATATATATATCAAAAATTACAATTTTAATTGAAAAATCTTTTAATTTTTAATTTAGCGTCAACAAAATATTGGACTCTAAAATTATAGCTAAAAATAAAATTAGAGTTTCTATAAATCTCTAAAAAAAATTTTAGAATCGCAGCAATCGCTAAAAATTTAGCTATGGCAGCTTTAATTTTATTCTTCGTTAAAAGCTCGTTCAGTCTCTAAATTTTTAGCATGAAAATAAACGATGGAGTTTTTCAGAATAGCAATATCGCTAAAAACTATAAATTTAGCTTAAGCGGTGGAGATTTAGCTTTAGCGTTTTTCAGAATCCGCCCTCAGATCCCTAAAAATACACAAACAAAGCTCGAATAGGCCATCAATAGCTTCAAATCGTTTAAGTCACCAGGACCTGCTAGTATAACTCCCATTAAAATTCAGAAGTCGTACAGCATCATAAAAGAGCAGCTTTTGTTGATCAACCAAAGCTGCCTTGACCTAAATCACATTCCCAAACGTTGGCGTAATGTGAAGGTAATACCTAAGACAGGTAAAAGCTCACACGTAAACCCAAAAGACCTTCGACCAATTAGTCTCTCATCTTTTCTTCTAAAAATTCTCGAGAGATTAATCGGCATTCACTTGATACCTTAAAAAAAAAAGAAAAAAGCCTTTGTCAACAGCACAACATGCTTATACCAAAGGCAAATCCGTAGAAACAGCTTTCCACTCCATAGTTTCTATCATTGAAAAATTCCTCTATCAGAAGGAATATACGATGATAGCTTTTATTGGTATAGAAGGGGCCTTTAATAACGGCCAAGCAATAGCCATCACTAATGCGTTAACGGAGCTTGGGGTGGATGCCGCGCTGATAGCACTAATAAATCAAATGCTGGTAGGCAGGATTATTAGTGCAAATTTTGGTGAAACATGCACGCTTATGAGACATGCATGCTAAGATCGATTCCAAGGGGAACCCCTCCGGGAGGAGTTCTTTGGCCTCTACTCTGGAATTTAGCAGTAAATAGACTGTTAGTAAAACTGGAACTAGAGGGGTGCAGGGTGATGTCTTATGCCGATGACGTTGCTATTGTTACCTCTGGAAAATACATATCTACTCTTCGAGCTATTATATAAAATTGCCTAAATACTTTAGTCAACTGGGCTATCAGCTGTAGGCTCAGCGTTAACCCAAACAAAATTGAATTAGTGGTTTTCACCAGAAAACACAATTTGCCTTTAATTAGTCCTCTTAAGCTTGGAAACACAAGCCTTAACTTCTCAGATCAAGCAAAAACCCTGGGCCTTATACTATATAGAAAACTAAACTGGAAGCCCAATTTGCTCGAGAGAGCTAAAAAGCGAATATTGCCCTGTACTCATGCAAAAAGGTGGTAGCTAGAAAATGGGGCTAACAACCAAGTGTTATTCACTGGCTATATGCAGCAGTGGTAAGGCCAATCTTGCTATATAGTGCTATTGTCTGGTGGCATGCACTCGTAAAAAAGGCTCACCTAAACTTTCTCCGTTAATTTTAAGGATCAGTGGAACTGTGCATCAGTGGAGCCCTAAGAACCACTCCGACAGACGCATTAGACACAATGCTCCATTTTACACCACTTGACATCCTAGCTAAACAGATGGCCGCTAATACAGCCATCCGCCTAGAAGCCACCTCCCAGTGAAAAAAAGGTACACTAAGACATTCTTGCATTAGAAAATTTCTCTCTCCCATACCTAGGTCCATGGACTACATCACACAAAAACTGTCCTTTGAAAGAAAGTTCGATGTATCCATTTCCTTTCCAGAAGAGAGGTAATTAGGAAACCGTTGACTACACAATGTCATTGAGATTTTTACTGATGGATCAAAACAAGATGGCAAAGTACGTGGAGGAGTCTACTCAGGAGCATTTGACATTAATTTAGCCTTTAGGCTTCCTGACTATTACGGCGTATCGACAAATTTAGATCGTAATCTCAGAGGTCTCAAAAATTGCATATGGTAGTCAAGATCTCCCAAAAAAAATGTTATGAAAATATAAGGATGTCTTCCTCTCCCGCAAGGAAAAAGTTGTTTTTTAATAAAAACAGTAAAAAATCACGATCTCAAAATGCTTTGATTTTTGTAAGAAAAACTACATATGTCTTTAAGTTCTGCCAAATACAATACCACTCTCGATTTTTACCCACAAGGTCCTGTGTGATGGATATTCGAATCTAAAGGTACACATGACATAGCACAGAACTTTTAATTGTTATCTGATTGTCTAAATTTTGGCGATATTGATTATAGTGTTGACGTTTTGCTTAAATTTGGCAAATTAATAATTTGCATATTTTTTTGCATAGGCATTTTCTTATTTTTGAGAAATGTATGAATACAATTTTTTAACTTTTTTAAATAAGTGAATATAAGGTTTTATGTCTCGGGCATTAGAAGCAGTACCGGAGACAATTTCCTTAACTAAGATTCTTCAAATATTTCTGAACAACACCCTGTCCAAGAACATCAATTTACAACACCAGGTTAAGACCACGATTTTTTCTCCTATTTCGACTTTTTTAAAAAGTTGTCTTCCTGGCATTAATTTTATTATTTCGTTAAAACATTTTGAATTGCTGAGGTTGTCATTCAATGGGTCTCAATTGACTTAATAATTGTTGTTAAGAAGTGCTGTAATGAAATAATAACTATTATATAAAAGGAGACTCATGAATTTGATCCAGAATAAGCTCGGTAACCGCTGAACCGATTTTGATAATTCTTTTTTTATTCGATTTCTATGATAATATAGATTGTTATAGCTTACCAAGGTTTTCAAAAAATGTATTCTTTAGTTATTGCAAAATCACGCATTTTATTTGATGTCTAAATTCAACCAGCAGTACAATATAACAGCAAGCTTTTCTCTATTTCACTGATAACCTTCAGCATGTTTATGTGGGATTTAAAATAATGTTAACAAAGTTGAGAGCGTGCAGAGATTTTTCTCTCTGAGCGAAAACTTCATATGAAAAAAACTTTCAAAACATTCTGAAGGTGATCAGTGAATCCAGCTTTACTTTCAGTTAGATTCATGCTTTCATACAGTGATAATTAATTTTCTTTGTTAATGTTTTGAGGGAAGTTGCCAGAATTTAGTTCTAAGCATTAATTATATGTTGCAGCCTTGCCAGCCAGCTTTTCCCCACTTGAGATTGTGTTAGTCTATCTATACGAATATATAAAAGAGTTGTGACACTGCACGGATGTTTGACAATCACGCAAGAACCACTGAACAGATTAACACGATATAGGTATCAAACGATTTGTTATTCCAACTTTATCGTAATATGCTGTTAGATTTGCCACGTCTACTTTCCATGCCCACTTTTTGCAGAAAATGCTATAATTCAGACGATTTTGGTCGTATGAGAGACTAGAATTTGGTATACTACGTTGTATGGTTACTTTCGCTAACTTTACTAAAAATGGGCATGACCCACTTTAGTTAAGTCCACTTTTCGGGGGATAAACTTGGAGTTAAGCAAAGCGCACTAGGTTTAAGCTCAATTAAGCTGAAATTCCGGTATTCTATTGTTTCGAGTATGAGATGGTTTAAGTGAAAAAATTTTGCCACTCCCCCATTACCGCCCAAAATTAATCAAAAATGTTATACTTCGAACGGTTTTGGTTGTATTAGACTAAAATTTGTTAATTTAGTTCATACGGCTACTTTCGGCAACTGTACTAAATATGGCGAATATATAAACTTTTTTTCGAATAGCATGAAAATTAGTATATAGCAGTAAGGTGGTCTGCGGCAGGGCAACGTCTGCCGGGCAATACTATACATTAATAAGTATACATTAAAAAGTATATATCAAAAAATTCTGATCGTCATGCATTGATGTTTCAAACGGAAACGTCTGGCATGTGTTTTGTTCGAAGGTCAATTTACACTTTTACAAATTCACAAAACGATCATAAAAAATTTATTGAATTGGGTCAGGACAAATGCTACTATAAAGTTAACTATGAATATATAGATAAGAAAATAGAATAAAACATAGATGTATGTATATAACTTTGAAATAGTTTGAAATATTTAATATATTTTTCACAGAATTATTTTTTAAGCTATATTTGAATATTGTTTTTCACATAAATTAGTTTTTAAGCTGTAACACATTGCAAAAAATATAACAATATTTTAAGCAAATAAGTTTTCATCAAAAAATCATAGGGGTGGGGGCAGGGGTAGGTGGCCCATGATTTTAATGATTGAAACTGTTTGTGTCAAAATAGACAAATTTTTGCGGGTAAATTATGTTACATGAAAGAATAAGGAAAATGAAAATTAAAAAAAAAAATTTAAATTAAAAAAATATGTACAACAAAAGCAACTCTTGGCCTATTGTTTAGTACAAGCTGGATATTTTAGAGGTTTTTTGAAACAATATAAAACATTGAATTGGTGAGGAAACGGTAAACCTTTTCTCATTTTCCCAATTTACTTAATTGAACTTTCAAACAAAAAAAAAATTGGATGAAAATCGATTTGTAAATTGCGGAAATGTTTGCTTGCTAAGCCAAAAATGAAATTTCTAACGTTTTTTTCTCATTCTGAGGCTTATGAGTTACACTGAGAAAAATCTATAGTTTTATAATAACAGGTTTTTTTAAAACATACCTAATATCCGTCCAAAATATTTCCGAAAAGATGTGAAAATTACCGTTAATTTATTAATCAACGACTTGATTCCATACAAAAATGCATTGTTATGCATTGAGAAAGTCCATAGTTTTTGAGATATTGCCAAAAGTTTGATGTCATTATATTGGTGTTTTTTTTAAATTTAAGAAGAATTGTTGTTTGGCCGAAGCCCAATAACAACAATTAATAACTGAAGAAGGCGGATTTACTACAACAATTTAAGAAGAATATTTTTATTTTCAGAATATATATAAAAAAGTACATTTTTGATTATAAATTTTAATAATTTTTTACGCAATTTTTTTTATAACGCTGTTATGCAGGATTTTTTCAAAAGTAAAAAAAAAGAAAGCCAGATAAATTTTTGTCATCGTAACAAATACTGTTAAAATAAGTTATTAAAATTAAATAAAGAAATTTCTTAATATATATATATACCATTTTTTCACAATTAAACAAAACGAACACAATAATTTTTATATTTTGAATTTGTTTTAATACAACTAAATACTTTCATTTTAAGATTTCCAGCTGTTTTAAAAAAGATATCTTTAGAATAGGTTTCGTTAAAAAATATTTGCAGAATCCCAATTGAGGAAATTATCTTCGGTACCACTTCTGGTGCCTGAGATATAAAACCTTATATTAATTTTTTTTAAAAAGTACACAAATGAAACCATTTTGAGATCGTGATTTTTTAACTGTTTTTCTCAAAAAACAACTTTGTCCTTGCGGGAGAGGAAGAGATCCGGGAGATCTTAACCTCCCTATGCCAATTTTGAGACCTCTTAGAATGTTAAATTCGAAAAATATTGTAATTCGATACGCCCTACTGACCATTGCAGTGCATTTTAAGCTGAAATCGCTGCTATATATGAAGCGTTAACTTGGCTTCAGGTGAATGAGATATCTTCCATGGATATTGCATACTATCTGATAGTCAAGCCGCTTTGAAAGCCCTAAGAACTATTTAAATATCATCTCAATGTTATTCTTAACTCTACAAACAGAACTAAATTGTTCTCAACTCTAAACGAGATGGCAGAGCAGATCAAAATCATTTAATGCTGGATTCCTGGACATAAGGATATTTTAGGTAACTGAACAAGAGATGAACTCGCTTGTACAGGTACTACCAAACAATTATCTATAGATAAGCCTTGGTATTCCTCTCACCACATTCAAACTTCTAACACATGAATTATCCGGTATCACAACCAACAACAGAAGGTCAGCAGGTAACACGTGTAATATAACGTGGAAAATATGGCCCAAACTTAACCCGTAGCGTTCAAAAGATCTCATTTCTGTCAGAAGAGACCACATCAGCACCATGGTAGGGATGCTAACAGGGCACTGCCTTGCTAGCAGACACGCTCAAAAATTGAACATACCCCACAACGATTTCTGCAGAGGCTGTGGAGTTGAGGAGGAGGAAGAATCTACAGTACATTTCCTCTACACTTGCCAGCGCTGGCTCAGAATGCTTCCTCCACTTAGGCAACTGCTTCTTTAATGACCTTGACGCACTCTCGGGATCCTAGGCTTAGTAAACAGCTCAAACTGGTTTAAAAAGAGATAGGAAAAATTAACCCTTGGTATCACAATGGGCCTCATTGGCGTAAGTGTGTCTCGTTTGAGACAGCCACACTAACCTAACATAACCATGTGTAAATTGCTTAAATTAATCAAAAAATTAAAATGCTTCCCTTAGATAATATCATAAAATAACACGTTTTTAATAAAATTAACTTGTTGGTCACTGTTGACTTTCCTATGGATTTGCCCATATGTCAAAATCATATGTAACGTAAACAGTGGGTTGTTGGTCACAGCTGGATCACTCAAGACTTCTAAAGAGGAAATATAGCTATTTCCGAAACAGACTGTCTAGTCTGCTGTGTGGTTGACTTCATATAGCGTTGTTGTTGAACTAAAGCTCATAAAATTATAAGCTTGTTAAAGAAATCAGTTTAAACATAAATTTAGCCAGATAAATACATTGAATGAAGTGAATTGTTTTAAGACTTAAATTAATTGTTAGAAACAAGCATCTGTCTTGCAGCTTCGATGTTCTTCGCAAAAAATACTGCCGAAAATTCATATTTGGCTTCATGTGAATATGGTTTACTTCGTGAGTGAAAATTTATTTTGTCAAACGTTACGGTGCAATCAAAAATGTTTTATTACTTTTTTGTTTGTTTTATTAGCAAGTGCTCAGTAAACTTTATGTTGGTTTCCTGTTGAAGAACGTAATGGATTTTCTCAGTTCGGTTGTATTTATTATTATTATTATTATAACGTTTTTTGTAGGAAAAAAATCTCTTCTTATTTTTCAACTCTTTTTTTGTCTCTTCTCATAACAATTAAAATTATTCATACGATACGGTTTCCCAAACATACGTACATGTACTTTTGTCAATGTTTCAGAACATAAGCTTTCATTAATATTTAAGTATTGCTACACAAGCAAAGCTGGAAACAAACATTAAATTAGTAAAATTAATGTAAACACATAAATATATATATGTGTATAACAACTTTTCATGTGCACTCAAATGTTTGCATGTGCATACATAACAAGTCTTCTGAGAAATAAGACGTGGCCTTTTTGTTTAGAACGTGTTGCTAGCATGCTTTTTGTCATAAAGCTAGCTATACAGTTACGTTGAGTAAATATTTTGTAAATAAGCTCAACAGGTTTTGCTGGAATGCTGAGCTCGAAGAATTCAAACCTTTTTAACAGACTTCATTGGTAGTAAAAAAATTGTTAGAATTTAAAACAAAAACTTACGCCAGGTAAGTTAGTAAAAAAAACCAGTAGAAAAAGTAAATTTTTTTAAAAAAATATTTTTTTTTTCTTGCTATGTTTTCAACAAATTTTACAAGATTTCTGTGAATGTTACTAGAGTAACAATTAAAAAAAAAAAAACAAAACAAAAAGCAAGTTATTTTTCACATTTTCAAAAACAAACAAGTTAAATGTATAAAGCTTATTTTGCGTTCATTGAATTAAGTAACGATGACTAATTAAATAAGATCAAATATATACAATTTTATTTATTACATATTAAGCGTATTAAAAATTTGTTACAGCAGAAATTTATCTAAATTCCATATTAATTACTATAAGAAGCTTAAGAAAAATCTTACTACTTTAAATTATGTTTACAATGTTTGTAAATACATTCATATTAACATACACAGATATCTGCTGAGATATGCATAACAATAAACATATTTCTACACGGAAAAAAAGGCACAGAACTAAATAATTTGCTTCTTCACTTTGCAGATCTACAACAAACAGAATTAGTTGCTAAAGAACATCTTCATAGTTCAGTTGTATTACATGTATGCACAATTTAAGCAAAACATGATTCTAAAGTCAGTAAATTTTTCAAAAAGTCTTGTTTTTACCATGCATATTTAAAGCCAAGCTTTTTATGGCTGGTTCTGTTGATTTGCTTGCAAGAAAATTTCAAAAATCAATAAATTTTTGCGACCAGGTTTTCTTAAACGTTTTTTTTTTTTTTGCTTACTTTATAAATTTGTTGCTTGTAGAAATTTGTCTATTCCAGCAGCAAAATTATAATTGCAAAAATATCTCGCCGCTACCTCTCAATCGCCAGGCGGCATTCTTACCCATTACTCCACGCAGGCACATTGCGTTTGTTTGTTGATAAGCTTAAAAGAATTAATATCCTTGCCTTGCCTGATGAATAAAATTTCGTTTAAGACCAAGACATAAGCCAAGGCACACCACATATATGTTAGAAGGCACGTTACGAATCTGGTTTACACGTTATAAACGATGATAGCGTTAAAAATATATGAAAATCCCCAGTGACCAATTAATTTAGGGGTACGAAAAATATGGCATGCTAGTAGTTCTATTATTGGTGTCAATATACCTTCCATCCCAGCTAGCACAGATTTCGATTTGTAACAAAAATATGATATAAGTTGGCAGTATTACAGTTTCTTAAAACAAATTTAGTCACAAAAGGGTTGTATTAAAGTTTCAAATAAGAAATTTATAACAAGTCACTAATTTTGCTGCAAATCATTTAAACTACGGTGTTAATTATGTTACGAATAAATGCACTTGTTTTAAAAATTTTAAAACTTGTTTTTAAAGTTTTGAATAAATAAGTAATTTTTTACGTTAAATTAACATTATAACAACATTTCTTTTTGTAGCACCTTTAAAATGTGTGTGTATTGTTATTGTAACAAATACAGTTGCTTTATGTTTTTATTAAGTTATATCAATGTCACAACAACTAAATGTTCAGAAATTTGGTTTGAAGATGTTTTTATTAAGTTATAGGGAAGTCACTACAACTAAATTATTCTAATTTTGCTGTGACGCACTAAAATGCCATAAGCAAAATATAAATATTATTGTTCACAAAAAATTCTGCTTTGCTTGTCAATTTCTTTGTGTAGGCTTCTACTACCATTGAATCCATTTTTGTTTTATTTCAGCATTCAAGGAGACTACTAAATTTAACAAATTTTTTGTAGAATGGCAATGAATCATTGTGAAATTATGAGAATTTATTTTGTTGCAGGAAGGTTGAAATTAAGTTTTTATTCAGTTACAAGAATGTTGGAAATAGTCATTGAAACTTTATGCTGTATTGAGGTTATTATTCAGTTGCTACAACCTTAGGAAACATTATTAAAACTCTAAAAATGTAGTTAGGAAAAATTACGTTGATGTGAGGTTTTATTAAGTTGCAAGAGCATTGAAAATAATTATTGCAAGCTTGTGCTGCATTAAGGTTATTTATTATTCAGTTGATGCAAGTTTAAAAAAAAAATTGTAACTTATAAAATTTTGCTTTATATAAGAAGTATGTATTGAGGTTAATATTCTGTTGCAATAACTTTAGCAAAAATCATTGCAACTTACATAATCTAATAAGTTACATGAACGTTGTATCGTAGTTATAATTCAGTTGCAAGAAGTTTTGAATAAAATTCTTGTAAGTAAATGCTGCATTAAGATTATTATTCAGTTGCAACAACTTTAAAAAAAATATTTGTAGCTTTTGATATTTAGTTAGTTGCAATAACTATGTATTGAGGTTATTATTCAGTTGCGAGAATTTTGAAAAAAAGTGCCTGAAAACTTCATACTCGATTATGAAATCGAAGTTAAATAAGATTTTCTTTAGTATTTATTATTTTCTTTTAGAATTTTTATTGCAATATGACACTAAGAACTTAAAAAATATATTTAGATGTATATTAAACATTATTACGCCAAAATTAAAAACTCGAAGTATTTCTTTTATCCAAATTATTTAAAAAAATTTTATTTTTGGGGTGGCGCGTGAGTTTTCTAGAGGTAAAACACAAACATTCATCGACAAAATGGCCTTTGTTGTAAAATTTTAGTTAATAATTCTTCATATTTTCAAGTTAATTTCACATGTTTTTATAACATTCCAATTTGTCTTTGACCTTTAAAATACACTCCAAAAAATTATCACTGCTTTAATGAAAATTATATTAAGGAAATGTGTATGCAAAACATTTTAAATTTTTTTGGAACTTTTTTTTTTCAATCAGGAATATTTATGTCATCAGTACTCCTTACTTGTTAAAAAATTTGTCATTATATTAAAAAATAACAAATAATTATTATTTGTTACATTCACGATATTTAACTTGAATTTTACCTGCAACTTAAGTTTGTATCAACAACACATTGATAACACTATTATAACACTTTTTTGGCCTAATTTAAACCTAATATGATGCAAAATAAGCGCAAAATATCTGCTTTTCCAGTTGTAGTTACGTTACAATAACAATTTATATCTGTATTGGCCTCTTTTTTGCTACACTTTTACAACCTTTTTGTGCTAGCTGGGATTTTCGCTGTGTTTATGAGTACTTCTGTGAGTTATGCCTTTAAAAAGTTCTGAGTCTTTTCATATAATTTTATATGAAAATTTTTTCAAATATTGTAAATGTACAGAAAAATTTATAAAAAAAAATCCTAATTTAAAAAACTATTTTATTAATATAATTAATTAATATAAAAAAATATTTTTTTACATTACATATTATTTGAAAATATTTATTTGAAAAATTCTTAGTATCTTCTTCTTTTTTGTATTAACAAATTTTTAAAAATATTATCAGGATAAATTTAATAAACAAAAAAATGTGTAGAAAAAAAAAATATCTAATTTGATGCGTTGGATGCAAGAAGGGCATTAAAGGTAAACACAGTTAATATTTTTTTTTTCCAGTACTGGCTCAGACTGGCTCAAGAAATTCGTTTGTTAACTCGCTTCCGTCGTTTGTTTCCTTTTCAAACGTTAATATCTTTTTGAGCCAATATACATACATGAAAGCATTAGGAACAAAATATTCTTAATTTTTTCTGAGCTCAGACAACAACGTTGAACTGGTAATACATTTAAATCTTTCATATTACATTATATTGTCTAAACATCCGATTATCGCTTGACTACTTTCATTCATTCAGATTTAGATCAAGTCGATGTCTTAATAAAAGTAATGTCGACATTTTAATGTAAGATGTTTCTTACCTGGGTCTGCTGTTTTGAGGGTATAATGTAATATCAACAACACCAAAAATCCATGAGCACTACCTTTTTTAATCAATTTCCCCACCTATTAGTTACAATTTTTTGGGGATATTATGGGTATCTTTAAATATAAAATTCTTCCATGAATTAAATTGTGAGCTTAAGATCAAGTAAGTTTTTAAAGAATTCAACAACAATAACAACAACTTTGTATAGAGTCAATCACTTAGCTGACTAGACAGTCTGTTTCGGAAACCGCTACATTTTCGTCTTCAGTAGTCTTTGAGTGATTAAGCTGTGATCAACTCACTGTTTAAACTATTAAGGGAAGGTTCTCCTGGATTTTTTTGAAAAAATCGATTTTTTTACATAAAATGAAAGTTATATATATGTAGAATGTTTGTGCCAAGGGATATTTCAATACGACGCGTATTTCTCGAGCTAGAGCGTGTCAAACGTACCCATGTCACGCGCGCGTACCAACTTTCTAAAAACTTTAAACGCGTTTTTCTCGGAACCATGTTTTCTAATCTAACGGACAGCACAGGGCTTGTTCTATTGATCCGATTTGCTTCATTCAAAGAATGTTTGAAAATATATACTTTTTTGTACGCCTGGAACCTAACATTGGCATAAAAAATTGTTTATTTATAATTTTTAAACGAGATCTAAGTAAAAAAAAGCAAAAAATTTCAATTTTTTTTTTAAAGCCCATAAAATTGGTTTTTTTTACCAAACTTAATTGAAGTAAGGTTCCAGGCATATGAAATGTTATCAATTTTAATAAATTTTATACATTTCTCATTTCAGTTCACTACCTGAGGCCCCACACTGTCCGCGGGAGGTCGATGTTTTGCGGGCAGAGGTCGACGAGATCCGCCATTTTCAAGCCGCCATTTTGAATTTTTCAAATATCTTTTTTTTTTTACTCGTCAATAAACCACGAATCAAAGTTCAAAAGTATAAGTTCGTATGTCTTTTCATTTTCCCACAAACCATTCTCAAATTTTGCTTGTTTTTCGGCCAAATCCAAAAAAATCCAGGAGAACCCTCCCTTAAATGAGTGCGCAGATTTTGGAATTCATTCTTTTGAATTATATGGCTGCTAATCATATGACATTTCAAAGCAGTAGGCTATTTTTAGATCACCGCCATCAACTCTATCAAGGTTACCATCTGTTCTAGTTGCTTCTTTATTTATTTCAATATTCATTGGTGTTCGATAGTTTTTAGAAATGCACCATAGAAATGAAACAAGTTTTTTGCTTCGCCAGAAGCTAGTGTTATAACTGAAAGGTGGCTGTTTTTGCAACCAAATGTTCAATTACACATGACTTTGACCGAAATCGATCAATTATTAGATTATTTAATCAATTTGACATTAATTAAACTTATTTGGCCGTGCTCCGCCAAAGTTAGTTAATTAGTTAATTACATGAATAAAATTGTGAGCTTTTTGAACTTATTTGATCTATAGCTTACAATTTAATTCATGTAATAATTTCATAGATCATAAAACTAATTAAATAAAATTCTTCTGTACATGTCTTTGTTACTGAACTACTCCTAAATTGCTGGACCGATTTTGATGAAATTTGGTGTGTGTGCAGCTAGGTCTGTAGATGGTTTTTTTACAGTTTGAACCGGTAGGTGGCGCTGTTGCTGCTGTGGCAGTGTTTAAAGGGATATTCGAGAGAAAAAATACAAAATGAATACAAATAAACAAAAAAAAATTTTTAATTCTTATAATAGTAAGGCTTCATTTTTCGATCGAATAAAACGTTTTCAAATTTTTACGATAGAAACTTACAATAAACCCTACATTTATGCATACCATATCAAAGAACATTAAAAAGGACATTTTTGGTTTTGAAAATTTTTTCAACAACAAACATTTTTACCAAAGTTTTTTGCGAAATAAAGAAATTCGTTAAGGTTTTTTTTTTAATTATAAAAATTAGAAGGGAAACGAAAATTAAACAGATTGAATCACGATTGGACGGACGGTTAGTGTAAATTTCAAAAAAAAAAAACAAATTAATGCAATCCTTAGTAACATGACCGAGTTATTCACTTTCAAAGCCAGCACTTTCATTTTCGATTGATTTTTTTTTTCTATTTCACCAAAAAATAAAATTAGTACTAAAAACTTTTGTGTGCTTCAGGTACGAAAGTGTTTGTGGTGTCAATTTCTTGGAAATTTTTAGCAAATTGCATGTTCCTATATACAACGAAATTTTTCTTATAAAAGACCAAACCAAGAATGTTACTTACCAGAAAGGTATGCAATTACCAAATCGCAATAATATAACTTTGAAAATTATTGCAAGGCAGATTAGTTACCTTAAACATTTAAGATGTTTAATGAATCTGAGGACCTTAGTATGTTTGGCTATGACAAAAACGTTAAAAATTTGGGGTTAAGATATATAACTTCTCGATTAACACCGGGTATATCAGCTAGTATTTTATACATTTCTGGGTCGGATAAAAATCGAACTCGTCTTATTCATGTATAGTACCCACTTCTAGCAACTAATAATTAGGCAACACTGTCAAATAGCTGTGAAAATTGCTCTAATATTGAGATTTTGTCACACTTCCATATTACATGAAAAACATTTGGGTGCAAAAAGGGTGAGTTGCTGCTTCCCTTTTTGCATAAAACGAAAATTAAGTTCTTCGTATTTATTGTGGTATAATCATTATCTGCTATTAATGAAAAAGGGGAGAAAAAGGCTCTCACGCCCTTTTTGCACCCAATGCATCAATTATGAAAAAACATTCTGTCCGAGCTGGGGCTTTCACCGTGGCTCTCAATCTTATGGGCCACGTGCTATTCCATTAGATACGGCCATCTTGCCATCACATATTTCCTCATATTTGGTAATTGATCGTCAAAGAGTTATTGCTTCCTCTATGGCAGTGACTTCCACTTGAAATTAACTGCAGTGGTCCTTGAGCCCGTAAGCTGAATTAATGTTTAGTGTTACTTTGATCCATTAGTACATTTCTCAATGGCATTATTGGGCAAGAGGTTTTCTGCTTCTCAATCATGACGTTATGTATAAAACCGAAAACTAATTAACCCGAATCAGCCCAGTGTTACCATATGGTCACACACACAACAAGCCTAGCAAATTCCTAGGACCTACGTACAGTCAGTCTGGTTAGAGCGTAATCGGCAACATTTTTCGTGGTTTACCGTTACGCGTGAACGAAGTATGCAAAAATTGAGAGGAGAAATTGCTTCATTACGCAATATATCAAACAGTTTAATTACATTTGTGGTTTCCAGTGGAAGTGTAAAATATTGTTATGAGTTCTGCATTTGAAAAGCGGTTTAAAGCAGTGTTTCTGTGTTTGCACTCAAAAGGACCGAAAATGTCTCGTTTATCGGCAGCAATATATATGAAAAAATCAAAAGCGTTTGTGACAAAGTGGGTTAATCGCTATATGTGTGAAAAAAATGTCGATGACTACCCTGGGCGTGGAACAAAAAAGAAGACCTCAGATAATGATGATAAGAAAGTCCTCCACGTCTTCGAGAAAAATCCTGGACTCTCATTGCGTAAAGGTGCGGCAATTTTGCAAGAAAAGGGAGTAAATTTGTCCAAAGATGCTGTCCGTGCAGAACGTTTGCGAGCAAATGACTTTAAATATCGCAGTTCTTTAAAAAAGCCCTTACTTACACCAGTTCATATGCAAAAAAGACTCACTTGGGCGACTGCAAACAAGGATCGTGATTGGAGCAATGTAATATTTAAGGATGAATCTTCTTTTTGAACCGGAGGTTTCATTAGTCGATCGTGGTGTACTGGAGCGAATAGATTAGTTCAGCGAACTGTCAAACACCCAGTTAAAGTTCATGTCTGGGGATGCTTTTCAGAACGGGGTTTTGGACACCTTAACATATTCACTGCCAATTTGAACGCTGAACTAATGACGAAAATATACAAGAAATCACTGTTACCATCAGCTGATTCAATGTTTAAAAGGAGAGGAGTATCCTGGATATTGCAAGAAGACAACGACCCCAAACATCGAAGTCGTTTGTGCAAAGCGTGGAAAGAGCAAAATGGGGTCGAATTGTTGGATTGGCCTTCACAGTCTCCAGATGCAAACCCAATCGAAAATGTCTTATTATGAAGGAAAAGCTCAAAAGAAAATGTATCTGGACTGCTAAACAGCTTATCCGCAATATTAAAAAAATTTGGAGGGAGCTACCACGGGAGTTTGCTCAAAAATTAGTTCAAAGTATGCCTCGTAGATGTGAAGCTATTATTGTTAATGGGGGCGATTATACATTTTACTAAATAAATTGCGCACTAGCCAATTAAACAAGCAACAAAATTTTTTTCATTTTAAAAGAATCGAGCTAAGGGTTTAAAAGGTTTAAAAGTTATGCCGATCACGTTCTTACCAGACTGACTGTACATGCCATATTAAATATTTCCGAAAAATTTAAAAAAAAAGTTCTGGGTTGATTCGGGTTAAGTAAAATATATGTTTATATATGGAGAGTTCCATGCCAGATTGGATTTGGATCAAATTTTAAGGGACGATAGACTAACATGATGAATGAACGAACGTAAAATTAAAATTTTTTTAACCACAGTTTTAGACAAATACTTGTAACACTTTATATGTTTAAAAAAACATGAAACTGGTTTGACTCAAAAATTAAAGAAAAAAAAAAATTCAAGTATTGCAAATTTTGCATAGTTTTGTAAGTTTTAAAAATTAATGTTATATATTTGATTTTTGCACTGAAAACAACCATTATTTTATAAAAGTTTAAATTCTGAAAAAATCCCATGCTTAAAAAAATTAAAAAAATAAAAAAATAAATGTTAATGCTGTATGTCTTACGCAAATTCTAAGCTATAAATTTTAAATCTAGCATGGCTAATGTTGGAGAAATTGACGTTTTACTAGTTTTATGTTGTAAATTTCAACATAATCAAAAAAAAAATTTGAGTTTTACACCCATTGATACATTCCAAAATTGTAAAATGCTGCAATTTATGGAAAAACAAAGTGCCACACATGCGGTGATATCCATTCCATTTCTCTTTAAAATATTTCACCATCGCTAACAAAACTACAGCTAATAAAATCAGACCCATTAGACAATATAATTGAATTAAAGTATTAAATGTATTTAAAAACAAATTTTTAAACACTTGTTGCACTCGTCACAACAGAGTATGAAAACATTTTCACAAAACAGTCAAAAAGCTGATTTTTCCAGCTAGTTTGAATCGGATTTAGTTTTGTTTCAAACTTAGCGTTTCCGATCGATATGCAGACCACCTCTTAAAATTCAATTCGATAGATAGTTATATAAGAGGTACTGGCGTTTTATTTAAAATTGACAATTTTATATAACAACTTACCGGAAGTAGTTTTTAATTGAATGCTGCTTCCATCTAGTGGGACCACGTGGTGAATTCTTAACATTAAATAAATCAAACATAATAATAAAGAACACTATCAAGATGTATTTTTTTTTGCTTTAAATTTATTCGCGTAAATGGATATCAGTAGTTCGTGGTAAGCTTCTTCTTATTCTATATCATCCGTTATAATTGTAGTTCCTGCGTTTTCTTCAAAAATGTTTTTTATATTTTTTATTGAGTTTTGCAATATTGTGGTCACATAACCTTTAGATTTGAGCCTGCAATTTTTATTAAGTGGAGCAGTGTAGTTAATTATAATTAATCAGGAATCATTATTATTTTTTTTATGCCAATTCGTTTATCTCCTAAAATACTAAGGATAATATAAAAATGTTTAAATTTTTTGGCTTTTTTCATTGAAGTTTTTATCACTTTCGTCTTCGTCGGATGAACTATTCGATTCAAAAGCACACTTTTAAAGCTAAATTCGACACTTCGTGCAAATTAGTCCACCTTCAAAAGCTGACGGAAGGTTCTTTTTTTGCATACATGGCATTACCACCTTAAGAGTTTAAAACTTATTTAATAAATTTAAATTATAATATAAACTTAAAAAAATCACTGCAAGAACATATATCAAATTGTACAAAGCACATTTTTTTCAATGGTATGGCCAAATTATTAAGTAAAATTATTAGCTGTATTTTTAAATTCGAATTCACTTTACTTGTCTTCAGTTTTGATTTTATTTTTATGATATCGAAGTTCCAAAATAATGCCCTAAACACATTCACGACTACACGATATAACGTTCCTACATATAGAAAAACTCAACAATCTAGAAAAATCGCACAATTGTTTCGTTCACGCAAACCTCATACACAACCCTAATATTTGCGCTGTTGTCGCTCGTCAAATTAGAAACAATTCTATACCGATGACAGCAACATTGTCATGTCGCTGCGAAATTTTCGCCAAAGTCACCGCCATAAGAAAAGTATGTAAAAATAATTTGACAGTTGTCGTAATGTCGTTGCCATTGTGAATGTGTACAGTTTAACAAAACAAAAAATTATAGAATGAAACGAGTTTTAAATAAATGAAAGTCATACGATCACGTCCTCTTCTGCCAAAACATCGAAAATATAAACTTCTCGTCATCAAGGAGTTGAAAGCTGCAATTATTTTTTTTTATTATGTTGAAATTTACGACAATTCCTTCTACATTAGCCATAGTATAATCAAAATTTTTAGCTCAAAATAAGCGTTAGACATATAGCTTCCACATATGTATTTTTTTCAAAAGCTTCTACTTTTTGTGTATACTCCGTTACAATTATAGTTCCTGCGTTATCTTCAAAAATGTTTTTGATATTTTTTATTACGTTTTGACCTTTGTTATGTATATTTACTTATAGATTTAAGCCTGTAATTTTTATTAAGTTTATCAGTGTAGATAATTGTTCGTAGTAAGGAATTATTATTATTTTTTTAAGTCAATTTAATTAATTATTAATTGAGTAATTTTTCACTTTTTTCGCTAAATTTTGTATCACTTTCATTTTCTTTTTAAAGGATGATCCTTTTTCAGAAATTAAACTTACCAAATTTACTTTCCTCTGGCCAATGGCTTAGGAGCTTTAAGCCGCCAAAGTTTAAACCTACGACTTTACACACCAGGGAAACGTTTGTATCCGCGTGGTTTTTATGCTGAAATGAAATGGTTCATTGTGAAATGAACATTTTTTTTTTTTGTTAATTATGAAATTTTTTTTTAAAGGAAGCTTAACCGTGACAGAATTATTGGCAATTTTTACAGCAAAAGCACATAGTAGTGTTTGTTGCATGTTGTGAGCACACGGTTAAAAATCTTGGAATATATTTTAGCTCAGCTAAAATACTACTGCATATTTTTTAACCATGAGGTTTAAAATTTATACTTTCGCAAATACTTGCCCATAATTAAAATTTTTCTGTACTAAAATTTAATCCAAAGAAATAGTGCAATGCTGAAAGCCAATATTAGGCTATTAGGTTCATATGCAGTTGTTAACGAAGTGGGCTACAAACTGGATGTCCCTGGTTCGAATCTCACTGTGTTTGTTATTTTTTTTTTTTTATATTTCAATCCAACCTTGTACTAAATTTTAAGCCAAAACTGTATTAAAACAATTTTATAGTATTTGGCAAATACTAGATTTAAAACCAAAGCTGGTGTGGCCATATATAAAGAACAGAAAATTTTAAATTTTATTCCAAGATTTCTAACTGTGCATATTGTTTTCTTTTTTTTTTGAACGATAGACTTGCATTTCTTGTTTTCCTCATAAGAAGACGCAGAGTTATTTAGAGCATAAAATATTAACAAGTTGTTCCTTTAAATACTTGTTGATACTTAAACTAACGATATCTTCTAATACAGGGTTGTCAATATTCGAAGCGCCCATCTGGCAACACTGTAATTTTCCGCAGTGATGCCAAATCGACTAATGACATACCGCGTTTGAAGCGTCATTCCAAGCAAATGTTTACAATGGAACAGTACACGCCACGCGTACGCTCTAAAATTGTTAAAATTTACATTCAACAAAACAAGTCAATAGTGAAAACTCAACTCAATGAGCGATGAAGCTCATTTTCAGTTGAACGGAACGGTAAACAAACAAAATTGCCGTATTTATGCCACTGAAAATCCACAAGAGATTCAAGAGGTACCTCTTCACGATGCAAAAGTCACTGTTTGGTGCGGCGTTTGTGCTCAAATGCTCATTGGGCCGTTCTTTTTCGAAGATGATAATGGCCACAGAGTTACTGTCAATCAGGAGCGTTATCGCGATATGGTAAACAATTTTTTCATGCCAATCGTTCGTCGAAAGCGTATCAGGCACTACTGGTTTCAACAAGACGGCGCGCCACCACACACAAGCCGCACTACAATCGATTTTTTGAAGCAATTGTTCCCTGGCCGTTTGATGTCAAATAATGGTGATTTCGATTGGCCGCCAAGATCACCAGATTTAACGCCTCCAGACTTCTTTTTGTAGGGTTATTTGAAATAAAAGGTTTACGTCAACAAGCCAAAGACCCTAGAAGAGCTGAAAACCAACATCCGTCAAGAAATAACCGCCATTCCCATCGAAATGTTGAAGAAAACCATGGAAAATGCTGCAAAACGGGCACAATATGTCGTAGAGGCCAATGGCGACCATTTACGAGGTATCATATTCAAGAAATAATGTAAGCAAATCTACTTGAACCCAATTAAATGATATTCATGACGAACAGACAAAAAATTGTGGTTTCTTTGATTTATTTAAAAATAAAATGGGCGCTTCGAATATTGGCAACCCTGTATATAAAAATCTCGTATCACGGTGTTTGAGGCAGAACTCCTCCAAAACGGCTCGATTGATTTTCATAAAATTTTGTATGCATATTTGGTAGGTATGAGAATAGGACGTAAAGTGTATTTCAACCTTCTATCCCCAGTGGGCGTGTACCTCCCATACAATCCAAATTTGCGATGTCTTATATCTTTGGAGTTATACGCCGCTTAGCCTCGGAATTAAGTATTTGACCACAATTTATACAAGTTGCTTCGCTAAAAACAGTTTATGGGAGTTGAACAAGGGGGCGTGGCACCTACCATACAACAGAAATTTGCGATATCGAATAGCTTTGGAGTTATACGCCGCACAGCCACGGAATTCAATATTCGAACTCAATTTACACATGAAGTTTTACTGATAAATTTGTATGGCGTTGGATAAGGGGGCGTGGCACCTCCCATACAAAATAAATTTGGGAATTCAATAGCTTTTAAGTTGTGGGTCACACAGCCACGGAATTCAATATTCGACTACAATTTACACGTGGCGTCTCATTGATGACATTTTATGGGAGTTGCACAAAGGGGCGTGGCACCTCCCGTACAACCCAAATTTGCGATATCGAAAAGCTTTGGAGTTATAGACCGCACAGCCTCGGAATTCAGTATTCGAACTCAATTTACACATGAAGTTTCACTGATAAATTTGTATGGCGTTGGACAAGAGGGCGTAGCACCTCCCATACAAAATAAATTTGGGAATTCAATAGCTTTTAAGTTGAGGGTTACACAGCCATGGAATTCAGTATTCGACCACAATTTACTTATACAGTTTCATTGATAACATTTTATTCGCGTTTGGCAACGGAGCGGTGGCAGCAACGCGCCAGGTTTAAGCTAGTAAAGGGTGTTTTTTTAGAGGTTTGTTTTTCGAATAGAGATAAAACTGACATTTTGTGGTCAAATCTGGCAACTCTAATGTCATTTATGTTAAGTTTGGTTTGCCATTTCATCATGAACAGGTTGACAAAAGAACAACGCTTGCAATTTATTTCGAAAATAATGGTTCAACCATGGATCGTTTTCGCACTACGTTTACTCTATGTGATAATACGCATCCGCAGAGACGTCGAACAGTGCGCACCGAAGAAAAAATTGCCGTTGTAGACCAAAATGTTGAAGAGGACCCGAATGAATCGATTCGCCACCGTGCACAGCAATTGGAGCTTTGTCCATCAACTTTATGGAAGATTTTGCGCAAAGATCTTGGCTTGCGACCTTACAAGATCCAGCTTGTGCAAGAATTAAAGCCGCGAGACCATGCAATGCGTCGTGATTTTGGTGTATGGGCCGAAAATGAGATTGATCTCGATGCTGATTTTCATCGCAAAATTTTGTTCAGTGATGAGGCTCATTTTTGGTTGAATGGCTACGTCAACAAGCAAAATTGCCGCATTTGGAGTGAAGAGAATCCACATGAGACCCTTGAGACGCCATTACATCCACAAAAACTGACTGTTTGGTGTGCTCTATGGGCTGGTAGAGTCATTGGGCCATACTTCTTCCGAAATAATGCTGGAGAGTCAGTTACCGTTAATGGAGACCGGTATAGAGCCATGATAACCGACTATTTTGTTCCCGAATTGGATGGCATGAATGTGGATGAGTTGTGGTTCCAACAAGACGGCGCTACATGCCACACAGCGCACGTCGCAACCGATTTATTGAAGGAAACATTCGATGAGCGCATAATTTCGTGGAATGGACCTGTCAATTGGCCACCAAGATCGTGTGATTTGACACCATTGGATTATTTTCTTTGGGGATATGTGAAGTCGCTCGTCTACGCCAACAAACCAGAAACGTTAGGGGACTTGGAAGCCAACATTCGTGGCGTTATTGCCGACATACGGCCCCATATGCTCGAAAAAGTGGATGAAAATTGGCTTTATTCGAGCCAGCCGTGGCGGCCACATGCCTAAAATCATATTTAAACATTAATGGCATAAAATTATCCTTCCAATGAAGCCAAACTGATGGACATTAACACGATTTTCTTGTGTTTAATTTCAATTCGAATTTCTATACCTCTAAAAAAAACACCCTTTACATTAAAAAATAATGTTTTTTTGAAAAATACTCGAAAAAAACGAAATATTGTTAGTGGGTTTATTTGTACATCTGGTGTGTATTCTCGTTGTATTTTTTGTCTTTTAGGGTTAAAAAAAATTATCTCAAAGGGTGTATACTTCTCCTTTTAACACAAAATAAAAAAATTCAATGTTTTCTGAATAACTAAATTAATCTATCGTTCTTAAAATTGTTCACAAAAATAACTACTTTCACAGTAATGGCTACAAATGTTGGCTACAAATGTATTTATTTTTAAAGAAACCAAGTTTTTTTTTTGTTTTCATATAATTTTTTAGAAAGGTTTGTTATCACTAGGGTTCGGATTTCGAATGCAAAACTTATAAAAAATTAGTGTCAAAAATCTAAAGTATACAAATTTTACGCAAAATTTTAAAATATTTAGATAAAATATGTGTATTTAACTCAATATATTAAGTTAACAAAATTTTTGTTGCTATCCTATTTTTACACAGGATTTGATTTAAAAATGATTTTGCATAAAAATCCGATCCCTAGTTATCACTTTGATGAAATCTCTTTTTAGTTCTATTTGTAACACAAAATTCGTCAACTTGTTTTTACATAATAGCAAGAAAAAACTTTTTCATTTGATTTATAAAAATGATTTGTTATAACTTTACTGAAATTTGTTGTGTACATTTGTGTCAAGTTGTATCCTTGTGTGCTTTGCTACCTAAAAGAAGTTCTACTTCTATGCAATACAAAGTCAGAGATTATTTTATTGTTCCAAGAGCAAAATAAAATAAAGCTGCATTGATTTGTTCATTTATTTATAGATATTTATGGTCTATTTTATGCTGCCTATTAAAAAATATCATTTTCTTCAAAAATGTTGTTATAGTAATTCTTAACTTCAAATTCTTCCCCATAAGGCCATAAAAGATATATTTGCGTATATGTTTTAAAGTTTGCTCTTCTTTTTAAGTCTGCTGATGGAAGCACTGTTATGTTGTTTCATTCTTCTTTTTTTTTTCTTTTGATATAAAACAGCATTTTCAATGAAGAGTTACTGTGGATTTCTGTTTGTGTTACGCAAAAATTCGTTTTAATTAAATTTTATGTCAAGTATTTTTGGTAAATAAAATGAATGTTCGGAGTTTGAAGTAAGATTTAAAATTTTTCTGAATTGTTTAAGCATGATGTAAATAATAGCACATCATTTTATTATATGTGTACACGCAGTAAGGAACTTATTTAGAGTTTTTACGGTGACGTATGAGTGATATAAACATAAAAAGCGGTACTGAAAAGTTTATTCAGAATCATTTGCACTTCCGAATATTTTGCATGTAAATATTCGCATGAACATTCGCATTGTCAACATCACATTCACATGTTTGGAGTTGACTGAATTAAATTTTTTATTTTATGTGTTAAATAAATTGTTTAATTATTGTGTACATTTTTAATTAATCTTAATTGAAGCCTTAACTTACTATTAAAGTCACTATATTTTACTATTAAGGTGGGTTAATTAGTATGAAAGGAAAGTTTGCTGATCTGGCTCCGTGAAAATCGTAAAGTTGGGATAGTTTTAAGAAACTTTGTCAAACAAAGCATATATTATTAGTTCAGTTAAGCGCTTGAAATTTCAATATATAAATTTTTATGTATTTTCTTGTTTTTTGTTCACGCACTTTTGCTAAAAAATATAAACACATATATATCCTTATCTGTTCACCCTTATTATACATGTAAGGGTGATATACATATATACATAGGTACGCAACCAAAAATTTTTATTGAGAAATTTAACAATATGTTGAGATTATATGAAAGAAAATGTATGTACGAAACTATAGCGGTTGCGGTTCAATTTATGCATTTACAGTTCCTGGTTCGAACCTCAGCTAGGTCAAGCAACATCTTTTTTCAAGGTTTCACTTCAAAGCAATAAATTTCAACTTTTGAGAGCAATATTTGCCTTTGAAAGTGTGGTAAAGTTAACAGACAAGCAAAGAAATCAACCACAAGGACAACATACATAGCTAATTATAACTTAAATGAAATTTTTATAAATTGTTTTTTATTAGTATTAAAAAAATTTTTGAAGAACTTTAAACAATTGCGAAAATTACTTACTTCTTGCACAATACAAAAGCTCTAGTAACAGGATTACTGCGATGAAAATAATCAAAACCAAAAGTATACATTGA
Organism: Dichetophora obliterata; assembly: GCA_963920525.1. Taxonomy (NCBI): domain Eukaryota; kingdom Metazoa; phylum Arthropoda; class Insecta; order Diptera; family Sciomyzidae; genus Dichetophora; species Dichetophora obliterata. The sequence goes on from OY986437.1 coordinate 87,069,538, forward strand.
AATCCAGTTTATGCTTACTTTCAGCGAGTTTATCTTAACTAATATTCACTGATGGTATCATATCTCTGTACAGATGTGAGACCAATTAAACTGTTTTGCAAACATCGTGCTTCTTAATTCAGTTTTTAGTCGGCGAAGTACAGGAAATGTTCATTTATGTTCACACAAAGTGACTGAAACAGTTACAAGGATGATTAGTAAATGAAATATTTGGGAAAATATTTGGAAAAACATCTTAATTGAACTGTACTAAGGATTCAAACACTTTGAGCCTATGTTGGTTTAAACCTTAGTTAGCAAGAGTTTAGTTAATCGAAGATTAAAGTAAAGCAGAGCTTAACACAATCAGCTATTCAGTACCTGCATACAGTTTTGTGTTTATTGATATGGTAACACCATTAAACGTCATAAGTATTCAATTTTTATCGATTATTTTCAGCAGTTGATGCTGATTTTACCAGCTTTGTGCAAACGTAATTAAAATGAATAAAATAGAAAGCGCCAGTTTTCCACTAAGTAAATTGAGTTTTTGATTGCAGCCGACTTGGAAAGTCGAAATATTTTAAGGGGATTTCCGACTGCTTTAAAAAATGTTGGGTTGTTATTTTTTTCTGAATATTCAAAATTTCGAGAGTATTTTGTAAAAACTTCAAGTAAATCGTGCTAAAACTATCGAAGATACAGCGTTTCAAGTGAGTGGACCTCATGCTCGATTTTTATACATACAGTGGCTTACAACGAAAGTCGGGCGGGCATTTCTTAGCACTTTTGAATTGGTTTCAGAAATGAAAATGTAAGAAGAAACTTGGAGTAAATATTTTTTTCAAAACATTCTTTATTGGTGAGTAAAATTAAACAAGAACATAGTTAAAAAATTAGAACATAACGGTAAAACAAAATTAAATCAAACCAAAGCTTTAAGAACAAGCTCACAATGAAAGTCGGGCAGATAAGGAATTCAATGCTAAAACTAAGAATTTAATATTTTGTTGCCAATTCTTTTTCTTATATGACTTCCTGCAGCCTTTTTGAAATGGATGCAACCAAATTTTTAAAAACTTGAGCTCCAATCTGATTCCAATCTTCACTTAGGATACTTTTTTTTAGGATTGGATCTTTAGTTGCCCATCTCTGATACTGCACTCAGGGTTCAAGTTCTTCTCATAGATGTCCTATTGCATTTCAATCTGGGCCTTGTGAGGTTGTTTTTATGACATTTGAACAAATATTAAGTACACAATTCTTCACCAAGAGCGTCAGGTCATTGTCTTGGTTAAACTAGAAATTGTCTGCTATTCCTTATTTCCCCGCATTTTCTTTTAATTGTGCCATGAGAATGTCAAGGAACATATTTTTGTCTATTATACTTTCAATGAAATGAATCCTTCCAACATCAGATGCAGCCCCAAACGATCTGAATGATCTTCTAATATCTAATCTGTATCTAGTATCTAGTATCTGTACTAAAAGCTTATTGTTTAAAAGTGCTAAAGGTCCTAATGTTTTCTGTTTTATTAGAATAGAAAGTCTTTGGTCTTCTGCTCATGCATGAAATTGGGGCGTTCTATTACATTTTTCTTTCTAATACATTGCTTTTTTCGTGCTACTCCTCAATTTAAACATTTTTTTCTCAAAACTCTTCAAATTGTTTCCGAGTGTACACTCTTTTTAAAATTGAGTTTTAACATGACCTCCAGTTTTAGTGCAAATAAAAATGGGTCTTTTATTATTTCTCTTAAGAAATGCCTTTCATCTTTGGAGCTAAGTTTATTTTTAGCTACTGTACGTTCTTTATTGCATATTCTCTTATCTTGTATATAATGCTTAATTATATCATGCACTGTTGATTCACTTTTTAAGGCGAATCGTGAAATTTGTTGCTCGGATTTTCCTTTCAAATAATAATCTATCATGATCTGCCTTTCTGCCAGTGTTGATTGATTCACTTTACGAGAAATGTTTATTTTTTTAAGTTTTGCGTTTGACTGAAGTTATTCCAACAGTAGCAAAAAGTTGTAAGCAGGAATAACGGTTTAACTTGCCCGACTTTCAATATGAGCTCGTTTTTATAGGTTTGTTTCAATTTAAATTTGTTTCACCGTTATGCTCTAATTTTTTAATTATGTTTTTGTTTAATTTTGTTCACCAAAAAATAAAGTTTTGAAAAAAAATTTACATTGTAATATTTCATACATTTTCATTTCTAAAATGATGCGAGAGTGCTAAGAAATGCCTGCCTGACTTTCGTTGTGAGCCGCTTTGCAGCTGCGCAGCGATTCACTTACATGAAATCTGCTTCAAGTTCTTTTGCAGTCTTCAAATTATGTTATACTTTTATGTGCATTTGTAGGTATGCAAACTGAAGTTGCATATATATACATTTAGGGTAGATCGTATATGAATCAGTTGCCAGGTACACTTTCTCCCGAGCGGCTGTATACATGAACGCTAAAATTGTATCGTAGTTTTCCAAATTTATTAAATTTCGGGCCTGTGGCGTGGTATATTTATTTATTTGCAAAAATGCCAAAAACAAAATTACAAGACAAGATCGGCAGAAAATTGTTACAATTTTGAGAATGACTAATAACCATAGCGGACGAACAAGCTGCAAGAACAAGTAAACAGGGTTGAATTCCTGAATGACAGTGTTTTACTGTACGAGCTGGCATTGATGATTCTGTGTAAGAATAAAAATGTATACCCTTTTATTGATTTTTTATTTTCGATGAAAAAAACTTTAAATCGAATTTCTGGAAAATATTTTTAAGTCGGTGATGCCACAAAATCTACTTCAAAAATCGTTTTGAAATTTTTTTACACTATTTCTACAAATAAATCAACAGGTAATGCCGAGACGTTTTTTTTTTTCTTCTTTTTTTTTCCTATTTTAAAATAATAAAATAACCTCCATTTTTCAGCAAAAATCGCGTTTTTGACTTCAAAACGCTACAAAAAAAAAAAACATTTTAAAAAACTCTTCGGTATTACCTCGGGAAACATATTACCTTTTAAACTAATTTTGAATTTTTTTCCAAATGATCCTCTAACCTATAATAGTGTTCACTTATTTATCGATAATTTTAAAATTTTTTTTCAAATATACTTAAAAAGTCAAACTATAACATCCCAGCTAGCACAGATTTCAATTTGTAACATAAATATGTTATAATTCGGTGGTATTCCAGTTTCTTAGTCACAAGAGGGTTGTATTAAAGATTCAAATAAGTAATTTTTAACAAATTATTCATTTTGTTGCAAATAAATTAAACTACGGTGTTAATTATGTTACGAATAAATACACTTGTTGTAAAAATGTTTCATAAAGTTTTGAATAAATAAGTAATTTTTACATTAAATTAATATTATAACAATATTTTTTTTGTAGCACCAATAAGAATGTTTGTGTATTGTAATTGTAAGAAATACAGTAACGAGCTAGCAACTTAGTCGCATTTAAGTTGCTTTATGTTTTTATTAAGGTATATCAATGTCAAAACAACTAAATGTTCAAAACTTCAGTTTGAAGATGTTTTAATTAAGTTAAAGGGAAGTCACTACAACTAAAGGTTTCCAATTTTGCTGTGACACACTAAAATGCCATAAGCAAAATATAAATTTTATTGTTAAGGTTTCTACTTCCACGTTATCCATTTTTGTTTTATTTTTTCACAAATTAAGTCATTGTGAAATTATGAGAATTTGATTTGTTGCAAGACCGTTGAAATTAGGTTTTTATTCAGTTACAAGAACATTGAAAAATGTCATTGCAACCTAATGCTGTATTGAGGTTATTATTCAGTTGCTACAACTTTAGGAAACATTATTATAACTCAAAAAATATAGTTGGGAAAAATAACGTTGAATTGAGGCTTTTATTTAGTAGCAAGTAAATATTTAGTAGCAAGTATGGTAATTTTTGAAAATAATCATTGCAAACTTGTGCTCTTTTAAAGTTATTATTCAGTTGATTCAAGTTTAAAAAACAAATTTGTAACTTATAAAGGTTTGTTCGATATAAGAACGATGTATTGAGGTTTTTATTCTGTTACAAGAACTGCTGCAAGAAAAAAACCAGTGCAACTTATGTAATCTAATTAGTTACATGAACTTTGTATTGGAGTTATAATTCAGTTGCAAAAAGTTTTGAATAAAATTCTTGTAAGTAAATGCTGCATTAAATTATTATTCAGTTGCAACAACTTTAAAAAAATATTTGTAACTTTTGATATGTAGCTAATTGCAAAAACTATGTTGAAAGGTTATTATTCAGTTGCAAGAACTTTGGAAAAAAAGTGCCTAAAAACTTCATACTCGCCATATTTGATTTTTTCTACACTATGAATTTTGACTGGAATAAATTTAAATACGATTTTCTTTTGTATTTATTATTTCCTTTTAGTATTTTCAGTGAGACATGACATTAGGATCTTAAAAAATGGATTTAGCATTAAACATTATTACGCGGAAATTACAAATTCAAAATATTTCTTATTTCCAAATTATTTAAAAAATTTTTATTTTTTGGGTGGCGCATGAGTTTTCTAGAGGCAAAATACAAACATTTGTCGATAAAATGGCATTTGTTGTAAAATTTTAGCACATAACTCTTCATATTTTCAATTTAATTTCACATGTTTTTATTACATTCTAATTTGTCTTTGACTTTTAAAATACACTCCAAAAAAGTATCACTGGTTTAGTGAAAATTATATTAAGGAATTGTGTATGCAAAACATTTTTAAACTTTTTTAGAACTTATTTTTTTTCAATTAGGAATTTGTATGTCATCAGTACTCCTTGTTTGTTAAAAAATTTGTCATTATAACAAAAAATAACTTCAATAAACCAAATTTATAACATTATTATAACACATTTTTCTCCTAATTGTAACCTCAGTTGTTACAAAATAAGCATAAAACATCTGCTTTTTGCAGTTGTAATTATGTTCCAATTACAAATTATATCTATATTGGCGACTCTTTTGCGACACTTTTACATATTTTTTGTATTTTTTCTTTTACTTATATTGTACCAAACATTCAGTTTAATTTTTAAACCATCAAAATCTCCTTACAAATCATCTTGATTGAATCTTATAAGTTTTTCAAAAGCTCTTAAAGCTTCATCATCTATAGATTTCGTGGTGTCAAGAAATAGTGTTTGAATTCCAGGGTGAAAATATGTAAATTGTAGTCTTGCCTAACTCTCTGAAGTTCCATGGGACAAAACCACTGTCCACTGAACCACTGAAAAATAAATTTTTAAGGTATGTTGGGATAAAATTCAACCAACTCAGATCTGATGTTGTAGCTCTAAAGCACAGCGGTTAAATAAGTCCTCATTAGCTTTTATATATCAAATTTATCAGCAGCTATCAAATCCCTGAAGTGTTAAAACTATTTAAAATACTAGTAGATGTATTAGGTCAAAAAATACCAGTACTAGTTCAGCTCAAATGCTTTTGACATTGCGTAAACTGGTTATTTTATTGTGTTGATGTCATAGTTCTCGATATGAATTGAGGTTATATTTTACTGGCATAATTTGAACTAGTTGTGATAGTAGCAACTTTTGGACAAGTAAAATGCTAGTTTATTCAAAATTAGGCCTTTTATGGCATGATTTAAGCCACCTTTGTGCTAGTATATTTTTAACTAGTTAAATGCTAGTTTTATTAGTTAGTTAACTATAAATTAAGCAACTAGTTCTTTTATAACTAGTAAAATAGCTTGTATCTTCGATCTAGCTGGAATAAAAATAGTAACTTATCTAGTAGCTTTTTGGTTAGTAATATTTCATTTGTTTAACATCTAGTATTTTTTTGACTTGTTTTATTTTTACTAGTGAGTTTAGTAGTTAAATTCATAACTAGTACAATTTTTCACTGCAGGGATACTATTTACTTTTTTTTCTTGTACCTCAAGAATATTTTTTATAATAAAATTTCCGTACCTCAAATAGTCAAATGAAGCCATTGGCTTTTGCTTGTTTTTCAGCAAGATATAAGTCGTGACGTGATCGGAAAATGCTTTCGATCTTTGTTTTATTTGTTAAATTTTTTGATAACTTACTGTCCCATTTTTTGGTGATTTGCATAACTATCCTTAGCTCTTGCAAAAGGCTCCATCCAAAACTTTGGAGTAGCCTAACTACGCCCACACACTCAGCCATTTGCGTTGCAATTTCTGATTTTGTGAGCTTACTGATGAACTTACCAATTTTTCCAGTGGTGTCCAAATGTTTTTAAAAATCTCAACCTTTCTTTCTTTGGCAATCTCTTGTTCCACGAAATTATAAATATCATAATTTTGTCTAGTCTTTGTTCTGTGTGCGCCGCATTTATGTTGCTGCTCAAGTCAGAGTATTCTTAATAGTTACAAATATCGATAAGATGAATAAACTCATACTTTCTTTTTATCTTTGTCCTTTGAAGCGATGGAAATTAATTTTCAATTGATTCTGTTTGTGACTTTACTAATGATTTTATAAGAATACTTTACTGTGAATGTACATTAAAAAGAAAAACACAAAATATAGTTGAGTCCATTTAAAAAATCACCAGAAATAGAAGGAATTATTTGATGGTAACAGCGGCTTAATTAATTTGAGTTTACTGATATAAAAAATTAAATCAATTTTCTTGTGTCAGCTATTTAGTTTTTTTCACAAATTGCGTTTTAAAATCGATTTTTTATGTTTTTTGAGAAACTTATACAAATTCAGATTTAAATGACCTTTGTATTTTATGTAAGGTTAAAGTTTTGTGCTGTTGATACAAATTCTGTCATATCGTTAAAAAAATAATAAAAGTTTCATTTACCTCATCTTCGGAAGATGTACACAATTCCTGCACTTATGAAAAAACATTGCCTACTTTCAGGCCCATTCTCTTTATGGCTCAAAACAGTTTAAGTGATAATAAATCATTTAAAATGTGGACATTTTTCTACAATTTGTAAATATTTTGTGTCGCAACTTAATAAAGAAAACTTATTATAAAACTATAAAAATAAATTCATTGGCAATTGACTTACCAGATCTTTATATTGTACCTACTAGATAAAATTTAATATTTTTATTAATATTTCAGATATTAATTAAAACTTGTATCGACTGTGGTCGAAATTCGACCAAATCAAAATCGATTTGTTTTTTTTTTAATGTTTATTGAAAAACGTTTATCAAAGTTAAAAAACATTACATTGATAAATACTTTTGGCTAATACTTAACCACCATTCATTTTACGTTCTCTGTACTCGCTGTTATCAAAATCAGAATATAAAGCAAATTTTCATACATCGATCGCGCTGATTATTGTTTATGTTTGCTTCGGACGTTAGTTGTTTTTTTCATTTACTAAAATACTAATAGCGCAATTTTTGTGAAGTGGACACATTTTATAAATAAAATAAAATAATGTATTTTAAAATCTTAATTGATTTCAGGTCATTTGGTGCAAAAAAATTATTTCAGTACAAACTTTTGGTCTTTGAAAATCCTTGAAGGACATCAAAATATCAAAATTTTGCCTTTGAATATATTTTCAGATCATATGAAGTCCATTTACTCCAAAAATCATAAAAAAATTCTCAGTGGCTGAGCGTCAGGCCTGAAAGGGATAAAGGACGAACAAACAAACAAGAAAATAGTGTTTTTGTTTAACAGCCGCTAAAAGTAGTCATGGCAACTTTTTTTAAATAGCACTAACTTACCAAGTTTAATTCATTTTATACATTTTTGGCTAATATGACTAAAACTGTCTGAAATATGGCATTTCTCTTAATTTGTGGATGTCGTGTCATGAGCAAAGGTCTCGTTAAAGTAAAAATTTTCCTCTACACAAAATTACTAAACGCGCCTGAAGAAGTTTTCACTTCAAAAACTCAATGATCAACTCTACAGGCGTTGGAGGTCTCGTAGCTACATTGCAAGTATAAAAGAAATAATTGCTTACGTCATGTGTCTATTTACCACTGGGTTCATTGAATGAAATTACTTCATTCTGTTCAGGTTATCATTTTGAGAGAGTAATTAAGAAACAGCAACAACAACCATGCCACAAAGCTCTGTTAAAGTGTTCTGAGTCACTCTCTTCTCTCTCGTGTATACTACAGCAACGATGTTCAACAGAGCTGTGTTGCTATTGGTTTTCACTGTCCCATTAAAAAAAAATGATTTTTACATTTGCTTAGTTTTACCTATCTTAATGACAATCTTAATGCTTGCGTATGCTGATGACATAGATATCATTGGCCATAATACGCGCGAAGTCAGTGCAGTATTTTCCAGATTAGAAAGAGAGTCAAGTCGAATGGGTCTGTCAGTGAATGCAGATAAGACGAAATACTTAGTGTCAACAAACAAACAGTCCCAGCGTCTTGGAACCCACGTTACCGTTGACAATACCTCCTTCGAGGTTGTGAAGAACTTCGTCTATCTGGGATCCAGCATTAATTCAACCAACGACATCAGCATTGAGATCAAACGAAGAATAACTCTTTCCAACAGGTCTTACTTTGGGCTCAGTAGGCAATTGAGAAGCAGAGCCCTCTCTCGACGAACGAAAATCACGCTCTATAAATCGCTCATCATGCACGTCCTACTTTATGCATCACAAACCTGGACGCTGAGCAGTTTAGATGAAAAGACTTTACGAGCATTCGAGAGAAAGATTCTTCGTAAGATCTACGGACCAATCTGCGTCAATGGCGAGTACCGAATACGGTGGAATGATGAACTGTATGAGCTGTACGCTGACATCGACACAGTCAAGCGCATTAAAATCGAGCGGCTTCGCTGGCTTGGTCATGTTCAGCGCATGAAAGACGATGCTCCAGTGAAGAAAACTTTCGATTCGGTACCCAGCGGCGGTCAACGCAGAAGAGGACGACCGCATCTTCGTTGGAAAGACCAAGTAGAGGACAACCTGACGAAGCTTGGAATTTCCAACTGGCGCCAGCAGGCGAAAGACAGAAATGGCTGGCGCAAATTCTTAGATGAGGCCAAGACCGACATACGGTTGTAGCGTCAACTAAGTAAGTAAGTAAGTAATGACAACTTATTTGAATAAAAATTATGTTTCGCAAATTTACTCGAAAATACCTTTCCAACGATGTAAGTCTTGTGTTAATATGCTGACGTTAACACAGGTAAAATGGTACCACATTTTTTTTGTTTGCGTAATAATATATAGATATTATTTCCTTAAGCTTTATTTACTACATCTGTTTTCAGGAGATGGAATTTGAAAAATTCATATTCAATGAAAATATCGTCTTTGCCACTTTCTTAGTGTATGATTTATTTTTGAGTTTCTTCATATACCGGTATTTTTTTCGTTTTGTATTGCAATTTGATGATACAATCGGATCTGATATAAGCAAATGAAACATCAATACCTTGTTTAAGTTTTTCGCTTTGTTTTCCTTGTGTGCTACATTTTTTTGTATGTTTTTATGTCATGCTTCTAAGGCTTCTTCTGATAAACATAAAATAAGAAAACTGAAATTATATTAATTTAAAAATATAAAAATAAAATTAATTACCAGTTGGCAAACCAAAACTTGTTCTTCCATGAACAAAAACCTTGCTGGTACCAAGCTGGGCATATAGTACCAATTGTACTACAATATTTTCGTACTCTGTCGTACTCTGTAATAAAGTAATGTGAAACATAAAAAATGAAATAAGCCCAGAATAAGTTTTTTTTGTGTTCTTTTACTTTTGAGGCTATTTGTGTTAGTAACATTTTAAAATTTTTAAAATAAAAAATTTTTGATTTTAAGAATTTTTTAAAAAAAATATTATTTGAAGGACGAAGTAGGAAAAGTTTTACATTGCCAGTTTATAAAGGAGCCGTATTAGTAAAATTTTGAACAAAAAAATTTTTTTTTCATTAAAATTTTTCATTCGACAATTACAATCATTTAGATACGTATAAAATTTTGTACTTCAAAAAAACTTTTAACTTAAATAAAATCAAATTAATTTTATATTAAAACACTTTACTTAGTTTGATTTAATAAAAATTAGATTTTTATTTGTCAAATAAATATCAATATTTTTGACAAATAAATATCTCCACTTGAAAGTGTCACAGCCTAATCTTACTCCTTCTCCTTTATAAGGCAAGTGCTTATTTTTCCAAAAGTATTATTTCAATTCATAAAGATAGTGACTTTAATATGAAAAACCAAATTTAAAACATATTTTTACAATTTATTTGGATTAGTTGATTATTTATTCTTATGCATTGTACTAATTAAAGATCTTTTTGTATCTTACTGTACTAATTTATGTATAGAAAAATAAATAATGTAATAAAATGATAAATAAATAAATTTAATTTAAAAAAAAAACCAGTAACAATAATATTTCTGAACACTCTTTGTTCTAAAATTTCAAAGTTTTTTGTAAATTGTGAACATTTTTATCCAATTCAATCAATTTTTGAAACACTTTACTCAGTATTGATCTTATTACAATATTTTATATTTATTCTTTTTAATTTTCTGTTTTTTTTGCACATAATTTTTTTATCATATATTCTTTTACGATGGTTAGAATGGTTAGTAAAAGACTCCAGTTATTTTTCCCTTTCTATCTTAGAATCATATTCTTCAATTTGTGATTGTTATGCAAAAATTATTAATTTGGTGCAAATGAACCATGAAGTGCTTAACTAGGAACTTATTCGGCTTGTTACAGTTCTGTTATAACGCCCTACAATGGGTTAACATTTTGTTTTTGTCTTATCTTAGTGATAACCTGTCGATCAATACAGATATTGTTTGGTTGCGCGACACAAAAAATTTTGATTTTTGTAATGGCTCAACGCAGTGTGCAGCGGTCGGTCTGCTGATCGTTGTGTCATATATTTTCTTGTTGCTACAACAATTGGGGGAGGGAATAAATGTTATACCCCAAAATTCAACATTTATATTATAGAGATGTAAAAAAGTTTCTCAAACTATGTATTGTAATTGAATAATTGAGTCTATTCACCCGGGGCGTATGAGTGATATTAATTTTTATTACGCATTGGATCGTTTAGAAATTCGTTTCGAAAATTTATTTATTTTTTTATGAAAATAAAATACGATTTTCTGATATTGAATATATATTTTATTGAATTCCATAAATTTAATCCCTTGGCTACTCACGAGTTGTTGTTTGCCGGTTTGCGTTAACCAAAATCTTTATTTTATATTTATCGGCTTCAAATAGCCTTCCAGAAAGTGGTGCATCGTCTTCAACATCAAAATATTGCACGATCGAAATTTTGCAAATTAGGTTTGGCACTGGTTCTCTGTCGATACTAAGGAAAGGTATTAAATGACTGACGAATTACAACACGTGAGAGCGAAATATTTGTTCGCTTTAAGTAAATCGAATTTCATTTAAAAAAAAGGAACGAAATTTCCGAAACCACTTTCCCGCTTCTGATACATACAAAGAACTTATTATTTATTGTAATAAATGATACAAAACAAAAGAAGAGCAATCTCTGTTTTTTAGAAAAAGTAGTGTTTTATTTATATATTGGCAAAAATAATGAACCTGCGGACAATAATCTAATTCTTAATACTTCCTAATGTTGCAACTAGTCCTCAGCTCTTCCACTTTAAGTTTTAACAAGACAAAAAGCCAATTAACTAAAAAACGAGTAAATATATATGCTAGTATTATTACAATAATTTTTTGTTTTACATTTTATTTTTCAAAAAAATTTTATAAAATATTATATCGCAAGAAAGCTTAAACTACGCACTGTAATGTTTCTCAATTGTAATTTTAATAGTATTTCAATAAATTTAATAAACAATAATGAAAATTATTAATGTTAGAGAATTACTTTTATATACATAAATATATTTTTAATGGCATTAACAATAAAAAGACAAATATAACCCAAGAAAATAAAAGAACACACTCTACAAATGAAAATTCTTAAGCCTCTGGTGTGTTTTTTTATGTCTTTGTTTAAAAAGTTTAATCAAATTGCTATTTGCACCTTTTTTATTGTAGACTGGTGTGTCACTTCTTTTTGCCCATTGACTTTTCCTCTTTGTTACAAACGCGAATTAAATTTATAAAAAAAAAGGAAAAAAAAAGAACAAAAGTAAAGAAAAGCAGAAAAATATTTATTTTCAATTTTACCTGTCTTGTCAAGTTCTGTCTACTTCATCTTGTTCCATTATTATTTTCTTTGTTAGAGCAATTTTATTTCAATTTTGTCTATTTTATTTCTTATTCACAGACGCTGCGTGAGTTTCCGGAAGAACTGCGTGGCGACGTTTCAATGCACCTACATCGTGAGATCCTGCAGCTACCAATATTTGAGGCAGCATCACAGGTGAGCCAATGCGTAAAGAAGAAGTTTTCTAAAAACAAAATAAAAAATATAAAAAAGAAAAACATAACTGTCCTGTGGGAAATACATATAAAATGATAAAAAAATTATATAGATTATTTTACCCATTTCAAATCGATTTGAAGATAAAATTTATAGCTACGCTTTAAGACATATAGCATAAGTTGAAAAAGTTTAGAAACAGAAAGCAGACTGCAAATTCTTCAAGCAAAAAAAAAAAATTGGGGGCGAAAAAAACACATGCAAACACCGAGGAAACGGAAATTGAGCAAACATTGTGGCAAATGTAAAGTTTACGCCGGAAATTGACAAATGTGTGGTTTGTGTGAACTTGTGTTGCTCAAAATGAGCATTTAAGGAGTTGGGTATGATTGAATTTGTGCTTGAGTGTTACTCACAAATACAAGCACATACATACATACACACACGCTTCCAGCAAATAGCACACGCTATAAGACTTGTCAAGAATTTCTCAAGTGTCAAAACTTCAGACAAGTGGGACGTTTTTTTCCACCTTTCTGCGTAGTTGTTGAGAGCATTGGTCTTTTTCTGTAGTAAAAGTCTGCATGCAAATTTTACACTTTATGCTTTACAACTTCTTGTAAGCTAAAAAATTAAAATAGCGCCAGACAATATTTTCAATAAAAATAAAAATACAATTTATAAATATTTCAGAAAACTAATGTGAAAGTTGGATTTTGCAAATATATAAAAAAATAGCTAATATTACAAAATGTGTCAGAAGAACGCTCAAAACTCATACCAGTTTTTAACATGGTCGCAACATTAACGCCTTTCTAACCCTCCATAACTTTTTTTTTTTGACAAGCGGTTGGTTGTGTTAAAATATTTAAAAATATTTGACAACCGACACAAGAACGTGAAAAACACCTGAGGCTAAACAGAAAACTAAAGCACTCAAAAACATCGAGACTTTTCTGATCTTTTGCTTAAAGTTGTTGGCCTTTAAAAGGGCAGAAGTTGACCCGCATTTAAATTTTGTATCGTTTTATAGTCTGGCAAGAATAGCATTTTGACAGGCTTTTGAATACGCATAAACCTAACATAAATATCTTCTTAAAAACTGTCTGCATCATATCGCTCATTTTGTGTAAGACTGTCGCAACTCAAAATTTAGTATTTTTGAGGAGAGGCTTATGAAATTTTGAAATGAAATCAAGACCATTAATTGTAAAGGTAGACTGAAATTGTTCAGAATATTTGTAGGCCATTATATTTTTTACCAAGAATATCATAAATTTTTCATTTTGCGGCAATAGTGAATTTGTAAGCCATAATTTTGCAAGAGTCTGTTTGAGTTGTGATATTATTACTACAAAAACTTATTTTTAAAAAAATGTTTCATTTGGAGTTGTGACGATTTTGCAACAATATGATAACGAAATGTTTCGAAACATACTTTCGAGCTAGAGAGATGTCACGTTTTAAGTTGGTACTTTATTACTGCTAAAAATATTTGTTTATCAACATGACTAGCAACATTAATATTACACAGTGTGTAATTTTTTAAGTCATGGCAAAATAACCATATACGGACATCACTACATGATAAAAGACAAAAAAAAAAGACCCGTGTCTCCCAGTTTTGCCCGAAGTCCTCCAGGTTTTTTTTATGGGCCCCCAAAGATGTGGGGCCTCGGTGTCATTTTGAAAAATGATAATTTTCTGAGGCAAAGTTGTAGCTCTTGTCATAAAAAATAAAAATTGTGAACATATAAAATAAAAAAACTTCATATTCAAGGCCAAAATCGCAAAAAACTTTAAAAAATTCAATTTTTTTACCTTTTTTACCCGGTTCAGGTCCATAGGTAGCAAACCGTTCAAAATTCAAGTAAATAATCGACTACAAAAATTAACCTAAAATTTCAATAAACAACTTTTTGGAACATATGAACTTCCTAGGAATGATTCTTAACACCGTTTAGGTAGCGCTTAGGTAGCCGCAAAAGTGAAAAATTTCCCGAACATTTTTTAATTTCATTTGTTTTTTCTTTACTTCAACATTGAGATATTATAAAGTCTTCTCCCGTAAGTGAAAAGGCATGTTGCAGGTTTCATTGTTATACTATTACTGATTTTATTAATCTTAGTTCTTAGGTGGTATGGGTTGACATTTAGAGTTAGGGTTGTAACAAAGAGTAGTAGCATAGATATTTAGTAATAATGATTCAGTGTTGTAGGGATTAGTAGTCTCAGCAGGGATGTGTTTCCAGGTATTTTTTTTATATTTTGGGTTGTTTTTATGTGAATTCAATGCAGATGTTTGCTTCCAGGTAGTTGTTTGACAGTTTGGGCACGGGAACTCACCCACCATCTTGAGAATTTTTATTAGAATGCACTTACTATCAGTGAAGGTACAGTGCACTCACACACTTGGCCTCCTGACTGACAATTATTTACGTTCAAAGTTTTGAAATCAACTTTTTTTTTAAGAAATCACTTATTTTCTTACACTTCAATTGTTTTTTTTTTTACTAGGGCTGTTTTTGAGAAAACCAGATTTTTATTAAAAAAATGAGGTTAAAAATCTTTCTTTTTTTTAATTTATATACAGATTTATAGCGTTTTCAAAGGTTTTCTCAACGATACCCATCTCAACCAGATCGGATAAGAAATGGGTGAGATATAAACGATTATATACTCAAGCTATAAAGGCCTATATCTCAAGAAGTTGGATTGGCCTCCTTAAAAAAACTTTGGGGTTTTAATCAACGCTGTAAGCCCTACCAGGCCAAAGAAAATTAGCGCATTTTTCATAAAGTAAATTTGTTCGTAAAAGCGGAAAATAAAAAAACGCTTTTTGGTCCATTTTTCGCTCATTTTTTAAAGTTGTTTGCGATTTTGACCTTGAAGATGATTTTTTTTTATATTATATGTTGTTCTTTGTGATAAGAGCTACAACTTTGCCTCAGAGAGTAAATCAAAATTCCGAACGGTTTGCAAGATATGAGCTTGAGAAAATGATAACTTTTTGCAAAAATGATGCCGAGGCCCCACATCTTTGGGGGCCAATAAAAAAAAACCTGGAGGACTTTGGGCAAAACTGGGAGACAAGGGTCTTTTTTTTTCTTTTATCACGTAGTGGTGTCCGTATATGGTTATTTTTTTGTGTTGCACTGTGTTATTTAAGTTTTTTTGTGACATCATGGTATTGCGGTTTTTTTTTTGCCATAGTTGAAAACCACAATTATGAGATATATCTAAAATAGTTTTTGTGGTTGGGAACCTCCCACAATAGTTTTTTTTTGCTATACAAATAAATTAACTACACAATTTGATATATTTTATTAATATATGACATAACAAAGTTTGACTTGCATTTTGAGCTTCTTCCACTTTTGAAATTGGAAAATAACTGGCAACCGATCAGTTGTTTATGGAAATTCAAAAACCACGGCTACTTAAAATTGCAACACTTTTAGTTTTTAAAAATTTCATGTAAAATAACAAAAAATATAAAAACCGCTCGGTAAAGTCTGGCATCAATACCACGGCATCAAAACAACGCAATTGTGAATATTCTTAATGTGTTTTGTTTTTGTTGATTTATTAATGAATTAATGTACATTTTTAAGTTTCCAATAATAAATAATATAAAATTGTATTAAAAACGTTTCGAGTTACATATTTCTCAAAGTTTTCAATCCCGAACTAGTCCCGGGATCCCGGGATTGAAATTTTCAATCCCTACTGTGCACAAATAGAACTCTCACATTAAAAACAAAAACGCAACAAAAAATGTAGTTTCAACAATATAAAATGAGCAATAATTGAATCTAACCTCACTGTTCAGTTGCTTTTTGACAAGACGTAATGTGAAATAATGTAAAAATCCAAATTTCACGGATCTTTACGTCCCACATACAAAAGTGTTGTTTGAAACAGGAAGTGAAAGAACGCTCTGATCAATTGATATTAAATCACATTACATTATTTCGATTATAATTGGACTTCAAATATATTCTCATAATATTTTACAAACGTCCCCAGGTATAATTTTCGATAACAGAGAACTGACAGACTGACCCGCTCCGAAAATAACGGTCAGTCATTTCAAACAAAGGACAGCTGCCTATGTCTATATAACCTTAGATCTATGGGAAGTTAGTGCAATCGACTTTCACAGAAATAAGCCTTAAACTATAGAGAACAATAATTTGTTGAAAAAAAAAAAATTCTGGACGTATGTAAGGCCTTTAAGCAGTAATAAAAGTTTTTCATGCACAATGTCTTCAATGATTTCAGCCAATAATATTGGTCGCGAAGTTAATTTTGGATCAATCTGCTTATATTAAAAGTGCAACGAAAACAGTTTTATTGGTGCAATAACTGATTCCTCTTTAACAAACTTTAGCTTAATCGATTAAAATTGTCGAAAATGAAATTTTTGTATTGATTAAGAATTCATTTACTAACTGAAAAATGAATTATCAAAGAATGTGCACAAAAAGCTACTCTTAAAAGTTCCTAAGAAGTCACAAAAGTAATGTGCTCTAAAAGTGCTTCAAAATTTAAAAAACTTTGAACCCGCTTTGATTATCTTTAGCTGACTGGAATTCGAATAAACTTAATTGTTGAAACATACAGAAATTTAATTTGTTGAAATAAACAACTTAACCACAATACATAACATCTTTATAAATGTTTTTGACCCATTTTTTAAAACAATTAAAATGGAATTTAGGAATGCACAGCTTAAAGGTTACAACATGTATAGCATTTTTCAGTAGAAGTTATTCTTTGGAAAACATTATTGAAGTAATTGAGCAACTTAAGGATTTGGTATATGAAATTTTGTTTGTATTTTTATTAAGAAATTTTTAAACGTCAATAAATTTTATTGAAGATAAAAAATTTAAGCATTAAATACAAATTCAAACGATTTTTATCTACCAACAAGAACATCATAAATCAAATCATGTAGCTGAATATAAAAATGATTAACCACGAACTGATTTTTATTAAATAAATTTTTGCTCATTCATCATATAAGCATTATCTCTTTTATTTCTTTTTTCCTTTACACGTTGTCACACACTCACACCCACACATAGGGTTGCCTCAAGCTACTGTCACTTCACATCAAAACCAATTTTTGTGCCCCAGGCGAGTTTCTGATACACAAAGGCGATGCCTTAAATTATATTTACTACCTTTGCAATGGATCGATGGAGGTTATCAAGGATGAAATGGTTGTCGCTATCTTGGGTGAGTTTTTTATTTCCTGCATTTCTCGTTTCAACAAAACGGACGTGATATATGTGTGAAGAAATAAACTTACTGGTTTTTGGAATTTAATTCGTTAAAGTTTTTTTTACTTTAAATATATACGAAAACATATATTTTTTATTTTTTAAATATTTTGTGTGCTTTTTAGGCAAGGGTGATTTAGTTGGCTCTGATATAAATGTGCATTTGGTCGCTACCTCAAATGGTCAGATGACAGCAACAACAAATAGTGCTGGACAAGATGTTGTTGTACGTAGCAGCAGCGATATAAAGGTAGGTGCTACAATAGAAATTATTTCTTGTTAACATTTTAACTACTTGTTAGTTTTTATAATCTTATACAAATCGTGGCTAAGAAGTTTAAATTGAGAGTGAAACGATAAAAAATTAAATTAAAAAAAAAATATTTTTTAGAAATCTGATGCTTTTGTCCCAGATATTTGATTTCTATTTATATTAAAAGCTAGCTGTTGTCCAAGGCGGCTTCGATAATCAAGTGGTAGCGTGCTTGACTGTCGCTCAGGGGTTCGAATCCTGGCCGGGCCATGGTCCTACGATTTAACCTTTCATTCCTAATTTCTAATCAAAATAACATTAAAACACATCGATTTACGGCGAGATCTGGTTGTAGCTGGTGGTGGTAGGAAAAGTTTGTGCAGAGAAACGCTAGGTAATTTGATTTGACTGAGGTCAAGGCATAACACTTGCTTCAGATTTAATATCATAAGTTTCTACAGCTTCTGCCACATTAAGAACATACTGCATAAAAGTTTCACTTGATTACTATCTTCTTTCATTTTGTGGTATAACAACGGACGAATAATATGGTCTACGTGGGCTGGTCTAAGGATCTGCGCTACTTTAATCTAACCTAACCTGTAGTCAAAGTATTAATGCAACCACTTTTCAAAACAGAAGCAACGAATTTATTAATTGTTATGTATAATTATATAATATCTTCATTAGTATTATGTTCAAAGGCTCCTTTTCTTTGTTTGGTCTTTTGATTCAAACACACATAAGTATGCAGTGCATTATTTACAAGAATCGAAAATAATGATTATGGACTTTTTGTAAATACAGTTTTCTAAATGCAAGCAACAGGCATCGAATAACTCTTCCCGCCCTAAAAATGAATTTATTCCTAAAACTTTTATATCCCAGTAGAATAAGTAAGGAGTAAAAAGCAGTTGTAGAAGTACTTCTTAGGCAGGTGGAGGGCCTTACCAACTCGATTCTTTTCTTAGTTATTTTTTATATGAAACGAGCCAAAATGCAAGGCATTGCACTTTCACTTCTACACAAAGAGCTTATAGAAGTTGTTACATGCAGGAGCTTCAGGAATGCTCCTGTAAGAAGTATTATAAAATGCCTCTTAGCAAACAACACTTAGAAGTGGTTTTATAGTAAGCATTTCTATAACAACTTTTAGTCCTTACGTAAGTAGCTGTAAGTAATTAATTTAATAACAGCTGGTTATACCAACATGAAAAGACGCTGCTTTAATTGTTGTTTGCTTTTTTTAACTAATAACACTGTGCGACAATTTAAGGGTCAATTGGAATAACCTCAAATATCGCAATGGTTTCTAATAGTGCATGGTCTATATATTATGCCTTCATACTCAGTTTTATCGGATTAGGTCAAATAAGAGAGAAATTCAAGGTCAAACTTCACCTTTAAGTCACAAATTTTTTCTTAAAACTCTTAAACTATATTCAAATCCTATGTTGTAACTGCATCTAAATATTTGCAATGGATGGTTCTTTACATTTTGAGACCATTTATTGCTCAAAAAGTTACGTAAGGGGGTTAATATTTTCTACAAAAACGGTTTTTTTTTAAAAAAGACGAAATTTTCAATAGTTCAGTTACTTTGTATTTACCTTCAAAAACAATCAGATTATCCTGAATTTTTGTGTACACCGTAAGTAAAATAAAATAGCCTACCTCTGAAAAGATCAGAACAATTACATGTGCTCATCCAAAGATATTCGGATTCAAAGATAACCAAAGATGGTAACTTCGTTAATGCAAGCCCTGGCGTAAAATCATTCAAATAAAAATTATAGATCCAACAATTTTCTTCAAAACTGTCCTTAACATTTTTACCGAAAGAGTTACCGCTTTAAAGATATGCGCATAAATGTGTAATTACAACATATTTTGAACAACATCATTGAACAACACAAAAATTAAAACTATAGAAATTAATATTTATGTTATTGTTATAATATATTTGAAATGACTTCTTTAAACAAAGTTAAAAAATAATTAATTGCTTAACCTTTTAATGATAGTTGCAATTATGATTTCATTAATGAAATTGTAAATTAGTTAATTTTCATGTCATTATCTTCATCATTTTTGTGCGACCACCAGCAAATATCACCAATTAAAGCATCGAGCGTTTTACCATTAAAGCGCTTTCCATTGGAATCTTTGGTGGAATTTTTCTCCGTGTTCGTCTGATTCCGATGCTAATGTAAAAACATAAAAGCACCTTTTCTTTCAAATGTTCTGAGCATTGCGGCTACTACTTGTAGGTAGTTTTCTGATCGATTTTTCCTAAGAAAGTTTTCTATAACTTCTTTGGTTGCATTCCAAGCAATGAGCTCTTCATCGGATAACCTTCAACTCATCGGATAGCCAACTCAATCAAATATCTTTATAGATTTATTTTACAAAAATAAAGACTAATTTTTTGCACTTGCCTGCCTTAATTTTTGAGTCGTTTAGTTTAGGAAAACAGTTTTTAGGGATTAAAAAATTCTTAACAGTCTTAATACAATCTTAATAAAAATTTTTACTATTCCTAGTTTTATATGAAGCGTTGGCATCAAAATATTTTCCTTTGGAACAAGTGTAGGACGTATGACACTATTGCTACTATTTGAACAGCTGCTTTTGGGCAGCCAGTCTTACTTCGCATATTGCTTATCTTTAAAACGGGTATTCCACAGACAAAGAAAGCACATATGTTTAGTGTAGCCTGCTTGTAGTCCTCGCAACAAAGCTACGACTTTTAAGTCGCAAGAAAGTCGCCATTGATGTTTTTGATAATCTACTTTGTCAAGCACAATTTCCATATTTTGGTATGTTTCTTTCATATCTGTACTGTAAGCAATCGGAGTGGATGGTTTCTTATTGAACTTATAACCTCCAATCTTGCGAATCATAAGACACATCCATTGCTTCCATCAATTTTTCAATGCTGTTACAAAAAACAAAAGTATTTTCAGGATTAACTGTGAAAAAGATTTGAAACTGTCTTTGTCGATTGCGGTATCCAGTAACCTTTACTCCTGGAGCTAAATTATTCCACAGATTTAAAGGAGAAGCAAGTTTTTCTGATTTTCGTTGCAAAATATTGAGCTCAGCCACCATAATATCCATAATTTCTTGCGATACTGGAATCTGTCTATGCGATGTAGATGGTACTGGTTCATAAACCGAATAAAAGTCAGCGTGAACTGTTGGAAGGTATTGGAATTGGAATATGATTCGAATGTGGCAAAGGCCTCTGCGTACTCCGAACGCTTACGCAAGTAATTTTTCGGTTTTTTGGTTCTGTTTTGGCTAAAGAAAGGGTTTGCACATACATAACAGCTCCCGCTTACATACTCTCCAGGATTCATCCACAGCATAGGTACTCCAAAAGGCATAGGAGCCCGTTTTCCTTTTAACCATGCTAGAAGGTAAATATAGCAACTTCGACATAATTTTTTAGGTGTCCACGTCGCGTTATTTAGTATTGGCTCTCCGAAATATTTTTCACAAGCCATTGCAGCTTCCGCTCTCAAGGAAGCAATGCTTTTTGTTAAAGGTATTTTACCACAAACATAGTAATACAAACTTAGTTTATTAATGCAGAGACTCATTACCAAAAATCAATTTAACGATATGAAATAATTTTAATACACAAAACTTTTGAAAATTTCCGACTCAAATATATCAAATGAATGATCGTATTTCAAACTTAGTTTTGACACCTCACTTAAAGGGAACTACAGCCCAGCTAGACACTTAACTGTTAGATATGCAAATGAAATCATACGAGTAAGCTCACTATCATTAAAAGTAGGGGTGGGCAAATCTTTTGTTGTAGGGTTGTGATCTTTTCAGAGGTGGGTTATTTTATTTTACTTACTGTGTATGCAAAAATTCAGCAAAATCTGATTATTTTTGAAGATAAATACAAAGTAACTGAACTATTAAAATTTTTTTTTTTAATAAGCCCTGTTTTCGAAGAAAATATTAGCCCCGAATTTATAAAACTAAAAAAAATTAAGGTGGCAACCCTATCCACCATCTTGAATTTTAAAATTCGGACTTTAGATTCAAAATCAGCGAACCCTTAACACTGATAAATGTTGTTTAAAACTCTTAAAAATACATATTATTAGGTGGCAATACTGTGGTAAAAATTTATGTGGCAACCCTAACCTCCATCTTAAATTTTAAAACTGTGACATTATATTCGAAATCAAATCCGTTGTCAGAATTTCAAAATTACAACAATTCGCAAAAATAAAAAAATCTAGGTGGCAACTCTATCCGTCATCTTAAATTTTAAAGTTTGACAGCATCTTCGAAATCATTTACCCTAAAATGGCGCTAACCGAAACCACAACTTGCCGTTAACTTAATCAGCACTTAACTGACAGTTCAACCTTAACCGAAGATTGAGAAAGGGCTTTTTTGCTAACTGCTGGTTAAAGTTCTGATAAGTGCTTAACCGGACATTGAGAAAGCGGCCCTTAATCTAATAAAATTAACAGTATTTTATAAATTTCACCAAAAAGAAACATTTTCTAACAATCTCAAATATAAAACATCAGCTGTTGATGAAAAAAGCACAACTGAACAAACCGATGGCATTTCACAAATAGCATCGAAAGTGAAAACAGTATGGCAATCAATTGACACATAAATTCAACGTCAGTCTTTGACATTCGATTTTATGTCAGTTTTTGGGTTTCAATGAGAACGCATTTGACGTCATATGGTCAAGATGAATACTGACATCAGTGATTGTTGTCATTGAAATTGACTTAGTGAAAACCAGGCTTAATGCAGTGATTAAAAACGTGTAGAGTGCTTGTTTGAAAGCAGTTATGTCATTGCTTCTGATAAGAGGCCTTGGCAATTATTCTACTGGGATAATATAAAACTTTATAACATGTTTTTGTTTTTTTCGCATTCAGAAAAACAATTTTGATCATTTCATTTATATTTTGATGTCTTTTACTTTTGCTTTTACTTTTACATGTTTTATTACCGAAAAATTAATAAAAATATATTATCTAGTAAAGGGTGTCCCAACAAGAACGCAATTTTTAAATTTGGCGCCATTCGAAGTGTCATTGTTTGACATTTGAACAATTATTATAGTTTACTAGTAGAAGGTACGAGGTTAGTAAAAATGGAGTGCTACACGAATGAACAACGCATTCTCATTGTGAAATTGTTTTACCAAAATTGTGAAAGTTTTGCGGCTACAGTTCGCAAATTGCGATCAATTTGGGGTCACAATAATGCTCCAAAAGAGTCAACTGTAAAGAGATTAATGGATAAATTTGCTGAAACTGGGTCTGTTAGTGATGTAAAGACAACAACGCGCCTTCGACCAGATCGATCGACCGAAAATATCGCAGCTGTACGTGATGATGTCGCTCAAACTCCATCCACCTCAATTCAACACCGAGTTTAGCAAATTGGTGTCTCCAAATCCACTATGCAGCGAATTTTGACGAAAGATTTGCATCTTCATGCATACAAAGTTCAATTGACTCAGGAACTGAAACCAGCTGACCATGACTGGGAGTTCGTTAATTGGGTTCGTTAATTAGGACCAAGACAGCGAAGGGAGTTCATTAATTGGGTATTGGAGAGACAACATGAAAATGCTGATTTTGCCGCTAAAATCTTCTTCAGTGACGAGGCCCATTTCCATCTTGATGGCTTCGTCAATAGGCAGAATTGTCGCATTTGGGGTGAGGAAAATCCTCGAGTGATTCACGAGAAGCAAATGCATCTTCAACGTGTCACTGTGTGGTGTGGTTTTTGGGCTGGAGGAATCATTCAACCTTTTTTTTATGAAAATGAGGCAGGTCAAGCGCAAACAGTCAATGGTGTTCGGTATCGTGAAATGATAACCAGTTTTTTCTTGCCTAGAATTGAAGAAATGAATGTGGAGGGCATGTGGTTCCAACAAGACGGCGCCACATGTCATACAGCCAGAGAAACAATTCAATTGCTGCATCAGTCATTTCCCGGTCGTGTTATTTCGCGTTTTGGAGATCAGAATTGGCCGCCTAGATCGTGCGATTTAACACCATTAGATTTTTTCTTTGGGGTTTTTTGAAATCGATGGTTTACGTGAATAAGCCGACGACGACTCAAGCCTTAAAAGAGGAAATTGGACGCTGCATTAATGAAATACCGCAGCATTTATGCAAAACGGTCATTGAAAATTTCATTAAAAGATCGCGTGTATGCCAGCAAGATCGCGGCGGCCATCTGCACGATATATTGTTCCATACATTACCTCATTCTGTCTTCTTTACGATATAATAAAGTTTCACGATTTTTTTTTAAATATCTGTGTTTTATTTAAAATTTAAAAATTGCGCTCTTGTTGGGACACCCTTTACTTTAAAAATTAATAAAGTGTTTTCCTTTATAAATTTGATTATAGTGAATATTTTTGTTTAAATATTTTTGCTCTTCATCAGAAACTATACTTTTCTCTATACTTTTGCAGCATACTATACTTTTATACTATATCTATATATACATCTTTTATACTATATCTGTCTATACTTTTGCAGCAAATTGAAATATCTTTCCAAGGTTACCTACGAAGCATTCTTGGCTCATTTTATTCATTAAGTCAGTCAAAATAATATTTCTTGCCGAACAGCATACAGCAATTCCATTTAAAACGTATTGGCCCTACGGCATGACCATATTCAATTTGGGTTAAATCTTTCATGTACAAAAGTCAGCAAAAATGTCGAAAGTTTATTTTACGAAAATTCTTATCTCAAACACTTTCTACCCAAACGTTAATTTTGAACTTCCGTTGAAAAGGTAATTGAATAGGTAATTAAAAAGACATGCCCCTTATGTCTTAAACCACTTAAAACAGGAAAATGAGATAAATTTGGATTTTCCCTTAATTATTTTTCCCGTAAAAAGCCATAACTTAATGTTTTCACTTTATTAATCTGTAAAAAAAGATTTTAGAAATTCCCCAAAAAATCCTTTTTTGTATATGGCAACTTTTGTTTCAAACAAAGTTGCTAAGGAGTAAAATGTTGATTGTGTTTGCAATACTGTTTTCTGTCATTCTGTCACCTGTAGAGACCTGGTGCGTGTCTTCTATAGAAAGCTTAAAAAACGAGTTTTTTATATAGAAATAAAGCGGAAAGATATGTTGGTTTTTATGTGTTTCTTCTTTTAACAGATGCAAGTCGCATGTCCCAGTAGTCACGAAAAATATATAAAAACTCTTTTTCTTATCTTAAACACGAATTTATAAATTTAATACTACCCAGAAGTAATAATAAACATACGGTATACTATTTGAACTTCTTTTAATAGTTAAGGCGATCTTATTATGATTTTGAGACTGTTTTAAATCGTGTCCCAGTAGTCATGATGAACAGCCTGATTTTATTTCAATGCAGTTGGTATAGCTTAATTTACTTTTCTGACCCAAATTAAAATTTTTAAAGCTTCTTTATGTCTCACTTGAGTGTAAAATGGATGTAAAAATCACAACTTACAGATACACTACTATTTTAAATCCCAAGGAAATAAATGTAATAATCATGTCTTTTAACTCAAGAGACAGCGAACAGGAATTTAATGTTGAATCTAAAGATATTGTTGGAACAAGCATAATGCAAAAGTCAATTCAGGTACCGCAAATTACTCTAAAAGCATCCTATGTAAAAGATAAGTACGAAGAAATAAATTGTTTTAAAGATCGATTTCAGGCAATCCAGCAGATTTTTTTCGCCACATATGAGATGAATGTGGCGTATGTCCTATTTTAATACTCCTCAGAGGTAAAATTTTACAAATTAGGAGAAAAAGTAAAAATTTTCTTTAAATAATGCAGTCAGAGGTAACTTTTTTCATATCTTCTGATTTATTTTTTATGCTTTATAGAAAAATATATCAATAACTACATCAGTTGGGCATAAAAAAATATCTAAACTGATTAAAACATCTTATTATTAAGAAATATATCTTACTTGTCTTGCAAGTCACAAAGAAAAGTCAGAGTAGGCACAATTTGTAATATATTTTTCTACTTTTTCGACAAAGGTATTCATACTAATTCTTTATAAAAATGGAAGCGTTTAGTATATGTTGTATAAAAACAGGGAAGAAAGATGACTCAAATATTTAACTGGTTTGGCTAAAATTATTTTCTGAGTGTTCAAATTTAGATGAGTGAGATTTTTAAGTGTCCCAGTAGTCACACTCATCCGAATAATAGCATCACAATACATAGAAAGTGTTTAGCTCTTATTTTAAAGGAATATTACTCAATAGTTATTTATCTCTGTTTTAAAATATATTTCACTGTTATAAAAGTTATGATGACATCGTTATTAATCATAGTTGGTCAAATTCTGGAGTCAAATATCCCAGAGTCACAATGAAATGCTCCTTTAATCTTAAAATAATTTTGAGAAATTTTGGTGATTGGGTGTTAAGGTGGTAAGGTAAATAATTTCGAGAAGGGGTACGAAGAACACCATTATGATCATATATTTTGTTTGAATGAGCTGTTTCATGTCCACTGGACATTTCCGAAGAAGTTTTGCAAACAATAACATAATATTGTTTACTATTAAAGCCTTCGTGCTCAATGCCTGGAGCTTCCAAGTAATCTTATTTTTGTGTAAAAAAGCTAAAAAAGTTAATCTTATAATATTTTGACCAAATCTTACATTATAAAAGATTTTTTCACTGTTATAATTGAAGGGTTCGGGGCAACAAGGTGCTAACCCACACTGAAAGCAAAATTGAGTTTTGCATGCAAAAAAAAAATGTCAGCAACCTCTTTTATATGTGTACGAAAGATGAAGTTTTTATCTTTATTCGTTAGCGAGCTACAAGCATATATTCTTTTTGCTGCACAAAATTCAGTCTTAAATTTTGGGTAACAAGGTGCTAGGTTAGGTTAGGTTAAAGTGGCTGCCTCAAATTGAGACGCACTTAGGCCAATAAGGCCCATTGTGGTACCACAGGGGTTGATCTCCCTTCTCTATTCAAACCAGCTTGAGCTGTTCACAAAGCTTAGGATTCGGTATATCGATATTACCGAGAGTTCTTCGAGGTCTCTGAAAAACCAGTTGTTTAGGTGAAGAAAACGTTTTTGAGCCAGCGCTGGGCAGGTGCAGAGAAGGTGTTCTGTAGATTCCACCTCCTCCTCATCTCTACAGCTTCTGCAGAAGTCGTTGTGGGGTATGTTTAATCTTTGAGCGTGCCTGCCAATAAGGCAGTGCCCTGTCGGGATCCCTATCATGGTGCCAATGTGATCTCTACTAAGAGATATGAGTTCTTTTGAACGCTTTGGGCCAGATTTGCCGTGCTATATTACAAGTGTTACCTGCTGACCATCTTTTGTTGGTGTTACTACAGGATAACTCATGTGTAAGGAGTTTACATGTGGTGAGAGGAATACCAAGGTTTGTCTTGTCTGAAGAAAGTTGTTTGGTAGTACCTGTGCGAGCGAGTTCATCTGCTCTGCAGTTATCTAGAAAATCCCTATGTCCAGGAATCCAGCATAGGATAATTTTGAGCTGCTCTGCCATCTCGTTTAGAGATCTGCGGCAGTTGAAAACTGTTTCAGATGTTATTTCAACAGTTCCTAGGGCTTTCAGAGCGGCTTGACTGTCAGAAATTATGCATATATCCATGGAAGATATATCATTTTTCTGAAGCCAAGTTAACGCTTCATGTATAGCAGCGATTTCAGCTTGAAATACACTGCAATGGTCAGGGAGCCTGAAGGCTATATTGATGCCTAATGCTTCAAAAACAAGGTGCTAACCCACATACAAATTTCTTTAATTTAATACCACCGACAGACGAAAAATTTTAAAGTTCTGAGTATGCAGATACCATTGTATCATCTAAATTTTTTCTTCATTGTATCACTTCTAAACATGAAAATTTAAAAACGATGAAAAAGTTAAAAGGAGTGGCTAACAGGCGATATTGAAATTTTTACATGTTAATTTTTTCGGAAGAATTTTAATGTTCTGAGTATGCAAATACCATTGTAAGCAGGATTACTAAAAACTAAAATTATAAAAACAACTTAATAACACTATCTTTATGGAAAAAATATGAACATTTACAAATATTTAAAATTGCGATTTATAGAATCCGTCAAACTGTCAAATTCGTTTATCTCCAAACTTGTTTTATGTGGGTTAGCACCTTGCTGCTCCGAACCCTTCAATTAATCTTTCTATTGTTTACTATATCAACACAGTCATTAAAACCACAATTGTTACTGTTTAACTGTTTACTAACTGTTAATTGTTATTTCTTTATTGATATAACTTCAACATTTGCATAATCATCTTATTCATTATCATTTCTTTTAGTTCACAACTTGCTGCAGAGACTGTTCTTACACTTAACTAATTGTCCGCAATCTTTAATCGTTTTGCTTCACTTTAGCAATCTTTAATCGCTTAAGTGAAATCTCAAAAACGACACTTTTTTCCATACACCTTTATCTTAGAATTGTTTTTGTATTTTTACTTGCGTCTATTGCAACAAGAGGATATAAAATTAAAAATATTTCTTTGTAAGCGTGAGAATCGAACTCGCACCGTTTCGATCGAGAGTTCTACACACTAACCACTACTCCAAAATCTTTTGTGCTATGATGTGATTCATTCAGTATAAAGTATTAACTGAATCTATGTTGCAGTAGATGGCAGAAATTTATTAAAAGGATTGTGCATTAGCTATCCTACTTATTCTATTGAGAATGCGTGAAGCTATGATGCAGTAGATCACAATAATCGATAAAAACCATTGTGCATTAGGGAGTTTTGGGCTATGCTACATGTAGGATGGACATGTAGGATGGCAGAATAACGGAAAAGTCTGTTCAAACCTTCGGACTATCCTACATGTGGGATGGACTTAATGATTTTTTAGCGTTCAAGAAGATAACATCGTGCAATGGCAAAACAATTTCTTGTTGTTTTATAACTTTAAACTCTGTTTATGTTTTTCGTTTTATATTCACTCCACAAAGTTATTTTTAGAATGAGAAAATGTATGAAGTCGGATGAGCGTGCGTTCGCACATACTACATGTAGGATGGACCACCACAAAAAAGCAAAAGTTTTTGATTTCCATCCTACATATAGGATCGGCCGCAGTATTTTCTTTCACACATCTTACATGTTCATCTGACCTGTCAAATCCGTCCTACATGTAGGATAGTCCGAAACCCCCTATTAGCCATTTAAACAACAAATGAAGCAAGGTTCCATTGAACGGGTTGAAAATTATCACAAGATGCCAATTGTTTTAAGTGTAGATTTTAACTGCGAATTAAAACATGAATGTTCATTGGCACTTAAGGCAAGGGCGTTGGTCTAGCGCTAGAAAATTTAAGGTATTTTTAGGATTTTTTTAAAAAGTTAAAATATTGGACAACGATATTTAAACTTTTAAGGTATTGAAACACTCATTTATCATAAAAAAAAGTATTTTTAATTTGAAAAATTTTTGATTGGTTCAAAATTGTAGGAAATTCAAAAGAAAAGAGGCATGGGTGGTGTTGTAGATTTTGACTTTTCTATTTATCTGAAAATAAAAACCAAGAATATTGGCCGAATTCAGAGCAGACAACAGTTGGCAACTATTGTGTAAAAATTCGCTGAATGGTAGAGTTTTCGGAGCGCTCACTAAAACTGATCAGGTAGCGGATGGCATTTAATCGAGTGAAAAAATGCTATGCTACATGAACATAACTGTTGAATCGACTGTCAGATGCTGCTACTGACGCTGTTAAATTCCACAACAGGAAGAACGCAGCAAACTTAAGGGAGAAACCTTTGCAATTGAGTTGAATTTACATAGACATTAAATATAATTGAATTAAATCTAGTTTTTGACGTGCAGAGTACCAACACAATCAGAGAAAAAACATCGCTCACTAAGGTAGCGCTATTATTACAGTTCACAACAGTTGTCTGCGCTGAATGCGGCCATTGTTAATCACTATGAGTGCAGCTATGACTGGCACAAGAAAAAAAATATTGAAAATTGGCAGAATGACGCGCTTTTGAAAATTAAGTTCTTAAAACAGCTCGTTTTCTGCCAGTTATTAATTGTAATATATACGATGTTTTTGAAATAAAACTTTAATTCTAGTTCCAACGATAGCCACTGATGTTACGAATAGCATATTTAAATTTCAGATGATTCAGCTGAATAGTTTTTGTTTTTTCTACAACACCATGCCGAGTTTCGAGATAAATGAGTATAAAGAAAATGAATCTAGACTACACACTGGGCTTGACACCTACTAAAACGGCTGTAGAAGTGAAAATAACGTCAGAAAGACTATACTTTTGAAATATAAAAAAAAAAACAATTTCATAAAAATTGTAGGAATTAAACAATGTTTTCTTGATAAATATTATTTGGGAATGATAAGCGATCCAAATATTTGCACAACAAGATTAGGACAACTATTGATGACATTCTATGTAATTTTTTTAATATAAAAATTTTTTTATTAAAAAAACCATTAAATTATCATGCCTATGAAACTACGAAAAAGCTTCGCTTCTCTCATGTGTCCAACGGCGCATCTGTTTTTTTTCTAAATAACTACATTTTGACCATTTTGTGGCATCTTGCTAACAATCCCCCATATTCTTTCCAATTGCTGCTTCTTAGCCTCATTCTGCTCCTTCAGCTTATCAAACTCCTTTCCTTTTTACTTCTTATCGAACCCTTCCGACTTTTATGTTAATGCCATCTTCGTAACAGGTTCATTGGATTATTCCTATCGGTGTGTTTTAATATGACTTCCGAAGGGCAACTTGCGTCCCGCGGCCTCATGTTATCCACCCATGATTTGATAAGTAACACAACAATGTACATTTTTAACTAATTTGTTGCAGCATGCTTTTTATATGCACGCTTTAACAATATATCTAAAATATTTCTTTCTTGGTAGCGACTTTTGTTATGTAAAAAAAAAGTTTAAAACTCTAATTGAAATATTAACAAAAATAGTCTTGCAACAACCGAGGGCTGGCAATTATCATAATAAATATATTTATTGTTGTTTTTTTTTTTCTTTTGTTGTAAGCATAGGGCTTAGGCGTGGGAAGTCATAGCACACAGGCGCACTCTTTTGATGTTGTGGTTGGTCCATTTCCAAATGCAAATTAATGCCATCAATTATGACGCAAAAGGTTTTAATTGCCTTCCAGTGTAGATTTATATTATTTTGTTCGGAGATTGTATTGTTTCGCTTCTTTGTCAATGTCACTTTAATTACCTTAGTAATAACAATAATAATACGGTGGCTATTACAATTTTGCTCAAACCTATTTTATTTATAGAAATGAGAATGACATGATAACAGGCCGGAATATTGCCTGATTTTAAATGACAACGAATATATTATCACATTTACTGTTAATTGGTACTTCTATTAATTAATTAATAATGTTTCAATTAGAAGTGGACGTTTCCGCGTGGAATTTTTTTGAAATTTTTCAATAATTTGATATGGTTTAAAATTGCTTTTAGCCAATGCGAAGAAAGCTTTTTGTATTTTATTATTATAAATATCTCAACAAATTTCCAACTGTTCAAATTTGAACAAATTAAACATATGGGGCATTCCAAACAAAATTTCCCACCAACATTTTTTTCTCATATAAACTTTTTATGGTTCATTAGTCAAAAGTATTTGATACGTATTTTTTATTTCAATATAAAACAAGGGGTTTCCGAAAAATAAAATTATTTATTATTTTTTATTTGATTGAAAGGACCATTTTCAATCGCTTGTACTGCAATAACTGATGCAAATAGAAAAATGTGTCCAAGAGAAGCCATGCTCGCCTTTTTGTTAGTTTTCGAATGATGTTTACTAAAACGAAATCATATTATTTTTTTGATTGCGAAAAATAGAGATTTGCAACAAATTGGTTTTTATTTATTTGGACCTAATATTTTTTTTGTAAAAAATAATTAATTAATTAATTTTATTGAGACCTTTTTTCGATTACAATTCAGTCATTACTTAGAAATAATTTTAATAAGATAATTTAGAACTATGAAAGTGTTATTCTAGGAGTGAGAAATGAGCGAGGCAGCTTGCTTATATGAAATGGAAGAGTACATATGATTGTGTTATTTGTCATGAATATAATGATATAATGCTTGCTCCCGGCATAAGTTTGTATCATAGAGACGTGTTGTCTCTATTATATATACTTACAAACTAAACAAAACACTTAAAACTACACTTAAAGCTAAAATCATCCACCAAAGGGTGTTTTTTTTTACATTTAAAATAATAGTATTGTAATAACGTTACAATTTATGTAATAGTGAAGATTAAGAACAATAAAATTTTTTTTTTTTAATACATTTGAATAAGGAACATTGAATACAAATAAACGTTACATTTTATGTATGAGTAAAATAGAGAACGAACCTTTTTTTTTAAACATTTAGCTCCTGTGGGTGTTGGGAAGAGATTTATCATTGAAATCTGGTAGCAGTGGGGTGTCAAAATCAAGATCAGTTTCAATTAGTTCATTTAAAATGCCAATTGGTGATAGGTAGTTAACAGACGACCAGTTGAACTGTTTTTGGAAATCAAAGATATCCCTGAATAAGTCGTTATTATGAAAAGGAAGTCTATTTACAAATTTTTTTTGTAGATGTAAAGCATAGCGACATAAAGGATTTATCATGGCTTTCCTATTAATTTATTTATTTGAAAATCGTTTAACAAAGGATTCCAAATTTTTATTTATCTTAAAATATTTGTCTTAAAATATTTCGTTCTAGAATTTCCAATTCTTTTGCAGCTAAAGGCGTGATAGAAAACCAAATTGGAAATGCGTATAATAAAACAGAGCGGATGCTTACTTTATAAATCAGAAGTTTCGTGTCTTGACTTAAATATTTGTTGTTTAGGAGATTAGCAAACATACCAGTTAAATTGTGAGCTTTCTTTAGATTCAACCTTGCGTGTTTATTAAACTTGAGCAGGTTATTAAATTCTACGCCATGGTATTTGATGTTATTTTTGAAAATTATTTCTGAGCCGTTAAGAAAAAGTTTCAAATTTTTGCTTTCTGGTGTAACCATTCTTCTACATTTGCCAGACGCATTTCTAATGCATATAGCCTCTGATTTGGAAACATTAATTCGGAAACCCCAGTCAGTGTAAAAATTGTTGATAATTTGAAGATGTCTAGAGACCTTGTTTAAGGCGGAAAGAGGAGATTCATGGTAAGCAAAAACAAGGCATATAAGATGCCCCTTGAGTCAGACATGACATGTGGAAAATCGTGAATAAAAATATTAAAAAAAAGACACAGTTTCGATAGTATCGTAAGTATAGACGTAGAATTCCTTTTTATACACTAATAGAGAAAAGTTCTGGTTTTTTTCATGTATATTCTTCAAAACTTTTTTATAGTATATCATCTTTTAAATTATTCAAAAACAAATTTGTTGTTGTTGTCCTTCTTTAAACATACCTGATCTAAAAAGCTCACAATTACATTCATGTAAAAATTTGTTTTGTTTTATAAAAAGTTATCGTTTGATATTTATGGTGATGAATTTGTTGTTCTTGTTCATTTGTTATGTTGGGTAAAACTTAATGTAATTCAAAGTTATGTTTAATTAATGGAAATACATATGGGTAAATTTGAATTATTTATTTTTCCTGTAGTAAAGAGCATATACATATATGTATATTTTAAAAGTAATTTACAAATTTACAATCAAACATTTTAACAAACGAACGTTTGTTGCTTTTTGTTGTTGTGTGAAAAATTCGTTCGAAAAAATACAAAGCTCACAAATTTATCAGTGATAAAAAAAACGACGCAAGCAGAGCGTTCCTTTTTCGATTGCGAACGTTCGTCTGCTTTTAAAATTTTCGTTTGAAAAATTCTCACACACAGCAAAAAACGAACGATAAGATCGTATTTTAATCAATTGCGAACGAATTTTTTCGCACTCTGCAAAAACCTCGAATTTTAGAGGTTATTTCAAACCATTCCAGCTCACGGTTGGCTAGAGTCAAAATATTTGGGGAATCGTCATAAAATAAACCAAGGATTATTTTGAGCATTTGTGCCGAACAATGTTTTTTTTTTATATGGAGCGTGAGACGCCTCAATGTATAGATTGGTATTGGGCTCCATTCCTTTTCTAAACATTTTCCAGAACCTCACTGCAAAGCTTGATTCTGAACCCTGGATGTAATATAAGCACGTGACGTGAAAAAAATCCAGAAAATTCTTAAAATAGGTGGACGCCTGTTAAAAAACTTGAATTTGAAGAAGTATAAAATAAATGTTTCAAATCGAGTTTCCTATTTAGATTTTAGACATATGACCATAAGATATTTTAATGCAAAAGCGTTTTTTTTACAAGAATTTGCCATAAGATTTTTTTTTAAAAATTATTGTTTGATCTAAAAGTAGCCTTCTTTATTCAGAATTTCCTAAATTTTTTTTCGCTTTTGAAATAGAAGCTTTGCCCTCGCCAGATTGCAGCAATTTTCTCAAATTTAAATGCTGCTAGATTGTTAGCAATTTTATTAAGTTTACGAAAAATTAAAAAAATATCCAAATTGGATCATCTTTATGACAGAAAAAAGATTTTTTTTTTAAGCCGACATTTGAGAAAACATTTAGTTTTTTTAAACTTATTTTACTTTGTTTTCTTCTTGTGTTTAATTACTTTAAAACATAAATTTGCGTATCGTCCAAGTTCATATGCGGTAACGCCCCTTGCCATCTGTTGCTCCAAAGAATGATCTTCGACTAATAGGGGCATCATTCCTTATCATTCCTCAATTTGTTGCACAAATAACTTCGTACTTTCTTCCATTACATTCGTAGTATTTACTAATGGCTTCGTACTATTTAATATAAGTTGATTTTAAAATATTTACAACCGAAATCTTTGAGCCTGGTTTGTTGACCAATTTCCAAATATAAGGAAATGTATGATTGCAAGATGGCCATAGTCTACTGAAAGAGTACGTGGCCCGTAAGCTAAAAAACCGTGGTTCAAACCCCAGCTCAGGTAGAATGTTTTGTTTTTCGTTATTAGCTAATGTAACAAATGTATTTGTGCAATATACATATGTTTTTGTATGAATACGAATAAAATATTTGTAATATAATATGTACCAAACTACGTCCAATCTACGACTCCTATTCGTGACTGAAAACTACGAATAAAATTCGTAGAATGGACGCAATTATTAGTAATGTTTACAGACAAAATTTTTTGCTCTTAAGCCGTCTTCTTAAGAAAATAAGCCGTCAGTAGCTTTTTGACATGGAATTACGTCTTACAGCACAGTTTGTATGGGGGTCATTTTCACAAATTTTTTCAAACACATTTTAAGGATTATAGTTGACACTTTGGGGCATATCTACAGCCTTTAATATTCATCGCACAAAGAAAAAATATATGCCAAAATATCAGTTTGAGTAGGAATGAAATGAATATTTAACTTTGGGTTTTGTCACTTCTTTAACAAAGTCTCCAAATAGCAAAATCGGAGAAAAAGAAATTCATATATTCGTATGAGAAAAGTTATACACAAGCTGCTTCAGTAGCTGCTTATGCTGTGGTCATGAGCGTCCACAGGGGGATGGAAAAGGGCCCCCTACGCAGTGAAAATTTTTTAAATATCTTCATATTATATCAAAAAGACGTAAGCTACAATTGAAAAATTTTTCGGGAGAGTCAAAAGACTTTCTAAATTATAATTGCAAGTTGCGCTCAAACTTAGGGATTTTAGAATTTTTTTAATAAAAACGTCGTTTTTAGTTGTAGGAATGTAAAATTTAGCTAATCAATCAATCGCTTTTACTGTTAAAAAATATAAATTTGACAAACAACATTCTGGAAAGTGCATTTAGTAATGATAATTTGGTAACAGCGCAAAGTATGCTGTAGATTTGGCCTCAGTCAATGTTTTCTACATCAGTAAATCTCGATAAGAAAAAATTTCCTGTGCGTGGTTTTTATGAGATCCCAGCTTGATAAATAAGAGGTCGTGTTTAGAAAAACCACAAGCTCATATAGCCAGATTTTCGAAGTATCATTCATACAAAGATCAAGTATGATTACGTATTTACCGACCTTGTAAGGTATCACAATTAGCTAGAAAGAGTCCAAGAGATTACATTCTCTGTAGTAAGTGAGTTTCAGTGAGCACGTGACTATTGGATTTCGGCTGTTATATCTATTGAGACAAATATGCCTCGACTCAAAATGGAGGAAAAGATAACATACTCTTTGCTCTTTAATTGTGGTGAAAAGCACTTCAGGTGTAAAGCTAGTAAAATGCCTTCACCTTAGTCAAATCAATTTGCTCAACGTTCCTGCATTTATACAAGATTAAATAATAGTTAGACTTTTCTTGAGATATAGAACAAATTTTTAAAAAACATTTGCCAAAAAATTGTTAAGAAAAAATTTTACCATTTGGGAGTTTAAAAAACTAGCGGAGTTTTTCCCAAATGGTCTTTATATTTTTTTTTTTTAAATTAAACTACATTCATAGAGATTTCTGATTCTTCTGCAGGCAAATTTTGCTTAAAAAATTGGTTATTTGCTTTAAT
The DNA here is from genome assembly GCA_963920525.1 of Dichetophora obliterata. Classification (NCBI taxonomy): domain Eukaryota; kingdom Metazoa; phylum Arthropoda; class Insecta; order Diptera; family Sciomyzidae; genus Dichetophora; species Dichetophora obliterata. Next base: position 87,106,082 of record OY986437.1, read on the forward strand.
TTTTTTTACTTTTCATAGAATGCGTATTCAAATTTGGGAAACAGATAAAGATTGTACTCATATAATTGCTTTTACATAGTAAAAATTAAAAATAATGTGTAAATTAGTATATATCATATTTACAAAAAAAAAAGTGTTTATTTTTAATTTTTTAACATATTTTGTGTTAAAACCACTTTACACTAGTAATAAATTATCTTTTACTGGACCGAAGTTAAGATACTCTCACGGCCGTACTTAAGTTTATTAGTAGTCTTGAATGTTGTATTATTTTGGTTTTTATCAAAATATTTTACATTTCGAACTCGGAGTTTTTTTCGTATATAAAAGCTCATATGCCCAATATCAAGTTTAAAAAATACTTTTTTTGGTATTTATAAAAATTTTACTATTATGCTTACGTCTATTTGTATGGGAGGATTATTCAGTTTTTTAAAAAAATTCCAAACATCGAGTGCATAGCTACAAATAAAACTAATTTGTCAAATTTGAAGTTATTGTACTCATTTTTGTGGAATTTAAGGAGATTTTACTGATTTCATAAAGTCACTTTGTATGGGACTTAGACGTGGTGTTCATTTGATTTATACAAATTTTATACTCAAAGTGTTTATTTAAGGTTAGAGCTTATGTGCAAAATTTAAAGACATTAGATTAATTTTGTTTGGTTTTTATCCGATTTAGTTCGAACTTGATCTGTATTTTTGAATATAAAGCTTTTATATAGAATTGTTTACGAAAGATCTTTAATTACGGTTGTTATGGCGATTTTAGACAGGCAGACATACAGGGTGAGCTTAAGCCCAAAAAAACTCCTGCTAATGAACGCGTATGATTCAGTTTCAAGCCATTATTTTCAAATTGAATGTCTCTAAGAGGCAGCAGCTTAGCCGTATTTTTTCCACCTTGACTTCGAAACCCTCTCGTGACCATTTAAAATTTTTTTAAGGCTACCATATAACAAATATAATTCTTAGCTGTTTAAAAATATTGTGACTATTTGATAAGCTTTTTAAATTTATAACTAAAAAACGTTATAGTTTATTTTACATTTTAATTTTTTTGACTTATTTTTTTAGAGCTCGTGGTCAAATTTTATTTTATGAACAAAATATCTGACAAGAACAACAATAACACTAACCCTGTATAAAGTAATAGTACAAAAAAAAAGACAGTAAAATTGTTGAGGGAATTTTGAGGGATAATAATTTGTTGTAATAACATCATTATTAGAATGGTATTGTTTTGGCACACAAATACATTTAAATATTATATACAGGACTACCATCAATAGAAATTGTTTCGTTTAAGAGGATTTAATTAAATATTTTCGTTTTTTTAAAGCTCTCTTTATTAGATTCATTAAATAAAATTATTTTGCCTTTTTTGCATAATTGTTAATTATGTAAGACAACAAATACTTTTTAGGAAAATTATTTCAAATTTTAAACAAATTTAGGAAACGAGTTACTCAAAAGGAGGAATTTTTAAATAATTAAACCTTCTTATTTTATAAGAAACCATAAATTCTCATGACATAACAGATATAATTTATTGATAAAGAACAGTGCCGGTAGCCTAAATTTACTTGATAAGTAACTATATCCTTTATCAAGGAATACAAAATTGAATACAAAAATATACGGTTCATGATTCGAAAATCATTTCTAATTGTATTTTTAATCAATGATTATTAAATTGATTCACAGAATACATTACATTGTTTTATGATACCCATTAATGCAGCTTTTGAAACTTTAGATTTGCAAACTTGTCCTTAAAATTGCCTAGCCTTGTGTGAACAACTCCCTTCTTCGAAGGACCGACAAACCAACAGATTGTCTTTTCTTTATTATTATTATTATTATAAGCTACAGAAAGGTAAACTTAATTTCTAAAGTTAATATTTTCCTAAAGTGGCAACGACATTTTTATGTTAACCAGTTAAGGCGCAACTTGATGCCATTTAATCCTGAAGAGTATATTTAAAGCAAATGTGCTGAAAGGAATGAGTTTCAAACCAACTAATTGTTTGCATTGTTGTGACGCAGGTGAACCTCGTTGAATATGTTGTTATTCCTGATGTTGTGGTTATTTTGTTGTTACGGGCTGTTATTGTTGCTGTGCTGTTTTACCATAAAGCAATAGTAATATTTTATCTTCATGGTTACCAACCGCACAGTTGAATAATCGCTATGTGTTGGCAGCAAATGCTTGTGGCGCCTCGTGAGTCGAAAGGGAGCGGAGTTTATTTTTATGCATTCTAATGGATTGTGGGTTACATCGTTTTATATATATTATATAGGTCTCACATAAGCGACCTTGAACACTTGTTCTTAATTGACATTTGACATATATTTTTACCTTAAATTTCACTGATGTTAAAATGAAATGTTGTAAAATTTATGTTCACACATTTTTTATGATATAATTGACAATTGTTTTTTTACTTCTAGTAAACGATTTAAAATTTTAAAGAGTGGTTTTGATAAACTTTTATGCCATTAAATACTGTCATTTAGTTTCTTTGCTTGACATTCTACCTGCTCAACTTTCCTTTTTTTTTTTTGTCGTTGTATTGGTTTTTGTGATGATTTACTTATGCTTTTTTTAATTCTAACCTGCTTATGTTTTTTTTTAACGTTGCTTTACATTATAACTTTGTTTACAGCGATGAACAATCTGATTTTCTAACGAAAAATGTTTTGGTAAAAAAATCTTAAGTTAACCACATCTATAATTTAACCGTATCTTTAAGTGTTCTAGACAAGTTATTTGTAGACCATGATTACATTAAATTCTAGTACTGAGAAAATCATAGAAACATTTATGTTCTTTGACTTGGTTTTTAGTTTGTTTTGTCGTTCGTTTTGTTTTGTCTGAAAACACTTAAGAATTTCTTTTGAATGCTATTGAAATCTTTGAATTACATAACATTTTACTTAAGCTGTATATTTATTATTATTATTTTTATTATTTTTTACCTTATGTAATGCTGCTACTTACTAAGCTGCTATTTTAAATTTGCTATCGTAAAATATTTGTTTCTAAAGATTAATAAAAAAATTGATTTTAATTCGAAGCTCAAGACATTTAAGAAACAAAAAGTGTAATGGTTAATTCAGTGATAAGTTGTTATCTTATATTTTAAAACGTTTTTATTCGCTTGGCTTTGGCATATTGCTACATTTTGTGTTAACTTACAAAAGCTTACAAGAGCTTACAAAATTATATAAAAATTCCATTTTTGTAGCGTTAAAGTTTGTGTACTTGAACGTAAACACAAAGATAAACCCTTTGCTATTATTGCATAAAAATGAACACAAACTTTATCATTTCGTAGCTTCACTGAAGGAACCGCTTGGCAAAAATTTGTCCAACAGAGGTTATATCTCTCCCGAACTAACATCTAGGCGAGTAAAATGTAGTTATAACCTGGTTTTAGTACTAATTTTTTCTTTATTTATTTATTTATTTGATATTCAAGATTAGTATTATAAGATTACAGTGGACTTGGGGTAACGTGAACTAATTTTTGCAACGCCGATTCACAAAATCCAAATTGTTCATACTATCAAGATTCTATTTTTTTAAATAAATAGTATTTTTATTAAGCATTTATGGAATACATAAATTGTTTTGTTTTATTTTTAGTGCAAAGAAAAAAAGTCATTAACTTTGGTTTGTTTTTGGCGATTTTGCACAAATTTTTGCACTGCTGTCCCAAGAAGGCTTTGGAGGACAAGAATATTCGAGTAGTCTGCAGTGTTTTTTCGGCGCATTTTATGCATTTATCAAATACTTGTATGGCTTACATTAGTAATAAAGTCATCGCATGTTGACGAATCGCTGTCGTCATCGTTATCAGATATAGCAATTTCCTCTAGTTCATCAGGAAGTTGAATGTCATTATCGATCATATTTCATTGTTCGATGTCTGTTGCAGAGAAAGTTTTCTAAAAAATAAAATTAGTAAATTATCGCAAATATGTACATACATTAGTTGGACGATAGACTTACATCAGGAATTAAAATTTCCAGCAAACTCTCTAAGTTGTCTCTGTCAGCCAATTTGTTTTGTAATAAACGATCTCGAAGTGTACTTAAAGGAATAATATCATCTTCATCATTGCTGTCTTTAGGCCCCATTAAACAGGTATGTTCAAGAATGGATTGCCAGAATTTATGTATTACATCAGATTTCAATTAGTCCCAGGACCTGGAACAAAGAGATTGCATCTGTAAGAGTTAAAGCCTTTAAGAACTGGGTTACATTTCCTCTTGCAACAGCTATGCCAAGAAGATTTTTTCTGTAATTAAGCTTAGTAAGGCGAATGACGTTCTGGCCCATTGGTTGGATTATCGGCGTAACATTTGGTGGCATATATACGACGAATATGGAACCATCATCTGTTCTTAGAAAATCTTGCGGTGGAAGGAAAGGGGCATTATCCAGAAGCAAAACAGCTTTTGTTGGTAAACCTTCTTGGAGAAGAAACTTTTTTACCTGAAAATTAATTTTTATAATTTTAACACTCCATAAAGCAGCATTATGTGTAGCATTAATTTACCTGAGGCACAAGTCGTATGTGAAACCAATCTTTGAAAATATATGCAGTCATCCAGGCATTTTTTGAACATTAATAATCCACTGGGATAGCATATGACTTGAAGCAACGCGGCTTTTTTGCGTGCCCTATGACTAAAGGCATAACCTTATGACGTCCAGTAGCATTTGTGCATGCCAAACACGTAACTCTAGATATTTCTGCTTCTCTACCTGGGGGAGTTTTTTCAGTGCTTGAAACATACGTTTTATACGGCAGCATCTTCCAAAAAAGACCTGATTCGTCCGCGTTATAAATCTAAACTCCACATAGCTGAAACTCTTTATTGTGTTGATGGAACGTTGTAAAAATGGTTCAACGCTTGCTTTATCAGATGAAAGTTTCTCTATATTTTTAAGAGTCATATACCAAAATGCGATTAAAAACCAGCCAGCCTCCTTTTTCCTGAAGATCATAATGCAAATTCTTTGCTTTGGCTTTGAGTAAGACTCCACTGACGGGTAATCCTTTTTGTCGTTGCTTTACAAACCAGCTGTAAAGAGCTCTTTCCATCCGAGGATATTACCCTTTCTTAAGAGTTTTTCTTTTTAGTGAACCACTTTCGTGTTCTGACACAGCCTTGACAGTTTTCTGCTTTTGCTTTTTTTTATTAATTGCACATATCGTTGATTTGGCGACACAATATTGGTATGCCAGATATGAAACTCCTGCACCTTTTTTAATTTTTTCAATTATAAGTTCAGGGTAGAGTTCAGGGAATTAAAGTTAGGTATTATCATCATATAACTTTTGTTTGACTGACAAAATTGTAATTTTTCAAAAAGATACAATGGCACTTTAAAGTGAATCAATTTATGAAGGAATATGCAATTACGAGCATTAAGATAGCTTATTATATCACAACCAAGCTTATATAGAGCTTATGCTATTGTTGAGGTGAGATATTTGATCAAACCTATGAATATTATAGACGTATCGCGTCGCATGATTAAACGCAACTCGCAGTTTGTGCTCAGAACGTGAATCTAGTTTACTATAAATAATTTCAGAATAAGTTATTACAGGGATTATCATTTGTAACTCAAATTTTCGCCTGGTATCAACAGGTGTAAACTGTGCCGACCATTTCTAATAGCCCATTTATGGACACTATCGAGATCTTCGTTCAACTTGTAACTTAAATCTTCTAAAAGACCCGTTGTGCGGGAAAGATGAAGCTGAACATCATCCGCATAGGCATGCATAGAGGAATGTTTACATACGGAAAAGATATCATATTGAAAACAAAAGAGGCCCAAGCACAGATCCTTGAGGCACTCCACTGCAAACATACTTGTATTGAGAGCACTTATTTGCAACATTTACTCTCTGAACTCTGTTCGATAAGTAGTTACTTACAAGATTAACAGCATTAGCACAAAACCCATAATAATTTTTTAGTTTTTGACAAAGTAAGGAATGATTTACAGTGTCAAATGCCTTAGAAAAATCAATTAAGGAAAGTAGGGTAAGAAGGCCTTCATCATAAGGTGATCGAATATCGTCCAGTACCTTAAGAGTGGCAGTTGCGCAACTGTCGAAATCCAGATTGAAATGGGGACAAAAAATTGCTTTGCAAGAGAAAATTCGACATTTGATCAGCCATAATAGCTTTACACACCTTTGACAAGCAGGACAAAATGCTAATAGGCCTGAAATCACTGGTTTCACTTGCTTGGGATTTTTGGCTACCGGTATGACCTTTGCAACTTTCCAGGAACAAGAAAGAGAAGAGGAAGTGAAACAATGATTGATTATATGTGTTAGTGGGCTAACTATGAAAGGTAAAATGAGTTTTATAAAATCAATCGGAATTTCATCCTCACCAACCGCATTCGATTTAATTTTCATTATATGTTTAACAACCTCATTTTCACTAACCCCAGCAAACAGAAAGTTGGGTTCAACAAGGACATCTGTTAACTCTTCAAGATTACCATGGCTAACATTATGGCAAAAAATTATTCATAACATCGTGGTTAACACAGCAGCCAACTGTAGGCTTAATGCAAATTCCAATGTTTCTTAGATTTTTCCATAGTTCTTTAGAAGGAAGCGATGTTTTCAATTTATTAGAATAAAATTTTAAATTAAATTGCCTGCAAATAAGATATGAAGCATTCCTTGCTACTCTGTACTCTTCCCAATTTACCGAAGACAGGTTTCTTTTCCACCGCTTATGCATTTTATTGCGGTTTCTTATCGCATTTTGCACACTGGATGTGTACCATGGACAAGACACATTTTTTATTACAATAGTACGCATCGGAACTATTCATACCAACATTTCTTCCAAACATATACACTTCTTTTCAGTCAGCCTTTTGGGACCCCTCCTACAAAAACTCAATAAATATAGAAAATATCCGAAAAGAGTTTATAGCTGTTATTGTCCTTGAGGTGATTTTTAGAGGAGCGAAATGTGTAAGATGGTCCTATGATGTTGTCATTTTCAACACTAATTTAAAACAACTCCTAGTTTAGAATTTTTCCGAAAGCCGAATTGCATTATTTTTTTAAAGCTCATATTTTGAATCATAGATCACCAGTCCAAATTTTTTTTTGCTCATTTGTGTATTTCTACATTTATAAGAAATACTAAAAAAAGTACGACAGCTTTTGTTCTTAACGTACGTATTTTAATAAAATAAAAAGATGTGGTTGTGGTGAAATGGTTTGCAAGCACATATTTATTTATTGTTTTTGATTGATTATTTAAAAAGCTGCATTATTTAACAAAAAAAATAAAAAAACAATTTGAAAGTATTTATTTTCCAAAAAAAAAAAAAAAAAAAAAAAAATCCAGGCCAATGCCCATGATTTCAAATGATTGAAACGGTTTTTTGAGTTGTTGTCGAAACGGTTTTGTTTTTGCAGATAAATGATATATCATATGAAAGTGTATGAAAAATTAAAGTTACAAAAAAAAATATAAAGAAAAACAACTTTTAACCTATTTTTTTTAGCGAACATTGAATATTTTAGAAGCTTTTTGAAAACAATGTATAACTGAATAATTGAATAATTGAAAATGTAACAATAAATATTTTTCTATACTGATTTAACTTAACTTTCAGTCAAAGAAAGTTTGAGGGAAATTGTTTAAAAAATTGAGAATATAATTTCTTTTAAAGTCAAAACTTGAATTTTCTTTGCCTTAAGAAAATGCGTTATACTAAGAAAATCTTCAGTTTTACAGATAACACAATAGTTATGATGTCAAAATAACAGTAATTTTTTTAATATAGGTACTATTTGTAGAAAATAAAAGAATAATAGAAACGCCATAAGATCCGTTCAAAAACAGATTTTACTTCATGCTTTACGTCATAGTCGTTGGAACCCCAATATTATGCTTCCATCGTATAAAATACGCCTTAAAATTATTTTACTACCTTCCCTAAGAAGCAGAAGAATGATGCTTAATGTCATGTTTCTATATAAATTTCTTCGTGGCGAGATTAATTCGGTATATCTCATCTCAGCTCTAAATTTTAACATCCCAAGGAGAGGAACTAGACATTTTCTGTTTTTCAAGTTGAGTCAGTGCAGTTCTAATTACGCTCTTCATGAACCTTTACGATGTATGTGCAGTGATTTCAATGATAACTTCAACATGATTAATGTTTCTGATTCGATAGACGTCTTAAAACGGAGAATTATATTACATTTAAATAATTAAATCAATTTAACTTCATCCTATTATACCTAACGCAGTTTTATAACAATGTAATATTGGTAATTGAGATTGTTCTATTCTCCTTTTTGTCTCGATATTATGTTTTATAAAGTAAGCACCATCAAATATGAATCGTTTTTAAAACTTACTTTTTAATTATACAATATTTTTATTTTTAATCGAATTGGGATTTACGTGCTCACGTGATTTCCTGATTTGAAATTAGACTCAACTCACACTATCACCTGGATTGGTGTGCCAGAGTATATCTCTTTTCCTCACAAGTTTATGCCTGCGTTGGCCCAAATGCATATCCAAATAATTGGGATTTTGATTTGGCGGGTATGAGATTTATCTGATTTCCACGTAGGTCCTTGGGTTGGACAATGGCCGCAAATAAGTTAAAATGAGTTTAGTGTTTTGGATTGTTTTTGAAATCAGGATTGTTTTTCAGGTACCTTAAATTAATAATCACTATAATTTAATTCGATGTTGCTTATTTATATAGAATCAAGTTTATTTAAATACGCGTTTTATATTTATTCAATTTGTAAATTCCGCTGAAAAGCCAATTAATGTGCTTAGTGGAAAATCCTAATTGCCAATAGCGGGTATATTTTAGTACGTAGGTACATTCTGTCTGTCCCGGCTGATTCGGGCAGGATCTAGAATGAAAATCGTGCATGCGTATAGGACGGGTATACGTATCTTTGGAAGATTTCATACCTCCGGGCGAATCAAAAAAAAAAAAAAAAAGTTATCGTATACCGTTACTTTTATTAATCAACAACTTTTCACACAAAAATTCGTTACACTGAGAACATCTCTAGTTTTTGAGATATCGCATTAATTTTAATGTCAAAATAACGGGAATTTTCCAATATTTACTATTTGTAAGGAATTTTATCATTACAATAAATATTCACAAATGTTACATTAAAAATTGTTTATGGCAAGGTGTTCGTAAAAGATAGCGAAAAGTGTTTGGATTATTTTTTGTACATTTTAGCCATATCTAAAATTCCCCGTTACATCATGTTCTTTCTCTTAGTTTAGCTTTTATTTAAGAAATGCTTTTTTACGCTCATATTTCAGAAGGTCACAAATATAAAATCCAATTATATTGTCTAAGCCTCCTCATACAGACCTTTCATCCTATACCTCACTCACCCTATTACCTCTTCCTAGCCCTTAGATCCCTTACTAAAATTCATATAAAATTGCAACGTTAATATTTCGGGTAATAGGTCATTAATTTAAAATCTAACATGATTCGGGACATCTATGGTGCAGTACCTTTCCAACGATATACGTTATATCGCCTTTATACTAAAATAAATATTAAAAACGTGTACGACAACACTCGATGTTTGCGTATTAATATACAAGATAATAATATATGTATATTTGAGTGACCAGAAAAAAACGAAGTATTAATTTTTGGGAAAAATATTTGAGAAATAGATACGATAATGTCTAAAACAAAGCTCCTGAAAATTTTATTGAAAAATATTAATGTTTAGAGGTCCCTCCAACTCGTTTTTCACATTTCTGCATACTATTTTTTAATGTCAACTTTAAAACTGGAATGAAAATGTATTTTTGATTTCATAACTTATTTTAAAGGTCATTCTAAATGTTAAATGATTGTTTCCATTCGAAATTGACATTTTTTTTGACTACGGTAATTGGTTTTCAAGATATTAACGAATTAATAAAAAAAAATGTAATATATTTCAGAAATTTCATTTTTAAGACGTCATATAAAAAGAACGCAAACTACCACGAAAAATATTTGTAAGCAGCTTTGTAATGTAATATTTTTTGATGAAACTACAGAACACAATGTTGTAGTAGGTCTAAAAATTTATGAACTAATACCCAAACTCGAAAGAACTAATTTTCGAAAAAGTTTTATTACGCTAATGTAGCAGTAACACAGTGCCAGCAAGTGTTGCATTTCAAAAAGGAATGGAATAATATATATACAGAGTTATACAGAAGTTCATTAAACGATACATATATATAATTGTGATCTTATACTACCTAGTAAAAGTGATCTGACTGAATTTATTCTTGAACAGTTAAAGATAAATAATAGAAGAGAAGAGAGCCAGCACACATTCACATCAATATTCGAGCTCCTGGTGCTATCCATATGCAAGATGGATGGCAAAAGTTTTATATTGCCTAAAAAAAATGTATATTTTTAGAGATAAATGTGAAATTAGTGATGATGAATTATGTGCTTTTCGTGTTTTTAATGTATTCGACGTGAATGTATACCTGAAAAATTGGTTCACTTGCGAACTACAAACTCATGCCCCATTAAATGATTTGAAGTTGTTAAACTAAATTTATGATTACAACTAAATTAATTGTACCATTTCTGACAGAGCTTTCAAGATATTTTCCGTTCATTTATGGTATTTAAATGAACTATTAGTTGCATTGCCACTTTTTGACCCTCGAATTAGCGAAAATGAAAAACGAGGTATGGTTCAAAGAATAAGTGAACCAAATAATATTACAAAAATATCAAGGGATAACATTAAAAATATTCTTTGACTTAGCAACATCATATACAAATATATTTTTAAATTAAGCAATTTATCTTCAGAATTTTTTCAAAAAGAGCCTTCCCTTTGGAACGATGATAAAAACTACACTAAAGCATTTCAAACAATTTAAAAAATTATAATTACAAATGACGTTGCAGAACGGGCCGTTGCCTTAGCAGACAACTTCAATGGAAAAATTACAACAATTAAAGAACAATATCAAGCCTCAAGGAGTTAAGTAAGGAGTCAATCAAGGAGTTAAGTACAAGGAGTTAAGTACAATAGAAAAAATTTTCCATCGTGTACAAAGAAGAATATTTTCAAAGGTTTACAAAAATTTTAACGATGATTTTATCTATAGTAGTTTATACATCTGAAGTTTTGTTCTTTTTTGTCTATATTAATTAAAAGTTATCAATACATACTCTTTTACATTAATCGTGTTTTTTTTTTCTTTCTTTATTTTTCTGGAGTATAATGCATTCTATCAGAAATATGTCAAAAAAAATTTTTAACAATTAAGAGGAGGGTAAAATAAAGGTGGCCAAAAACATCAAGAACTTGATAAAAGACTTCTTGGTATCTATGTTACAGTTACATTAGCGTAATATAACTTTTTCGAAAATTAGTTCTTTCAATTTTGGGTCATAGTTCATACATTTTTAGACCCACTACAACAATGTTTTCTGTATTTCCATCAAAAAATATTACGTAACAAAACTGCTTACAAATATTTTTCGTGCTTATTTGCGTTATTTTTATATGACGTCCTTAAAATGAAATTTCCGAAATGTTTAAATTTTTTTTATTAATTCACCAATATCTTGAAAACCAATTACCGTAGCAAAAAATAATGTCAATTTCAAGTTAAACCATTCATTTAACATAGGGAATGACCTTTAAAATAAGTTATGGAGTCAAAAATACATTTTCATTCCGGTTTTAAGGTTGACATAAAAAAATGGTATGTGGAAATGTGAAAGAAGAGTTGGAGGGACTTCTAAGCATTAATATATTTCATTAAATTTTCAGGAACTTATTTTTAGATATTCTCGAAGCTATTTCTCAAATACTTTCCCCAAAAATTAAAACTTCGTTTTTTTTTCTAGTCACTCTAATGTATATTAAGGTGGATCGTTTTGTTCAGGGGTAAAAACACACTTTTTTCGACACTCATTTTCTGGGAGCTGGATTCAAGTAGATCTTAAATCCAAAAGTATATCGAAATCGGTGAAACCGTCATCCAGCGGTTTTGATTTTAAAAAATCACTTTTTCGCCAAAAATCACCAGTTTTTTCGCCGTAAGTTTTTATCAAGGTAAAATAACTACCCATAAAATGGGTGCAAATGAAAAGTATTTGGACCCCAAGGTTAAAAATAGGAGGATGGTTCGATTCAAGAAAAATTTTAATGCAACAGTGTTCAGAATTCGGTCAACATTTTGAGTATTTTTCACTAAAATTGCTATATATTTGCCATTTTTCAGTAAATTTGGAAAAATTAAGTATTGTTCAAAAAGACTTGGTGTAATCTATTGATTTTTAAAAAAAAATATAAAAAAATCAAAACAGTGGAATTTTTTTTAAACTTTTTTTGAAAGTATTTTTGAAAAGGTATTTTTCACAAAAATCTGTAAATCTACTAATTTTCAGTAAATTTTAGAAAATTTACTATTTTTAAAATGGTGTGGCTTTAAAGAGGCTTTACCTTTCGTGGTAAACAATCAAAAATTAACATATCTATAGCGAATGAACAGCAAATTTATAGCTATTTTAGTGAAAAGTACCCAAAATGGTAACCATGGTTAGTTGTTATGTCTTGTGTTGTCCCTGAGCCCAACCCATATTATGGTGGGTAAATTTTTCTCACTTTGGATTGTTTTGGACCACTCTTATCGATATCATTAAGGCTATTCACGGTTTGACCGTACTTTTGACAAATCGTATTTATAGCATTTGTTATTGTTCAAACTGTGAGCACCTCGCCATGTGACTGTCGTATAAAAAGATTGTGCAACCCTGTGATGTATGTGATTATGCGGCTGTAGACAGAGCATAAAAATACGAGGTACAAAAAACACGTCCAAGGGCTGCTTTTATTTACTCGTGCCTGCGTATTTGCATTTGTATGCAAAACAACAACAAAGCAAAATACGCTTTCGTAAATTGGCGTACAAATAGCAAATCAAACAAATGGCAGACCAGCGTATTCGAACTGTGAATGGCCTTATTGAGATGTTTTAATGTTATTTGGGCTGGTTCTTAAGATGATCTAATGCAGAGAAAGTGCGAAAAAGCTGTAGTAGCTGAACTCTATTGTTATTGCGTGTAAATAAAATGTTGAACGAATTCTGAACACTGTCACACAAAAAAATTTCTTGAATCTAAAAATCTTCCTATTTACAACTTTGGTGTCCCAGATACCTTTCATTTGCATCCATTTTTGGGTAGTTATTTTAGATTGATAAAAAGTTACGGCAAAAAAACCGGTGGTTTTTGGCGAAAAAGTGTTTTTTTTTAATCAAAACCACTAGATGATGGTTCCACCGATTTCGATATCCTTTTGGATTTAAGATCTACTTGAATCCAGCTCCCAGAATATGAGTGTCGAAAAAAAAATGTTTTTTTTTTATCCACCTTAATGTATATGTAGCTAAGGAAATTGCTTAAAACATAGATTTGTGTACATAACTTTGAAGTGGTTTGAAATATTTGAAAATTTTTTTTACAGAAATTATTTCTGAGCTGTAGAACTTTGTAAAAAAATGTAAAAACAACATTTTGAAAAATAAAATTTTCATCAAAAAATCATAATTTGTAAGCTCATGAATTCGATGATAGCAACTGTTTATTGAATTATGTTTCAAAATTAGGCAATTTTTGCAAATAAGTGGTATGTCATATGAAGGAGTGTGAAAAAAGAAAATGTATTAAGAAAAAAAATTACAACAAAAAAAAAAGTTTGTCTTATTTTTCAAGCAAAACCTAAATATTTTAAATGTTTTTTGAAAACAATATAAAACATTGAATTGATGGGATAAAAGTTAATATTTTCTTATTTCTTCCAATTCATTTAATTGATCTTTCAGACAAAGAAAATTTTTTTGAAAATCGATTAAAAAATGGCTGAGATATATGCTTGCAAAGTTAAAACTTGAAATTTCAATAATTTATTTTCATCCTGAGGCGATGGCCTTGCTTCAAGGAAATACGTTGTACTGAGAAGATATAAATGTTTTGAGATAACTAAATAATTTTTAATGTAATTATAAGGGGATTTTTTTAAAATACTATGCGTGGAAAATATTACCAAGAAAGCTTTCGTATACCATTATGTTCCTCAACCAACGACTTAATAAATGCTCTTTTTACGCTCATATTTCAAGTCGAAGGTCACCAATCTAAAATGTTACAATAATATATGTGCAGCCAGTTCTTTCATTTGATACCTCATTCACCATTCTACTTCTTCCTAGCCCTGAGATTCCTTACTAAAAATAATACAAACTTTCATGGTTAATATTTCGGATCATTAATTTAAAATGTAAAATGAATCTGCACATACAGGGCGCAGTACCTTTCGGATGATATAAGTTTCATTGCCCTTATTCTAAAATTAATATCGAAAAAGTGTAAGACAACATTTGATTATATTAATATATATTAATATAATATATTAATATATTAATATATAAGATAATATATATATTAATATATAAGATTTAGACAACTTTTGTGAGAGTATCAAACTCTATTTCCGACATTTTCTTTATTTTTTCTGTAGGGAAACCCCCAGAAGAAAAGCTTATATGAGGAAGCTGTGTGTCTAATAACGTTGGGTGGGGGAAAAATAGGAGCTGGTTTAAATTAAATGGATGCTAAAATGTTATTTATTTTAAATCTGTATAAGTCTATGACTTTTCGAATAAAAGTTAATTTTTTTTAAAAACCATTTTTTCTCAACGTAGTTACCCTTTTAGATCGAAACATTTAGTCCAGCGTTTTTTAAATTTTTTTATTCCTTCCAAATAATAGCAAAGTCCTCAAAATAAGCGTTTGTTTCTGTGATGACCAAAATCTTCATTTGTTTCTGCATTGGACAAAAACCTCTTACCACTGTTAATTTTTTTAGGTTTGGAAATAGGAAATAGTAACAGGGGCTAAATCTGTAAAAAATGGTTAATGAGGAAGCAGTTTGTAGCTCAATTAATGGATGTTTGTCATGGAGAATACATACGTGTGCGCCGGTCAGTTGTCATGGGGAAGAGCACTTTCTTTTTTGTCAAATGCGGTCGTTCTTACTTCAAATTAATGTGAAATCTGTCCAACATCGGTGAATAATATTCACCGGTAATCGTTCTACCCTTTTCAAAATAATCAATATAAATGACTTCACATGCATCCCAAGAAACTGTTGCCATGACCTTGTTGGCGGACAGAACCACTTTGATCTTCTTTGGTACAAGTTCACTGGGAAAAGTTCACTGCTTTGACTGTTCTTTGGTCTCTGGTGTATTTTGATGTATCAATGTTTCATTTACTCCTTTGGATTGCGGTTGAACATCGCAAACCACTCCTTTGAATTGGTCACACGAAATGAAATCGCGCGGATATTTTTTTCAGGAAATATATCCATATAAAATATTATGTAACTTCACAGTGCAGATGCCTAAAGCCTCAACCACCAAACGTATCGCATTTTATTATTCCACATCGTTTCAAAGAAAGTGCATCATTTCATAGAATTTTTTAACTACATACTTGTTAACTATTAAAATTAATTGTGCAGAGTCTCCATATTATTTATCAAGCTGCGACTTGATGTTTTTGATGGCTTTTTTACGCAACAAATAATGCTTGATCAGTACACGAAATACATTTTGTAGCGCGACTCGAAAAGCATTGCAATACGAAAACCAAATCCGATTAGTTTTATATTGATTTGGTTTTAAGATATTAACCAAACAATGCGATGAAGATTTGATCCAAGAACGTATTGAAGCAAGAGTGATCACTTAGTGCGCTATTCCACATGAGATAAGAACAATTTCTTTCATATTCAACTGCGAACTGTAACGTTTCTCTGCATCATAGGAAACTATAGCATTCATTTCATCGGCTCCTTGGTTCGTGGATAGCAATTTCATGACCTGCTCCTCCAATGAACTTAGTGGACAGTTTTTTGAAGGTCCGCCACTAGTGCCTGATATGGATATTTTATTTTTAGCCAACATTGGTCGAAGGTGGTTTTTGTAGTTGGCCCAAACCTATAGTTTTTAAACTTTGAGTTGTCATAATTAATTAAAAAGTGAACAGATATAATTACCTTCTTCAATTCAATTATATCACAAGAAGGCTGCCCGGCAACATTAAGATCAGTAGATTGTTGGCAAAATTTTGGCTGCCGATGTTTTAAAATAGTCCTTTACTAAGTTCTTGGAAGAAATCAACTAATATTTGAGATTGGCGTGGTTTTTTAAAATTATTTTTAGGAGCTCTGATATTTAAATTAGTTTTTAGGATGTAGTCTGGTTTTTGAGTTTCAAAAAAATAAATTTTTTAATATTTTACGAAAGTACAATATATTAAGAGTATACTACAAGAATTTGCAAAGAAAATTAAAAATATTTATAAAGTTTTAGCACATATTAGAGAGCGCCTCATATAGCACGTTGTGTGTTGTTAAAATTTTAAAATCGTTTTTTTTTTTTAAATTCTATGGATCCTAATAGATTGAAATTTAAATACGTTTTTCTAAACACCAATGACTCTGAATAGTGCTAGAATTATATAGTTACAGTTTTTCACAATAATAGGTGCAAATTTTGAAAATTTATAAACGCTAAAAAATTTCAAAAAAACAATTCACATCGGTAAATGGATACATTTTCATTTTTTACACTTAATTTTTGGGTGTTACTTCATATGAAATAACTCCCAATTTTCGGGGACTGTCTCATAAATTTTGGGAAATTTTTAATTTTTTTGTTTGGGTCTTATTTTATTATGAAATGAAGCCCAAAGAAATACGCCCGAATAAATCTTTATATTGTTCTTATTTCATTTGACAACTAATAAATTTAATGACAGTTAAATAAAAATTGTAAAAAACATCCTTTCGAATAGTTAAAAATTACACCGTTCGGTGTTAAAAAAATTAACATTTTGCTTATTGAAAATAAACACCAAACAGGGTACAAAGCAAACATCCTATCTGATATTTACTTTTTTATACCGTTCGTTGTTGAAAAAAATATATTCTTTCGGATTTTAAATTTTGACACTTTGACACGGTTTTTCTTAACGTCGAACGGTGTAAGACTCCCTGGAATACCGATCGGTGTAAAAATTCGATACAAATTTTTAAGTGTGTACTTAGAAGCTTGCCATTTTGTTATTTTTTAATAAAAATGTTAAAGTACACTACCTGCCAGAATGACGCGCCTACAGAACAGTAATCTATATATTTAAATTTTTTATTTCAGATGACTTCAAGTGCCGTTATCACCCGGTCCAGCAGCAAACCTGGTTTTGTTTTTGTGTCCACTTTAGACGTAAAAATTAAAAAAATAGTACAAGAGAAAAAAACTATTTATAAATTTTGTGTACAGTTTAAGATGCTAATAATAATACCTATATATAAAAATTGAAACGATTGTATTTTATTTTCTTTAAAAAATAAATTGCGAAATTAACCTTAAAAAAAGGCAACAGACAAGGTCCTTAAATACCCGAAAAGAACTTGATCAATTTTATTACAACTAACATTTAATTTTTCTTCTCTGTGCAAGACAACGAGCTATTGAATAAAATTTCCGAAAATCTAAAGGCCCAAACATAATAGGATCGAGCTGCAGCTAATGCCAAATTTTATTCGAATATATAGAAATGATGCGTACAGCCTATAATTGCTCAAGCCAGCTTTTTCGTCAAGTTTCGTTAACTTGATCTGGCTGCAGCCAAAAGGCTCAACCAAGTTATGCTTAAGCAAACAAAAGTTTGAGAGCAAAAGCACGCTCTTACACAGCAATATATGAAGTCGCCCAAGTTTTGTCTAAGCATTGCTTTTGTTCAGTTTTTCAACTTTCGTTTACTTTTTGAAACTTGAGAGAGAACGCTTGACATCGTAGTTTGCTAAGCAGAATAGGGTTGCTAACAGGTTGCTAACAGGCTGCTAACAGGTTGCTAACAGGCTGCTAACAGAATAGGGTTGTTTTTGTTTTGTTTGTGTCTCTTTAAGCAAATTATGGAAAATTTTTGTGAAATTTGTGGTGTGAAATTTTACGTTTACCACAGCTTATAAGCCAATCAGCGCAATAAACATATTTTTTGTGTTAGCTGATGGCAACCCTTTTTATCATATGTATAAAATTTTTTTTTATCTATCAATTGGAAAAAATACGTTCATTTATTGGTTCAAAATGAATGCAGATCCAAATTTTGATGAAAACCTTTATTCTACAGAGTGTCCAAAAACATAAAAACATATATAAAAAGGCTTTACTTCAACAAATTTTTCAAAGAACTTTTGAACTTTTCTAATATATTTTTGTCAAGATTTTGTGAACGTGTGATTGAGATTTTGTTAAGCATGAAATCTGCAACTTGGGCAACTTTTCTACTTAATCATACTTTTCGTCAACTTTTCTCTGAAACTTTTGTTTGCTTAAGCATAACTTGGTTGGGCCTAAAGTAATTCAAATCGAATTTTCCGTAAGGAATCGACAGAGAGATAAATTTATCCCCGAGTTAATTCCATGATTTTTCCAGTTTTTCATTTGTTCACAGTGAGTTAAGCATTTAACTCTTCAAGCTGGAGATAAAAATGGTGGTGAGATAGCTTAACCCCAGAAATATTTAACTTGTGAAAATTGGTGAGTTAAGATTTTTAATTCGCTCTCATCACTCTCATTTTAATATTTTTTATTTACTTGGTGTCAAAATATTGAAAATACAGATTTTTAAACATAGGGAAACAGTATTGGGGGTTATGATTTCGAATCTGGTGTCAGAATTTTAAAATTTGGATTAATTTTTTATTTTTACGAATTCGGGGCTGGCGCGAACTAAAGGGTAAAAATGGGTCGCTGAATCCGAATCCGTTGTCAGAATTTCAAAATTCGAAAATTTTTCTACACATTGGGCTGCCACCTAAAAATGTTTTATTTTAAGAATTTTAAACATGAGGGAACAGTATTGGGAGGTTACTGATTTCAAATCTGAACTCAAAATTTTTAAATTCAAGATGGTGGATAGGGTTGCCACCTTAATATTCTACATTTTTACGAATTCGGGGCTGCCAAAAAAAAAATGGTACACCAAAAATGGGTCGCTGAATCCGAATCCGTGGCCAGAATTTCAAAATTATAAAGTTTTGAAATAATAGGGTTGCCACCTAATAATAAGTCATTTTAAGAATTTTCAACATTATTTAACAGTATTAGGAAGTCACTGATTTTGAATCTGAAGTCAGAATTTTAAAATTCAAAATGGTGGATAGGGTTGCCACCTTAGTTTTTTGTATTTTTATGAATTCGGGGCTGGCAAAAAAAAAATGGTACACCAAAAATGGGTCGCTGAATATGAATCCGTGGTCAGAATTTCAAAATTATAAAGTTTTAAAATAATAGGGTTGCCACCTAATAATAAGTCATTTTAAGAATTTTAAACATTATTTAACAGTATTAGGGAGTCACTGATTTCGAATCTGAAGTCAGAATTTTAAAATTCAAAATGGTGGATAGGGTTGCCACCTAAGTTTTTTGCATTTTTATGAATTCGGGGCTGGCAAAAAAAAATGGTACACCAAAAATGGGTCGCTGAATATGAATCCATGGTCAGAATTTCAAAATTATAAAGTTTTGAAATAATAGGGTTGCTTTTACTTTTGAAAATACATATTATTAGGTGGCAGCCCCATTATTATAAAATTTTATCATTTTTAAATTCTGACCATGGATTCATATTCAGCGACCCATTTTTGGTGTGCCATTTTTTTTTGCCAGCCCCGAATTCATAAAAATGCAAAAAACTTAGGTGGCAACCCTATCCACCATTTTGAATTTTAAAATTCTGACTTCAGATTCGAAATCAGTGACTCCCTAATACTGTTAAATAATGTTTAAAATTCTTAAAATGACTTATTATTAGGTGGCAACCCTATTATTTTAAAACTTTATAATTTTTAAATTCTGACCATGGATTCATATTCAGCGACCCATTTTTGGTGTACCATTTTTTTTTGCCAGCCCCGAATTCATAAAAATACAAAAATTTAAGGTGGCAACCCTATCCACCATCTTGAATTTTAAATTTTTGACTTCAGATTCGAACTTAGCGACCCCAATACTCTTTCCTCATGTTTAAAATTCTTAAAATAAAACATTTTTAGGTGGCACCCCTACGTGTAGAAAAATTTTCGAGTTTTGAAATTCTGACAACAGATTCGGAAGAAGTAACCCCCAATACTGTTTCTTCATGTTTAAAATTATAAAAAAAATGTTTAGTTGGCAGCCCTGTGTAGAAAAATGTTAGAAATGTTAAAATGTTAGAAATTCTGACATCAGATGCAAAATCAGCGATCCATTTTTACCTAGTGTTCACTCTAACCCTCAAATTCGCAAAAATAAACCAAAAATCCCCACACATTTTTTAATTAATGAGCAACACTCTAACATTCCAATGGAAATCGATATAAACTGAGAGCGAATTTATGCTCTAAGCATAAAGCTGGGATAAAATGTGAACAAAACCACTTTTTTATCTCCCGATTTATACGCTTGGTATAAAATTAACCTAGAGATAGTTATCCCCGAATTAAATCATATTTATGCCCTTTGTGAACAAAATGGCCCTAAATGAAACAAACCAAACAAAACGAATTGATATACAAATTTCAAATTCAAAGAATTTTTCAATAACTTAAAGACGAACTCGCTCAAGTCATTTCGGTCAAATTTTCTCAATTGGCAGAACTTCAGCTAGCTTTACGTTGATTTCCGACATTAGCTGCAGCCAGATCGAGCCTATTATGTTTGAGCCTTAAAAAGTCTGGCATTCGCATTCGAGTTGCCAAGCTCCAAAAATGCGATAAACGAAGACTGATAAAATGACGTTTTATTGTGAAATGAGCATAATTTTTCTGAAATCTAACAATTTCACTTCGAATCGCTCTACAGAATAAGGCCCCTGCTTTCAATAGTTGTGAAACATAAACTAAATGATACAGCTTGTTCAAAATTTAACAGTTAAAAATGACACTTAATTTTTTTGTCCAATTTCAAAATCTGAAAACAAGTGGCGCGTGGGCTAGACAGATAAATATATTGTAGGAAAAGGAAGAAAACATACATCGTGCCAATTTTTCCCATCCCCGCAACGTTACCATCTTATCTCTATTCTTATTGACTGCGGAAGATAGAGCTCAAGCTTGATTTTGACACTTAATATTTGATCGAAACTTAACGAGTGACGAATTAAGAGAAACGTCAAGAACAATGCATGAAAAATGCTGTCTTTCGTAGATTTTTTTCTCCAATTCGTACTATATGTGTATACACTCACACTTCTTGCATTTTAGCTTTAGCACTATTTCAACTGCTCTAATTTCATTGTCAGATAATTTCATTCAGATGGTAGTTGCATTTAAATTAACAACACAGGAAATTAAAAAAGTCACTGACTTTTCAAACTGAACGCATAAACCGAAATTACCCCGCTCTACCCTATTTCAAAACATAATTACAAAAATGAATCTAGTAACTAGATTATTATTAGTGTATTATGGCTTAGCGTGTAAAAAATAATGATTTTCGACACTTTTAAACATAAATTACTTAATATTTTTCTCTCTCCTTTCAGGCTCTTACGTACTGCGACCTGAAATGTGTACACATGGGTGGTCTAGTCGAAGTACTGCGCCTATATCCTGAATACCAACAACAATTTGCCAATGATATCCAACACGATCTGACATTCAACTTGCGCGAGGGCTATGAGAGTCAAGATTCCGACATCGGTCCTTCATTTCCGCTGCCTAGCATCAGTGAAGATGACGAAAATCAACCCGATACCGATGATGTCAATGAAGATGGTGAAGGTGGAGCGGCAACAGCAACGACAGCATCACCACATCACAGTATTGCAACGCCCTCACCACTGCACGCGCGTTCACCACTACTGGGCATGAGTAGTCCACGCCTCCTGAAGCTACACCCACGCGGACGCTCTCTCATAACAATACGCGATCGAGTGGAACGCCAGCGATCAATCAACATAGCGTCAAGTATGGATGCTGGTTCTATGGAGGACGACATCAACTTGGTGGGTGACGAAGATGCCGCTCTGGTGACAAGCTCGACACAAAAGAAACGATCAATGGAGCGTTTAGACTCACAAGTATCCACTCTGCATCAGGATGTGGCGCAGCTTAGCGTAGAGGTACGCAATGCTATACAAGCGCTGCAAGGAATGAACTACTCCAGAATGGCGTCGCAGGTCGACCTAAAGTTCTCACCAGCACGTTCTATTCCAAACATATCGGGCGCCGCTGTTTTGGGTACCAACTTTGTGGCTATCAACAACGAGGACGCGGTGCTACACCGTTGCTCGTCGCATCCACCGGAGATCTGGGGACGCGAGATTCAGCTACCAGTAACTGGAATTCCTGCAGCTCCAAACAGCCACAACTCTTCCAAGGCCACGTCACCCACCACCACAGATGTGGGACGCATATCGCGCGCCTGCCAAACGGATCTCTACAAAATAGACTTCCCCACCTTTGAACGATTTGTTTTGGCAAATCCACGCTTGGTTTTGGGCGTGCTTGGCATTGAGCCAACGATTAAGACTGAGATGGAGCTGTTGCAGCAACAACAATTTCTGCAAGTCTCACCGCTCAACACCATTGAGGAGGTTGTCTCCCCCGCCGAGGGCTATGTGAGCAGCAGCTCGATAGAACAGCTTTACGGTGGGGGCTCTGATGGCGGTATTCAAAAAATATTTCCACCACTGGATGACGAGAGTTCAAATGATTTTCGCTGGACTATGAAACATTCCGGCAGCAATAGTAGCTGCTGTCGCTCCACTGATCCATTGCTAGAAGTGGAAGAGCCACAGCCACCAATGCAGCAGCAACAACTTAGAACATCACCGCCTTCCACCACACCACGCTATGAAAATATTTTGACAATCAGCCGGGAGTCCAGCAGCACGCAACTGCGCCGTAGCTCATGTCAAAACAGCAACTCCAGCATTTCCAGCAACGGTTCGTTTCACTCGAGCTCACCAGTGCCGAATGGCAACACGTTTGTTGGTAACGGAAGCATTGTCAACAATCCTGGCACTGGTGGCAATAGCAGCATAGGACAAACAAGCAGTGTGACGACCAGCGGGCACAACGGGCCACTTTTGCGCCGACCCCTGTGGAGTTCCCAGACACGCAGTGACTACAAGCGACTTGTAACCGATGCGACAGAGCACTCAACGACGTCCTACAGCAACAGGCCCACGCTAAGCTATAGCTATTCGGTCGATACCAATACAGTGACGGATGAACGCCTTGATCTGCTGCCAAAGCGACGTTATTCACGCTCCAACTCAATACATGATGCAGTCGCACCCAGTGAGCCAGCGTTGTCTTCACCACCGATGATGGGAGTGGTGCACAAACGTAATAGCCTTAATACGAACCGCTCGCTGCTGGGTGCAAATTTGAGTGGCTCTGAAGTACCTAATCATCGCTTCTCTGCTGGTGATGCGGACAAACTTGAGAAGGGTCTCAAGGGTTTGCCTTCAACACATTCGCTTCGAGATGCTGCTGCAAAGTGAGGCGCGGCAGCCGAAAGCAGCTGGAGCATTAAGCTTAACCATTGGTTGTGGGGCTGAATTAAGTACTGACCTGGTTCCGTCTTCATTTCATATAAGACTGTGTAGGTGTGTGGCCAAAAGCAGACGCACACAAAATTTGATCAATCAAACCGAAACAAAAGAGAAAATAATTCAGAACAAGAACAAATATAACTATAAATAAAAAACACCATCCTGCTTCTTGTTCTCCTCCTTACTTGTTCCCCTGCTTATGACAACATTGTAAATATTTTGTGATTTTTTTGTTTTTTTTTTTTTAATTTATTTGTTGTATTTAATATTGTTTCTATGGAAGTTATCTTAAATAAGCTTTGTAGATGGAAAAAATAAGCATTTGCTATTGAAATTGTGTTTGCTTTAATTGTAGTTTGTAGGTTATTGTTAAAAAAATAAAATTAATTATATGGCTGTCCAAGGAAGTTCAAAACATCCCCATATTTTTCCATAACAAACCAGAGTGTATCCATGTATTAAGGAAAAAGGTAAAGAATTACATGAACGAAACATACATATGTTTTGGTATGAATCGCTTTGCTTATCTAATTACTTTAAAGATATTAGCTCATAATCATAGTCAAAATAAAAATCGACTCTAAATTTAGTGCTAGATTTTTGACAACATATTATATTAAAAAACTGTCAAAAATGCTTATACTAAATTTAGATTCGACTTTTATTTTGACTTTGGTCACGGGCCATTGTATACGACTAAAGTAACATTGTATTTCGACCATACAAAACGTCACGTATTTGAAGGGAAGTCGAGATCAAACATTTTTGATGGTGTGACATTAGAGAAGGATTATTTGGTTATGCCTGACGTCACAAAAAGGTTTTTTGTTTCAATATTTTCTTTAATATTTTTCAAAAATTTTTCGGTTTTTCGGAAAAACTTTAATCTTGTGATTTGATTTTGATCAGTTAAAATGCTTTATCGTTTTATCATAAGATAGTAGCACTATACAAGTTATTTGATTCGACTTTTTATATTACCAAACAAAGTTTAATATTCGTAGATAACACTCGAAAAAAATGATAATCCAACATTATGGAAATTATATTTTCTTAACTAATTTGAGGTTGATGAACACGAAAATGATTTTAATTGAAACAAAGTTCATTTATACATTTGTTGGGTGGTGTGATTTGAAAGAAACCGTCACGTAACAGAGATATTGCTGTGTGTGTATGCCTGCGAGTATGGAGCAGACTAACAAACGACTAGGCGATTGCTCAACTCTCTTTCTCTCTCTCTCTCTCTCTCTCTCTCTCTGTGTGTCTCTGTTCCCGACACGTAGAAATTTTGTTAAAACGCATTTGTTATTTTTTTGTGTTTTAAATTACATTTGAGTATCTTTACTGCAATTTATTTTAAGAAATGGCAAATGTGTGTAATACAGTGTTAACTGATGTTAGAGATTCAAAAAGTATTTGACACTAGGCTGGACCCTAAAAATGTGTTTTTTTTATTTTCTACTTTTTTTAGATGTGCTAATTGCTAATTTCGAATCTTATGTTTGAATTAAAAATAAAGATTTTTTTACACTAGGGTTTATTTGTTCTATACCCTTTATAGATGCGCTGATTTCGAATCATATGTTAGATATTGGAAAAATATCCAACAAGTTAGGGGTTCAACCATAAATATGGGTTTTTTTGCTTTTTACTCTTTATATATGTATGTGCTAGCAGTAGAAGTGGTCGCTGATTTCGAACCCGATGCTAAAATTTTAAAATGTTTTTAACACTACGGTGGATCCGGAAAATGTGTTTTTTAAATTAATTTTTTTAGGTGCTGGCAGTATTAAGGGGTCGCTGTTTTCGAACCTAATGTAAGAATTTCAAAAATTTTTTAACACTAGGGTGGACCCTAAAAGTGTGTTTTGTGGTTTTACACTCCTTGTTGATGCGCTGGTCGCTGATTTCAAATCTGATGTAAGAAATTCAAAAAGTTTTCTGATTCTAGGTTGGACCCTAACAATGTGTGTTTTTTGTTTTATATTCTTAAGTAAGTCCCAGTTTTCATTCAACTTTACAATCAGTTCAAGCTCCATTCGAGACACATGATGAACATTCAATGCTCAACGCCTTGTTGCGTCATGAAACAAACATCGCTGGCAACGATAACTGCCCATTGTTATCTCTGATAAGAATTTTAAATCATAACTTTTTAATAAATAAATATTTTTTTCTAAAATATTTAATAAAACTTTTTTATTTGATTGCTCATTTACATTATTTTCTTTAAAAAATTGTATACAGGCATGTTCTGTATTTCATTTCCGAGTGAAAGTGAAATTAAATAATAATTGAATTCGATATTTGTGCTCACTACCACTTATTTCGTTGATACAATTGATTGTACAAATAAATAAAATAAATTAATTAAAACAAAACAAAAAAAGGGATACGTAGAATTAATTTCATTTTCACTCGGAAGTGAAATGCAGAACCTGCCTTATAAAACACAAAATAATAAAAAATAAAAATATGCATAGCTATTTTATTTCGAATTACATTCGGAGTTAAAGAAAAAGCGTAAGAAACTTTGGTCCTTTAACCGCAACAATTTTTTTTTTATTATTTTTCAGCATATGAGGTATTCTATGATAGTTTGCATATTAAAAGCATAATAATATCACAATAAACATCAATAACGTTAACTATTTAAATGTCTGAGAATGTGGATTCGATTAAAATGCGATTCAAATTTATTTTGCATACCTAATCTACCTTATTTATCTAATAAATCGCTGCATGGAATCCAATAGGACATCTACAATCCAATAGGATCTGATTGCATTAGTAATTAAAATTTTAAAATCTAGTAACATTAGTGTTTAAATTCTTTTGCATTGTTATTGTGATAGTCAACCTCATTGCATTGGCCGCATTCAGCGCAGACAACAAATTCCAACTCTTGAGTAAGAATTCGCTGAATGGTAGAATCTTGGGAGCGCTCACTAAAACTGATCAGGTAGCGGACGCCATTTTATAGAGCAAAAAAATTCTGTGCTACACAAACACAACTTTTGAGTTAACTGTAAGATGCTGCTACTGACGCTTAAAAATTTAAGTGAGAAACCTTTGCAATTGAATAAAATTTACATACAAATGAAATATGATTGAATTAAATCAAATTTCTGACGTGTAGAGTAGCAATACATTCAGATAAAAACATCTCTTACTAAAATAAGAGATAAAATAACAACAGTTGTCAGCACTGAATGCGGCCATTATAAATTGATGGCTTTTTACTTATGATAATATTGCGTGCAATAGCACTTGATAGTTCATTGAATTGAATGACAGCACATAATGCGATTAAAATTACATCTTTCCCAGTGGGCAATTGCCGGAGTCCGAAGGCCTTCTAGCAGGCCTGCGTTAGGTTTTAAAAGGCCTTCCACACACCTTGCAAACACCGTTGAATTGCTTATATGAAATGGGAAAATTTGTCATGCCTTCCGCTTTCCTTGCTCAAAGGAGACCTGCCAGAAGCGCTCTTTCGATTTGAACTATTGTCCTCTCATGCGGCGGTCCGACATCTTACCCACTCGTCTACCGTGGTTGTTTAAGATCGATTGCTTATTTTGTATCAATACAAATGATAGTAAGCTTTCGGGAGCCCGGGTTCGAGACCCAACTCGGACAAAAACAAAACTTTGTTTGTTGTTTATTTTTAAATCTACATTTTTATACAAACTGTTCTGTGCATTTAACAATTTTTTTTGGAATGTTTTATATAAATTTTTTTCATATAAAATAATATGAAAAGAATCAGAATCTTCAAATGATAGGCAATGCTCATCAATGCAGTGATCATGGAAGGTGTATTGACGCCAATAATAGCAATGCTAGCATGCCTTCTTTTGCAGAGCACTCGCTTAAATGCCCACTGGGTTATGGTGCTATATATTAAATGCTATACATATATACAAATGCAAGGTCCTCGCACTACCTACTAAAGGCGAATTTACACATTTCACTCAAAACGATGATAGTGAACGTTGAACGATTACAGTGAATCAATTTTTAATTTACATTATTCAAAGTTTAAATTTGAAATTTGATGGATGATTCGGTGTTGAATGTCAAAATATATTCGTTGGCTGATTAATTTTATTGACGTTTAAAAAAATTAAATAAATAAAAGCTATTCAGCAATTAAATAAAAAAATATAAACTTTCTGCTTGAAATTATGTTAACACATTTCAATTGTGTTTTAGTACGAATGACACATCAGTTCAGTTTGCTTTCACTTTCATTAAAAGTAGGAAGACCTTCTACTTCTTTCACTGTTCAATGTGGATGACAATCATTTTCATTTTGAAGATGAAACTCAATTAACATTTTACAAATCAGATGATTCATCCAAAGTGAACGATGATAGTGAATCGTGTAAATTCGCCTTAAGCTAACTCAAGCTGCTAAAAAATTCAAGCTGAAAAGTTACAAATGTTGGAAATTCAATAAAAAAATTTTTATTTATAAAAAAATTAAGGGTGTTTTTAAGCAAAAGCTATTGAAATAAAGGCATATTTTAGATGCAGTTTTCTACAAAAGTATATTATATAGCCTACACATTTCATTTGCATGTTAATTTTATATCATCCGTTTAGATTAAATTTTTTTTGTAATATATAGTATATAGCTGAAGTTGGTGAACTTAACCCGAATCACCCTGAGTAAATTTTCTTTTTAATTTTCAGAATGACCTGTTAACGCAAATATAAAATGGTTTAAACTAAAATAAGCACATTTTAAGTGTTTGTGTTTGCGTTGCCATATGGCAACGACAGGGTATTTCGAGTTAAAAAAAGGTGAACATCCAGGCACATCATAGCTTGGCTAAAGATCTTCTAAAAAAAAATTAAATGCATTCGAAAGAAGACCCTTGAATACACATCATTTACCAAAATGGAATGGAAATATGAAAAATTAAGAAAATGTTGAAGCGTGGAAACGAAAAGCAAAAAATATACATTATAACCATATTTTTTCGTGTTCAAACTAGACATATCCAAAGATGCTAATTTTGGTCAATGAAGTGTAGAATAACACTATAAATAATTAAAAAAAAATTAAAATTGGTCGGTTAGTTTGTTTGCAGTAGTGTGGCCCGTTTTGAAAAAGTATGTTTCCAGAAAAATGCTTTTAAAGATACTGTAGCACACCGGGTTCGAACGACTGTAGAATCTTTATTATAAGTGGAATTCATTTCAACTTTTTTTACGTATTCTTGAATAGTTTTACAAATATAATCATACAAAAAAAAAATAAATTTTTAAAAAATTGTTGTTATAAAACCTCTCTTAATTAAAAGTTTCGGATAATATTTAACTTCTATTACTATCAATTACACACGTGTTTGTTTCTGATTTCATGATAAATTAAATGGTTTATCCTCTCGCAATGTTACTTACTTTTCATATTACTTTTGTAATTGGCCTTATCATATAAGTAATGTATGCTTAATTTAATTGTGAAGAGACATTTTTAAGAGTTTAGCAAAGAGCTTTTGGATTTCAGTGAAAATAACATGTACTCCTAAATATAAATAAAATAACCTCATAGTACATTTCTGGGAAAGCACAGCTCAGTGTACCAACAGTTACAGAAATTCTATAACTATAAAATAGCTCTACTGCAGTTACAGAATTTTATGTCTTTAAAGTAATAATTGATACATAAAGAACGTTTATCCATTCATAGTATCTAAAAGAATCTGTATTAAAAAAGGGTATTTACACATTTAGAAAGTTATATTGCCGGTACAGAGGGAGCTTTGTTACTACTGCAGCGACAAATTTCCAGAAAGTATCGAATTATAAAAATAATGATTTAACTTTTAAGGTGTTATTTTACTTTCAGAATAAACATGCATTTAAATATTGTAATTCACCTTAAAAAAACAGAAAAAAAAATACTTAAATTCAGGAAATTTTTTTACAAAATTATACTCGAGAAAATTTCAGTTTGCTGAGAATTGCTCGTTTATATCCCAGAAGGAAATGGTCATGTATAGGAATGTGCTTTGGAATGTATCATGCCTGTGGACTATACATTCCAGAACGCATGACTTTTTACGTGGCAATGTCATAGGAAAATCATGCATCCTTTTTGCACTCCTAAAGAACGAATAAAATATTACATGAATTAAATCTTTGTGCAAAATGTATGTTTTTTTTAAAGGCTTTTGTTCTTACATGGCCAAAGATTGTATTAAAAATTCGGTATTTTTATATATTTATAAAAAAAAAATTTGTTAAATAAATTACTTTATTTATTGTTTTTTGAGAAACAAATCTTGGTGTGACTTAACGATTATAAATTAAAATCAATGATCTTGTTCAGCTTCTTCTTGATCAGCTTGTTGTGTGCTGTTATTATTTTGCCAGATACTTCTCTTTGAAACGTAGTGCTTTTAAACGTTTAAAAGCAGTACGCATATTATTTGCCGCAAAGTGTAGCCCTCCTTTGACAAATACTCTAAAAAAATAAGCAACATTTTTCAAATATATGATATATTTTCGAAATAAACACAAAATCGATAATTTACCAAATATTTCCGAATTTAAATGTTCATAGCTTTTAAAGAGCGGCATCTGATTCAATTCATCATAATTATGTACCATCAAAATAGCAGTGTCGACAATTTTGTCAAGAGATTTTTAGAAATCCATCAGGTTTCCTGACTTACAAAATAAATTAAATAATAGAAGAATTTTTACTCACAAAACTTACAACAGTCAAATTTAATTACGCCGAATCACTGAACTACTTTGTCATTTTCAGAATGCACAATATCGTATTGACAGTTTTTGTTTCACTTGTTTTGTTATGCAAATATGTAAAACAGAAAGTTCGAGAGATCACACATAAATAAATTTAACATAGCACTATAGCAACAGAAGTTCATCGGTATTAACTTTACCGATTCGACAACTTTCGTACAAAATAAAAAAAGGTCGCATTCTAAGACACTTTACTCGGTCATGTATCTTTGTTCACTCATTTTTCGACGAAGCATTCTTAAAGTCATATATTCCACACTTTTCTTCTGGGACATCAATCGCAATGCATAAAAATTTTGAAAGAACCGATCTCAAATTTGACAACTATAGCAAAAAACTGCTATCATGTTCTAAAAATAGCAACTTTTTCAAACATTTTAATATTATTTTAAATACTATTTACGTTGTTATGCATGTAAAATATGACCATTGTCAACTATATACATTTAGGTTATGAAATTCAGTATCAAGATTAATAATATCAGCTAAATATTTCAGTAGTTAAAGTTATATTAAGTAGTTAGAATTCATACTAAAACATTTGTATCATTTTAAACTCTTATTTAATTTGACCATGATTTACTTGACCCTCAATAATTCTATAAATAATTCATATAAAAAACAAAAACCAAAAAACAGTTGTGATTGAAAACTTAAATATTTAAATACACGAAAAAAATATTATATTTTAATACTTAAAAATCATTAAGCTTGTTAATTATCATATTTAAGTGTAAATTGAGAACAAACACAACAACAATTAAATGTTTTAAAATTGTTAAGACTTGTAAAACTAAAATAATTATATTTTCGCTGTAAGAAACCAACAAAATCAATAAAAATAGTTAAGAAGTTAAAGTAAAAAATCATCAGCTTAAACAAAAATATCAATGTTAAATAAATGAACTAAGTTTTATGAAAGTAAATTCAATGTTATATGAAGCAGAATGCATAGAAAGCCAAAAAATAAACAGAATAAAGAAAAAAAAAATCAAGTTATATGAAGAAAAGTTTTTGTGTTTTATTTCAGTGATGAATCAGAACTTAAATGAATACTTTTATTTTGTTTTCTCCTTTAAATTTAATGCTATAAAGAAAAAGCATGCTTTGAGGCCAATGAGCCTTGAAATCACGATAACAACTTAGAAACCTGAACAGCTGTTGCCAGCAAAATAAACGAATTATAGACATAAAACTCACTTTAAAAATTATACCAGGCGTTGTTAATAGAAAAAGTTTTTATGCTGTTCTTATCAATTCGCTTGGCTAACAGCAAGCGTCCAACAGCCTAAAATTATTGCTCAATTTTGCCAAAAACCTTGACAAAACTTCAAACTTTTCAAAGACAAAAAACTTACTGCCAATGAACGCAACACAAAACAGATTTTTATAAAAGGACAATCAGCCGCATATCCTGCCAAGTGTTTTCGATATTCATTTCTGCTGGAATGCTTTGAACAATCGGTAAGACAAAGACTTGAGTCAGCATAGACAGCGGATGTTAAAAGTTGTAGTTTATAATTGAAAACATGACTCAACATTTCCTTGAATGCAGGTTGTATTTGAACTTATGTCGAAGTTGTGTCGAAGTGTACATAACTACAACAATTGTGGATGCGGAAGTAATTTGTCCTCGTGTAATAAATAAATGAATCAGGAGATAAGGATTCAGACAATTATTTGTTGAAACTCACCGTGATTGGATCGTTGCTATGTAAAAAAAATGTTTTATTGAACTGCAGCTAAGAATAAATTCTAATTTAAGCTTGCAAGTTCCGTAAACGAGCATTGAGTTTACGTTATTTTTCTTTGAAAAAAGCATAGTTTTGCATTGAAATCATCTTTTAATGATAGCACATTGCAGCTTGTTAACCTCTTCTAATATTTTCTCTTGTTAAGAGTTGAAAGTTCTTATGAATTTATGTTCTGTTAACATAATAATCATCATTCAAGGATTTACGTTTTATATCTTGTTTATCTGTTTTATGTATTGTTTTATGTACCTGTTAATGTATTTTGTTTAAATGATTTTTTTAAGATTTTATTTTAATTTCATTTAAAATAATCAAAATTTGCTAGAATATGAATGCCTGTTGAAAAACCATATTTTTATGATTTGAGATTTTTAAATTTGTAGCAGTTGTAATTTGTTCCATGCAGATGAGCCTTCTGCATACAAATAAAAGCTATTGGTTTGTGACCACCTAATGTTCACAAAAACATACGTGGATGCGTTTCGAAGCCGTAACGAGTCCGTCAGCGTAAAATTTGCTCTTTAATGTTTCGACGGACCCCTTTCGAATCTGTTACTAGAACTTTCATATTACAGGTAGCTTTCAAGTAGTTGTCAATTTTTTATTTTCAATGGACAGGGGATGTGAAACACAGTTCTGTACTTATTTTTATTTTAAATATAATCCTTATATTATTAGCCACGGCTCCTTAAGCTCCTTTCAAACCGAATTGAACTACTTGTCAAAATTTTTAAATAATAAGATGAGTGAATAATTTGCTTGTGAATATAGGATAGCCGTACACGAGATATTTTCCGAAAACTTTTGTTATAGCATGAAAGGTTATTGAGATGTTTCAAAGACAAATACTAAATGTGCTTGATCTTACCAAAATTGTAAAGACCATTAAAATTAATTTTTATTTCATTATTTATTTATTAAGAATGTATTATTTAAGATCGTGCTACACTTGAAGAAATTGTAGATGTTGTCAACAGAGTCGACATCATTACTGAAGCTAAAAGATCTGATCAGTACATAAACACTTTTCAGTGTTTACTTTTCATCAGTACTTTGAAGAAATAAGAGATGCATCTCTTTAACCCCCATACTTTTATGCCATTCTTTGCGGGCTTTGAGGGATGTATTGCGTGAACTTTGTACGCCCACGGTATCGAAATAGCTGCTCATCGATGGTTACACTTTCGTATGGTTCAAAATTACTGGCAAGATTGTTATTCAAGAAGTTCCATATGTCGCGAATGGGAGCAGCTTTGTCGGTTTGTTGACAAAATGCGCGCGTTCGACTATCGTCAAATCGAATACAGCGCATCAAAGTAACAAATCGTGTATATGACATGGCTGCACGGAATATTGGAAGTGCATCAGTTTGCCACATCAATCTTGAGAGCTGCATAGTATTATGACTGACACCAAAAGCCAATAGTATCCCAAAAAAAGCTTCAAGCTCAAAACTTGTCATATCAACCCATACTCGTGGTGTGCAGTTTGCATATTCTGCGTTCCATTTGCGTGTAACTTTTTCTCCATAGGGATTTGTTTGTGTTACGATGATGAACGTAATATTCGGTGAAAAGAAAAGCTTGAACATGATGAGCATGATGTTGTGCTGGCGGAATCTTACTGTAGCGGGTTCAGCTGTACTCCACTTGGTACCATCTTTTCCAAGCAAAAAACCGTCTGCAGCTTGAGTTGGTGCATTCTCATTTTCTTCTTTGGATTCATCGCTGTCGAATATTTCATTTGCTTCAATTTCCAAATCATATTCAATGTCCGAGGCGTCATATTCGGGCACAAAATCTATGTTTTCACCGCTTTGGTCTTCAAATAAATCTAGTTTTTCGTCTGCTTCTGTGTGAAGTGCGAAACCACGCTGTAACGCTGATGATAGTTGTTGTCGCAACTAATATATAAATATGCAAGCGAGTATTGTACACAAATTCTAAATCCTCTGCCATAACAATAGTAATAATTTCACTTAAGTTTCCGCACAAAAAATTTATATTTCTGACTGTCGATATTGTATGTTCAGCATTTAATAAGAAACTAACTGAACTTAAAACCAAAATCACAAACGAAAGAAAGAAATTAGAGAAAAATGAACACAAAAACTACCTGGAAGCAAACATCTGCATTGAAATCACATAAAAACAACCCAAAATATAAAAAAAAAAATACCTGGCAACAACAATCTGCATTGTATTTGCAGAAAAAGAACTCAAAATGTGTATAACAATAATTTATTTCATACATATTGTATAGGGGTCTGGCCAGGCATATGTGTTTGTTCGAGGGGGACTTTTTTGCAGTTTTCTTCGTGTTGGAACGATATTTTAGATTTTTTTAAAAATAGAAAGCCAACAATATTTTAGGCGGCTACTGGGAAATACAGGTATCTACCTAAACTAGAAGTATGTTTAATTAACGCTCAAAAATGAAATATGCCTGGCCAGAACCATGTGTTTGTCCAAGGGTTGATAACTCTCAGTTGAACTTTCTGCGTAAACTACTATAACTGCACCCGCAATATATGTGGACCCTTCACCTATCTGCCTCTCTGTTGACACGCTACCCCCAATGCTTTCAGTTACATCTCCTCGTCAAGTGATTGAATGCTTTGGCACATCATGGACCAAATCAGCATGGGATAGTAGGATCCAAAGGTTGAATAGTGGTAACCAAAAGGGCAATACTGTGCTCTTCGTCAAAGGATTCCCATTAAATGCTAACAAATCATGGGTGCAAAAATATTTTGACATATATAAAATCAACATTCTTGATTGCCAGAAGACGTCTTCCAACTACTTCAAATTCAGCCGTTTCAAGATAAGTATACCCACTAAATACGCATGGATATTTTTGAATCGTCCTGGAGGGACACTGAAAGATGGAAGATTGCGCATAATTGAGCGGACCATCAAGCCTGAAAGAAAGCAGAAAATATATGATAAGCCTTTTAGTAAAAATATTGTCAAGCAACCTCCCAGAATCCTTAATGAAAAATACTACGCTGATTCTAACTGGACCTTTAAGACCAACATCTTTTCTGCTTTCTCTCCCCACTTGTCACCCTCAACAAGTTCTACACCAAGTCAGAACACTTCAAAAAAGTTAGCCTCTTCTAAAACGAACTTTACCCGAATATTACCCGAACTTTATTCGCTCCCATATTTTAAATCCTACCAAGTCTCAGACTGTCATTCCAAAAAGACCTCTGAACATAAAAGCAGTAACCTCCTTTCCAAACAGAGAATCTAATCCCTCTCATACGAAAGTAACAACACCCTCAGTTGAGACAGCTACCACAACACCATCTTACGCTTGTGTACCCCAACTTTTATGGATCCTCTTCTTCCGCCTACAGCCAAATTAACAAAAAATTTGGCGGAAACAAGCACTGAAGGCTGCTTTGGTTTGTCTTGTCTGAGAGACCGTAGGTTATATGAATATATTCGCCTGTACCTTGCATATTTGCATGATAAATCCAACTCGATATGCATTGATGGATCGACAAAAATCAGCGTCAGAGTAGCGATACAGCAAGAAGGACTTCCAACTATTCCAAATGAACTTAAGAAAATCTTCATTCGTTTTCACGAAAGCTTCAATTTTTCCCCTGCTGATGTTGAGAATGATTTGCCAGCATTTGCCTCACATACTACATCTAAGCGTCTTTGGTATCTGAACAAAACGCGTTCGAATTTCAAAAACTGTTATTGCCTAACAATACTCCCCAAGTTATACCCAAAGATCCATGTTAATCTGCATCCTCAATTAATTCTCTTAATATATTTTATCACAATTGTGCTGGTATCAGTGGCAAATTAAATAAACTTTTTGTTGACGCAAAATCTTGCCACTATAATGTGAAACTAACCTTACGTGGAAACTTGGTTAAACGATTCTTTCAGAAATAAAGAAATTCTAGACTGCAATTGAACAGTCTATCGTAATGATCGTGATTATTTCCACTTAGGTCATTCCCGTGGTGTTGGTGTTTTAATCGCAACACATAACTCTCTTTCAGGTCAAATAGCAGATACCACCTCTAACAAACAATGTGAACACCGAATAAGAATCAGTGCAGAAAGTCTTGCGAAATGAAAAATTCTTATAAAGAAATGGAGAATTTGATTTAATTCATATTTTTAGCAATGCTTAAATACATATTTAAATTACATTTACAACAAAAAATATTATTAATTTATTGGCTGCTTTCCATATGCTCGTACTTTCCTTACAAGACCTTCCATTAAATTTTGTACAACGGTTTCTGTCACTTCTGAGGACGCCTTACGCCACATGGTTTTCATTTCAGGAATAGTTTTCGTTGCTTTTCCAATTATTTGTTGCTTTCCTTTCATTAAAGCCCAAAAGCGATGTCGCAGTTCTGGCACATTTGGTGGATTCAGATCCTTTGTCACATAATGAACATTGTGATCATTGTACTACTTCTGAGTGACTTTGGCGTAATGTGCTGGGGCTAAATCTGGCCAAAACATTGCTGGCTATCATGGTTCCGTAAAAAAGGCAAAAGTCATTTTTAATGGCATTCTTTTACATAAATATCTATGTTTATTGTACCCAATGTAAAAAATGGAGTTGATTTTTTCTACATTCGCAAAAAGCTTGCAAAATTAATACTTTTTTCCAAATTACTCTATTTGAATTATTTTTTTAGAATCTTCAATATCTTCTGCAGGTTCCATAGAGTAAAATTGGTGACCAAATAAAGTCCTTAAATCCATTTTTAAGTGCGTTTAATCGTCCATAACAACACAGAAATTTTTGTTTGCAAGTTTTTTCTCGTACAGTTTTCGTGCCAGAGAAATGCTTTTTGCTGCTTGTTTTTCGCTTTGTTTTGGTACTTTTTCTTCTAATACATCTAAATACCATTGTGTTGCTTAATGCAAATTAACTGAACATGAGTGGTCCCAGATTTTTTTGGTTATATCGCATTGATCGATTGGCCTTTACCAGAGCGACCACTTTCTTTTCAAGGTTTAAGTCGGCAGATTACTTCGGGCGCCCACTTCGTGGCTTATCTTGTACGGAGAGACTTTTTTATATCTTAAAACGACTCTTCGTGCTGTATGATAAGATGCTCCAGATAGTTTTGCTAGCTTTTTATAAGTAACTGTGGGATTATGAGTCCAAATGTTCAAATCTTTTTTGCGAAGCTCCTTGTTCGAGTTCATTTTCTCACAACTTACTTGACTGATAGTTACAACTGATAGCTTTTTAGAAATGACAGAGATTATTAAATACAAAATATGAAAATCAAAGCAAATTCCATTTTTAGAAAAATTATAAAAAAGGTTGAAAATTTGCAAAACTTTCTGTTCCGGTTCTTAATCAAAATTTGTTAACACAATTATCAATGTAATTATATTTGTATTGTCTTTATTCCTCCTCATTCTATCGAAACTGCTTACAGCGAATTATGTAAGGCCATTTCCTTACTAGCTCCCATCTTGAATGAAGACGATAAAGTTATTATCTTTGGCGATTTTAGCAGCTCAAATGTTTCCTTTGTCAATTATGAAAATGACTACTGTCTTCTTCTGGTTAACCTCTCCACCTCAATAGATTTTACTTTTCTCAGTACCTTTTATGACAATGACTTCCACCAAGTAAATAGGATTCCAAACCAGAATGGCAGATGGTTGGATTTTATCTTCACTAACGTCTATAATGAAGTAACTACGGAACTGTCCGAGGCCAGTATAGCAATTACCAATTCATTTAATAACTCAATTGTACATGATTTTTTTAATGAGACTTTTACAGAATTAAAATCAGTCTTTGTACTTTTGACTGGAGTGATCTTTCAGTATTGGATCTTGATAGTTCAGTTTCATTTTTCTATCAGCGTGTTCTCACAATATTTGATAGACATGTCCCAAAAATAAGAGGAAAAAATAAGCGCTTGGAACAATGGTTAGACCAGAATCTTAGACATCTAAGAAACCACAGAAAAAAATTTTACAAAATTATCAAAACTTCAACAAATGTAAGCGAGGAAGTGAAGAAAAGTTATAAGGAGTTAGCTAAATATTTCTCTATAAAGTCAAAAGAAGCTTATCAATTTTATATATACCTTATTGCTGAGAAAGTTGTTGAATATTAATAATCCCCCTCCCTTTTTAAGAATACGCCCCATAGTTAATCATATCCAATAAAAGCGTGATGAGATTAATATCTAAAGCGATTAAAGAACTTGATCCACATAAAGGACCTGGCCCAGACCTGTTGCCCCCACGCTTACTAGTCCAATGTTTAGACACAATAATCATTCCTTTATATATAACATTTAACAAATCTCTGCACCAAGGTGCTTTTCCATCGTATTGGAAGATATCACACCTCACTCCAATATATTAAAATGGCAACAAAAGGTCTGTTTATTATCGGCTATTCCAAAATTGTTCGAAAAA
Source organism: Dichetophora obliterata (assembly GCA_963920525.1). Taxonomy (NCBI): domain Eukaryota; kingdom Metazoa; phylum Arthropoda; class Insecta; order Diptera; family Sciomyzidae; genus Dichetophora; species Dichetophora obliterata. The sequence goes on from OY986437.1 coordinate 87,144,784, forward strand.
ATTATATGCGCAAAACTAACATCTATTATAAATCCTCTACTCAGTTAACAGCAACATGGTTTCCGTAAAAGTAGATCAACCACAACAAATCTCATGACTACGATCTTTGATGTTTGATTAAAATGGAAGAAGGACACACAGAAAAAAATGTACAGTAAATTCTACCGATACGAACGGTAAACAGTCGATTGATAACGAGCCAAACGATAACAATTGTAAATTCTACCGTTAAGAAATTGTAATCTACTGTAAACCTTGTTGAGCAACAGTCTTACGGTAGCTTTACCGCAGAAACTTGCGGTTGCAAAACTTCTTTGCTAACAAATTTACAGTAGTTCTACTATAGAAATTGTTAAATAACTTTAAAGATTTGCTGTAAAACTTGTCAGGTTACAATTATACAGTAATCTTACCACAAAAGTTGTTGTGTAACAATTTTTACAGTGTTACTACTGAGTGAAAAATCGTGAAACTAGCTACCTAAAACAGGAAGTCGTAATTTTTATATCTATTATGAATATTATTGAAGTGTATATAAAAAAATAAAGTGCAGATTTTTTAAAAGTTTTTTTTTTGCAATGAGTTACAAAGAATTTAGTTTTAGGCCACTGTTTTAGTAAAATTAATTTTGCTAAGTAACGACTTGTTAAAATTTCTTGGTTTTTGGGTTAAATGCTCTTAATACACATTAAATTACAAAAAAATTTTTTTCTTTAAAATTAAATACTACATATTTGTACAAATTTAGAAATAATACAAAAAAAGAAAAAAATTATGTTTTCTCCATAAACAAGTCTGTTATGAAATGTTTTAAATCTGCACTACCTGTCTTGTGCGAGCCATACAGAGCACTGCACAATTGAATGATTGGTACAAACTATAGGGAATGAATTATTTTGATGACCTTTTTAGTACTTTAGGCAAAAAAAAGTACAAAAAAAGGGTTTTAAAAATTTTAACAAGTGGGCGTGGCACCACTCATACAAATGGATCTGAAAAACCAGCAAAGCCATGACAACAGTGCATCATTTAAAGGAAATGTGTTAAAAGAAGGCGTGATTGGTCAAGTGGGAGTGGCACCTTCCATACAAATGGATCACATTTTTCGCAATATCTAAGGAACCAGTAATGCTACAGTAAAAAAAGACACAGTTTCGATAGTGTCGTAAGTACAGACGGAGAATTCATTTTTCTACAGTAATAGAGAAAAATTCTGGTTTTTTTATTGATATTTTTCAAAACTTTTTTAAAACATTTCATCTTCTAAATAAAAATTATTCAAAAACGAATTTGTTTTTGCTGTTGCCTTCTTCAAACTAACTTGATCTAAAAAGCTCACAATTAAACTCATGTTAAAATTTGTTTTGTTTTATAAAAAGTTTTCGTTTGATATATATATTGTATCTGTTTATGCTCTTTACTTCAGGAAAAATAAATAATTCAAATTTTTTTTTATTTAATAAAAATTACTATTACCATTAAAAATTACATGGTAATAATTCAATTTATTTCCATTTATTAAACATAACTTTGAATTACATTTACTTTTAACCAACATAAAAAATCAACAACAAATTCATCACTAAAAATATCAAACGAAAGCTTTTTATAATACAAAACAAATTTTTACATGAATTTAATTAGATCAAGTAAGTTAAAAGAAAAACAACAACAACAAATATGTTTTTGAATAATTTTTATTTAGAAGATGAAATTTTTAAAATAGTGCTGAAAAATATAAATGAAAAAAAACCAGAATTTTTCTCTATTACTATATGAAAAGAAATTCTACGGCTATACCTACGATACTAACGAAACTATTTCTTCTTTTTATAGATATTCTGAATTTCTACTCTGGAAATTTGGTAGCTACAGTCGGCATATGACAATCAAAGTATGTCATATTAAAATGGTTTAAATCAATTTATTAAAATATTTATATATTATAACAACGATTTGTTTTTAGTAAAAGTGGTACCATAATGGAAATATATTATTCATATGTATATAATGACTAAACTCAAAATATCGTAAAAAAGCTATATGGCATTTTCTTCGTTGCCAATCTTTGATAGAATGCAGGAAAACATTTTTTGCACAGTTGTTTGTAACGTTTCATATATTTCAGAAAAAAGGTCGGAATAAGTACAATAAAAATATCGGTTTTTACGAGAATTTGAGTTTAGTCGTTATTCCTTGTCGACACAGATATATTTATAAATATATAAAAAATACTTGGATTGTCATATACTGACTGTAGCTACCCTATTTCCAGAGAGTAAAAATTAAGAACATATAAAAAAATTTCATAACTGAACCAACAACAATTACCTAGCAAATCTAAAACAACGACGCACAGAGAAGAGCATGATCACAGTGGTTGAGCAGCGTTAGAAGGGATGAACCAAATCGTCCACAGAAAATAAACAGAACTTTGCTTAATATGTCCCGCTTTTCCCTCGGCAACTCTCGAGCAATGTCACTCGTCACACACGAAAATTCTCGAGCTTGCGGCGAAAGCAAATATTGCTCCGAGAGCAATTATTCTCTTGCTCTAGTAGCAAGATCTCTTTGTCCCGCATTTCACTCGACAATAATTGCCTTTGCCGCAAGCGACAAACTGATTATTCGCCTGCATGAGGGGGCTTACAAAAGTCCTCTTTCAACCCGAATAGTCAATAAACTACTTGCGGCGAAAGCAATTATTGCTCATAGAATTGCCGAGTGAATAACGGCCCTTTGGAGTGCATGCAGAACCAAAACAACAATGGCCCCATTCAGCAGAAAATTTGCTACGTAGCTGTTCCACACCTTTTGGGCAGAATGGTATGTATCAAAATGTGCTCAAACAACATGTTCCACGATCGGTCGCCATCTAAGGTATCGAAAAAATTGCATGCTACTTTGTATGCTCTTTTCATTTTGACAGCTAAAAAAAATATGGCTGCAAATTGTTAATTGTTGCTGAAGTTGTGCTGTGAAGTAAAAATAGATAATTATTAATTATTAGAAGATTATTCTTCAATACAGCCGTTAATTAATGATTTCTTGTGAAAAATGAATGCACAATACTATAAACAAATTTTAGATGTTAAAAAAAAACAACGACGTTTGACGTTTCGCAAAAAAAAAACTATTCAGCAGAAAGTATCACTTTATGGTACTTCGCTACCTGAGCACTTTTCGGCTGGAATACGGCCATTATCAGCAGCTAGTAGCAACGTTGCCAGTTATATTGGAAAAATCCCATTCGTGGTAGTTTTTCATTGCCTCTAGGAATTTTTGTTTTTGGGAATTCCTATTAAATTTTTTAATTCAGCGTTGTATTTTTTTAATTGGCGTGGGAATTCAGCTGGGTATTTTTTTATTTCCGTGGGAGTTTGGTCATATTCTTCTTAAAATATTTTTTGTTTTAGTAAACAAAATTTCTTTGTGGTTTTTCTAAATTTTTTTTAAATTACAAATGAAAGTTATATATATATATTACCTTGTTATTAAATATGTTGATTTTTTATGATTTAAATACAAATTCTAAATGTTTGATAGCTTAAATCATACTTGATTTTAAATACAAATTCTAATTGTTTGATAGTTTAAAATCGTTTATTGAGCTGAAGGTCAGGTTAGAATAATTAATTGCTCTAACGAATTTTTCCAAAGAAACAACATTTTTAAATTGTTTGTGCATATGGGACTTACTGTGGTATTTTGTAATGCGAATGCTATTTTTCTGGTAATTTTAAATGCATATGGAATTTTTGGTGGTATTTTTAAAACGCGTGGAGTTTTTGTAGTAATTTTTAATGATGCTGGGAATTTTTTTTTATATTTTTTTATTGCGGTGGAAACTTTTTTGTTTATCTTTATCATGGTAATTTTTGTTGTATTTAATTTATGTTAATGTGAAAAAGTAACTGTTTGTTGGAATTGTTTCAAATTTTAACTGGCAACCTTGGCTTGTAGTAGTACATTTTTTTGTAGCCACATACTGGCTCTCTAGCTACATGCATCTGTATTCTCTATTGCATTACAACCCAACAAGCCATGAATGTGACTGTTCCAGCTAAACGGTACTGAAAACGGCAGCGTCTGATTTAGTGGTATGAAAACGACATGATTTTGTACCTTTTAACCGTTCTCTATATAGTTGTAAAGTCCTTTTTTATATTTATCAAGATTCGAATTTAAATTTCTGCCATATTCGCTTGATGCGTCGTTTGTTCTTGTCTTTTTTCCCTCTCTCTTTCACCCGTTCGCCAAAAAACTCTAAAATATGCATTGAATCAGTTGAGTTGCCGTTTATTCTTTAATTTATTATTGCAACTTAATAAAAACTATTTTAAGAAAAGGTTACAATTGTTTAACAACAAATAAAATTAATACACAACTGATTAAAGTTTTTTCTAAATGACCTCTATATTAATTATGTTGACTTATTACAACAAATTCTAAATGTTTGTATTTAAATCATATAAAGTCAACATAATTAATATAGAGGTCATTTAGAAAAAACTTTAATCAAATGGTAGCTCGACCAAACGGAAACAGCTGAAAACAAAATCAGCAAAAATTCTAAAAACAACTTCAATAAACATGCTTTGTTAGTGCAGACTTCCAGCAGGCTGTTGGACTACATATAATAACATAAGCATAGAAACTAAAGTAAAACAGAAATACAACAACAAATGTGACTTGATGAAATTGAGGAAAAAACTGAGAAATTGACACTTCAAATCTCATCGCCCCGATGGTGCAGTGCATTAGCGCGCGCTTGCACGGGTATCACAAAGATTTCTGATGACGCTTTTAGCAGAGCAGAAATTGCAATCAGATCAGCTAGTGATTTTTTCCTTTTTATATTGAAAAAACTTTGTTGTTGTTGTTGTTTCTTTGGAAAAATTCGTTAGAACAATTAATTGTTCTAACTTTGACCTTAAGCTCAATAAACGATTTTAAACTATCAAACAACTAGAATTTGTATTTAAAATCAAGTATGATTTAAACTATCAAACATTTAGAATTTGTATTTAAATCATATAAAGTCAACATAATTAATACACAACTTTAAGTTTTCTATATGACCTTGTTATTTATTATGTTGATTTTCCTTGATTTAAATACAAATTCTAAATGTTTGATGGTTTAAATCATTCTTGATTTTAAGGTAAGAACAATTAACTGCTCTAAATATTTAATCAAACAGATAACTTATTAATCAGCTAGTGATGTTTTCCTCTTCATATTGAAAATGTTGTTGTTGTTGTTTCTTTGGAAAAAATTCGTTGGAGCAATTAATTGTTCTAACCTGACCTAAAGCTCAATTTTATTTGCAATTTCAACGATATTAAAGTATCAAACAACTAGCACTTGTATCTAAAATCAAGAATGATTTAAACTTTTAAACATTTAGAATTTGTATTAAATCATAGAAAATCAACACTAATATACAACTTAATATATGGTACGTTTATATGAAACACACAATGCATACTTTGCTGACAACGAAACGGTCCGCTTCAGTGCTTTTAAAAGTGCACACCGTTTTTAACCGAGCCAATTGGCTATCTGGGTAACAAAAAAAATTAAAGCAACTAATGAGTATTTATATACAGGGTTGCCAATATTCGAAGCGCCCATCTGGCAACACTATAACTTTCCGCAGTGATGCCAAATCGACTAATGACATACCGCGTTTGAAGCGTCATTCCAAGCAAATGTTTACAATGGCCGCATTCTAGCCGAAAAAGTGCTCAAGTAGCGAAGTAGCATAAAATATTTTCGCTTTATAAATTGTGACATCTCAAGGAACATGTTCTGTGAGAGAACATTTCTTTCCGCTGAATGCAGGCAACGGAACAGTACACGCCACGCGAACGCTCTAAAATTGTTGAAATTTACATTCAACAAAACAAGTCAATAGTGAAAACTCAACGTGCTTTCAAAAAAGCTCATTTTCAGTTGAACGGAACGGTAAACAAACAAAATTGCCGTATTTATGCCACTGAAAATCCATAAGAGATTCAAGAGGTACCTCTTCACGATGCAAAAGTCACTGTTTGGTGCGGCGTTTGTGCTAAAATGTTCATTGGGCCGTTCTTTTTCGAAGATGATAATGGCCACAGAGTTACTGTCAATCAGGAGCGTTATCGCGATATGATAAACAATTTTTTCATACCAATCGTTCGTCGAAAGCGTATCAGGCACTACTGGTTTCAACAAGACGGCGCGCCACCACACACAAGCCGCACTACAATCGATTTTTTGAAGCAATTGTTCCCTGGCCGTTTGATGTCAAAAAATAGTGATTTCGATTGGCCGCGAAGATCACCAGATTTAACGCCTCCAGACTTCTTTTTGTGGGGTTATTTGAAATCAAAGGTTTACGTCAACAAGCCAAAGACCCTAGAAGAGCTGAAAACCAACATCCGTCAAGAAATAACCGCCATTCCCATCGAAATGTTGAAAATGTTGTGAAAACCATGGAAAATGCTGCAAAACGGGCACAATATGTCGTAGAGGCCAATGGCGACCATTTACGAGATATCATATTCAAGAAATAATGTAAGCAAATCTACTTGAACCCAATTAAATGATATTCATGACGAACAGACAAAAAATTGTGGTTTCTTTGATTTATTTAAAAATAAAATGGCGCTTCGAATATTGGCAACCCTGTATGTATGTTTTACATACATATTAATAAAAAACAACAACAACGCCAACAAAAGCAGCACAACAGCGAACGACGTGATTACGAACCAAACAAGCAAACACAACAACAACAACAACAACAACAACTTTAAAAACAGCATAAGCAGCTACTGCAGCTAAGGGTAATGTTACGGTGGTCGTCATATGATCCCTGGTCATGACACTTTTTACTCTCTTTTTTCGTTTGATGAGCTGTGTGACGAAAGTATGTTATGCTGGTGGCCATATGATGCCTAAGCACTAGTACACTATTTGCTACTTTTAGTATTTTTTCAACCGATGAGTGTTGCTATTAAGCATGTTTCATTACTGCTTTCATACATTTCGTACTAAAAGTGTACTTTTTTCGTGCCTTAACACAAATGTTGTGAATAATTCCACAACGCAACACTGTTTTGATCCCATGATTTCATATTTTTGTCGAATCATTTGGTGACCGTGGTGGTGAAAATTTACTCTCTTGCTCTCGCTCTCAAATTTTTAATTTACATTGAAACAACAACAATGCATGACCATGATGAGCCCATGACCGCCACCGTAACATGGGACTAAGCAGCTTGTGCATTTCTCATACGAACATATAAATTTTTCATCTTCTTAGATGTTGCTATTTTATTAGATATTCGTTTTATTCCCACTAAAACTGATATTTTGGCATTTTTTTTTCTTTGTACGATGAATATTAAAGGCTGTAGGTATACCCCAAAGTGTCAAATATCACTTTGAAAAAATTCGTGAAAATGACCCCCATACAAACCGCGCTGTAAGACGTAATTCTACGTCAAAAAATCGTGAAAGTTGGAAAAGATTAAAACATTGAAAAGAATTGAGTTTGCTGGACAAATAATATGTATTTTAATTAAATAATATGATTTTTCAAGTTTTTATAAACAACTTGTATATCATTGGAAAGGTTCAAGTTTTTGCTTTTAGAATCCGGTACAAAACTGAAAATCGATGAAAAATCAGCTAATCGCACTTACAGCCTTATAAGTGCGCAAAGGTACAAAAACCGGTTTCTTAACGGTAAGTCAAGATTTTGGGAGTATTTGGCAAATTTCTGGTATGCAGTCTTGTTATACTCAACAAGACCTACAAGAGAAATGGTAACACTTCAAAGGGATTTTGGACTGTCGCACCGTGTTATCTCTGTTCGATGCTTACAAGAAAACTTAATAAGTCTCCAAGCCTCCAAAAACATGTGACTGGAATATAAAGTATACATGCATATCTGTGTATCTGAAGGTCAACATTAGCTTCACCAATAATGCAAAAAAAAAATTGATTTTTTAAAAGCGCACACTAGTCGTCCCTCTTAAATGGGCGAAAGATGTTATAATTTATAATAATAAAAACATGTTTGTAATTTTCTATTAATTCAATAATAAATATGGTACAAAATTGAAAATCAGTCTGTTTTAATTATGATATATAAAAGGGCGCCAAATTCATACCGGGGCGACCCGGGGGCGATTAAGGCCGGCTCTGGATACACTTGCATTTTACCAATAGTTATATACTAAGCTGTCCCTTAAAAATAGTTCCTCCAAATACTTCGCAAACAAGTTTTATTTTGTTTCTTTTCACTTTCAAGTTTTGTGTTGAAAATTTCACTTTAATATTTCAAAGTTTAGGTGTTTAGCTTTAAAAATTGTTAAGTTTCTCTAAATATGTGGCGTTGCCGTTAGAAACTTAAGTGCATACTATGATTTAGTAGATACCACATGCTATTAAAAAAGTCTACTAAAAATCTTGAGAAATGTTTATACAAGTTGTTAGAGCTTAGGAGCACTGCGGTTAGTGTTCAAAATTTTAAGGGAAAGAAGTTCTGGAGAATCAAATACACCAGTTATGAGGTGGTGTAAGTACACGACATGAATAGATTTCCTTCTCTCACGTAAAGAAAGCATTTTTAATAATTTTAACTATCCTCTTATGGAGAAAGGTTAAAAGTGTCAGTTCCATATCGTCATTGTGCGTGCAATACCGCGCATATTTTAAAAATATCAAAATTTATTTCATTTCAAATTTGATCTTTCATGATTGGTTCATTAATTTTAATTATTCATTAAATGCTTAGTTAAGAACAATGAAAAAAATCTTATTTCAATAAATGTTTACTTCTGTTAAAAATCCATTCAATAGTTAAAAAGAAAATCAGTTTTCCTGCACTCATGTAAAATTTTACCATCACCTTAAGTGTGTATGTGCAAGTGGCGGATTGCACTCGCAACGACGATATAAAACTTTCAGAGCAAATCGAGCAAAACAGCTTTATTTAGAGGATATATATGCGTCTCAATTTAAGTTTGGAATTCATCAAGTAAGTTTGAAAAAGGCAACAACAACAACTCTGTTTTGAGTCAAGCACACAGCAGACTAGACAGCCTGTTACGGAAATCGCTACATTTCCTCTTCAGTAGTTTTGAGTGATTCAGCTGTGACCAACCCACTGTTTAATTCTTATATGATTTAACACCTTTTTGAGTAAACTTCTATGAAGTAGATTCTCTCATCGGCCATTTTTATCATACAACGATTAAAGCAGTAAGTATTTAAGATCAAGTTTAAAACTCTATCAGGGATTGTGTGTCTGTTACAGTTTGACTCTATACCAGTGGTCATCAACTCATGTTTTCCCATAGCACGCGGGCGGGTGTGTTTTTGTGCTTTTGCACAAAAAAGCAATCTCCTCGCTATGTTTGTACACTGCGTTAAATTTGTTTTTTCTGCTGTGCTTTAAGCCGGAAGTTCATTCGATGCAGTTGCGTTTTGCGTCCGTCTACTCGCTGGCGAATTTACGCAAGGAATTTATGCTAGAGTTCAATGATTGCGTTCGACGTTCTGAGAAAGCAGGGCTAAAAAATTATTCAATCTTTTCTATGCTTGTTGAAATGGAATTTTAAATGTATAAAAGCTTAAATATATCAAATTTTTTGATTAATAATAACAAAGACTATACAAAATTTGCATAAAAATGGGTTTTTACCCAAATGTCAATTAAAAATATATCCACATTTTAATACATTACAATTTTATTTTGAAGCGGCATCCCTGAAAGTTACTAGTTACATTTAGAAGTTGGTTATAAAAGAACAAATAATGAAAAAATACATTTATCTAATTAAGATATGTCATTAAAATTAAAACAAAACAAAATAAAACTTTTAAAATTTATATAAAAAAAAAATGCAACAAAAATATATTATAAAGATATAATAAACAATTATACATTCTATTTACACTTTAACCTTTTTTGCTCGTTTTTTTGTTAAAATAATAAAAAACATACACAAAAACACAAAAAACAAAATTTTGTATTGAAAATCCAACACTCGACAATATTTCCTTGCACTAAACAGTGTGAGAGCTTGTAACAACTTCTTATTTAAGTGTAAAACTGTGCACTCGTAAAGCTCTCTTTGTTGTTGTTTGAACCCTGCTTTGATGACCACTGCTCTATACAGAGTTGCTGTTGTTGTTGCCTTCTTCAAACTTACTTGATCTAAAAAGCTCACAGTTTAACTAAAGGGTCCGCCAAATAATTTTTTTTTTTAAATTCTATAAAAAAAAACTACTGAATATTTTCTCAAAATTTCTTTTTTATTTGAAAGTACAATCCTTCCGGTTAATAATGGAAAATAATTTCATTCAAATGGCTGCCTCGGCTGGCCATGCAGTAGCCTATACGATCGGTCCAATTTTTAAGCACATTATAGATTGTGTGCAGCTGTATTTCACCAATGGCTTCACGAATATTGTCCTTTAAGGCCCTATTCTCTTTCAGCAAAAAATTTTGATAGCATTTTTTTATAGCTTGGACATTTAAGAATATAACCCTAAAAGGGTTTTTTGAAATTCGAAATACTTTAGAAGATATGGCCATTTTTGTGGGGTCATGTCTTCGCTAAAATGAGTAGTTTTTATGTTGCTTAGTTTTTGAACGCAACGGCATCAATTAACCACCGAATTCCGTTGAATAGTTAATGGACAGGCAAAAACAGGTTTGAATACACATTTGCAGAAACATATGAATGAATATGAAATCAAAGCCGCATTTAGTTTAGTTTCGATTGAGTTAAATAGCGGACGCACGCTTGCGCTTACGGTTTGCGGAAAAGTACAGTTTTGAAAAAAATTTATTTTTGTGCGGTAAAATGGATAAAAAAAGTAATAAAACACGTCAAAAACCCGTAAACAAAGTGAACTATGTTCGCGCCGGTCGAATTAAAAAACGCAAATTTCGTGGAAATAAATTTGATAGAGTAGAGGACACTGAGTTTGCGAGTACTTCAGCCAAAAAATTCAAAAATAATCCCACGGAGGATATTGTCATCGAAAACAATTTGGAGAATTGCATCTTGGACTTCTATTCAGTATTCGCAACACTTGCTACTTTCGTCATTTGTGCCACATGCAACGAAAAATTGGAATTCAAAAAAGCATCGCCGAATGGAGTTGCATTCAAAATCAGACCTTATCCTTCAGACTTATTCCTTCATCACGTTTCGCCGGCAAATCGTATGAAATAAATCGCCGCTTGGTTGTTGCCATGAGACTTTTGGGCATTGGTCCCAAAGGCATAGATATGTTTTGTGGCATTATGGACATAGGAGTAGGTCTGAGCAACAATTTGTTCTACAGCAGCCTTCAAAATTTGCATTCAGCTGCAGAGGCCGTTTATAATTTCGTTATTTTCAAGGCCGTTCGTGAAGAAAAAGAAGCCACCATGGAAGAAAATGAAGGGTGCGATCCAACGCTATTGACTGTGTCGGGCGATGGCACGTGGAAAAAACGCGGCTTCGCATCTTTCTATGGTATAACGACATTGATCGGCAAGTACACCAAAAAAGTTGTTGACTCTGTGGTCAAGTCTGCTATTTGCAATAGCTGCAAATATTGGGAATTCCAGCAATATATCCATCCAGAGGGTTTCGAAGCTTGGAAGGAGTTGCACGAAGAGGAATGCCGTAAAAATCATGAAGGCAGCGCAGGAAAAATGGAAGTCGATGCGGTTAAGGAGATGTTTGCAAGATCAATGGAAAAACACGGCGTCAAGTATGAAAAATATATCGGTGACGGCGATTCTAAGACTTTCAAAGCAATTCTCACCGAAGACCCCTACGATGGCGACCCCACTGTGGTAAAAAAAGAATGCGTTGGCCACGTTCAAAAAAGAATGGGGTCCAGGCTGCGCAAAGTCAAAAAGGAGAACAAAGGTATAGGTGGCAAGGGCGCTGGAAAGCTGACAGATAAGCTTATAAGTGAACTGACGACCTACTACGGTTTGGCGATTCGCCGTCATCCGAAATCCCTAGAAGAGATGAAGAAGGCGGTTTGGGCTACGTATTTTCACAAAGTATCTATCGACGAAAATCCCCAACACCAAAATTTCCCGACCGGTGAGTCAAGCTGGTGCACGTATCAAAAGGCCGTGGCGCAGGGTAACGTGGATGACTTTAAACATAATTACGATCCGCTCAACCCAAAGGTCGCCGAAGCGATAAAACCCGTCTACGAAGCGCTGTCATCGGACGAGTTGTTGAGTAGATGCCTCGGGTCTGAGACTCAAAGCAGCAATGAAGGTTTCAACAGTATCGCCTGGACCTTTGCACCAAAACATATGCACGCTGGAGCGCGGACAGTGGAGATCGCAAATTACATGGCAACCGCCATTTTCAACGATGGTTTTCAGCCAATACTCAAAATTATGAGGTTGATGGGAATCGCCATTGGAAACCAAGCCTACAATTTTGCGTTATCACGTGATGAACTTCGCCTCAACCGCTCGGAAGCTTACGCTGTGGATGCATCAAAGGAGGGCAGAATTGCTCGCAGAGCTCAAAGAGCCAAAGATCAAAGCTTTTTTGAAGAAGAAGAAGGTGGTTTATATGGACCTGGCATCGCTGAATAATTTGGGTAAGTATTCCAAAAACAGTTTTTTTCTTTCATAAAAGAGTGAGTTTTGTTTTGTCCAAATCGCGTCTTTCCAACTATCAAGCCACTTTTCTCCGGTTCTACTGAACCGATTTTGATAAAATAATTTTTTTTTTTCGAAAAATAAACTTCAAACTTTGAACGCGTTTATCTCGAAACCACGTTTTTCGAGCTGGCGGCCACGATTCCGCCAGTTCTACTAATCCGATTTAGATGAAACAAAGTTTAATCGACGTAGAATTGTCACCATTCTGGCCCGTAGTAAAATAAAAATTTTGCGATTTTTTTTACTATTTTTTTTTTACACTAAACTACAAAAAAATGGGTCCAAATTCGATTTGTCAATTTCAAGTGGCCGCCATTTTGTCAAAAAAAATCGCAAAATTTTTATTTTACTACGGGCCAGAATTACATCTATGCTGATCATAACCCTATATTTTTTTTTCAGACACTCCTGAGGGCCGGAATCGTGGCCGCCAGCACCATGCCTTTTTTTTTGAGGGCCAACTTTGACGGTGCCATCATCTATGGACAGCCCCTATATCGCGGCGAAAAAAATTTTTTATTTTCTTTCATTCATTACTAATTCAATAAAAAAAACAAAATTCAAATATCTTTTTGCGTTTTCAAATGAGAATTTTTTCAAAAAGGGTCCAAAAAGAGCAAGCTGAAGGAGAATAGGGCCTTAAAGCGTCAATTGTCTCTAGCTTGTCGGCGTAGCACTTATCTTTGAGGGCACCCCACAAATAATAGTCCAACGGTGTCAAATCATAGCTCCGAGGTGGCCAAACGACACCAGCTCTGCGGCTGATAATGCGATCTTCAAAAACAGGGCGCAAGACATCGAGTGTAGCTTCGGCTGTGTGGCACGTAGCGCCATCCTGTTGCAACCAAATGTTGCCAATATCCTCCTCTTCAATTTTTGTGAACAAAAATTCGTTCAACATGGCTCGATAACGATCGCCATTGACTGTAACGGCCACTCCTTGCTCATTTTCGAAAAAAATGGCCCAATTATGCCTCTGGACCAAAATCCGCACCAAACAGTGACTCGTTTTGGGTGCAGCGGCTTTTCAATGTATGCGTGCGGGTTTTCTGTGCCCCTAATGCGACAATTTTGCTTATTTACATACCCGCCAAGATCAAAATGAGCATCATCTGAAAAGATGATTTTTTTGGCAAAATCGGCATCCTCTGTAAGTCGATCACAGGCCCACTTAGCGAAGCGAAAACGCATTGGATGGTCAGTTGGCATCAACTCCTGAACCAATTGGACTTTGTATGGCGTCATACCAAGGTCTTTATGCAAAATTCGTCTCAATGATGTCTCCGAAATGTTCAATTGCTGAGAACGACGGTGAATTGATGTTGATGGCGCTTCATGCACTCTTTCTCCCACAGCAGCAATATTCTCGGGTGTACGCACTTTTTTTGGTTTATCACGCTTTGGTTTATCGATAAAGATGCCAGTTTCTTTCACTTTTTTCACAAGATAACGAACATATGGAGCTGACGGTGCTTCTCTTCGTCCAAAATCCGTACGCAATTTTCGCACACATTCTGCAACATTACCATGATTTTCAAAGTAATGTCGCAATATTTCCCAGCGTTGTTCAAGCATATGCACAACCATATTCGTTCAGCGAAAGGATAAAACTAATTTTCTGTCAAATCAGACATGAGCTAAGTGTTACCATTCACGAAATAAGCTCTAGTTGAAAAAAAAAAGTTAGATGGCGGACCCTTTATTATTGCTCATACGCACTTTCATATCAAATCAAATTCTTTAAACGACATTTTGGAAAAAATGAGATCACCGTACCCATATGAAGCATAAACCAGAAGTTTATTTCATAGAATTTTACGTAGAATACGAAAATCAATGACTCCAAAAAAAAATAATTTTTCCTTGTTTATATATAAGTTCTCGAGATAAGCAAGCAAATAAGGATAATATCTGTTATCCACCGAGCCATTAGGATACATAAAAAAACCACTCACGTTGTGGTCTGGCCAGACCCAGCAGACTAACTTGGCTACAAAAAAGTTGTTGCCCATCCTATGGTAAATAAAATCAGACTGTTGTTGAAGTTGATGTTTTCACCAAGGTTATTTTTCTTGTAAAATATAATTTCTTCTTGAAAATAAATTTCAAGATTTTGTAAAACTGTTAGCAGTTTTTGATAAAATTTCACAAAAAACATAAAAATAAAAGTAAACGTAAAGTAACTAATAACAAATTTATATCTATTTTTCTTACCATGTTATTCGTTTAAATTATTTATTGATAAAAAATCTCGTTTAAAGACTTTGGGAAAAATACGAAAAATATTATAAATGCAAATAGAAAATAGAAATTTACAAAAAATAAAAGCTATGTTTTCAAAAAACAAAATGAAAAAGTTCTAAATAAAATCATATTAAAATTCTTTAAGTCCTCTTTTATCTGGTCTTCTAGCTAGCTTGCAAACTTGAAGGTGTATAGATGATAAAACTGAATACCTTAATATTGCCAAATTTGTGGCTTAGAACTTTTTTATTGTTTACTTGTAGTCACTTTGATGGTTATCAACATGGTTGAACAGAAACTGATTTGCATATTTTAAAACTACAGACAGAAAGTTACTCTAGAGATGATATAAAAATAAGAAAACGTAATACAATAAATATTGCTATGCTTGATTTCAGATTTCCCAACATAAACTTCAGGATTTGTATACAATTTATAAAACATTACTTAAACAATTTACTTAAAACAGAATGCTCAGATCTTGTTTTAAATAAAAATGAAAATATAACTTATATTGAAAATGAAAATATTACAGACAGAAAATAAACTCTTTGGAGTTTTTTCATAAAATTATTATAATTTTGGAGTGAGTTTTTTAAAGAAAATTAAATTTAAATTTTTTTGCTAAACAAGAAATTTTTGCATGCATTGAAGAATTTTTTGTTGTACTTCTCATCTTGTAACTCTTGTTTTCATCAGGAGAAATCATCAACTTCATGATGCATCACTACTTGAACTCACCGTATACGCTTCTTTTAATATGACACACAGTGGGTTGCCAAATTAATAGGAAAAACCTTTAAAATGTGAATTTATGGTCATATTATTTAATCCAAAAATGACACAAAAGTTCGTTTTGTTGTTGTAATAATAAAAATTATTGCATTTAACAAGCCTTCATATGACATGGCATTTATTAGCAAAAGTTGTTGCAGTTTAACGCAAATCTTTTACCTTTCTGTTATAGAAAAACAACGCTACTTGCCGTTATTTCTTCTTCTTATAAGAAGAAGAAGTTATTTCTTTCATTTTCTTAAAAATGTTTTAGTAAGTTTTACAGAATGGTCATGTAAATGGTTATGTGAAAAATGTATACCAAAATTTTTGGTTAAAAAATTGTTAAAAATCTATCAGCGCTAAGTCAGTTATCGCTAAAAATCTTTAAATTCTAAGAATATCTAATTATAATAGAAAAATTAAACTTAATTTAATCTTAGATTTAGCTTCAACTTGAATAATTTTAGCTACTTGCGTGCTTTTCTATTATAGTCTCCTTTTTGAAAATCTTTTTTGATACTTATGTTTTAACGCGTTTATTCTGGTGCGACTTGAATAATGATTTGCAAATTTTTAATCAAAATAATCTTATGGTACATTTATTTAAATCTGTCTCAGTTGTTTTTTTTTATGTCTAGCTGTTGCACCATTTGAACTACGATGAACTTAGCTCATATACCATAGATACGTAGACATGTTGTTTTTACTGAATTATATATGAACATCTTTTCATTGTATTGGTGTCCCAACTTGATAAAGGTTCAACGAAAAAAAAGCATGATATGCTGTTCTTTTTGTGTTTTGCAGAGCACTTGACAGGTCTTAAAGTGCCTACGTTTTGTTGATATGGAGCATCCTTCAGATGTTTTTTGTTCATTGAATAGTGAGAGGAGTGAAAAGTGTTATCCCAAAAAAAAGGATAGTCACACTTCGGTTAAACAAAAGGACCATAAATCAATAGTTAACTTAAAAGAGGGAAAATCTTAACAATAGTCGCTAAAAATATGGACTGCAAAAAGTCGTAGCTGCAACCGATTCTTGTTCCAAAACTTATCGAAAGCCTTCTTATTTATTTCAAATTATTATATATTTTTTTTTTGCATTTAGAATAATGCTTTAGCATGTATATTATGAATAAAATTCTATATAGCAAAATAAAACAACTTAAACTACATACAGCTTTTGAGACAACAAACAAAAATATTTAATAATGCGTGTTATTAGGTCAGGGCCGTAGCCAGGACTTACCCATGGGTTGGGTTTTAAGGAACATTTTTTTTATTCAAATGGAAAAAAGCCCATTTGTGCCCCTCTAAAAATAACCTTGTTTTTTTATAATAAATATTTTGGCTTTAACCATAGCCAAACATAAAAAATTTTGCAAAAACCTCCAGAAATCATGTTTTCGTAATTATATTAAATGGAATAAAAGTTTCAAAATAAAAACTGTCAGATATTAAAAGCCGAAAAAGGCTCTTACAATCTGCATTAAAAAATTTTAAAGTTTTGCAATAGCATTAAAGATAATGCTGTTTTTCGAGTTTTTTTATATTTTTTAACTTATTTTCAATTAAATTAAAATAACTTCATTTTTTCTAATGCGATCCTAACTTTCAAAATATCGATGAAAAGGTTTTGAGTGCTTGCAAGCATGTCCAGAATTTCTTGAATTTATACATATTAAAGGTAAAATATTAGTTATAGAATAAACACTTTCTGAAAAAATTTTGTAAGAAATTAAAAAAATAAAACTTAAGTTAAATTAAATTGTGAGCTTTAGACCGAGCAAGTTTTTTTAAAGAAGGCAACACAACAACAACAACTCTGTATAGAGTCAATCACTTAGCTGACCAGACAGTCTGTTTCGGAAATCGCTACGTATTCCTCCTCAGTAGTCTTTGAGTGATTAAGCTGTGATCAACTCACTGCTTAAACTAGTATAAGAGTGCGAAGATTTTGGAATTCATTCTTTTGAATTGTATGGCTGCTAATCATATGACATTTCAAAGCAGTAGGCTATTTAAAGATCACCGCCATCAACTCTATCAAGGGTTGCCATCTGTTCTAGTTGCTTCTTTATTTTATTTCAATATTCATTGGTGTTCGATAGTTTGTTGAAATGCACCATAGAAATGAAACAAGTTTTTTGCTTCGCCAGAATTGCATGAAAAACTTAAGTTATTTGAATTTTGAAAATTTTTTTATAGAAATCAATTAAAAAAATATCAAAAATTAAGTCTTTCTTTTGCAAATTCTACCAACACGTTTGTTACTGTGCGATAACTGTGTATGCTAAGGAATGCACATAAGGCTGGGTCGATTTGTATGGAAGTAAAAAAATTTATGTTGCCTGGGCGATTTTCGGATCGGGCATGAAGAGTTACTAAAAAAAAAACAAAAAAAGGGGCCATAGGGGTGCACTTTGCCCTATCACATCTTCAATTTTGTGAATTTTTTCTTAAGGAATTTTTCAAAGGAATTTTTGTATGTAAACGCACACAGCTAGAACAAAACTGATGCCAGAAATGAAATCCAAGTACCCGATTTAACCTAAAGATGGTCACACATTTATACGTTTTATACAAAAATGTATCGTAAAAAATTCATAAAGAAAAAATTCACAAAATTCAAGGTATAATCTTAACGTTGATGCGTATGTATTTTTGACCATCACGGCTGTACCACTGAAGCTATCCACCTTATATTCACAACATGTGTTCGTGCGGTCCCCGAAATTGTCTTGTTTTTTAGATCCCCCTAGGTGGCGCTGTGGTTGATTTTTAAAAATAAATATACTTATATACCAATAAAAATCGACCACCTAATAGCATCTTAAAAAATAAAAAATTTCGGGGGACCACACATGTTTTAAATATAAGGTGGATAGCTTCAGTGGTTCAGCCGTGATTGTCAAAAATACACACGAACCAACGTTATATTATACCTTGAATTTTTTTCTTTATTAACTTTTTACGATAAATTTTTATATAAAAACGTATAAATCTTAGACCGGTTTTAGGTTGAATCGGGTACGAGAATTTCATTTCTGGCAGCAGTTTTGTTCTAGCTGTGCACGTTTATATACTAAAAGTTTTTGAAAAAATTCCTGAAGAAAAAATTTACAAAATTGAAGATGTGATAGGCAAAGTGCACCCCTATTACACCTCATTTTATGTTTTTTTTAATAACTTTTTATGCCCGATCCAAAAATCACCCAGGCAACATAGCTTTGCAAATCGACCCAGCCTTTTTGAATTACAAATATAAAAAATGTTTTTCCAATATTTTTTATAATCCTGTTATGCAGGATTTCACTCACAAAAATAATTTGTTGGCGTTAGGTTATAGTAAATACATTTAAGTGGGGTACATTTTAAGTGGGGTACTCATAAAGTGTTTGTTTCAATTAAAACTCTGTTTAGTTAACTGTAATTAAATAAGCATAATCGACTTTCGGCTGACGTAAATGCTTATTTTATTATTGTAACTTCATGCCTAAATAACAATTCGGTTAACATTCATTACTTATGCTTTAGTTGCAAGAACTGAATGGAATTTGTCATTTCAACTTACTTCCCGTCTAAGCAATCTCAATTTATCCATAACAACTGACCAGTACAATTACAGATTTACGGATAAAAGGAGTAGTTGAAATATCCGCATTGTTAATTCTGTCAATAGAATTTTTTTTGCGTTACCACCGAATTACAACGATGTTTCAATATTCAGTTGCACCGCCACCAAAGTCAATTGCAACAGACGAATAGTCAATAAAAATAACTTACATGTGGTCACCTTAACCACAACCGTCGCTTTTTTCACGCTCGCTGTGTTGCTCGTTCCTCTTTTGTTCAGTATTCGGTTGATTTCTAGTGTGTGTTCTCGGTGCAAGTTGTTGAAGTGTTTTTAGGTAAAGGAATTAATTAAAAAATATATTTTATCTTATATATAATATATATAACTTGTGCAGTCTGTATTTATTAAATTAATTTATTCTTAAATAACTGCAAATGTACAATAAGAAACAACAAAGCAACCCTTGTTTCCGTCGTTTGATTTTTAGGGCGCATTTATAGTGGCGACTTGTTGCTGGACCGGACCGAACCGAGAAGGAAAGCTGGAAAACGCTGCACATACAATCGTATGAAACAAGCTCAAAATGCATATAGTGCCAGCCGAGCTTGCAACTTCAAGTGACTTGTGCGCTGGTTTCCATCTTCCCGATTGTTGGTTTCTCGCTCGCTCGCACGGTTTGCTTGTGTTTTGATTCATTTTACACGTTGCTTACTTATTACTTTCGTTAAATAACATGAAATTTAAAAGGAAATAAGGAAAACAATTTTTTTGTTGTTTTTGCTGTTGCTCCTTTTCTTCGTCTTTTCTTTTTTTTTTTTGTGCACAAAAGCAAGTGTGTAAAATGAACAAACGAATGAAAAGGGATTTTTCCCACAAAGTTGGCAACGCTGGCGGTAGCAAACTAAATTCCTCGGAAAAATATTGATACACGAAAAAACCACAAATTGCAGCACACTTGACTGCCAGCGTCGCGATCGATTCTGTATTTCCTTGAATTCACTCATTCAAAAAAACAAAGAACCACACGATAGCAACAAAGAAGACAAACAAGAAAAGTAATAAGCATACAAGAACACGAAATTTCGCTGTTGTTATGCTGTATTTTCTTGCCCGCAAAAAATACACACAGAAACAGCACTATAAAGAAGCAACAAAGATAAATTTCTATCAACTGTTGCACACAGAAAACAAAAAGAGAAATAGTGAAAAAAGCTAAACCAGCCGGTGAAGCAATTCGTCGATTAGCGGCTGCAAGTGAGTTTTATCTAAAACAGAGAATCGAAGATTATCAAATTTTCTTACGTGCGCTCTTCCTTTCCATTTGATTTTAAGCACAAAAGTAAACAATCAAAAATAGCAGCAACAAGATATAACAAATTTGTTTAGATTAGTTTTGTGTTGTTTAAAATCAAAAATAATACAACAAAAACAGAACCTAAAGAAAAATGTTAAAAAAAGTTTAAACCACTTGGATGATCAAGTGGCTTCATGCGGCTTGAAGTGCGTTTTAGCTGAGTCATAGCATCAGAAAATCTTGGGCCAGCAGCTGATGTACGTTTTTTTATTGTGCTTTCTTTCTACGATCTTCTTTTTTGTCAAAAAAAATTTGAAATAAAAACACAACAAGAAGGCAACAAAAACCAGCAGAAAACACTTGCGAAAAAAGTCGAAACAAGTTGGTACCTCAAGTGACTTGAAACGACTTGCAGTTGCAGGAAGCGCGTTTCAGCAGTGTTTTTCGAATTTTCGTCTCTGCACTTGTTGGTTTGAGGAAAGCAAAATGAATGAACGAAATCATGTGGCTTTTTTGATGCTTCGGTTGCAAAAATAAACAAAAAAAAAAACTAATATATACAAACAAACCAAAATAGTCAAAAACCAGCTGAAACAAGTCACCAGCGACAAGCGCGCACTATACGCACTTCCAGCTGCTTTTGGCAGGACGCGTTTCCTTCTCGGTCCGGCCCAGCAACAAGTCGCCACTATAAACGCGCCCTTACACTCGCTATGCTGCTCGTCGCGCCTTTGTATATGGTTCGGTCGGTATTCTCGCTGCAAGTGGTTGGTTAAGTGTTCAAAGTGAAGTGATTCAATTTTTAATAAATAAAACTTGTGCAGTTGAAATAAATCTAATTTATTTCTGCTTAAAAATATGCACATTTGCAAAATTAGCATCAACAAAGCATGTTTATTTTCATCGTTTATTTTTCACACTCGTAAGTCGAAACGATGGGAATACTCGGTTCATATAACTGACATCTGGAAAGCGCGATAAACAGTTCGTTGTGCACAACCGAATGGCTCAAAAGTTTGTCTGCAGTTCCGTTCTCGCAACGAAATGACGCAATTAGCTCAATTGGGAAATTGGCGATTGTGGCAATTGCATTTAGAAAATTGCCGACAATCGACAAAGTTAGTAGGGCAATTTTTCGGTTGCGGCAATGGGTTTAGTTCTGTGAGTGTTATTAAAAATCAAAATACAGAAAAAGCCTAGCAACTTTATGTAACCATGACAATTACTGTAAGATGGTAATTCAAATTAAGTAAAATACCTAATTTTTGTAACATTTATACCATTTTTTAATTATTAAGCAAACTAAAATATTTTTATATTTTGTATATATGATATTTTGATATTGTATTATGATATTTTATTTATATTTTGTACTGTAGTGTTAAGATTTCAAATTTTTATATGGTGTTTAATATTTCTATCGCAGGCAAAGCAGCGTGTATTTGCTAGTATATTTATAAGGCAGTGCCATAGCCAGGATTGAATTTCTACCGGTGCCTAAGCAATTTTTGCCGGTGCTGAATTTGCACCGATAAACCAATTCCTTGCAAATTTTTTGCAACTTTTATTTGTCTTTTTTGAGTTGTCTGGCGGAAAAGGGTTAGCAGAAGCAGACTCACTTAAATCGATCGATTCTACTCTTTTGAGAGATTGAACAACTCAAATTTTTGCAAAATTTCATTATTGCCTTGAACACCGAAGTTCACACATCACGATGTCTTAAAAATTAGTATCAGTACTTATTGTTGATATCATATTAGAAGAGTAAAATTTATATTATGATATTTAAGTAATTAAAACTATAAATAGATATAACTCAAAATTGCAGACCTAAATTAATTCGATTTATGTAATAAAAATAAAAAAAAATAAAATTGCAGTGTTCAGTTCATATGTTTTGCTACCAAACTTTCTTCTGCCTCTTCCATTTTGCCCCGGATTTGTAGAGAAATCCTGTCTCTACTTAAAATATATGACAAAGAAGTATTTTTGTTGCCTTGTGAAACTGCATAGTGTACATACGCCCTTACAGAAGAAATGATTGGTCTATTAAACAGTGCCATTTCGAGCAATGGCATTTGTAGCATGAAAGCTTCTTTAAAAACAATTTTGTTAAGAAAAAAAAAATGTTTATTACACGTTAAGATTTCCAGTGTGTTTTAGTTTTATTCTAAATTTTTCACGGTGCTCGTCAAATTTTTACTAGTGCTCAGCACCGGTCAGCACCACCTGGCTACTGCACTGATATATAGTTACGGCAACGTTGACCAATAGCATCTACATATAAAGTTTCACTTAAATTTAAACACTTTTTGAATTCAATTGAGTTATTTTGAGTTTTGAATAATTTTTATTTTGAATGGAATTAATAGTATTTTGAATCCTTTTTTATATGGAATGTAAAGAGGTTAAGGGAGCATAAAAGTTTAAGATGTATGATATAAGTTAGTTATAAAATTGTATGTAACAAATTCATAAAATTTTATGATTCGGTTAAGACATAAATGGCATGTTTTTATTATGACTGGACCAAAAATGATGAGTTGAAAAATGCAAAAAAAAATTTTATTGCAATTGGGTATTGTAAGCATTAGATGCATTATGTTTGGATATATAGTCATGTCATGTCATATCAATTCAATGTTTTGTGGTATACCACGTTCTTCGTTTTGTTGTCTGGCGAGAAGATAAACAAAGAAGAATGCTTCCTAACATGCGAAGGTGCCACATATAAATGACCATGCAAGAATCATAGGGATTTTAGAATAAAAACAGTTTAAAAAATTGGACTTGTGATTTATGAATTGTCAAGGTGAATGCAAGACGAACCGGAAATTTAAGTACTATTACACCTTTTTTATTTATTTTTTTTTACCTAGTATTATTAATTTTAATGATTCAAATTTTTTAAAGAATAAAAAATTATCCATGAGGAAACAAAAAATTTTTTTTGTCTTTATAGTTGTTGTTAATTTTATACAGTGTGTTGAAGTAAGCGTGTTTAAAAAAATTGTTGCAATTGGCTTTTCGTTTAAAGCTTTTACAAAGCGTTTGAAAGTAAAAAAGCAAAGTGCATTCTTGAGTAAAGGGTTGTAATTGAGCACTCAACCTACGCAAAAAAAATAAAAAATAAAAAAAAGGCATGCGTTGAAAAAAAATGTACAAAAAACTCCCTTTTTTTGCCAAAACTTTCAGCCATACAAAAAAAAATAGAAAATTTTTTTGGTTTTTTATAGGGCTAGTGCTTAGCAGAGTCTATAAGGATCACAATGAATCAAAATTCATCGCAATCGATCAAGTAAAACTCCAGATATCTTAGAAGCCGATTCGAAAAACCTTGTTTCGAGAAAAACGCGATTAAAGATTTAAAGGTTCTTCAACATCACGCGACATACGAATAAAATATATGTTATAATTTTTTTTCTATTTGATATTTTTTTCTAAACTTTTGTATACGTATTCTTAAGACCTTAAAGAACCATATTCTAACGAAAAAAAATTTGGTTTTCAATTTCTTACACACTGTAATCAGGGCCATCGGGTGGCACAACCTAGGGGCGGCATTTTGCCATTTAAATAGCAATGATTTGCTCAATCCAAATGATTTAGAAAAAAATGACAAGGATGGGCTTTTGAATAAAAATTGTTTTTCATGTTAAAATAGTTAAAAAAATTTTTGCAAAAGCTTTTATAACATATTTTGTATAGTTCTTGTAAACGCACATTCGCGATATTATATATGTACATCAATTCAATAGTTCGTGAATTGAACTATTTGAATTTTTTGTAACAGTTTCAAAATTTCGGCAAATAAACGATGAAAAGAATCTGGCAACAAAAAAAATAAGATGCAAAAATAAAAATAGAAAGTATCCAAATCACTTTTAAAAAATACTTGATGAAAGTACAAGTGAGATACAAGTTATTGTGTGAGTTTCTTATTGATTGTTTTGTTTATTTTAAATTAAGATAAACGTGAAACTTCAATAGCAAGTGTAACATGTTTCCTAACTCTAACTTTGTGGGCTTCGAATCAACGTGCATTTTTTTTTGCCCTTATACGCGCATTCACTAAATTAAACATAGCTGTTGACGATGCAAGTAAATCATCTAAAGTTGCACTTGGATTCTTTAATGCTATTTAAGGCATTTATAGCTTTTTAAGAAGATCAACACATCGTTGGTCTATCTTATCTCAGCATTTAAAAGGCAATATAACTGTGCAGACTTGGAGTACAACCCGGTGGAAAAGCAGTACAGAAGCAATCCGGCCTTTTCGTCAAAATCTTTGTGCAATTTATGACGCTTTGTTTGAAATCAGTAGAGATACAACATGCTAATGCGCGAAAAAAATGCAAATATTTTAATTTTGCTGCTATGTGGTGTTTTGGCATACAGTATTACATAAAATAAATATAATTATCCAATAATAACAATCCATAAATACCGAAATGTCAGCGGCAGTTTTTAATCTGAACAAATCACTTCATTATTTAAGACCTATGAAAGTTTCAATGAAGTTTTAGAGGACGCTAAATGCTTAGCAGAACATATCGATGCACAATCTGAATTTCGCTCTTAGAGTTTATTAAGGCTCCGTAAGAGAAAAAACATGATCTCATATGAGTCTTCTGATGATCCAATACAAAGCCCCGAACTAAAATTTTAAGTAGAGTGCTTATTTGCAATTTTGTATCAGGCAATCACTTCCGTTGAAGAACGATTTGACCAAATGAATAAACTGATATTACCAAAGTAAAAATAAATAAAAAGAAACTTCGTTAAAAATGTCAGTCCTTAGCAGACGCTCTTAGTTTCCATGGTAATAAAGGTATTGGTTTTATTTTATTAATTTTATTTTTATTAATTCATGTGTAATACCAAAGCCTATTGGCCAAATAAAAATATTAATAGTATAAGTACTAGTTGAGCAAACTAAACCAATAAAAAATTCAATGTAATATTTTTGTAAAAACAACTTCAAATAAATACTTTATATATATATATGATGCATAAACTCATATCAGCCTTCCTAATAAAAGACAAGAAATGACGGAAATTTTTGGTATAATAATTTGGGTATTTCTAGACGAACGTGAGAAAAGAAACAGATGCAATAAATATGAGGGGATCCTAGTTTTTATCAGTTTGTAAAAGTAAAGTAGTAAATTTATTTTTATAGAGTCACGCAAGGAACATCTTAAAAACTTTAAAACATATGGCGATAAGTAGTTAGGGAATTTAGAGGTCATAAGAATACCATTTATAAAAACAGTAAGTGCTGCTTAATGAAAGGAAAAATTAATTTGATAAACTTCAACGGTATATTATCAAACCCAACAGAATTTACCGATATGTTAAATGTCTTACCACAGGCTAGAGTACGTAGATCAAATATGTAATTCCTTTGAGCTAGTCAACTATTCATTCATAATTTAACTCGTAAATTTAAATGGCTTTTTTATCTTTTTCATGTGTTTTTTTTTTGTAATTAAAGTACTTGAAGTGGTATTTTTTATTTTTATTATGTAAAAAAATTAGTTTTTATATAATTAACAAGTGTTCTTAATTTTAAAAAAATATATATACATTTTTCGTAAATATTTAACTTTATTTATCTTCTACAGTATATTTTTTTTATTAAATAAAATCTAATATAATTTTTTTGAAAAACATTTTTTTTTATTGCAGTAGAGGCGGCAAATTTTGTTTTTGCCCCGAGTGCCCAAATTCTTATTTACGGCCCTGACTGTAATAGTACCTTAAAAGCGTTTGAACTGTAAAAGTAAATAGATTGAATTCAGTGGATTTCTCGAAATAAGCACTTCTCCGCCCTTGAATTTGCCTTTTCTTGAATGACATTATTTTTGAGTGTCTTCATTACGAGTCTCGTTCTTGTTTCCGTGCTTGAGGTTCCGCAGAATGTTATTAATAGATCCAAATCGTAATATATGTTGTGGTGGTAGTCCTAGCAAATCCAATGAACTGAGGAACTCCGTTGGATAATTGGTTACTTCGTCCAGATTAGTCACTCAACCAATAACAACCGATTTAAACGAATGTAATGTCCAGCAATTGCATTTTGAATTATAAAATTCAAATCATCGACATCCTTTTTTCGCGGCCAAAATCGCCAATCATGTTGTCTAAATTTTGGGCGATGTATGAAAACTGGAGCCTACGGTCATAACCGGATTTTAAAACCGGTCGACCGGTTCTTACGGTCTTTACGGTCTACCCGGTCGACCGGTTAAAAGGGTTTTTAAACGGTTTTTTTAAAAGGGTTGTTTTTGGTACTTTTTTTGCAAATACGCAAAAAAAAAATTAAAATAAATACAATAAATCCAAGTTTTTGAAAAAAGTAATCAATTAAATAGAGACGGAAAACAGTTTTTGTATACTGAAACCAATTATTAATGAAAAACACTTTTTTATTATATATTTTATTATATATATTAATTTTTATTAGTACCTAATAAGACATATTATTAGGTGGCAACCCTATTATTTCAAAATTTATAATTTTGAAATTCTGACCACGGATTCGGATTCAGCGACCCATTTTTGGTGTACAATTTTTTTTTGCCAGCCCTAAATTTAAAAAAATACAAAAAAATTAAGGTGGCAACCCTATCTACTATATTGAAATTTAAAATTCTGACTTTAGATTCGAAATCAGCGACCCCTTAACACTAATAAATGACGTTTAAAACTCTTAAAAAGACATATTATTAGGTGGCAGCCCTAATATTTCAAAATTTATAATTTTGAAATTCTGACGACGGATTCGGATTTAGCGACCCATTTTTGGTGTACCATTTTTTTTTTGCCAGCCCCGAATTCATAAAACTACAAAAAATAAAGGTGGCAACCCTATACACCATCTTGAATTTTAAAATTCTGACCTTATATTCGAAATCAGCGAACCCTTAACACTGATAAATGATGTTTAAAACTTTTAAAAGTACATATTATTAGGTGGCAATACTGTGGTAAAAATTTAGGTGGCAACCCTAACCTCCATCTTAAATTTTAAAACTGTGACAATATATTCGAAATCAAATCCGTTGTCAGAATATCAAAATTACAAGAATTCGCAAAAATGAAAAAAAAATCTAGGTGGCAACTCTATCCGCCATCTTAAATTTTAAAGTTTGAAAGCATCTTCGAAATCATTTATCCTAAAACTTCACACCACGGAGTCCACAGAATCCTTAAAAGACCTATTACGCTTAAGCTCTCTAAAGAAGCTCATTGAATTTTTGGATACTTGCTTTAATTCAATAATTTGGATACTTGCGAGGCTTACAAGCTTTTGCCGAAGGCATCAAGCAAGGCATCAAGCTAGCTTGAACTTGTATTTTAAGCAAGCGCTTGAAATAGACTTCAAGCAGGCTTGTGCAGTTCTCTGGTCTGTACATCTTCACTGGTCAACAGATGTAAAGACATTGTCGCGCGCACAGCTGTGTCGAGCTAGAGTAAAAATTGAAAAATTACCTTTTTTTGGAATATTTCACTTTTTTAGATTTTTTATAAAATTATAAAATTTTTAAAAATTTCTTCGATTTTTATAAATTTTTTTGATTTTTTTAACTTTTTTTTCAGTTTTTTTTTAAAATTTCAGTACTTTTCCAAAAACATGGATTTTGTTTATATTTATTTCTAGTCTTTAGCATATTTTGCCAAAAAGTACCAAAAAACATACTCTTTTGTATAAAGTACTAAAAACCGGTCTGACCGGGTAGACCGGATAGACCGGTCTAGACCGGGTAGACCGGTCGATCGTAAAACCGGGTAATGGGGGGCTCTAATGAAAACGCATTCGAATTTAAAAAAAAAACTGCTAGCAAATCCTAAACTGTTCATGAGTTTTGATAAAAATTTGTACTACAGCGACCTCTGGTGTCCAAGATGGATCAAAATAAGAAGCCATAAAACACTCACCGTACCCAAAAACTGCTATATGCATGTTACAATGTTAATCGTAAAAGCCGTTTTGGAGTTTTCGACAGTTTTGTTTAAGATGTGTACTATAGCGCCCTCTAGTGTTCAAGATAGGTTAAAATAAAAAGCGATGAAGCAATGTCCTTATCTAAAAACTCCTATATACAAATTTGTATGTTAATCGTTTTAGCAGTTAAAGCGTTTTTGGCAGTTTTATAAAGAATTTGCACTATAGCGCCCTCTGGTGTTTTTAAAATTTTCTTGACGTAAAAACTTTCCATGGGCGAGAAAAAAACACAACAAAAAAAAGAGGCTCGACAAAAGTTTAAATTTAAAAACGGTAACAAACCGTAGCAAGTAAAAAAAATTATGTCTTAAGTATAAAAAATAAGTTAAACTTTAGCACTCCAAAAGAATAAAATAAATATACAACTAAATCTACGTACAAAATTATAAAAAATTTATTTCGTTTTTAACTATTTTGGTGTAAGCTACAAAAATGATTTGTAAATTTGAAAATTTTACAAAAAAAAATTTACACTAATTAATTAATTTTATGATCTATTAAATTATTACATGAATTAAATAGCGAGCTTTAGGTTAAGTAAGTTGTTAAGAAGGCAACAACAAAAACTCTGTATAGAGTCAATCAATTAGCTGACTAGACAGTCTGTCTGACTGAAAAACTTACTTGATCCAAAGCTCGGAATTTAATTCATGTAAAAATTTAAAGTTTTTTTTTTAAATTTTGACAATGAGAACTTTAGAGATAGGCATTTGTCTATGTAAGAAAAATTAAACACATTTTTTAAAAACAGGTATTTTTCCACCAGTGTGCGTTGTATGTAGTAATAACTCTCTATGTACAAATGCTACGAAAAATGTTATGGCACGACTGTTTTTCCATGGAATTATTACTCGCGGAGAAAAGGTGATAGGATAAATATTATGATTAGCTAATAAAGGCTGCTTTTATGACTTCGTCACGAAAAATTAATGGCATTTTGACGCCTCGGAGAGAGCTGCTTCCTGATCAAAGATGCAAAAAGCGCATCACGGCCTTGTATTAAGTTACTGTTTGTTTATTAAAAATATAACAATCTACGGTAAATGTTTTAAAAGGAAAATTTAGGATGGGAAAGTGGTCTCATGAGAAAAATAAAAAAACTTGTAAGGAGCTTTAATCGACTGGGCCGAAGTTAAAACACTGTTAACTTTAGAGGTATTTTAGTGCATTCGAAGTTTTAAATGTTGTATTATTTTGATGTTATTTTTAAAGACCGTGGTTCTTATATGCAATACATATGTTTTGAATATTAATGCTTATGTGTAAAATATCAGGTTTAAATATGACATAATTTTGTGGACTTAATAAAGGTTTAGCTTTTATGATGACGTCGCCATGTATGGGAATGGGCGGATTTTTATTTGTATTTTACAAAATATAAAACGTGGAGTGCTTAATAAAGATTTAAACTTTTTTGCAAAATTGTAAAATATTGTATTAATTTTTGTGGAAGTTAAAAATTTTTTTATTTGGCGTTTTGATAATGCCTCTTTTTATAAGCGGGAGCTTTATTCGATTTTTAAAATATGTCTAAGATTTTAAATCATAAATTTTATTTTTGTTAAATTATAAGAGATTTTACCGTTTTGATAAAACTACTTTGTATGGGAGGTATGCGAGATTTACATCCGATATGATTCGTTTACGAAATTTTACTTAATTTTTCATAAGAGTGTTATGTGTTGAATTTCGTTACAATAGCCAAACAAATTACGTCTGTGATTATGATCACAGACGGACAAACTAATGAACAAACAGACGAACATGGCTACATCGACTCAGTAGATTCTGCTCATAAATAATATACATATGCACTTTTCTATTCCTGCCACGCATCCTTATGGGCTTTACAATCGGATTGACAAAAATAAAATAATCCTTACGCCGTATGCGTTATCAGATCACGGAGGTAGCGGCTTATGCAAAAAAACTGCAATATCGTCACACGAAATCGTTACTCGCTGAATATAGATGGTACGGTAAAAATTATTATTCAGTAGTAAAAGTTGGCACTTTGAACTCGTGATAAAAACACAAAAAAAATAATGACGTCATTACATCGTGGCTATAGCCGCTTAATACAACAAAAATTCAAAAGCGCACCATAGCATTCAGTTTTAAATTTTTAATAAAGTGCAGAAAATAAACAAATTAAGTCAGTACATATTTTTTTAAACAAATTTTGATAACATTACCTTTGATTAAAATTTCGTATTCCTGGCTTTAGTATGTACATGCCTACAGGGGCGTACCGAGGCCATTTTGATTGGGGGGTATCAATGTATTTCGGCCGACTGAATACCCTTAAGTCCCGACTTTTTTTATATACAACATAGTTAAATTATATAAAGTAATTCATCCGTTCGATCAATAAAAATAAATCTTAAGGGTTCTTTTTCATTTGAACGGCTGAGAAAAACACTTTGTAATTATTTTTACTAAAAACTTTTTTTAATGATGAGAAAAACTTGTGTGTATCAAAATACATATATTAAGTATATTTTGAATTTTTTTTTTGTTTGGCCTTTTATCTGCTCTCTTAAGCTTTTCGCAATTTGGACACCATTTTTCGAATCCAAAAAGGTGGCAACGATTTCTCAGCTTTTATAACAGGTAACTGGAAATATTTTAGTTCATCTAAACGATAACACTTGAAACTATTAGATTACGTTTAATCAGACAACTAAACCTCATACCTGTTTTTGGTGCCATTTTCAAAACAAAAATTGAAAAATTACCCTGTTTTTTACATTTCTAACGCTCTAAAATTCGAGTTTTAGGTTTTAATAGATGATTGTAGGTAATAATCTTAGATATTTTACAATAATAAATATAATGCAAAACAGTTTCAGCTCAAACGGACTTTTTCGTTAATCTTTGGTGCTGTTTTAAGAAATCCTGAAATTTTTTACCCACATATAGTAGCACTTTTCAATCTTTTGATCTTTTTCCAGTGAAGAAGATCTCTTGAAGGCAGTTTTCATATCGCTCCTTACATAAAAGAAAAAAAATAAATGTATTTCAACATTATCGAATCAGCATTTAAAAATGTATTTTCGTTTTGTTTTAAAAATTCCGAGTTTATATGTGTTCAAAAATAAACAGGGCTTTCAATTTCCTTAACATTTTTTCTTTTAAATTAATTTAAAAAAAATAGTGTTTTAAATAAAATATACAAACTTAATTTTGAAGTATAACAATTAAATATTAATTCTTTAATTATCTAAGTTAATGAGATCAACTACGTCCTTTTCCGATGAAAGTATTAATAAGTCATTAAGACGTGAGTCACTTTGCGTGGTGCTTAAATAATTTTTTAACTAATTTTAATTTGCTGAACATTCTCTCATTTCCTGAAACAGTAACAGGCACTGTGTACAGCAAACGCGACATTTTATTAAATGCAGGAAGAGATTTTTTATTGCATTCTGAAACATTAGTTATACCCGATAGAGTTTCTACGCCATCGCATAGATCATAGAATACTTCAAATCCCGCTTTCTGTTGAAGTGAATCCAACAAACAATTTTTGTAACAATTTTATGATTCTAGAATTCGCTTTTGGGCCAAGTTAGTAGAAAATAGAATTGGATTAAAGAGTTCGTACAGAGACCTTATTGTTTCTAAGCAGACGACGGCGATGGCGAATTGAGAATTCCTTTTCAGCATCAACATTAAAAGATTTTAACAATGCAACAGCACTACTAATTAGGTTATACGTACCTTCAGAGTCCGAATTTATTTTTTCTAATTATTTAAGGGTACAAGAAATAAATTTCATAGCATCTAAAATATTCAGTTCAACGGCTTCAAGAGATTCAGTCAGGATCGATCCTAAAGCATGCCTTTATATATTTTCTTTGTTCGTTTTCTTTTGTTCGTTTTTTCCTTTGGTTCGTTTCTCTTGTTGTGTCCATTGCTGAGCGCACTTCATGCATTCCTCGCTTGCACAGTAACAAAGTAAGTGCTGGCGTTTTGCTCCTACAGTCAGCTGTTGACATGCCGGCCCGTTGGGGAGTTACATATTTACTTGCACATTTTTCATAAAAACAAGACTTATAATAAAGTCCACAGAAATGAGTTGGTTTGATAGCGAATATGCAGCATTTCGAGTGCACTTGTCAATATTCTTAGTGCTTTGGGAAATTTCGTTTAGAGCATCAACAATGACATAAAGCGATGCTTTTATAATACATGAATTTTCAATGCAGATTTAAAAATGGTGTTCTTTTTGCCATCATCTCGAGTTTAAAAGTTAAAACGGACCTTTTTCAATACTCTGACTAAATCTTTTTAATTCATTATATATTTATTTATTATAATTGTATTTTAATTAAAATGTTAAGTCTATGAAATTTAAGATTTTACATCAGAGTTCGTGAGCTAAGAAAATTTCTTTAAAAATGTTGGCCGATTTCGATCATTAAATTTTTTATAAGAAATGTTGGGTATTTCTAGATAAAAATTTCAATCTCAGAAAGTTCTACAAACATGTATTAGTTGGGTGTTAAAAAGGGAAATATGTGTGGCGACTGAGTAAGCTTTTGTTCGTTGGGCTTGTTTTATTCCACTTATTATTTTCAACTTTTTGACAAGGTACTTGTATCAGGGACTGTTATCATTAAGCTGTATCCAAAAACTTAAGCATTAATCATTATTTTATGATTTTCAAGTTTCTGCTCAGATATAAAATAGTTATCTGATTTTATCTTTTAAATCTTAAATAAAAATCATTAATATTTTTTGGTCAAACAAAAATATCATTATCGGTTTTTATTTTTGGTCAAAGACACGGTTGCGTAATTGGACATAAGGAACACTGGATTCGTTTACAACAATTCAACGCTGACACGACTTAAAAAGAGTTGTCCGACTGAAGTTTGTTTAATGTACGACTAAAAGTGAATTGGCCGACTGAAGATAGTTTTGGGTATAAATTAAAATGAAATAGCCGACTAAAGTTGGTTTTTGTTATGAAAATGGCAACAAAAGGTACGACTGGCTTTGGTGTGTTCATAATTATTGTTTAAAAAATCAATATTTTAAAAAATTTTAGTAAAAAATAACAATTAGGCCGACTCTAAAAAAGTAAGAAGGGTAGTCTACCCCCTAACCCCCGCTTGTTACGCCCCTGCATGCCAAGTTATAGAGCTTTTGTAATTTCGATTCTGAGCGCCATCTATCGGATTTATTTCGTACCACGTGCACTGTAGGCTCCTAGGCAAAATAATTCTAATGCTTGGTTTTCACTATGTCATTTGCAGTGGTCAGTTATTGTCAATCAAATTGAAATAACAACATGTTGATATTTTTTCAATATTGGAACATTAAAAACAAATAAATTTTTAAATGGAGCTATACAGAGAATGTTCTTTAGTTTTATTCAGGTGTAATTTCAGGTTATAAACATTTGTGTCGTCATAAAAATGACATAGTGAAAACCAAGCATAAGTGTTTGATCTGAATCGGAAGATTAGTTTTTAACTAATCGTATTTTAGATTTTGGAGTTCTTAGGAGGTGTTTCTTACAATCTGATATAAAGTTTTTTTTTTGTGATAAGTATTGATGAAAGTGGTCCTTTTTTCAAATTTTAAGGCTTTCATAAGTGGCAAGAAATCGTGGTTGACCTTCTAAACTTTTTCGTTCTTGAAACATACACATTGTCAAAACTAAACATAAATATTGTCATAATTATATCTAAATCGACCAAACCGTTTTGAAGTCCATAGCAGACAAAAAAACACTCAATTTTTTTATAAATATTTGCTAATAAGATTACGTTTCTTTGTATGGGAGGTATGCAAACTTTTTCTTGTGTTACCAAACGTCAAGGGAATAGTAAAGATTAAAATATATTTGTAATATTAAAAGGAATTATGTAAGTTAATTTTTGTAAAATATAAAGAGATTTACCGTTTTGGTAATGTCGCTTTGTACGGAAGGTAGGCGTGGATTTTATTCGAATTAGTTCATATACGAACGGTGCAATATTAATATATTGAATTTCGTTAAGATAGCTATAACATTGCGTACGTTATCGTTCTCACTGTCCAACAGACAGACTTGTCTAAATTGACTCCGAAGGTGATGCTGATCAAGAACATATATGTATATTTGCCTATACCTGCCACGCCTCCAAATGAGCATTACAAACGGAGTGACAAAGTTAATAAAGCTATTACACAGCAAGCGTGGTGGTATAAAAATTAAAAACATTCAATGTTATCATCAATTGCTAAATTTTTGTTTCTTCTACAATAATTTTTTCCACAGTGTTGTTTTAAAAATTTTATATATTTTATTCAAGTGGTTTTGCTATCAACTTAGCCTAAACATCGTGTGAAGTTAATATTTTATCTTCTAAAGTTGTAGCATAGCTTTTTGAGTATAAAAAAGCTTTACAGCAGTTTGCAAAGTTCATTAAAGCTCTGAAGTTGAGTTGCTATAATTTTCACCAATGTGTCCTTAATAAACATAAAATGTAATTATTTACAGAAAGATTTAACATTGATATTTAACATAAGGAATATTATGGGTAAATAACAGTAGTATGTAAATTTTTCGTTTTACAGTCACTGCAAAAAATCCCAACTTTTAAAGCTTAATGTTCATTTATATCACATTATAGAATACGGTTTTAACTTTTTATAGAACCGATAAGAAATCCCTGCTTTTATAGAACTCATTTTCGAGCATAAAAATATTGATGGTAATTTTATTTGGTTCTGATATAGGTTTTATGGCTTAACTTCTTCGTTCACAATGTTTCTGCAAGCTTTTCAATGAACGAAAGAATGTTCGTTTAAAGATAATTTCAAGCTTAAAAGGAAAACAAAAATAGTTCAAGAACAAATTCTAGCTGCTGGAGTAAAAAGAGCTTTTTTTCGTGAGGGTTGCTATAACAATGTGTACTAAATAATTCAGGGGAAAATGCTGCATCTATATATACCACCTTTAAGGTGAGTTAAGATAGGTGTTTAAACAAAATGAGCGATTTTAAATGAAATTACTGTCTTAAAAAATATTTAAAAAATAAGAATGCAATAGGAAAGTAATGACAAAAGAAATGAACATAAGTTTTCCAAAATCGAAAAGAACGGAGTTGAAGCGTTCCCTCTTTAATATATGCAAAGGGCATTTGATTTCACTCCATGCAATGCGATGAATCTTCAAAATGCACTCAACTCTTTTTACACGGCAAATACGTTCCAAAGTAAAACGTGTAAAAAAAATTTGTGTAAAAAAAATACAAGTGACGTATGGTAAATTAGGGATGTGTTCCAAAACTATGAAAGAACGTGTAAATTAAAAACTTTTAAATTTTTGCCCACAAAACCGTACTAAAAAGTAAAGATTTCAATTTTAACGAACAATTATATTAAACAAAAACTAGTAAGGAATTATCTTCGACTGTGCCGAAGTTAAAATACCCCCACGGCCGAATTAGAGTATATATAAAGTCTTAAGCAAACTGTTAAATTTATTTAAAGAGATTTTCCCGTTTTGGTTAAGACACTTTGTATGGGAGGTAGGAGTGGTTTTCATCCGATTTTTACAAATTTAATAATCAAAATAAAAATTCAATATCTAAGACACTGTGCGAAATTTGAAGTCATTAAATTGATTTTTGTGGAATTTAAAGAGATCTTACCGTTTTGGTTAAGTCACTTTGTATGGGAGGTAGGCGTGGTTTTCATCAGATTTCGAATTTGACCTCCATTTTTGCAAAAAAGCTTATATTTTGAATTTTGTTATGATACAGTCGTTATGACACAGACGGACAGACGGACAGACGGACAGACGGACAGACGGACAGACGGACTGACGGACAGACGGACATAGCTAAATCGAATCAGGAGGTGATGCTGATCAGGAATATATATACTTTTCTATACCAACCACGCCTCCTTATCGGCGTTACAAACGGAGTGACAAAATTAATATACCCCCATTACGTTTTTTAAACGTGGGGGTATAACAATTTATTTAAAAAAAAAACCAAAAGAAATAAGAAGTACGAGGACAATGTAAAAAAAACTAAAGAAATCGGGCGTTCCCCGAAACTTGTAAACGTAAACCAGTGGTCGACAAAATTTTCAAGACAGTAAAACATACGACAATAAACCGATCATATTTGAATACAGCATGAAAATGGTTGGTAAATAAAATTTTTTTCCTTAATCGTGCAAAACCGAAAAATTCGTTAAAAAAATGTTTTTTTTTTGTTAATTCATAATCGTGCAAAAATAGACCGTGTAAAAAAAGAGTTGAGTGTGTTAGAATAATTAGCAAAAAATTAATAAAATTAAAAAAATATCGTTGAAACTATGGTTCAAAAATTTAATATAGATGTAAATATAACACGGTAAGCTTGAACTGAGTTTTAATTAAATTACACAGGTCAACAGGAAAAAATACCATTTCAAACCACCATTTTTTTCTGATGTATTACGAGATCCATGTTACAAAAGTTGACAAAATTTTAAATTCTATGGATAAGTTTTTTTAATTATTTTTTAAGTAAAACAGTCCATTTTTGAAAAGCTTTTTCCACGGATTTTAACATAACTCAAGAATGATTCATTCCACTTTACTAGTGAATACACCAAATAATTTGCTACTCAAATACCTAAAAGTTTTATTAACATTATTTTTTAGCCTGCACAAGAGTTGCGGAGTAATCTAAAAAGTTGTGGTGAAAAATAATATTTTTCAGCCAAAATGTATACAAATTTTTTTTTTAAATAATTAGAAAAAGTTCTAAACGGCAAAAAGTGCTCGGCTTAGCACTTTTATAGAAAAGCCTGATCTGCTATGAATAAAATGAGATATTTCATAAGAAAATCGATTGATAAATTTTGATTTTATTTACAATTAGGTACATATATCCCAATTCGTCAAGAATATTGAAATTTTACAATTTCAACAAAAATGAGCAAAAAATTAAAAAATTTTTTTTATGAATCAAGATAATGAAAAAAAAAATTAATTTCGATTGAAAATAGTTACATTGAGCAGCAATAAATTTGTATTTAATGCTTGTGCTCTTGTAAAAACCCCACACAAGAAGGGTGTTGTAAAAACCCAGTTCTACCTGAAAAGTGCAACACGAAGATAAAACACACTTGACAATCATAGTTGCTAATAATCTTCTTTCGGTTGCTTGAACCTTAAAACCATTTTATATTTTATTAAAATTTATATTTTATTATTTGAATTTATTATAAGAAATAAAATTAGAAAAAATATGCCTGATTTCAGCTTTTCCATGCTCACATAGGGAAACTTCCATGAAATATACTGGAAACATTCATTATCTTTGTTAAGTGCTTTAACATATTGTTTCATCTGGCCAAGTTTAATGTGAAGAGGTGGTAATATGAGTCGATCTCGGGGCACTAAAGCTTCGTTTATAACATTTGGCATACCTGGAACCAATGTTTCCCTTGAAGGCCAATGTTTTCTCTTCCAATGATTGGATTTAGCTCTGCTGTCTTATAAACATATGAAACAAGGATATTTGGTAAAGCCGCTTAATTGACCTAAGAGGAAATTGACCATCTTTAGATCAACACAAATTACCCACTTATGTTCATCGTACTTTATCTTGTTCATGACTAATGCAATTACAGAGTACTCTTCTTTTACTTTGGTTGAATGTGCGATCGGCCAAATTTATTTCCATTATGCAAATGGACACACTTGAAGCTGCGTTTTGATGAGTCGATAAATAAACGCCAACGTCATCAAACCAGAAATACACAAAATCATCCTCTTCAGCGAAAAAATGAAGTAATCCTTCTTCACGAGTACGGTAATACGAAACTTTAGTTATGAGAGCTGTTTCTTTCATCCGGGACGCAAGTAATTCAGAAGATTTTTTCGACAATCCAAGGTCTCTAATTACATCATTAAGCTGGTCTTGATTCCATGGTCCCGGCGAGAAATGTTTGTGTGGGATGAACTCGTCATTTGCAGATGTAGATGGTAGTGCTGGATCTGAACTATCTGATTGGTAACACATAATTGCGGTTGAGAGTCCTGGTGAAGATAAAACCACTTGACTGCAGCTTGCACTCCGATCTTTTGCATTTGCAATTTCTTCCGAATTAAGAACTGCAAGTGTAAACCCATCAGCAGACCTCGTGGGGTAAGACCATCGCATATGTTTTCCGAAGCCGCTTTTTGTACTAAAATAAAAATAACAATTGGATTCGTGGCTCGCTGTTTCTCTCCATAGCATAGTCTTCGAAATTTCCAAGTGTCGTCTGTAAAATGAAAAAAAAAAATTGAAATAAGGAATATGAAGAATTCAAAATTAAGATAAGAAATACTGTTAGTATAAAATATTCCATATCTATTAACCTATACTTACTTTACGTTTGAAGATAAGTTCAATCGACATAACATGCATATTGTACTCGGTGTCCAATGCTGGTTTAAATTGTGCGGATTTATATTATAGCAATCTTTATATTTTTTGTACTACAACTGAGAAAATTTGTTTATTTTTCAAGGTGATGTATTTACCGCACACGTAACAAAATAAATTCGGGTCGTTTTTGCACGAAAACTTTCAGAATTTATTGCTCATTTTTGGGTAAATAAGATTTTTCACTATGGCGTACGCTTGTTGAATGATTAAGAAAGGATACTTGAACCATTATACAGCTTGTATGTGTGATTTTCAAGTGTATTTTAGCTTCTTGTTGCAGTAAACAGGTAGAACAAGTGCCTTTTGTGTGGGGTTTTTTACAAAACTCTTTTTTGTGAGGGTTTGTCACAAGATCACAGGTGTTGAATACAAATGTGTTACGATTCGCAGAATTTACAATCGCATTTTGTGATTTTTTTTTCATTCTCAGAATCATTAAAAAAATCATTAAAAGAAAGAATCATTAAAAAAATTTCTATATTTTGGACAAAATGAGGTATCTTTACCTA
The DNA here is from genome assembly GCA_963920525.1 of Dichetophora obliterata. Lineage (NCBI taxonomy): Eukaryota > Metazoa > Arthropoda > Insecta > Diptera > Sciomyzidae > Dichetophora > Dichetophora obliterata. The sequence continues at coordinate 87,184,325 of OY986437.1, forward strand.
ATTGTGCATAAAATCACATTGTGTCCATCGATTTTCTTAAAAAATACGTCTTTTGATTAATAACAAATTGGACTTTATCATAAAAATCGCTTACGATTTTTTCTGATTTTTTTTTTAAAAAAGGCAAAACTTTGGCTAAAAAAAATTATTTTTCACCGCAACTTTTAAATAACTCCGAAACCCTTGTGCTGGCTAACAAATAATGTTTATTAAACTTAAAGGTATTTTAGTAACAAATATTTTGATATGCCCCCTAAAAAAAAGGGCCTAGTCATTCTTAAGTTTTGTCAAAATCAGTCAAACAAGCTTTTCGAAAACCGAAAATTTCAGTAAAAAAATTATTAAAAAAAGTCCATCCATAGAATTTTAAATTTTGACCACTTTTGTAACATGGATCTCGTAATACATCAGAAAAAATAGTGCTTTTAATGGTATCAAAATTTTTTCGACTTTGTTCCCTTGTGTTATCTATAATTGCAAATATTCTGACGGAAGTTCTTTTTACAACTCTTAAGCAGCATAAAAGGCTCAAAATTAAAATCATCTGTTGATATCTTTTGGAAAAAATAGCTTTTTATATTGTTTTTTTTTAGAAAATTAAGTTTTGTGAGTAATCCGTTTTTAATACATTAATATCATACATAAATAAAGTAAGAAAAATGGCTTCCAATGTTGAAAATTCATAAGACATTAATAAATAGAAGTAAAAACATAATTACCCCGTTGTACAAATATGTAATTGAAGTATTGTACATTATATACATATAATCATATGTGTGAACTATTATATTGACATATTGTTCATAAAAATTTTTCTCCGTAACTAGCATGCGTAGTTGAAACTTTATTTATGTCCCAGATTACTTTTAAAAATCGAAGGGAACCGAGTCCATGGCCAGTTTACTAAAATACCGCTTGAACTTTAGGTGTGATCCTTATTTCTTAGTACAGATAACTCTTTTGAAAGGAGCTATGTATAGTTTTATCAATAATTTTCTAAATGAGTTCCGAAGCGTAAAGATACTGCATTCTTAAAGTTACTAAACAATTGAACATATTTCATCAGACCTACATTTTTTATGTTACGTGGGATGCCCACATTCTTCAGCAGTTTTTTGCAAGAATTTTCCTTGATAAACGGTAAACGCACACCTTTTCCAGGAAGTCTAAGGGTGTCTTCTACGCAACTAAAAAAAAAACGGCAATGATATGTCAACATACCTGGCAGTCACACCTGTTATAATGAAAATGGGTACTTAAATGCCCGACAGTCCATGGTGTGTACCAAAAATACCATTTTTTGCTATATGGAAAAATTTTGTATGGAGTGAATAAAAAGCGCATTTAAATCGAAATTTTTGTTATTTATTAAGAAAATATGAATTTACAAAGAATATACATAAGAAATACAAATTCATTTAGATTTACTTATCTTACTTAGTCTTATCTGGTTCAACACCGTTGTGATAACCTAGGAAGCAAGTAGCGGGATGCAAGTTCACCTGTCACTTGAAGCAACCACATTCTGTTTTGCCACCGCATTGCGGATAACGGTATCGAGTTTTTAATTTTCCAATTAAATGATCAAAACGATCGTAAAGCATTGCCATTTGCGCCCCGGAAGCTGACTTTCTGCCCGGGTGATGATAAAGTGACTTCATCATAATCGATTCGCACACCTTCACTCGGAATTCGTGTTGTGAAATCACTGGCATCTTGTCATATTTGCGACAAAGACAATGTATTTTCCACGCATTTACCATAGCCGCGTCGAACGCATTTGTAATTAATGGCCAATACCACTTCTTGCCCCAAATCCGAATTCGGTAATTATTGATTGCATTGTCAAAGAGATAAGACGCCTTGCCGATGGTTTTAAAACCGAAGCCTCTTCCTGCAAGGATGAAAACGGGAATCTAGTGACAGATGTCCAGAGTACACTGACGTAATGGAGGGAACACTTCCCTAAGCTTCTTAATGGAGATGCTGACAACAATCCCGCCAATAGAGATGATATTCCGAAAACCCCAATTTTGGATGACAGCGTTGAGGTTCCGCTGCCCGACTATGATGAAGTTTTGACAGCTATAGCTCGGCTTAAAAATAACAAAGCTGCCGTAGCTGATGGCTTACCTGCTGAGCTGTTTAAGAACGGAGGCGAAGCTGTACTTAAATGCATTCACGAGCTTCTATGCAGAATATAGTCGGAAGAATGCATTCCGAACGATTGGAATCTCAGTGTGCTCTGCCCAATCCACAAGAAAGGCGATCCCACTATCTGTGCCAATTACCGTGGGATAAGCCTTCTTAATATCACATATAAGGTCCTGTCGAGCAATTTATGTGAAAGATTGAAGCCCATTGTAAACGAACTGATCGGACCTTATCAGTGTGGCTTCAGACCTGGAAAGTCCACCATCGACCAGATTTTCACGCTACGACAAATCTTGGAGAAGACTCAAGAAAAACCAGTCGACACCCAACATCTCTTTGTCGACTACAAAGCCGCCTTCGACAGCCCAATAAGGAAGCACCTGTTCTCCACCATGTCTGAATTTGGTATTCCTGCAAAACTAATACGACTTTGCAGGATGACACTGAACAACACTAGCAGCGCAGTTAAAATCGGGAAGGACCTCTCCCCACCATTTATTACCAAACGAGGTTTCAGACAAGGTGATTCCTTATCGTGCGACTTTTTCAACCTAATGATGGAAAAGATCATCCGAGCTGCTGATCTGAGACGTAGTGGCACAATATTCTACAAGAGTGTTATGCTGCTTGCGTATGCTGATGACATAGATATTGGCCATAATACGCTCGAAGTCAGTGTAGCATTTTCCAGATTAGAAAGAGAGTCAAGTCGAATGGGTCTGTCAGTGAATGCAGATGAGACGAAATACTTATTGTCAACAAACAAACAGTCCCAGCGTCTTGGAACCCACGTTACCGTTGACAATACCTCCGTCGAGGTTGTGAAGAACTTCATCTATTTGGGATCCAGCATTAATTCAACCAACGACATCAGCATTGAGATCAAACGAAGAATAACTCTTGCCAACAGGTGTTACTTTGGGCTCAGTAGGCAATTGAGAAGCAGAGCCCTCTCTCGACGAACGAAAATCACGCTCTATAAATCGCTCATCATGCCCGTCCTACTTTACGCATCACAAACTTGGACGCTGAGCAGTTTAGATGAAAAGACTTTAGGAGCATTCGAGAGAAAGATTCTTCGTAAGATCTACGGACCAATCTGCGTCAATGGCGAGTACCGAATACGGTGGAATGATGAACTGTATGAGCTGTACGCTGACATCGACATAGTCAAGCGCGTTAAAATCGAGCGGCTTTGCTGGCTTGGTCATGTTCAGCGCATGAAAGACGATGCTCCAGTGAAGAAAACATTCGATTCGGTACCCAGCGGCGGTCAACACAGAAGAGGACAACCGCATCTTCGTTGGAAAGACCAAGTAGAGGACAACCTGACGAAGCTTGGAATTTCCAACTGGCGCCAGCAAGCGAAAGACAGAAATGGCTAGCGCAAATTCTTAGATGAGGCCAAGACCGACATACGGTTGTAGCGCCAACTAAGTAAGTAAGTAAGTTGTCAAAAAGATCCACACCTCCCATGCGATGATTGTGTTGGTTGATCAAGTGGGGCTGTTCAATCATAACCATTTTTCGTTGCTTGCGATCATACCTTTTTGAGTGGATCATTGGTGTATGGCTCAAAAAGTTTGATTATAAGGTCACAGGTCTGAAAGAAGAATAAATTAAAAAAAATAAATTGTATATGAAAAACGAATATTTCTGTGTATAACTTACTAAATTATCGTTCCAACGCACCGCGAGAATAGAATTGTTCTTATCGAAACAAAAGTCAGACGCCCCGCGAGGCTTTTTCGCATTTCCTTGACGTTAAGCAATGGAGCATGATTGGTCCGATTATCACGAACAGTTCCCAAAGGAAAAAATTCATCGTTCGACAAACGAGTCATTAGCTTGTGATTTGTAAAAAAGTTGTCAAACGTTTACAACCCTTTCTCCTAGCCTAAAACTTGGGTCCTCCTGTTCCGATGCACCAGCGTATGAAATTAGCTGATACAAGTAACCTTCTGCCGATGTCAAACACCAATACTTATAGCCGAAACGGATTGGTTTATCCTTGATAAACATTTTACTCGAACGCCGGCCGTAGTTGGCAATCACTTGTTCATCAATTGGCAGGTTGTGAGAGAATATGAGAGAGCACTCCCAAAAACTTTTTTTTTCGCTTCTTGTTGTAATAACGATGGACAATTGTTCGCCGCAGCATATTCGTTGGTGAAAGTTACCAACAGGCTCAAAACGTTATCATCGATGAACAGTTCCGAAAGCTGCACAGGTTTCATTTCACCAATCTGTTCATAAACGCTTTATATGAAGTGGCCGTATTATTGAATGGAGTTTTACCAAATTTATAATTTTGACCATTTTGGTTTCATTCCGTCATCGATACGGGGAAGTTTTGGTCCCTTCCCTAATTTCAGAGTTGATTTACCGCCACGACTACTAGATGTTGAGGCCACCGGCGTAACATTTTCTTCGGGTGGATTTATGGCGTCCGTATAATCATCGTCAGCGCCAGATGGCATGTGTTTGTTGCCATCAGCGTAAACACACTCCACTTCAAACTTTCCAGCAATCTCACGAGGCAGCTCAGCTTCATCGCGCAGCAATTGAACATTTTCCTCTAAGTCTTCATTGTCACTAAGAGCATCGACGTCATCGGGTGGCGTCATCGGTGGTGGATGATATCAACCGCGTCTGCGTATTGGCCAAATTCCTCTTCTCCAGCACTCTCTTCATCAGACAAACCATCTAAAATAGCCTGTAACTCGGTAGCAGTGAGCATTTTCTGTCAACGAGTCATTTCGCGGATTCAAATGATAAATTGCAACCAAATGACAAAAAAAGAAGTAATCACAAGAACTCGTTGTCAAGCAAGAAAAATAATGGCATTTAATAAATTCTGGCACCTCGTAGAAAAACCATTCAAATAAATGAACGACTGTTTTACATTAACATAAAATCTTCACACCAAAGCCTGTCGGGTTTTTAAAAACCCATGTCATATCTCAGGTGTGCGCTCAGGTAAAAAAAATTTATTCTAGCAACTTCTATGGTCCGCTATGGAACACATTTCAGCATTTCATAAAAATCGTACTAGCCGATCCATGGGCAGGCTTTAATGGGTTAAGAACGTTTAAGAAAGTACTTTTTATGACTATAAACCCTCGCGCCATCTTGAAAACTAAACAGGAACTAGCAATGTTAATGTGTCAAAACTTGTTTAAAGTATGGACAAATGCAATGTAATAGAATTCTCTCCCAATTAAAATTTGAGTTGCTTTAATCATTTTTAATGTGAGAAAATACCGCCGAAATTACATTTCTAACCCTTGAATTAAATAAAAATTGCTTTGATATCTCGCAAGTGCTTAGCTGTGCTTTAAAAATCATTTACACTCTCTTTTATTAAATTTAAATGAGCGCAAAAACAAAATAAATTTAGAGCTTTCACAACAATATTGCACTTAGAATATTTAATTTTTACCATCATGAAGGATTTTAAGTTTACAAGACTTAAAGCAACTATAAATAAGCTAGTGTATTTCTGCTTGTGTGCATATGAAATACTAGAAGACAAATTTCAGAACGGAAGCAAAGATTTGTGCTCTCACAAAAAGTTCATGGATATATTTTTGAAAAAAAAATTGCATATATATCAGCTTCAGTAAACTAAATAGACAGTTTTGTTCGAAATAGATTAAGCAGGCCAAACCACAAGAACCACAGAGCAAAATCAAATCAAAAATTAAATTATTTCTACGAGCCAAAATTTAAACCGACCTCAGTTAAAAGTATCTTTAAACAATATACATTAAAACTGGAGTTGATAACAAAATTTATAATATTTATTTAAAATAGATTGCATAAAGCGGCTTCACAAAATATAATGTTTACAAAAATAAATTAAAACTTTTGCTAGTTTCCTAACCTTATTTTATCATTCATAATTGAAATAGACATTTATGACTGCTAGAATGCCATTCAGTCAATAATTGAACCACATTGTGGCTCGACTCTTTTAAGTAAACATTATAATGATCTAGATTTGCATTAATGCTATTTGCTAGTTCAGTCATAATTATTGTAATACGAGAGCTCAATGAAACGTTTGCAGTTTCAAACATTTGAAATAGTTAAACACAAATAAAGCTTCGCAATTAGATTTGTTAACATCTATTGACACTGAGGCTTATCAAATTGAATACTAAACTTGATGACAAAAAAATAGAACTTAGAAATTTTATTTTATCCTAAAATAGAGTTTTTTTTTTTATTAAAAGCTAATAACACTGTGTGAAAAAATAAACTTAACTGCATACACTTTGAAAATGAACTAGTGTAGGTTGTAAATAAATACTAAAATATGCATAAAAATTGTCTAACACCCTCAAAATTTCCAGTAATTGTCAAAAAAACGGTTTTGCGCTCAGGGACGCAGTTACTCAGTCAGTTAAAGGCCAATTCCAGATTTATTGATAGTTTTAGTTTGGATAAATAGAGATCTTTCAAGTGATATATATTACTTTGTATAATTTTTATTAAGGGTTCTCATCTAAGCAAGTAAATATGTAAAACATGTAAGCTTTTGATGAGCTATAAATTGTTAATGTCGACAAAATGACAGCTGCGGTAAAGCTTACGGAATCACTTTTGTTCAATCTTAAATCTTTTAAAAACCTTTAAAAATTTTGACAGATAGTTTACGCTCATGTAAGTTCACAATGTTTACGGATTAGTTACAGGCTGAGATGAGGACCCTTATTTTTTGTACGTGCATTTATAACTTAAATGTTAAGTTTTGTATATTTTTTCCAACTTATTTACCTCTACCGAAGTTTTTTTGAAACAGTTTTCCAAAGAGCAATCTTATAAATAGTAGAAAATATCTACCTTTCTTTAACGACTAAATTTAGTTTTTGTTATTCAAAATCGACCAGCAGTTGACAAAATTTTGGAATTTCATACATATCTTAAATTTTCAAATAACTACTTAAATTTATTTATTTTCAATTTATTTTAAAGTTGAATAAATTTAAATAAAAAAGTTAAATCTTAGCGTTTACTTGAAAAATAGACGTAGTAAAAACATAAATTCCACAAAAATTTGGATATCATTTAAAGGGAATGTTATCTTTTCGAATCTGACATAAAATCGTAAATCAGTTGATAACTGATTGTGAATGTACGCAAAACTGGTTTTTAAACGGTAACTTAAATTTTTGAGGGTGTTAGATAACTTTTATGCGCTGTTTTGTGTTGTACTCGACCTTCCTCATTTCAGTCATGAAGTCATTTCAGAAGTGAAGAATGACAGTCACACCACACCGTTTAATATTAGATAGTGCGACAGATGATTGCAAACATGAAAAATCTTATATGTATACTACGGGAGAAAGACTCAATAAAAGAAAATTTAAATTTGCATTTTTTCTTTTTCAAATTAATGCATCTTATATATTAATAGGCAAACATAAAATGTTGTCGTACACTTTTTCGATATTTATATTACAAAAAGGGCAATGAAACTTATATCATTCGAAAGGTACGGCGTACCTATATGTGCAGAATCATTTTAGATTTGAAATTTATGACCTCTAACCCAAAATATTAACGTTGAAAGTTTGTATTATTTTTAATTAGGAATCTAAGGGCTAGGAAGAGGTAGAATGATGAATGAGGTATCAAATGAAAGATCTGGCTGCACAGTATGATTGCATTTAAGATTGGTGACCTTCGACCTGAAATATGAGCGTAAAAAGAGCATTTATTAAATAAAAGCTTAACTGTAACAGATGGCAGAATATAATGTAAGAGGGAATTTTAGACATTGATAAGGTGTGCAAAAAATACTTCCGACATTTTGCGCCATCTCTTACGGATACCCTTCGCAAAATAAATGCTTACGGGTAATAAGCATTTTTTTATACAACAAGAGTGAATATATATTGCGATAGTGAAATTTCTTACAAATAGTAAAGTCTAAAGAATTTCCATTATTTTGACATATAAATTATAGCGATATCTCGAAAACTATAGATGTTCTCAGTAGAACGTATTTTTCTAGTACGTTAAAAAAATCCCCTTAAAATGACATCAAAATTATTTAGATACCTCAAAAAATTTATATCTTCACAGTAGAAAGGATTTCCTTGAAGCAAGGCCATCGCCTCAGAATGAGAAAAAAACTATTGAAATTTCAAGTTTTGACTTTGCAACCAAATATCTCAGCCATTTTTTTATCGATCTTCAACAAATTTTCTTTGGTTTTGGAGAAATAAGAAAAGATAAACCTTTATCCTATCAATTCAATGTTGTATATTGTTTTAAAAAACCTCTAAAATATTTAAGTTTCGCTCAAAAAATAAGACAAAAGAATTTTTAGAATTAAGATTGTGAGCTTTAGATCAAGTAAGTTTTTAAGAAGACAACAACAACAACAAAAACAACAACTATGTTTAGAGTCAATCACTTAGCTGACTAGACAGTCTGTTTCGGAAATCGCTACATTTTCCTATTCGGTAGTCTTTGAGTGATTAAGCTGTGATCAACTCACTGTTTAAATTAGTATATGAATGTGCAGATTTTGGAATTCATTCTAATGAATTGTATGGCTGCTAATCATATGACATTTTAAAGCAGTAGGCTATTTATAGATCACCGCCATCAACTCTATCAAGGGTTGCCATCTGTTCTAGTTGCTTCTTTATTTTATTTCAATATTCATTGGTGTTCGATAGTTTGTTGAAATGCACCATAAAATGAAACGAGCTTTTGCTTCGCCAGAAGCTAGTGTTCTAACTGAAAGGCGGCTATTTTCACAACCAAATGTTCAATTATACATGACTTTGACCGAACATCGATCAATTATTAGATTATTTAATTAATTTGACATTAATTAAACTAATTTGGCCGTGCTCCTCCATAGTTAAGTTAATTAGTTTTTATGATCTATTAAATAATTACATGAATTAAGATTGTGAATTTTGAATATTGAAATAAATAAGGAAGCAACTAGAACATATGGCAACCCTTGATAGAGTTGATGGCGGTGATCTATAAATAGCCTACTGCTTTAAAATGTCATATGACTAGCAGCCATACAATTCATAAGAATGAATTCCAAAATCTGCACATTCATACACTAATTTAAACAGTGAGTTGATCACAGCTTAATCACTCAAAGACTACTGAAGAGGAAAATGTAGCGATTTCCGAAACAGACTGTCTAGTCAGCTAAGTGATTGACTCTAAACAGAGTTGTTGTTGTTGTTTTTGTCTTCTTAAAAACTTACTTGATCTAAAGCTCACAATCTTAAATCATGTAATTATATAATAGATCGTAAAAACTAATTAACAAAAGTATTTTTTGTTGTAATTTTTTTATTTTTACATTTTCTTTTTTCACACTCTTTCATATGACATATCATGTATTTGCAAAAATTGCCTCATTTTGACACATAATTCAATAAACAGTTTCTATCATCGAAATTCATGAGCTTTAATTTTTTTGATGAAAATTTAATATTTCAAAATGTTGCTTTCTCATTTTTTGCAAAGTTCTACAGCTCAAGAAATAATTTCTGTGAAAAAAAATTTTCAAATATTTCAAACCACTCCAAAGTTATATACAGAAATCTATGTTTTAAACAATTTTCTTACCTACATATATACCCAGCAAACTTTTTGATGCAAATGCGACATGCATTCTTAGGGACACTGCTTCCAAAAAATAATCTATAGATCAAACTGTGCTTCACTTAGCCTTATAAAGAATTTCTTTCAAGAGGCTGTATTCTTATAACCAACTGCTAGAAGACATTCAAATGGCATTTAAATTCAATTAAAGTAAAAAACTTATATATAATTATAATATATGTTTTAGATATTTTCCATGGGATTTTTTAAACCCCTTAATCACTTACTATTTCCGACACCAAAATGGTTTTGAAATCAGGAAAAAGGATATTTTACGTGGAAAATTTTAAGCCCCAACAAAATCCAAACACTTCTCATTTCCAACACCAAAATCGCGAGAATGTCTGGAAAAGGGTTATTTTTCCATTCCATGGAATGCCTTCTTAAAGTTCTTCTGTATTATTATCAGGGAAGACAATGATATGCAAATGCATATAATATATGCTTTTGCATATTTGGACGTTTTGTTAATAATTTTGCATATTTATAACGATTGTGCTTATTTGTGCATATTTTTACATATTTTTAACTTTTCGAACAGATTTTAGCTTGTAATCGGGCAAATTTTGATATTTCCTTCACCTCTGGCAACATTGTAATTTCTTTGATATTATATTTATTTATAAAGAGATATTATATTATATATGTATAAAAAATATTTTGTTTAAAAACTCACAGACAATGGATCCATACGCCGAAAGTCTCCTTCCGAACGAAGTCCCTTATTTTAAATGGTGCCCAACTACATCCTGCGATGTCGAGCGATCTTTCTCACAATACAAAACATTGTTGGCTGAAAATCGTAGAAAATTTCTTTTTGATAATATAAAAATGCATTTAATTGTTCAGTGTAATCGCTGAATGCAATACACTGTTTTTGCTATAAGCACCATATAAAATAATTGACTTCGTCCGGAAGGAGACTTTTGGCATTGGCTTCGAGCTACCAAACAAAATATTCATTAAATGATTAAAATAGAATTAAACTTTTACTTTATAATTAAAATTATAATTTATTTAAACTGCAATATTTACTTTTACGCCTTGAAAGGGCTATTGTTTTGTTTTTTTTTATGAACTATTGAATAAATTTTGAACAATAAAACTCCGACTTCGACATTTTTCGTGCTTATTTGATGGCATATTTTGCCATTTTTTAGAGCATATTAGCATACTTATTTTAGATTTTTTCGTGCATATTTCTGTCTTCCCTGATTATTATATAACCTCTGACCAGAAATATTAACTTTGAAAATTTATATTAATTTTAGTAAGGAATCTCAGAAGGAAGGGCTAGGAAGAGGTAGAATAGTGAATGAAGTATCAGATGTAAGGTCTGGCTGCACAGTATGATTGCATTTTTGATTGGTGACCTTCGACCTAAAACATGAACGTTAAAAAAGAATTTATTAAATAAAAGCTCAACTGTAAGAGATGGAAAAACATTAAGTAAGAGCGAATTTTAGACACTGATAATATGTGCAGCAAGTAAAGGGTGTTTTTTATAGAGTGATATAAGTTTAAATCATAATAAAATATAATAATATATTTTCAATATCAATTAAATGAGCTTTATTAAATAGAAAATTTTATGACATTAATGTTTAAATATAACATCGGCCATGTGGCTACCACGGCTGGCGTATACAAGGTGCAATCTGGAACACCAATTTTCACAAACTTTTCGCAGTATCTGCGGCCGAATCTCGCTGATAACTCTTCGAATGTTGATTTCCAGGTGTTCAATTGTTTCGACGTAGATAAGTGACTTTATCGACGTAGATAAGTGACTTTACATAACCTTAAAGAAAATAATCCAATGGGGTTAAATCACACGATCTTGGGGGCCAATTAATTGGGCCATTTCGTGAAATTATTTTTTCGTCAAAAGTTTCCTTGAGTAAATCAATTGTAGCGCCCGCTGTGTGGCATGTGGCTCCATCCTGTTGGAACCACATATCAGCAAGATTAATGCCAGCTAGTTGAAGTACGAAAAAGCTTCGAATCATGTACCTATACCGTTCACCATTGACAGTAACATTCTGACCATCATCGTTTTTGAAGACATATGGGCCAATGACTCCGCCAGCATTCAACCAAAAATGGGCTTTATCGGAAAATAAAATTTTCCATGGAAATTAAAAATCAATATCAATTTGTGCTTCAGCCCATTCGCCGAATTGGCGGCGCATACGATGGTCGTTTGGCTTTAATTCCTGCACAAGTTGAATCTTGAAAGGTTTTAAGCCAAGATCTTTTCGTAAAATCTTCCATAAAGTGGAAGGACACAATCCCAGTTGCTGAGAACGACGACGAATTGATTGATAAGGATCATTTTCAATGCTTTCCTGTACAGCTGCTACAGATTCTTCAGTGCGCACTGTTCAGCGTCTCACGGGATGCACATTATCAGTAACAGTAAATGTGGTCCGAAAACGATCTATAGTTCTTCGAATAAGCAGCTCTGAAGGACGATTATGTACGCCATAAAATGGACGAAGTGCATGATAAGTTTGACGAACAGAACCATTACTTTGATTAGAAATTTTCACAATTTTCACGCGTTGCTCTGGTGTAAATCGATCCATAATAAAGTGTCAAAGCAAACTAAATAAAAAACCACTATCAGCTTTTAAATGGGTGGTCAAGTAAAACAGTGATGCCAACTCAAAGTTGTATCACTCTATAAAAAACACCCTTCACATGAAAGATTTTTCACCATCGCTTACGGATACCATACAATAAGCATTTTTTTATGTAAACAAGTGTAAATATATATTGAAGTGGTGAAATTTCTGACAAATAGCAAATTTTGAAACATTTATTTTATTTTGACATTAAAGTTATTACGATATCTCGAAAACTATATTTTTTCTCAGTACAACGTATTTTTGTATGAAAAGCCCTGGTTGAGAAAATTAACGGTGTACGAAAGTTTTTTTTTTTGTAATGTTTTCACAGATAATATTTTTAAAAAATGTTCGGCTATTTTGATATCAAAAATTATTGCTATAATTTGAAACTTAAGATTTTCTTAGTACAAAACATTTTCTTAAAGCTAGGTCATCGATCGAATATTTTAAATATTTATAAATGGTGTAAATTAACTCTCAATACTAAACATTACTTTATAATATTTTTCATAACATTTTTTTTTGTCATGTCCAAAATGTTGCCAAAAATTTCTTTTATGGTTCAACAACAGTCAAAGAAATTCTATACGTATTTTTATTTAAATACTTTTTGGTCCAAGGCGATAGGAATGTGGCCCAAAAGTGTTTTCTATGTAACGTCTGGCTAATGGTTTTGACACCGTGACCTCTTCCTGCGACTCTGCAAATTATGACAGATAACTGCACAGGGTTGCCCCTCAAGTTTCTAAAAACTGGCTATTGACACAACCAGATAATAGAAAAAATGACCCAATATATCTTCATAATCAAAAGGTAACGCCAAAAATAAATTTTAATACCATTTTACTATCTATAATAATACTAATTTTTTGTATAAAAATTCTTCAAACCCCTGTCCACCCCTTCCTACTACTAAATTTTTTATGTCCATTTAATTGTTCCACTATTGGCTGTGTTATGTTGGCGGTAATATGATCCCCGGTCAGGTCCTTTTCTACGCTCTTTTTTCGTTTGATGAGCTTAGAGACCAAAGTATGTTATGCTGACGGTCATATAATCCCTGCAAACTAATACACTTTTTGCTACTGTTAGTACTTTATCAATCGATAAGTGTTGCTATTAAGCACACTTCCAACGATACCACATATGTCAAATTATGATAAGTAGTTTAGAAGTGAGAGTGGAACAGATGAACGACACATAGATACAAACACATATACCGCTCTTTTTGCTTCGCCGTAGTCAGGTAACAAATAGATTTATGCTTTAAAATAATTACATGGACAACGCTGCTATTCAAAGTGAAATTGAATATTAGCGCATTTCATTTAATTATATGTGCATTTCAAAAATACTCAAAAGCACACCATCCTTTAATTAAGTTGAGCGCGTAGTTAAATGAAATTTGCTTTACCTTAATTTAATTTTGTTTTAGTCTTAGTTAAGGATTTTTGCATTTAAATCACATGATGAAATTTCATATTTGAAACAAAGTACATTATAAATAAATCAAATACATTTGCCATAAATGTTCGTGTTTAGGTGAAAATTTTACATTATATTTATATTTAAGCTAAGCTTTCATTTAATTTATACTTACGATAAAGTTATATTGAAACCTAGATGGCGCTTCACGTTCATCTATACAAACTACAATTTATCTATTTCCTGTCGCTTTAATATGTCAAAATTGCTTATATTTAATCATTGTTAACTTCCTTTCTTGTATCAAGATTGGTACTCGTTCACTTTTCGAGCAACCACATCCCGAGTAAGTTCATCCACAAATCTTTGTAAATAAATCCATTGTTTCAGAAAACTAAAACTTACACCCACTTCTTTCATTTCGCTAAACTCAAATTAACTTGATTTGAGTATTTCATTTATAGATAAATCTCTTGCTTCACCATTTCACTGGCATCCAATCCTCACTCATTTCTTCATGGTCCTTCGAGCCGGATTTTTAGGAAACAAAAGATTTATACCTGGGTCTAAGCTGAAACATTTCATCCAATAAAAAGACATCGATCATCTTATCCAAAGGAGGATTTACTCACCTCACACGCATTTCACCAGCATCATCGTTCTCATCAGAATCAGGTGTGTTTGCATTATTTCTTATGTTCATATATCAGTACAAGTGCATTGCGTTAACTAGAAGAAACGCTTCTATTATCTCTAAAAAAGTACGGTTTCCATACATTTCTGTAAGAGACGCGATCAAATCAAAATCTTAAAAATAATTCAAAGTGCCTAATTTCATTAAAAAAAAGTCATAATTTAAAAGTAAAAGTGTGTTAAAATTACTTAAAGTAGCTTAAATAAGTTTAAAAAAACCATTTTTACCGAAGCGCAAACAACGGGAGTTTTTTTTTCCCCTTCATTAACATATAGGATAAATATATGTACATACATGCATACATATTGACATTTAAACAAGAGCGATCGTGTTAGTTAGTGCGGTATGTAAAAATAATATTTTTTATTTAAACATCGCTATAAATGCCTATCATTTAAAATTTATCCATTAGAAACTTATTTCATCTAAGAGAAACATCATTTAAATTGTTAAAAAGCATCAAAAAATAAATTATTTGATATAAAATTGTGTGCATCCATTTTGGGTTTGAGAACGATCGCAATTCAGCACTCTCATCTCAACACGATCGGTTACACGCCATTGAAATAGCTTACATTATGCTTAGCCGATATTCGAACCTATCTGTACAGGTTAACAGAAAAGTATAATTTTCAGTGCTTTTCTAACAGTGCTTCTTAAACTGTTGCTTTGATGTTCTAAGCTGAAGGTGAATCTCTGTTAGTTAACATTCACTAACTCTGTTAGTGGATTTAGTTAAAAGTGGTTAGTTTCCTTACATTTCGTTTACATGCTAATCAAGCAGAGACACAATGACAATTTCATATAGAGCATTCGAACAGCTGTTCTTTATTACAACTAAGTGCAGTGTATTGAACTTTACAACAGTGGCCACCGAGATATCAAATCTTAATCACAATTTTTAATTCATGAAGGATTAAATTTTTAATGATTCAAAATTTAACATAAATGCAAAATTAAATATTCTTCTTCTTCCTAAACACGTAAATACACACATACATAATATGCACATAATATCCATAATATAATAATTCAACACTTATAAAATATAAGTGTACACATCCCTACACACACAAAATAATTATTTATGTCATTAAAAATTTGAAAAAATTAAAATCTATCACAGTGATATAAATAAACATCAATTTCATAGCTGAATTACTTCATAATTTTTTGAATATTTTTCGATAAACGAAATACACATTTCTTCTCGTTATTCAAACTTATTATCTATTTTTAAAGTGAATATAAGCTGCCGAAATCCAACTACTTTAATTTATCGACTTTTTCCAAAAAATTTGCTGAAGTTTGTTATTACCATCGAAAATATTCCAACTTATCGATTTTTATAGTGAATGTTTGTTTCTAAAATCCAAATATTTTTGGCTATCGATTTTTCCAAGGTGCACCAGCTACAACATTAAAATAATTCTGTTTTTTGATTTTAATAGTGAACTCTAGTGGTGGAAAACAAAATATTTATGGTAATCGATCTGTTAATAGTGCAGTTTTGTTTTTAAAAAAATTTCCGTTTGTCGATTACTTCATATTTAAAATTTCTCGCTACTATAAAATGTTTTCATTTATCAATTTTTCTAATGGTTATTTGCTGTTCCCAAGGTGCCAATAAATTATTTAAGTATCAGTGATTATTTGCACTTAAATCAACATTTTTAGGATTATACTCATTTAAAAGCAAATATTTAGTGTCAAAATATAAACACTTTCATTCATCCATTTTTTTACAATAAATATTCAAATCCAAATCGACATTATTTCATCATCGATTTTGTCATAATTAAGATTGCTGCTGAAATTTAAATATTTTCCTTTTTCGTTCTGAACATCGGTTATAAGAATAAAAAAATTTTCTCTTATCAATTTTTCACTGTGAATATAAATAGTGATATCCAAATCTTTTTCATTTATTGATTGTTATAACAATTTACTCGATTATTGAAATTAAAATAATTTCTTTTATCGATTTTTCAATTTGAATGTTTCGATTTAAGTTTAAGATCTTACCTAAACCTGATTTTTCGAATACGATTTTCGTTATTGAAATCGAAATTTATCTTTCATCGTTTTTTCAACAAGTGAATAATATTATTGGAAGATAAACATTTTGAATTTGTAAATCCAAATGCTACAGTGAATTTATATTTCAAAAACTTTGTTATCGATATCTGCATTTTGGTCTTTAAATTGAGATACATATCAAATCTTGTCATAGAATCCGATTGTTCTAAATTATTTGTTACCTACAATCTTTTCATCGATAAATTCAATTTCCAATATTTGAAAATTATTTCTTTTTTTTAATTCGATCTTGTTTATATCGATTGTCCAATATTTCTCATTCTGATTTTTTTCTATCATCGATCATATCGAGTACAAATTCCTAAAGTGTTTCTTGGCTGATTTCTTGCTGATTTTTTTCTTAATCCAAAAAAAACCGAAGAAATTGTTCACCACTATGAGTGCATTGGAATCTTTTATCCATCTCTCGGATAATTTAATTGAATTTGAGGCAGATTTTAGTGATGCAAATATTTCGGAATATTCAGCAGCTGCAATAGAAGTTCATAAAGATGAGATGAAGTCTATCTGGGCTAATGTTAAGTCGGCGTATGAAGCATGCTCAAAGGAGCTAGCTGCACCTAAGGACAAGACAACTGAATGCGAGTACGATATCGAAACAATAAAGAATCGATATCATAGCTGCTATCACAACTATGTTCGGTGCATTTCACGGCTCACTGAAAATATTCAGCACAGATCTGCTAAGTCGTCTTCCTCTTCAAGGTCACCAGATATTCCATCCAGTTCCAATTTCCACTTACCTCCATGTGATACCGATGTATTCAGTGGAGATTATTTAACGTGGCCTTCTTTCCGTGACTTATTCACAGTCATCTACATAAATAATACTCGGCTTAGTCCAGTTGAGACGCTTTTCCATTTAATCAATAAAACTCAAGGAGAAGCTCGAGATATTGTAAAAAGAGCTCCTTTAACAAATGATGGGTTTTGGTCAGCATGGCATAATTTATGTGAACGTTTTGAAAACAAACGTATACTCGTTAATAGCCAACTGAAAATTCTATTTAATCTTCCATTCATATCCACTGAATCTAGTCATGCGTTAAAAAGTATCCAAAGAGATATCAACAATTGTATTACAACCCTTCAACTTAACGATATAAGGATTGATGATTGGGATTGTATCTTTATTTTTCTATGCTCCACGCGTCTGCCCGAAACTACTTTAGCTCTTTGGGAGCAATCCATTCAAAATAAAACAGACATTCCAAAGTGGGAAGCTTTAGATAACTTCCTGACCAGTCGTTACCAAACGCTGGAAACCGTTTCAGATATTCGAAATTCAAATCCTTTAAAGAACTCATCTAAGAAACCTCCTACAATTTCAAAAAGTTCAAATCCACCAATAAGGGTGAACACATATCACTCCAAGATCTCTGGTTCACTTTGTAAGCTCTGTCCAGAAGAGCAACATCCAATTCGTCAATGTGCTCGTTTTCAAGACTTCAATATCGAAGAAAGAACAAATTTCATAAAGAAACATAAACTTTGCATAAATTGCTTTGCTCGTAGCCATAGTGTCAGAGATTGCAAAAGTTCATATAATTGTTATACCTGTAACAAGCGACATCATACGCTTTTACATTGGAATAATCCAAGTCCAAATACCAATGCTTCACCTTCTGAAAATCTTAATACTACGAAAAATAATTCCAGTATAACTTCAGGCATGCAGCAGCCCCAGTTTCATTCAATACAGTCCACTAACTCTTTTATGCCTATTGATAATGTTCAAACATGTTTCTCTACTAATTCCAAAGGCGTTCTTTTAGGTACCGCGATGGTTCATATACGCCATCTAAATACAACTTTTACTGCTCGATCCCTCATTGATACTGGTTCAGAAGGAACTTTTATTTCTGAACGATTGTTTAAGCTACTAAAACTTCCATCTACTTCAATACAAGCGCACATTTCCGGTCTTAATAACACTACTTCCGCCAAAGTTGATAAGATATGTTCATTTATCTTAAGCTCTCCAATTAATACTGCAATTCACATTGAAGCTAGTGCTTTAGTTCTACCGCAACTCACAGGAAATCTTCCGACATCTCCTATAGATCCTTCAGTTTTTAGTAATCTTCCTAGCATACAGCTCGCAGACTCACAGTTCTTTAAAAGCACTCAGGTTGATCTGCTGATTGGCGGTGATCTTCTTCCACTTATTCTATTAGATGGAATAAAACATAATATTTGTGGTACTTTATTAGGCCAGGAGACCATATTTGGTTGGATATTAACTTGGCCTGTATCCAAAACATATATTTCTTCATTTTCAACAGGCGTGTCACACCACAATAAAGCGTCACTAGACAAGACACTTTCTCGATTTTGTGAGGTAGAGGATCTTCCGAAGAAACAATTCTTCGATCAAGCTGATCGTTTTTGTGAAGAATTGTATGTTCAACCAACAAAACACAACAACGATGATCGTTATGTTGTCCAATTACCATTCAAAGAAGGGTATCTAGAGACCCTTAAGCTAAGTCATTCAACATCAATTTCACATGGGCAATTTCTACTAAATAAAGCTCGATTATTAAAAAATCCTACTTTTAAAACGCAATATAATGACGTTGTGTGTGACTATCTAGAACTTGGACATATCCATGCAGTTCCGAAACCGGAAAATGAATATGCTCCAAATCATTACTCTTTGTCTCATCATACTGTTATCAAACAATACATCTCCACTACGAAAGCACGCGTCGTATTCAATGCTTCCAGTCCATCATCCAATGGAACAAGCCTCAGTGATGTTTTTTACACCAGGCCTGTGCTTCAATCCAATCTCAATATATTAGAATCTTCAAAAAAAATGGTTTGCGTTTTTGAACTCAAAACGGGAGCATTTGGAGTTAATTGTTCTCCGTTTGTTGCCATCCGTACGCTTCTCCAACTAGAAGATGATGTTGAAAAAACTTTTCACTTTGCAAGTAAGATTCTTCGAAATAGCATGTACGTTAATGATGTGCTTGCTGGAGCTCATGACATCCATACCGCATTGCGACCACGCGATGAACTCCTATCCTGCCTTAAGAAGTGGCAAACTTTCACATCCAATTATCCACACATTAATGAAATCCATATTCCAATATGGATACTATATTCTCCAAAATATAACATCCAGTTCCACGCATTTTGTGAAAAAAGCACAGGCGGCCTACAAATCGCTCAAAAAACAGTGTTTGGGTATACTTTTTCCGGTCCTTGTGCCTTTAAAATTTCAAATTCTATTAATTGTTCCATCCACGTATATGCACGCACGTACTATTATATTGAATTATTGAAATTATATGCAAATGCACATCTTTTACTTATATTTTTTATAAACTTTATATTATTCCTTATACTTAGAAAATACTATACATCTAATTATATTCATTTTTCATCTTATCATGAGTCTATAATATTATCTACAAAATTTGAATTACCTATTTGAATTAATATATTTTAATTGCATAAATATTTCATACATTTCTTTGACAATTGTATCTATACATAAATCTTATTGCAGCCGTACTGCAAGGCGGGCGGAATGTTTAGGTGAAAATTTTACATTATATTTATATTTAAGCTAAGCTTTCATTTAATTTATACTTACGATAAAGTTATATTGAAACCTAGATGGCGCTTCACGTTCATCTATACAAACTACAATTTATCTATTTCCTGTCGCTTTAATATGTCAAAATTGCTTATATTTAATCATTGTTAACTTCCTTTCTTGTATCAAGATTGGTACTCGTTCACTTTTCGAGCAACCACATCCTGAGTAAGTTCATCCACAAATCTTTGTAAATAAATCCATTGTTTCAGAAAACTAAAACTTACACCCACTTCTTTCATTTCGCTAAACTCAAATTAACTTGATTTGAGTATTTCATTTATAGATAAATCTCTTGCTTCACCATTTCACTGGCATCCAATCCTCACTCATTTCTTCAGTTCGTTTAAGGGTAATCGCACTAAAGAGCTCCTTTGATTTTTTGGCTCAGTGTAAGAAATACTTGGAAAGTTAGTTTTTTCTTTAATATGCTTATTTTAATTAAAAAGTTATCGTGAAATCAATGAGATAACGATTGCAAATGTCCATTGCAGCATCGAACTGTAGAACAAAGTTTTGTAATTGATTTTGCAATTAAGGTATTCACAAGGTGTTTTTTGTGATAGTGTATGGTATTGTTCTAAGATTTTGAAAATGTTATTCTTTCCTTTTAGTTTAAAAATGTTGTTGTTTCCTTCCATATAAAAAAGTTTTAAAACATTACAACACTGAAAGCTATGTTTTTGCAGTGTCGTAATCAATAGGGGGTTTCAGACGAACTTACATGTACGCTGACTCGGACATGCTCGATGACATGTACGAGACAGTCGGACCGATATGTCGGACGAAAATCAAGAATTTTTTATTTTGTTGCGCATGTGAACGCAAGTTTCATTTCGATAAAAGCGTCAGTGGGTGAACAGCAACGAAGCGGAAAAAATATAAGAGAAAATTAATATGGAAAACGTTTAAAATATTAAATTTTGTATATAAGTAATTAAAATTTATAAAAAATTCTCTAAAATATGGAAAATTGTTTAGTTGATCTAAATTGTAAGATCAGCTAAAAATTATTCTGCCATTACATTGATGTGTTCTATTTGAGAGCCCGCAATGAAATGGAGTCGTCGCACATATACAATTGTTTAAAAGCTCAACAAAATATTCCCGTTAGTTTGTCGTCGTACATGTCAGCGTACATGTACGTTCGTCTGAAACCCCCCCAGTAGTTCGCGGCATCATTGACGAACTTTTCGTGATGATTTCTTAAAAGAAGTTTCTGCATGACTTAAAAAAATGCATACAAAATATAATGCAAAGTAGCAGTTGTCAGCGCCCAACTTTTTCGACTCTATAACAACAATTTCAAGATATTCATAATTGTTGTAATTCGCCGAATAGTTCAGATGCTAAACTGTAGAGTTCGCAAACTATCGATGACACTGTCTATATAATCGATAATTTCACACTATCGTTACTAACGATTGTTTTGGACTGACTATCGATGGTTTTCGATATCAATTACATAGTCATTGACACCACTGTTTAGGTGTCGTTGCCATTGCTGTCGCTTCGTTTGATTTTGACAATTTGGTATAATTGTTTTCTGTTTTGTAGAGTGAAAGCGCAGGCGATGTTTCTTTTAAATTTATGGGCATTGTGTTGATTTGGAAGATGGGTGATAGTTAGTTAGAGGTTGAAAAAGATGGAGTAGTTTCGGTGAAGATTTGTTTTAAATTTGCACAGCTCAAAACTTACGGGAAACACGCTTGCAGTAAGACTATTCCACAACTTTGCCGTACGACTAAAGAACGAATTATTACTACAACGTGAGGTTCTGTGTGGCATCAAGGCAATGGTAAAGGAATGGGCTTGGACAGCTGCCCAAGTGGACCTGGAAAACATACGGTGTGGTGGCGTCAGGCCATTACGAAACCAACATTACGTCGATTTCCAATAGAGTTGAGAGAGGATAAAATATTTTTATCCCCTATCAAATATATCGCATGACGTTGAACTCGGTCCAGAAGCACGTTTCTATTTTAATTTCTTGACGAATTTTCTTTATGTTCCTGTTTACCTTTCATTAACGAAACTTCCTCAATATTTCGATATAGGGTTCGTGCATGATAAATCCCGACGTTTCTGCATTGCGTCTTGCACGAATTTGGAACATTTATATAAAATTTTCGTCAATGAAATGTATGGCGAAATCAGCATGTTTCGTCAAGGATCAAGAAAAATCGTGCATGATTCATTTGAGAATTCTTCAAGACTGGAACTACTGGGCCTTATTAAGTTTAAAGAAACACACAACAAATTACCTTCAATATATGATTTTCGCACAAGACGGCTATTAATTTATATTTTTCGCTTTCTTTTGGATTTAAAAAAACAAATATTTTTTTTCGCTTGCTTCAAAATTACTTATGAGGGGTTGTTTACACTAGTCGAATATTTTCATGTCTTAAACATAAGACACATGACTTTATGAAAACTTGTGAATACCGTAAATATTTCTTAATCTAAATCGTAGTTGGTTGCTGATAAAAATGGAACTACTGAATTTGCATATCTTGCCTTTGGTCATTTTTCGCACAGATGTATTCATGTCGATCAATTGGTTAATTCGATAATATTGTAACAATGGTTGCTTTATAGATTAATTATTTTTTTTTAAGTAACACCGTACCACCGTACCACCTTAACACACATGAAGTAAACCATATACACGTGAAACTAGAGACAAAGGATAGTAAAACTGCGTTCTCACTTTTTTCTAGAACGTCAGGACTTTTTTTAAAAGACTTCTAAGTCAAAAAAAAGGAAATGTTTAAAACAATTCATTTACATACTTTAAATCTTTAAAACATCACAAGATGGGTATCAAATGAAAGAAGGCAATCTCTTTTATATTTATAAAAAAAAAAAAAAAATTGAAAAAGCTTTTTTCAGTTTGGTATTAAAAGCAATGGAAGTTTTTTACTTCAAACGAATTGAAAATTATTTCCATAAATGTTAAAATAAAACAATAGTCTCTTAAACAATATTCATATTTGGTATATATGTATTGTCACTTTGTTTTTCTGATAAAAAAGATTGTCCTCTTTCACTTGGCACCCATATTATCATGTTTTAAAAGTTTTAAATATTTAAAGAAATTTTTTTAAACAATTGCTTCTCAAAACTAAAAATTCATTTAAAAAAAAATCCTGATGTTCTAGAGAAAAAGTGAGAATGCAGTTTAACTATCATTTGCTTCTAATTGTACATGTATATTGCAACTATGTACTGGTTTATTTTGACATCAGCTAATTAATATATAATTTGAATTTTTGTTTAAAAAAAATTCTTACTGACATATTAAAATATTTTATAAAGTGCATAACTAAAGTGCAATTTTAAAATTTTTCCGACTTGATAAAAAAAAACTGGGAGACGAGTACAATCTTTTATTGCCTTTATATAAAAGTTAGGTGCAATTTCTCATGTATGCAACAGAAAGTTTTGACATTGAAATTCGAAAGATTTCGTCGCACCGTTGCTTTACAGTAAACATTCAAAGAGAAAAATGTACATTTCTAATAAAATCAACCGAATTAACTGTGCTTATGACACATATATAAGTAAATTTCTAATAAAATAACCTAATTAACTCTGCTTATGACGCATATATAAGTAATTTTTTTACCTCTACCTTCTCTTTACTTTTATTTACCAAATCTCATTCGATATCCTGTTGCGAGCTAGTAAAGACTCTCAAATCAACTTTGAAAAGTTAAAATTCTTTGTTTGTTGAAAAAAAATAAAAAAAATTAATTGGCAGCACAGCGACCAAATGCAAATAAATTTATCATGTTGATTACAAACAGGAGCTCAGTGAATTACGTTTCCCTCTACTTCACAAATGCTGTAGAATACGCCGCAAAGTAAAAGTTTTCTCAACTACATACTAACAACTGCAACAACAAACGGAAAGTAAATAATTTTTTTTTTTTAAATATTTCGTAGAAACCTAAAAGGATTAAAGCCAATGAGAATTGCATAAGCGACAACTAGGTACAAGAACCAACAAAAGAGAGAAAAAAAAGAGGAACAATCCGTGAATGCATAGAAAGTAATCTTTTGATAAATTATAATCTCACAAAAGGTAGAGTAGCTACTCAGCATAAAACTTTCTTGCTGGCCAGTGCCATCAATGCATGATTGCACAGAGCTTTTTAATTGACTCGTTTTCCACCTTCTCTTATCCACGTTGATTGCTGGATTAATTATAGCCTTAGATTTGCTCTTAGTTTAGCATACAGTTTAAGTTGTTGAGTTTCGATTTTTCATTAAATTGTAATTGTGTCTGCGTGGAAGTTAACCCATTATTGACAACGTATATATATCATTCGCAATAAAAGAATTTTTAAGTGGATTTCATACCCTTTATCTGTACTGTACCAGCTTATATAATTTGTTTACTGGAATTATTGAAAATATTTGCACCGTGTCTGAAATATATCTCAAGAACCAGACGTCTCAGATAAATAAACAGTATACCAAAATATTTTCATTAAAATTGTCTACACTTATTTAGTGCAATAAATTTAAGTAACTTTACTAGTAAGTATGCTATGCCGCAATCAAAGCAAAATATCTATTTTTTCCGTTTACAAAAGGTCACGGAGCCGGACCGGAATGGGTTAATATAATAAATGTATCCCAAACTTGTTTTTTTATATACATTTGCAAGTTTTTATTGCTTATAAAACTGAATCAATTCCTATAGTTATGCTGTCATAGGCAAACTTTGTGAGAAATTCTATAAAAAAACCCGAAGAATACAATTTTGATAGCGAAATTCTCAGAATGCGCTGGATGGCGCGCGCTATTTTTTTTTAAAAACATTTCTTACTATCATTATTTGTAATGTTAGCTACATTGATCCTGGCCAATCCTGGCCTTTTTTTTTATTTTTCGAATTTATCGCAATAACCTTATCGCAATAACGGGATAGCAAAAAACTTCAAACAAAATATCTGGTTCAAAAGTTTAGAGTATACCCTTTCATAAAATATAAACATCTGTTCAATCAAGTTGTTTAACAAAATGTTATAGGACTTTAAAAAAAACTATATTTTTTTTTATAACAAAACTAGCTGAACCCGGTGTGCTTCGCTGCTCCCCTCGTTATAAAATAAAATGAAAAGTATTTATATATTTTTCACGCCATCGAATTTTCGAAATAAGTCCACCCCAGCGCCACCTACCGTGTCCATTTATACACAAATTATTTTCTTATGATCAAACAAACATACATTCTGAATTTCAGTTAAATTGGTCCATAAATTCAAATTTTCGATATAAGTCCACCCCAGCGCCACCTATCGGTTCCAAATATAGCCTATGTTACCCACCGTACCAAGATGAACATTACCTGAAAATTTCATCAGAATCGGCCCAGCCGTTTTGGAGTCCATACGTTACATACATACACACATCCTATTTTATATATGTATATATTGTAGATAGATAGATAGATATCAACTTTGAGGCTTTACGAAAACAAAAGTTCGCACTTAAAAATAAAAAAACTGCCCAATTCAAATAGCCCAAATATATTTATATTGAAATGTTTCAAAATATTATAATAATTTGCAAGTTGCACTTTTTTCTGAATGTCCAACCCTTTGTATGGGATCGCCCCACCATGCGGCCGGGCAAAATAATATTTTCAAAAAACAAATAATTTTTGCTCCGCCTTACTGTAAATTCATATGTCAGTTCCAGCTTAAAAATATTTATTTTTTTAACTATTCGTCAGCATTCTTGCATGTCCGTCTGTTTACCTGTATTCCACATTATCCGTCTGTCGGTATGTTTGCTTTTTACAGTCCGTCCACTTCACATTTATTTAACTTTGGAATATAAATCAGAGCACATAACCTAAAGTCTTATAAGAATTCTGCAAAAAGCTGTTTACTATGTAAGGTAGATGTCATTAGTTGTTTAGCAGCCATGTCTGAACAAATGTAATTCGGAATTGTGTACAGGTGTTGGAAGCCTCGCAGCTACATTGTATTTAAGAAATACTTGGTTACGTCATGTGTTCATTTACCACTGGGTTGTTTTCAAGTGCGCTCTTTAAAGCGCTCATTAATCATACTTAATATGGGAGAGTATAGCCCTAGGTCGACACGAGACAAATTGTCATGACAATTTCAATACTCTCACACATTTTTTACTAACACATTCATATTTTCGCAGTTGTCAGCTCAATTGTCTCAACAATCAGGCAGGCAATTGAACTAACAACGATTTGACGTAGGCTGATATTTTTTTACATTTTCTTCTGAAAGTGAAGAACAAGAACAGAGAAAAATTTAAAAACCAAAGGAAACCCCAAATAATATAACAATTGTCCTGCAATTGTTAAGCCCACCTACGTCACGCTAGACAATTTGCTTGAAGTTGACAAAAATTTGACAACTAATACGGATATAAACAATTGTTATAACAAGTGTTACGTGTAGACGCAGCGTAAATATGCAAAGCTACCCGATACCGCAGTAGAAACAATGAGAAACACTATAGCAGAGGAAAAGAGAGATAAAGCTTTATTCTGCTTGTGTATCTTACAACTTAAACTTAGTATGCTGTAGGAACGAACATTTTTAGGCATTTAATTCTACACGCGAAATTTTGGTGTAGTCTCAACACTAACACATACTTACCATAACGTGTTTGTTGAATGTGTAAATTGAACATTGTTGTTGAATGTCAAATTTTCACGCCAATTAAATGTATTGACATTTAAAAGACATCGAAATTTTGACATTTAAACTCTCCAATCATGGTTGTGAACTTGGCTGCATTGAACAAATTTTTCGGTTCAACAGCATACTAACCAACGAAAATAAAAATGTCGCTACCCTTTCGCTGTCAAAAACGCAATGCTTTTCTTACGGAATATTTTTTTCGCTTCTACACCATACCTAAGCTTTAATAATGCAATGATTTTTATGTTATGTTTTTTTGGCTACTTTATTAATTTAAATATTAATAACTTTTAAGAGTTGCTTTAAAAAATAGAGTAAGCATGGTTTTAGTTAAACATGTAGCTTGATATTAGTGAAATAATTACTAAAATCGGTTCAGTAGTTTTTAAGTTTAGCGTCGTCATAGATACGGGATAAGCCTTTTATATAATAGTATAGATATAAAAATCTCATGTCACGGTGTTTGTTACAGAACTCCTCCAAACGGCTACACCGATTTTCATTAAATTTTGTATGTATATTTGGTAGGTATGAAAATAGATCGTAAAGTATATTTTACTCTCCTACAACCAGTGGGCGTCACTTCCCATACAACCCAAATTTGCGATATCGAATATCTTTGGAATTATAAGCCGCTTAGCCTCAGAATTCAGTATTCGTCCAAAATTTTCACGTAACGCATCACTGATAACATTTTATGGGAGTTAGAAAAGGGGGCGTGGCACCTACCATGCAACCCAATTTATGATATCGAATAGCTTTGGAGTTATAGACCGCACAGCCTCGGAATTCGGAATTCGAACACAATTTACGAGTTTCATACAACCTAAATTTGAGAATTTAACAGCTGTTGAGTTATAGGTCGCACAGCCATGGAATTCAGTATTCGACCACAATTTACATATCGATGTTTCCATATCAATTCAAATAATTTTAAGCAAAATCTGACTTTTGTATTTCCGATTTTTTTGAAACTTTGTCGGTTAGTAGTGCCTATAAAAACAACTTAAACTGTGTTTTTGTTTTTTGTCAAAATTTTTTTTTTATAAAAGTTATACACTGAAGATATTAAAAAAATATAAAAAATACAATTAGTGCAAATATTCAAATAGCTGTAGTTTTGAAACCGTAAGTTGTACAGAAAAAAAGTGTAGATATTTTAAAGATCTTGAATTTGTCTTTTTGGTAGTATACATGTTTTTGCAGCATTTTTATAAAAAATTCCTGTTTATTTTAAGCTGAAATTTTCAGTCACATTTTTCATAGTCTTCGCAACAAATTTTTATATTTTTAGTGTAGTGTTTAGTTAAGGCATCAATTTTAAAGATTAACACACAAGTTTAGGTTGGGACTCCAACGATTGATTTTTTTAACGAATTTTTTAAAAAATTCCTACAAAATATTTCTTGTTTTTACACCAAAAATTCCAAGACAAACTATCTCTCTCTTAATAAAATTTCGTCACATGAGATTTATTGCCAGGCCCAAGTAAGGTGATTGCGTACTATTGAAAAAATAAGTCCATTAGTTTAATTTTCAACATTTCGTTGAAGCAGCTGTAGTGTTAAATTTAAATTGCATAAACAATTACGTTGGATATAAGAATACAATTTTCTAATTTCAGAAGCTTTCGTTCGAGAAACTTCATATTTTTGATATCAATTTCTCAAAATAGTATTAACAGTTACTTATGAAAAAATTACACTACAACAACAACTAAACCACACAAAACAAAATAGGGCCCACCCTAGATTTATTTTGTAGTTTGCCTTAAAAATACTTAATTGGTTAGCAATATCGAAACGAAACACTTTATTGTAGAGTTTGTATGTGTATGAGTTATTATCAATGCTTTGAACAACAATTTTACCGTTGCCTCCAAGTATTGGAGGAAGTAATGCATAATTGAAAAAATTATTGCACTTGTTTTTGCAGTCCGATTCTAGCGTTGTTGCAAGTCTTACTTTTCCTAATTTTTTTCTCTATTTATTCGTGATTAAATGTGATTACCATGCCCGTTATAGACGTCATTTGGATACAAAAAATGCAATAAGAGCGTTAAATATGCTGGCGCAAGGAGAGTCTCAAAGGGCTCAAAGACAAGGTGAACGTTTTACCGACCCATACATTCATGGAAGTGACCAATTTGGGGGCCTCAGTGTAATGGTATGAGGCACAACAGAGCTTGTCATCTTGGATGAGGACACCGTTACCGCCACCAGTTACGTTGAAAAGGTAATACGACCTGTTCTGATTCCATTATCACAGAGAGTTGGCGATGGGTTTGTTTTTATGCAAGATAATGCTCGCCCACATACGGCCTGTGTTACCCAATCAGCTCTTTCGGACGCCAATATTCCAATTTCGCCATGGCCAGCAAAGAGCCCAGACCTCAATCCCATTGAGCATTTATGAGACCAATTGAAAAGAAGCCTCAAAGAAAACCACAGCAATGTTAACACTAAACAGGAGCTGATAAACGCATTAGAAGTCTGTTAGGAGCGCATACCCGAACAAAATGCAACTCATCTGATCGAAAGTGTACCTGATAGGCTAATACAGTGCATAATAAGTAGAGGAGGCCATACACGCTTTTAAGCAGCACAAATCAACAAAAAATCATAACAAAAAAAAAAATGTGATATATACATTTTTATTTATGTTTATTTTTCGTAAATTTTACCGTAAGATATTTTTTGTGTGTAATTTGAATAACAAAAAAAAAAAAAACCCCGTATTCTTTATGTGTACTCCATTTTTTAATACTAATCTAAATCATAATAACAAATAAAAAAATATTAACACAAATTTGTTTCCAAATTGTTTCCAAATGTTTCCAAACACAAATGAAAGCCAAAAAACTTAGTGGGCCCTATTTTTTTTTTTTTTGAGTAGCTTACAATTAAAGAGAAGCCTAATTTAGCCTAGAAGTTTAATTTTATAAGCAATATATAAAAAATACGCCAAAAATTCCGCCAGCGGACTTTCAATAATTTATTCTGCCCATGATATCAAAATCCGCTGATTTGGCGGGAAATCTGCTGATCTGGCAACAGTGATTGAAAGTGATACTTTTCAAAAAATATGCTTTAAGGATATAGTAGATGATTTTGTAGTACAGAAATCCAGAAAGAATCCATTGGTTACGAAAATGAGAACCAGTAACAAAGTGATTTATGTGTTTTGCTTCTTAAAACATAAGTTAATTATTAAAATAATTAAATATGAGTATCTTAAAAATACTTAAGTAATTGTTTTTTTTTTCTCATTCACACATTTCGTTCTTTGTATAGGGGCCCCAAACTGTAGTGTGCACTAGGGCCCCTGCATGGTTTAAAATTACTCTGCGCTCGGTGCAGGCGGTTTCATTAAAATATATTTTGAGATATTCTAAAATCGGAGTTTTTAATATTGGTTGGCGTGTGCGTTGCTTTCGTCGACACAACATTTAAACTTTTTAAATAAAATTTTAAAATGATTTACATAAGACTTTAGTGTTCAATATATTGTTATGAAAAAAGTCGTAAGGAGTTTTTAAGGTTATTTATGGATTTCAAAATTTGTGAAATCATTTCTCAACACAAATTTTATGACAAACACATAAGTGCGATAATGTTAAATGGCAGCATTCAAGCACGCATACGGAAGTTCATTCACACGCACGCCCACACCCACACTCCCTCTCTCACACATACTGCAGACAATCACATGATATACAAGTTAATGCTTAAGCCAATTTTTTAAATTTTTCAGTTAGGTGCACGCAATGAATTTTCATAGAAAGTCATAAATAAAAATTATGCGAAGCGAATTGAGTAGAAACACACACAAACAACCTCGCTCTCATGCAAACGAGCACATTGAACGCATAAATTATGCATTAACGTGCCTTACGTTACGTTTATTCTTCACTTCATTTTATGTTACTCTTCTGGCCACGCCTACTGCTTCTTTGATGTCCTTTCGGTATATTTTTTTCTGTTCTTAAAAAAGCATTTATAATTTATGACTCGGTCTATTAAGTGCGAATTAAGTGCGTGTTTCTCATGACTAACAATATCAAACGGTAAACAGTCACGAAGATATGAAGACAGCCAGATTGACACACAAAAAGTATGTATACAAAAAAAATGAGATGACATCAAAAAAATCCATAAAAAACTTGCAAAAAATGCTTAAAATTTTAAATCTAGACAATTTTAAGCAAGCTTAAAGCAAGTTGAAACTAAAAAGCAGAGAGAGAGAGAAACAGAAATAGACAAAAAAGTTTTTGCTAGAGTAAGATAACTTCCATAACATCGAATAAAATCACATTCAGAAGTTTTTAGTCGTATGTTTATCTGTATGTCTTAATGTGCATCACTTATGATTGAAATTTCAACAAAACTGCCAACAGTAGGCGCCTCTTAAAAATTGTTGGGTGGGACAGCTTTTGTAGTTTGGCAGGATAACGTTTGTGTGGTGTGAAGGAGTAGTGCGACGCTTAAGAATTATTTGAATATTTGTGCGAAATGCATGTTAAATTGTTTTATGATGCGTGTTTGAATGTAGTTTGAGTCACAGTCAGTTGACATAAACACATCAACAACCATTTGTTGCTACCAGTTTTCACAGCTTTTATTTTGCGTGTGTAATATATGTATGGCTGAGTTAATGTCTGTGCATATGGATTCATTAATCATAGGGCAACACATTAAACTTTTCAATAAAAGTTTTACTTTGTAAAACTTTCTTCAAATGCTTTTTCAGACCTGCTGTTGGTTGTGATGGGCTCAGCAAAAATGCGTAATCAAAAGGATATGTGTGTAAACAAAATAAATTTTTTTTTATTTTCGCTTACGTCAGCAGTTTTGATATGACATTTATGTACATTAGGGCGTTTCACAAAAGACGTTTTTTCTGATTTTTCCAACTCTCAGTCTCTGTTTAGCCGCGAGTCTGATCAGACAATCTTATCTATGGAGTGCACAAAGTGTAAGAAGTGTTTAAAAATAATTGACAATGTTGTTAAGTGCAAGTTTTGCAAAGATATATTTCATAAACAATGTGTGAATCTAAATGAATCACAATGTGAAATAATTAATAGTAATGTAAACATATATTTTTTATGTGATCATTGCTTAGTTGAAAGCGAAAATTTTGCGCTAACTTTAAAAAAATTAACCATCGAAGTTAGTGAGATCAAAGCTTTGCTTATTCGCTCGTATGACAATAAGGTTGTTGACCCAGTGCAATTAGTCGACAACACAAAAAAACCTGATGTCTCTTTACGCCGCTTTTTTAAGCCGCTTATTAACTCCGACTCAGTGCTGGACCAAATTTGTATTCAAGTACGTACTAATCACGGATCTCTCTTCATTTGCGCATCGTACATTCCGCCAAATAGTAACGACGAAATCTATACTGCACATGTCGAAAACATTCTAAACATACACTCCTCGATGGATGCGAACTCTCACCTCTGCTTCTTGGGCGACTTCAATCTCTCAAAAATTAACTGGATCAACATTGCTTCTCAATTGACTCCAACTAACATTAACCAACCAAATGAAATATATTTCATAGATAGTCTTTTAAGTATTGATTTACATCAAGCTAATAACATTTTTAATAACTTAAATAAATTGTTGGATCTTATTTATTTTTCTTCAAATATTAAGTATGATATTAATGAATGTTTTTTTCCTATATCAAAATCATGCATGCATCATAAGCCTCTTATGCTAGTAATTGATTTCTATGAGTTTTTTGAAAGCGATCCAGATAAAAAAATTTTTAATTTTAATATCTGTAACTTTAATAATTTAAAAAATTCTTTGCTTAGCCTTAATTGGAATGCCTTATTTGATGGTAATAATGCTGAAATATGTTATAATCTTTTTAAAACCAATGTTCTAGCCATATGCGATTCTTGCGTTCCGCGTTCGCCTAAAATTTATCACAAACTTCCGTGGTACACTAAAGGTCTAAAGAAACTGAAAAACCAAAGAAATAAGTTTTCAAAGTTGTACAGGACAACAAATGATCCTGAACATGAATTAAAGTACTTGCATTACATGCGCGAATTTAACTTCCTTAACAAGTTTTTGTATAAACAATATATTTTAAGATTTGAATCAAACATCAAATCTAACCCTAAATCATTTTGGAACTTTATCCAGTCAAAAAGAGGTGGCTCGCAGATTCCTACCTCAATGTTCTTTAACGACAAGTGCTCATTTAACATTGCTGACACAGTAAATATGTTTGCTGACTTCTTCAAATCAAATTTTGTTGCCGATAATGACCTCTCGATTGATTGTTTTGAAAACACCATCGATGCTTTTACTGATATTGGTTTCTTGTTTGTCTCAGTTATTGACGTAATCAATGCCATAAAGGATATGAAGAGATCTTTTAAAGAAGATATTGATGGTCTTGCATCAATTATTTTTGTTAATTGCACACAAGCCTTAGCTGCTCCGCTGTGCATTATTTTCAATAAATCTTTATCTGAAGGAAATTTTCTTAATTGTTGGAAAATTGCCTCTATCAGCCCTGTTTTTAAGTCTGGTTCTAAAAGCAATGTGGTAAACTACCGGCCAATATCAAAGCTTTCAAATGTTTCTAAACTGTTTGAAAGTGTTGTTAAGTTAAAATTAAGTTTTTTGATCAAACATTATATCTGCCCTGAACAACATGGTTTTGTTGCTGGGCGATCCACAGTTTCAAACCTGGTTTTTTTTTCTGATTACTGCGTATCTACGTTTGTATCTGGCAATCAAGTTGACGTAATTTATACCGATTTTTCCAAGGCGTTTGACAAAGTTTCACATAAATTGTTACTTTGGAAACTACGAAAAATGGGCTTTCATTCATCTTTTTGGAGGTGGATAAAGTCTTATTTATCTGACAGGACATGTTTAGTCTCTATAAATAACTACAAATCATATAAGTTTGTGGCAACCTCAGGTGTTCCTCAGGGAAGCATCCTTGGACCACTGTTTTTCATTCTTTTTATAAATGACGTATCTAAATGTATACGAAACTCACGTTTTCTCCTCTATGCGGATGACATGAAATTATTTAAGAAAATATCTTGTTCAGCAGATGCTACTGACTTGCAAGCTGATATTCTAAGAGTGTTGACTTGGAGCGAAGTTAATGGTCTCCCCTTAAATTTTTCTAAATGCTTCCATCTTACACTCTCTAAACTTTCTCAAAATACAATAATTAATTCATACTTTCTGTCTAATACAACAATTCAATCTGTTTCTTTATATCGCGATTTAGGGATCATTT
Organism: Dichetophora obliterata; assembly: GCA_963920525.1. Classification (NCBI taxonomy): domain Eukaryota; kingdom Metazoa; phylum Arthropoda; class Insecta; order Diptera; family Sciomyzidae; genus Dichetophora; species Dichetophora obliterata. The sequence continues at coordinate 87,218,579 of OY986437.1, forward strand.
TTGACTCAAAATTCACTTTTATTGACCATGTCAACTTTCTTATTCCGAAGGCCTATTCTCTACTTGCTTTTATTCGTAGAAATAGTAAAGAGTTTCTAGATCCATATACTCTTAAAATGTTATTTACTGCTTTTGTTAGGTCGAGACTTGAATACGCCTCCATTATTTGGAGCCCTTTTTATGCCTCTACTTCTCTTAGACTGGAAAAAGTTCAAAAAAATTTTACTAGGCATGCCTTGCGGTCTAGTAACTTTCATGATCCCCTGCCGGCTTATAATGCTCGTTTATTGCTACTGGGTCTAAAATCTCTTGAATCGAGGCGCAAGATTGCATCTCTTATTTTTATTTTTGATATCTTATCCGGATCAATTGACTGTCAATCGCTTGTAGAGCTTATAACTTTTAATATTCCTTTAAGATACTTAAGAAGATCTAAACTGTTTTATATAAAATTTTGTAAAACTAATTATGCATTAAATGAGCCCATTACTAGGGCTTTGACTCTTTTTAATGAGCTAAATGTATTGTATGATTTTGATCTTTTTGTTTCTAAACAAATATTTAAAAATTTTGTTAATAGCATTTTTTTAACTTAGCGTTTTATAGCTACAATAATAATGTTTTCTTACTAAGCATTTATACTTTTATTGTGAATTTAGTCTGTAAGGATTTATACTCCAAAGACTTTAAATAAACTAAACTAAACTAAACTAAACTAAACTAAACTAAACTAAACTAAACTAAACTAAACTAAACTAAACTAAACTAAACTAAACTAAACTAAACTAAACTAAACTCTTGAAGCGGAATATTGAAGTTTGTGATTTAAGAGAATTTTGAAATTTTTTTTGGATTTTTTGAAGATGGGTACGGGGTCGCTGAAATCGATTTTATCAAAAAAATGAGGTTATGCAGAAAAATTTTTAATATTAATTTTTGCTGGTGCTTTTTCTTCATAAAACTAAACAATTCTCTTCTTAATGATCCGATCCCACGACAAAAAAATGATTGATGTGAAAAATTATTATATTAAGGACCACTTTGATAGTCTTAAAAGTACAAAATTATGTTTTTATAGATTTCAAACCTCAATAACTTTAAAAGTTTTCAACATTTTTTCAAGATGAAAAATGCATTAGAAAGGTCTTTAAATTACCTTTCATTCGGTATATAGGTTTCTTTTCACTTGCGGGAGAACTATAAGAAAAAAATTTAAGTTTGAGAAAATTTTTTTTTATTTTTCAAATTTTATAAAAATTAAAAGAATTTCATTAAGTTTCGTTCTTGGTTAAGTAAAAAAAAACATTTAATATACATTGTTTTAATAAAAATATCAAAAATTCAATTCATCAATATATTTTTATTTCCATACAAAATCAAAAGATATTAAAAAAACAAATTCATGTTATTTAATGAACAAATTAAAATTAAAAATTAAATTTGTATCTAAAATCACAATATATAAAACATTAAATGTGGAAGAAAACATGTATCAACAAAAAATTCCATTTTTATTTTATACAAAATCGAGAAAAGTATGGTTACAGTTTTCTAAAGTTACAGTTTCTTAAGAGCTTTTTCAATGACATTTTTGTTTACATTAGGTATATTTTTGTGATTTTTATCAACGCTAATCAACAAGTTTTGAAAATCATCCTCATTTTTTGTAATTTTTTTGTTATATATTGTAGCTGACGCCACGCCTCTTTCTGATATATCATTCACAACATATAGTTTTTCTAGTTTATTCTTTACAGTAACAAAATCTTCACCATTTTCCCATAAATGTGTATCTTTCGAATAGGAAAAAGAAAATGAATAAGCAATCGCCAATGACATTTACACATTCGACGTGTTGTGTTGTATTTTTAGGGAGCTTTGTCTTTTTGTATTGCATTTTTTGCGGCGTAAAACTGTAACCATACTTTTCTCGATTTTGTATAAAATAAAAATGGAATTTTTTGTTGATACCAGCAAAAATTAATATTAAAAATTTTTCTCCATAACCTCATTTTTTTGATAAAATCGATTTCAGCGACCACGTACCCATCTTCAAAAAATCCAAAAAAATTTTCGAAATTCTCTTAAATCACAAACTTTAATATTCCGCTTCAAGAGTTGGAAATTTTTTTTTTTGAAACGCCCTAATGTACATATTTTTAAAAAGAGATTAACGTCTAACAAGAAAATAAAAAGTTAAACATTTCACAAATATATTCATATCAGATAGGTTATATTTTTCTTGAAGTGAAAACTTCTTTAGGCGCGTTGAACGATTTTTTGGTAGAGGGTAAATCTTTGGTTTCCGTCATCGCAAATTTCCGAGTAACTCTCGTTGTGTATACAGACAGCAAGCATGGCAGAATAACCAGGTAGGGCCGACTTGAAAAGGAATGAAGTAGAAAGCAGAGAAAAGCGAGCTAGTGGTCAAAAATAAGCTGTTTATCTCGAGTTTCTTGAGCCATGTTTTGCAGTTGATTCTTGGTTTAACTTTTTTTGCTTTTTTGCAAATTTAACACTTCCTCAGCATTTTATAGTTTTATTTACACTCTTTTTATAATATTTTCATTTAAAGTAACACAAACTTTACAATTTTAAAACATAATATTCTTATTTCAACCTTTTCATTTTCCACTCTTCGTTAAAGGGCCAAACAGACCACACAGACAGTTTGCGCAAACACGTGCTTGCGCAGACTGTTCGACAGCGTATTTGGCTGTTTTAGGTTTGTGCAGATGTCTGCGCAAAAACTAAAATATTTAAATTGTTGGTTGTGATTGCGCAAACCGTTTGTATAGTGTCTAGTGAAAATCACACCGACTTGCCATAATCCCGAAAGTTTTATAGAGTGAAGAATTGCTTGCAGGAAAATATATAAAAATGGAAGCAGAAAAAAAAAAATTTAATAGAAATGGAACTAAAAAAAATCAAGTCTGCGCAAACAAAGTCTGTGAAGTTAATGGTCGTCGCAATGACGAGAAAAAAAGTCTTGTTTGCGCAAACAGTCTGTGTAATCTATTTAGCCCTTAACGCGTGAGGGCACTAACGCTGGGGTTACACGAGACAGTACTGTTAAGACAGTGAAAAAAACGTATTAATTGTCAAACTTTGTGTATGTGAATAAAAATCCAGACAGTTGGTAAAACAGTTGGCAAGACAGTTGACAAAATAGTAAAATATTTATATTTTATGATGAAATTTTGAAGTGAAAACTTCTTTAGGCGCGTTGAACGATTTTGGTAAAGGGTAAATCATTGGTTTGCATCATCGTATTTTTCCAAGGAAATCGTCATTCGGCCGCAAGCTCACAAAGAAATCACTTAGCAACTCCTGAAATTAGTGCATATAATCTGTTTGTTAGTATATTAATACTTAAGTTAGGTTGCAATAAGATGTTTGCAACCAAAACTTATTATTAATTCGGTTTATATTTATATATATATGCCTTTAAAGTTTGGCAATTTCTTCAGATGTTGTATTTGTCAACATTTTTGAAAAATTTGCTTTTACTCAAACAGCTGCTATTCATGGTGAGATTTAAAAAGGGATCCATCTTCTTCTTTTTCTTCTTTTTTCTGCTGGAACTTCGTTTGCAAACAAGAAAAATAATGTATGGATTGAGTGTTTTAACATTTTAATCTTTAAGTTGTGATAAAGGCATATGTTGAACATTCAAATAATTACATGCATGCTCTTATTTTATTACATATCGTGAAACAAAGTTTGACAATTTTCACACTTGTTGTATATGTCAGTGGCTTTTTATTTTCACCACTGCGGCATTTTATATTCAGAGTTGTAAACTATGGCTGTGTGTCAATCAGTCGTGGTAGGATAGAAAACATCAAGTTGAATAAAATTTGTGTGTGTTGAAATAAATTTGTCTTTTTTGCTGTGTCAAATGTACGATGAAATTTTGACATTTCGGTCGTTTTTTAGCGCAAATATTTTATTTTATTTGCATTTTATCAATTTGCGACATATTTAATTCGAGAGCTTGTACTTGCAATATATTTCGTAAATTTGTCATATTGTAAACTTAAAAAACTGTTAAAAAATTTAAAAATGAACGAAACAGCAGGCAAACAGAAAATATAGCATGCAAAGTGCTGTATACTTTACGCCGCCAATTCGGTTCATCCCCTCTAACGCTGCGCAACCGCTGGGATCGTGTAATTCTCTTTGCGTTGTTGTTGTAAATTTGCTAAGTAGTTATTGTTGTACAGTAAGCTTTAATTTTTTGTGGATGTTTATTTGTAGCTACAGTCAGCATATGACATCGAACTAATTTAGAAAACAGTTTATACATATGAAGTAAAGAGTATATATAATATTGGTAAATCTATTTGTTTTTAGTAAAAGTGTATATATTAACACATATATATTTACATATATATTTACATATATATAGTTCATATATATGAACAATTCAGCTCATTGAGGAAATTTAAAGAATATTTATGTATATTTATATAATAACAATTAAACCTGCAAAATACTTAATTTTTTTAGTAGTAATTGAATAACTAAGGTCTGCTTATCCTAAACATTCTATTTTTTAAAACTGTTTAGCTTAATTTCTTATATGGATTATATATAATTTATTAGCTATAGATATTTCTTAATTTTAAAATATTCTATTTTTAATACACAACGCAATATAGATATGGTGAACATGTATATTGTGTTAGTTTTATGATATAAATTGATATAAATAAGCTTTAATTTTTTATATTAATCAATAATGAAATAATTTAAATAAATTACTTTATATATATGTATTTTTGATATGGTAACACTTTTGCTTAAAAGAAATAGTTTCAGTAATATATAAAAAATTTAATAAATTGCTATAAGCTCTTACCAAAAATAATTCTAATATCATATGCCAACTGTAGCTACACGATTAGAATTCACAACACCTACAAAAAAGTTCCGGCTAACTGCGGCAACAACAATTACCAAGGAAATCTACAAACAAGGACACACAGCGAAGAACAAGATCAGAGCGGAACTTTTAAAACTTTTTGATTTCATCCTACATGTAGGACTGGCTGCAGTATGAGCTTTCGCACATCCTACATGTCCGTCCAACCTGTCAAATCCATCCTACATGTAGCATAGTCCGAAACCCCCTATTAGCATGAAAATTCTTATATAGCAGTAAGGCGGTCCGTGGCAGGACAACGTCTTCCATTTATATTTTATATATAGGTTTTCGCTTCGGTCGGCAGTCCTCTCACTGCTATACTTTTTATTTTCAGCATTCAAGCACGTCACATTCTTGAAAAAAATTAATTTTTTACATCTGTTTGAAGAAAAATTGTTTTTATTATAATCATATTTTCGTACACGCTGAAAAATTCCCCTCCCTTATTTTATTTAGCATCCATTAGCAAAATTTTCTTTAAAAACTAAAAATAAAATTATTTTAATATTTTGACAAATGTGTTTACAAAAATATTCTCAAAAATATGCTAAAAAAAAACAGATGCGTCGCTGGACTCACGAGAGAAGCGAAGCTTTTTCACAGTTTCATAAGCATGATAATTTAATGGTTAAAAAAAAAATGTTTCAATTTAAAAATTTTAAATACCATAATGTCAACTAAAAAATAATATTCCCAGCAGGAAATTGTGTAACCTTACAATATTATTTTACAGTAATTTTTAATTATTTTTGTAAACATTAATTAAATTATTCGTTTTAATATCTAAAATATCAAACGTATATTATAGATGTAATGTCATCGATATTTCTAGCAAATATTTGGATCGCTTATCATTTGCAAACTGTACTTATCAAAACGGCATTATTTAAGGCCTAGAATTTGTATGTATTTGATTATTTTTTTTTGATATTTCAAAAGTAAAATATATCTGACGTCATTTTTACTTATACAGATGTTTTAGTAGGTGTCCAGCCACAGTGTTTCGACAAGATTCATTTTCTTTATACTTATTTATCTCGAAACAACTTTTTTTGGCATGGTGTTGTAGAAAAAATAAAAACAATTCAGCCGAATCATCTTAAATTTAAAATTGCTATTCATAACAACGGTGGCTATCACTGGAACTAGAATCAAAGTTTTATTTCAAAACCATCGTATATTTCACACTTAATAACCTGTAGAAAACAAGCTGCTTTCAGAACTTAATTTTGAAATGCGCGTCATTCTGTCGATTTTCAATATAATTTGTCTTTCTAGTGCCAGCCATTGCTGCACTCATAGTGATTAATAATATTATTGGTTTTTGTTAATTTTCTATGATTTAAATACAAATTCTAAATGTCTGATAGTTTAAATCATTCTTGATTTTAAATACAAATTCTAGTTGTTTGATAGTTTAAAATCCATTATTTAGCTTTTTAGATCAGGTTAGAACAATTAATTGCTCTAACATATTTTTTCCAAAAAAACAACAACAACAACAACAACAACATTTTCAATATGAAAAGGAAAACATCACTAGCTGATTTTATTGCAGTTTCGGCTCTGCTACAGGCTTCATCAGAAATCTTTGTAATGCCACCACCTGGGATCGAACCCGGGCGTGGAACGCCGTGCCAGCGCATTAGCGCACTGCACCACAGAGGCGATAAGATTTCAGTGTCAATTTCTCAGTTTTTTTCAGATTTTCCCTTTCATACCTATTTCGTTGCTGTTCCAATATTCTTGGTTTTTGTTTTTCAGATAAATAAAAAAGTCAAAATCTACATGCCCCTTTTCCTTGAGAGCGTCTCATTGAGCGCTATTTTGAACAAGATGAACAATTTTTTAAATTAAAAAAATAATTGTTTTATGATGAATGAGTGCTACAATATACCTTAAAAGATTAAATATCGTTGTTCAATATTTTATCTTTAAAAAAAAAATCCTAAAAGTACCTTAAATTTTCTAGCGCTAGACCACTGGCCTTGCCTTAAGTGTCTATTAACATTCATGTCTGAACTTTCAATTAAAATCGTCACCTAAAACCATTGGCATCTACTGTTGTTGTTTAAATAGCTAATAGCGGGGTTCACACGATCCTTCATGTTGTTACGTCTGGCATGATGGCCTTGAATTTGAAATATTTCAAATTCAAGATAACATGTTGTCAGTCGGCTGTATCGAGCGTTCGAACGGTCAAATACGAGGCTTGTCCTACAATACGTGACAACATGTAGGACCATGTGAACCCCGCTAATAGGGGGTTTCGGACTATCCAACATGTAGGACGAAATTGATAGGTCGGATGGACATGTAGGATGTGTGAAAGCAAATATTGCGGCTAGGGATAGCCACTTTTTAAAAAAACCTCCTTTTCGGATAACCGGTTTTGTAATTTTCGGTTTTTTACCAAAATGAAAAACCGAAGAAAAACACCGGCTTATAAGAAAACCTTTTTTGCATTTTTACCGAGTGACAGTTTTGTAGATGTTGACTAGGGTGGTTACAAGTTGTATGGGAATTTTTTTTTGTTACTATCTTTCGCAGTACCCCCCTAAAATGTGCCAATAGACTAGAAAATATGATTTACAAAGTTTAAGCCCAATCCGATAATGCTAACACGTGCCGGATTGAGGTTCAAGTTTGCAAAGTAAAGTAATAAACCTTAAATTTAAAAAAAATACTAAAAATTAACGAGTCAACTTATTCCAAGTTTTAAAGTGTGAGTTTATTGAGTACATAAACAAAAGTATTTAAGGTAAAAAAGAGGTTGATCAACCAATAGTTGTAGCTTTGGTGTCGATTTTAATTTTTAGTTACTTTTTGAAAAAAAGCCAAGTTGGCTTATTTTACTTTTTCTAATTTTTCGACTCTTAAAAAAATTTTCTAAAAATTTGTTCTGTGGAAATCTCATTTGTAGCAAAATTGTGAAGATTTATTGCCCAGAAACTATAAAATAGGTTGAGGGGTTCACAAGATACGCCTTTCAGACACGCGGACAGACGGACACTACGAGTTGACATAAAAAATTTCAATTACGCATGTTAGAAGGCGTGTATCTTGTGAACCCCTCAACCTATTTTATAGTTTCTGGGCAATAAATCTTCACAATTTTGCTACAAATGAGATTTCCACAGAACAAATTTTTAAAAAAGTTTTTTAAGAGTCGAAAAATTAGAAAAAGTAAAATAAGCCAACTTGGCTTTTTTTCAAAAAGTAACTAAAAATTAAAATCGACACCAAAGCTACAACTATTGGTTGATCAACCTCTTTTTTACCTTAAATACTTTTGTTTATGTACTCAATAAACTCACACTTTAAAACTTGGAATAAGTTGACTCGTTAATTTTGAGTATTTTTTTTTAAATTTAAGGTTTATTACTTTACTTTGCAAACTTGAACCTCAATCCGGCACGTGTTAGCATTATCGGATTGGGCTTAAACTTTGTAAATCATATTTTCTAGTCTATTGGCACATTTTAGGGGGGAACTGTAAAAAGTGATTTCTTGTAACCACCCTAATGTTGACGCAGGTTTGAAGTGCCACCTCCTCTTTTCAACCGTTTTTGCAGAGATTACACTCTGCCAAAGCATTCTCCTTTTTTTTAAAACATCGTCACACTTCACTCTTCATTTACGTTTAATATTCTTATCTTATTCTATATTTTGCAAATTGGCAAGGTTCATTCACCATCGCCGCCTTTTTGTCAGAGTTGCTGGTTGATAAATTGTCGTAGTCGGTTTTTAACATTTTCCACCGGTGTTACGGTACTTATATATTTCACTTTTTTTGGAATTTTAAAATAATTTTTGTAAGCTTAACGCTTGCGTGCAGAAATGTAGAATATTCAGAAAAGGTCGGAATTTTTTCAGAAAATAATGCGCTATTAGTTTTTATGCAATTTTGTGATGCCAAGTTGTTCTTAAAACATATATGTAATTTAATCGTTTATATTTAGGGTAAGTTCTAAGAAATGTACAGCGTAAACTTATAGCTTTCCTCTACTGTGAATAAAAGTCGATCATCGAATACTATGATTAAGATTTTGCTTAATAAAAGTGAAAAAAAAATTTAAGAAAAAATTCCCAAATTTCCCTGCAATTAAAAAATACCACGCTGAATACCCATGCCAATCAAAAAATACTACGCTGAATTAAAAAATACCATGGGAATTCCCAAAAAAAATTCCCAAGACCAATTAAAAATTACCACGAATGGGATTTTCCTACAATACTGGCAACCTTGTCTATAGCATTTAAAGACTGTATTTGAAAATAGATTCAAAATATCATCATAATTAAGTCCAAAACCGAATTTAATCACAATTAGACCGTTTTTGTAGAAGTCACACCAAGAATAATATTTCTTAAAAAATTGCGTGCCCATCAACAGTAAGATACGTAAATTATAATTTTGACATCCATCTATATATATATTAAAATGGATGTATGTATGTGGGTATGTGGGTATATCACGTATAGACTTCAAAACCGCTTAACCGATTTCTATGAAATTTTTAGGAAAACTGAACCCACATCTTGAGAGTGTTCCTGTGTTGGTAAAGATTGGACAAGGGGGCGTGGTACCTCCCATACAAGCCAAATTTGCGCTATCGACCACAAACAAAAAAAGGGTATATCTGTGGTCACAAGGAATAATGACTAAACTCAAAATATCGTAAAAAACGATATGGAATTTACTTTATTGCCAACTTTTGGAAGTAAGCAGATATCCATTTTTTGCCCAGAATTCATCATTATTTATGTCTGCACATATTTTGTTTGTAACGGTTCATATATTTAAAAAAAAAATGGGTTGTAGTTCGTGAAATTAAAATATCGTTTTTTACGATACTTTGAGTTTAGTCATTATTCCTTGTGACCACAGATATATCAGATCGTAAAAAACGAAAATTTTGCAATTTTGTTTTGATGGTTACTGTCGGTAACTGTACAAAAACTGGGCGTGGTCGCAATATATGTACGGCCACTTTTTCGAAATCATGGTAATTACGGAGTTCTACACATTTTTTATATTTAAACTTGCTGTGTAGGTGCTCCAAGAGGCGGTCACTATGTATAAATGTTTTCACGCCCACGTTTACCGCCTATAAATCAATATTTATATATCTAAAAACCAAAACGATGTGTGTGTGATGCCTAAAGACTCCAAAACTAATGGACCGATTGACCTGAAATTTTGGCAGTCGATTTGTTTCAGGTACGAGAAAGTTGAGAAAAAAGTTGACTCACACCCTTCACCAAATGCTTTCTTTCAGACGGTTTTAGTCGCATAAGACTTAAATTTGGTAATTTCGTTGGTATGGCTACTGTCGGCAGCTGTACTTAAAATGGGTTTCCACGCCTTTTTTTACCGCACACAAATTAATAAAAAAACCATATTGCGGACGTTTTTTATCCTATTAGGCCTAAATTTGGTAATTTAGTTTGGATGGTTACTGTCTGTAACTGTTCTGAAAATGTGTGTCCACTCCTTCTTTTACCTCCCACAAACCAATGAAAATGCATTATTAAATACGGTTTTGGTCGTATAAGACTCAAATTTATTGATTTGGTTTGTGTGGTTACTGTCAGCAACTGTACGAAAAATTGATTTTAACTCCCCCTTTTTCCGCCCACAAATCAGTGAAAATGCTGTATTTCAAACAGTTTTGGCCGTATAACACTAACATTTGGTACTTAAGTTTGTATTTTTAGTTTCGGCAAAGGCACAAAAAATGGGAGTTATCGCTATATAGCCACACCCTTTTTTTGAAAAATCATTAAAATTAACTAATGGGTCGTTTGAGCTAAAATTTTGGATTAGTTTGTATGGTTACTGTCAGCAACTGTACTAAAAATTTGTTTCCACACCCCCCTTTTACTGCCCACAAACCAATGAAAATGTTTTATTTCAACGGTTTGGGTCGTATTAGACAAAAATTTTGTAAATTACTTCATATGGTTACTCTCGGCTAGTGCACTAAAAATAGGCTTGTTCCATTTTAGTTAAACTCACTTTTCGGGGGTCAGCGTCGAGTGAAGAAAAATGCGCCAATTTAAGCTAAATTGAGCTGAAATTTTGGCAGTCGATTTGTTTCGATTAAGAGATGGTTTAAGGGAAATAATTTTGCAGCACCCCTTTTTACTGCTTACAAAACAATAAAAATGTTTATATTTCGCACGGTTTTGATCGTATTAGATTAAAATTTGGTTATTTAGTGCATATGGTTACATGCAGCAACTATACTGAAAATGGTGAATATATTTGGCATTTCTTGACATTTTCGTATATGGCAGTAGGGCGGTCTGTGGCAGAACAATGTCTGCCGGGGAATACTAGTAATTCATACAAGAGAGCAATGTGTGGTTGCTCTATTAGTGATACATTTAGACTATAAAGGATATTTAAGTACTGTTTTCATTTTTAAATGATTTTAAGTACTCCTTCATTGCTCACAAAAAGGTAGCGTTGGAGCTCTGAATTCCTGCTCGTTAGGAAGTAAACGGAAGTGCTCACCTACAATGACAAGCAATGTAAAAATTAAGTACAAAATTCAAAGTTTTCGGAGCAATGTAGAGTACTCCATTACTCGCAAAAGAGCGCTCCATGATTAATCTTTAGATGATACTTTTTTTTACTGGAATTGGTAAAATTTTGATTTTTAGAAAATATTTTTTAACTTTAAAAACCTTTTTTTTTAAATATTTTCGAAGTTGATTTTATTTGGATTGATTTTTCTTTTATGTATTCAGACCTTATGAAGGTGTTTGAATCTCCAAAACAATGCCTTCCCTTGGTCACAGGCCTATCTAAATTAAACTATAATCCTTAGCGAGAAACTTTATGAAAAAAAGCTATTTAATATGAAAATAAGTATTCCTACAGAGATATTTACAAAAATATCTTCATAAAAACCGATGTAGCTTTGGTGTTTCTATTTATCGTACTTATAATAATTTTTCTAAAGATTGAAAAAAAAATTAAATTCCGAGAAAAGAAGGATGTTGCAACAGATTATATTGACTTCAAAGATGTATAAAAATAAAAGACAAATATTCATGCATATCGTGTATGTAGAATAAACACGAGAATTTATTTATTGAATTCTTGTAAGCAATAATAACATTCTGTACCGCAGCATTTCTGTACATTTTATCCGTTTCCGGAATTGATTTTTTTTTATATTACAATAAGATCAAAGCTCAGTTGATTTATTAAAACAGCGGAAATTGAACTGTAACTGAAACAAAAACCGGAAACTAAACTGTCTCAATACAAAGACAAAGACCACAAAATGAATGCCGCAACAGACTGTTTTTAGGCAAGCGAGTTCGGAAATAAGATTGTTTTTATTTTGAACCATAATTGCAAAGACTAACAACAGCTTCAATCGTTTTTTAGAATTTGTATTTATATCATATAAAGTCAACGTTTTTTTTTGTTATCTCTGAAGTTAGCTGTTGAAGTATTTTACAAATTATAATGAAAAAACAAGTTCAAAACCATGAGAGCAACAATAAATTTCTGGAGAACAATTTATCATATTCAATAGGCTCGAAATAATAAATCATGGATATATATTTTGAAACAAAATTGTCAATAGATGATTTCAACTCGCTAAGGAACGCCAAACATGTTTATTCGACTTAAATATTGAATGACAAATGTTGATTGATGTTGCCATCCACCACAAGTTAAATTTTAACGAAAAGCAAATTATGAGAATACACTTAGAGTGAAAGAAATGTTTGCCATAGACTTACTTATAAGTAAAAATAAGTAACTAAAGTAATTAATAATAATTTTGTCTCACCTCGCTTACAGATATGCATTACAGTGTCATTGCCGACCAATTTTTACAAACAGGATTTTAAGCCTACAGGCAATATTTTACGTATAGGCTTCTTAAGTCCCGTTATTTTCATGTTTTTGGCCAGTGGTTTTATGGATCAAGCAGCCTAATGTGTTGCACGAGCTTACAGCTATTTTTCCTTTGAAAGCTTTGCACTCGTCAAAATCAAGAATGGGATCGTTTCGCAAAAAACGTGTTTACACAAAAAGTGCTTAAAAAAATTAAAATAAATGTTTAATTGTAAAACTAAGTGCCCAATTTAAATAAATGAAGGTGAGAGAGATATATGCACAAAAAACCATGAAAAAAGTTTTGAGTTTGTCCAGTAACTACCCAAAGTTGCAAATAAGCAGCATCCTGTAACTAACGAGCCCGGGCACCAAGGACTTTAAAATGCTTGTCAGCTTATATTTGAGTAAAGACTAACACGTATATGACCTCAAAAAATGTGTAGCCCCACCCATTTTTATTTTCGCATGAAAAGGGTTAAAGTTATTGACACCGTATAGCCTGATTTTAAGTACATCATCGTAAACAGAGTTGTCAGGTGAACGAGTTGAGCGTAGTTTTTTTGTGTGTCTCAAACAGAAAGTTGGTCAAAAAGCAGTGCTCACACTCAAAAAATTCTTTATTAAACAAGCCAAAAAATTGACGACAACTTAACGAATGTATATCAATACTTATCAAACTGTTGGTCAGAACATTTGATGCAATTAAAAATCTTTTGATTTTTTTACTGTTTGGCCAATTATTTTACGATGTGATTTTGCTTATTTCAATAGTTGTATGGAAATATGCGAAAGTGCCATCACGATTACTAAAAAACCTGAATTTTAATATTATTACTTTTGTATTTTTATCAGGGTGCGGAAAAATTCGTTCGCAATTGATTAAAATACGTTCTTATTGTTCGTTTTTTGCTGTGTGTGAGAATTTTTCAAACGAAAAATTTAAGAGCAGTCGAACGTTAGCAACCGAAAAAGGAACGCTCTGCTTGCGTCGTTTTTTTTATCACTGATAAATTTGTGAGCTTTGTAATTTTTCGAACGAATTTTTCACACAACAACAAAAAGCAAAAATCTTTCGTTTGGAATTGCTCATTCAAAATGAGCGCTTGAAAAAAAAATTCACGAACATTCGTTTGCACGTGGAGTTAATAGACAAAATATAAGTTTGTTGTTATATTTTGGTACACTTGCTGACATGAAAAGATGAAACCAAAATACAGATGTGGACTGTACGTGCATATGAGAAAAAAAATAATGTTTTAATAAGGTAAATAAACTTGATATGCCCAATCAAATGAAAAAATATGGTTTTGTAGGTTGAATGGGGTGTAATAAAAACACGTCTGTTCTCTATTGAAGTTTTTTATTTTATGTATGTATAAAAATATCGCAAACGAAAATATTTTGAAAACTGATCAACTGAACACAAAATGAAATTTTTACAATTATTTTTGTATTGAGTAAGTAAGAAAATAACAAAGTATATTTTATGGAACACTACATCACTCCCCCTTCCAAAGAAGAGATGGAATTTAAATTAAAAGTTACATGTTTCTTATTATTGTGATTGCAATTTGTTTTAGGTAGAATTAGTTTATCGAGAAAAGCTGGTTTTATTCTGTCAATAGAAATATTTTTGTAAGTGTTGTTAATACGTATTAAGAAATTTTTTTGTATTTTTTTAATAATTTGGAATGGCCCCTCATATGGACATTGCAAACCAGACTTTTTTGCATCTGACCTCACAAAAACAAATTTACATTCATTTAGACTTTTAGGTATAAAAATTTTGTCAGAAGATCTATGATGAGAAATATTAGATCTTACTGAACTAAAATGCTGTCTGATCCTGTTTAAAAATTCCATATTGTTGAAATCTTCTTCAGATTTAATGATAAGTTCGTTCGGAAGACGTAAATTTTGGCTATAAACCATTTCCGCGGCTGTAGCTTGAATGTCTTCTTTAAAAGATGATCGTAAGCCCAGGAGAATTATAGGTAGTTCTTCAGACCAGTTTATGGAACTACCGCGAGCTAGAATAGTGGATTTTAACTGCCTGTGAAAACGTTTCACCATTCCATTGGCCTGAGGGTGATATGCTGAGGTATGTATTACATGGCAACCGATAAATTTTGCCAATTCGGAAAATACTTTTGAAGTAAACTGTACACCTTGGTCGCAAGTAATTTGAAGTGGTACACCAAACCGAGAAACGTACTCATGTAAAAATGTTCTTGCTACAGTTCGCGCGGAGATATCCTTTATTGAATATGCTTCTGGTCAACGTGTATTTCTATCAACAATTGTTAAAATATAACGAAAACTGTTCGATATTGGTAAAGGACCGACAATGTCTACGTGTATGTGTTGGAATCTGCCTTTGGGAATATCAATTTTAACAATAGGAGATTTTTTGTGCCGAATAACTTTACATTTCTGGCAGGAAATACATGTTTTAGTCCACTCATTTATTTGTCTGTTCATTGATGGCCAGAAATATCTAGAAGTTATTAAACGGCGAGAGGCACGCGTTCCAGGATGAGATATATTGTGAAGTTTTTCAAATGTTAATCTTTGAAGACTCTCTGGAATGTATGGTCGTATTGTTCCGTTAGACTTTTCGCACCAAATGCCTATATTCAAAAATGGAACTGTAATTTGATGCAATTTGTAAGGACATTCTGAATTGTTCAACAGTCTTTGCAAAATTAAATCGTTTTGTTGTTCGAAATGCAATTTCTTAAAGTTAATATTATCATTGTCTAAAATATCTATTTCAGGGCATCTAGACAGCATGTCTGCAACTATTGTACATTAAATTTACCTGATATATGTTGAATGTCATTCGTAAATTGGGATATATACTCTAAATGTCTAGTTTGTCTCGGACTCCGGTCTACTTTGGAATTTAATACGTAAGTTAATGGTTTATGATCTGTAAAAATAGTAAAGTTTCGCCCTTCTAAAAAATGCCTAAAATGTTTAATTGTAAGATATATAGCTAAGATATATATATATATATAGTAAGATAAAAGTTCTCGATCAAATGCGCTGTATTTAGCTTCGGAAAGGCTTAATTTTCTTGAAAAGAATGCTAAAGGTTCATTGTGGTCATAAATATTTTGTTGTAAAACTCCTCCGACTGCAACCGTAGATGCATGTACCACTATTGATAGCTTTGCTTCACTATGGAAGTGGTTCAGTAAGGTCCTTTTAGCAAAACTCTCTTTTATTTTGGAAAACGACTCGTTTGCTTCATCTGTCCAGTTTAACAATTTGTTTTTGTTTTTGATTCCGGTGTTAATTATAGAGTGAATAGGGCTTAACAGTTTTGCGAGGTTTGGAATGTATCTGTGGTAGTAATTTACCATACCAACGAATTTTTGTACGTGTTTGATGGATTTAGGACTTTCGAAATCGCGAATAACTTGGACCTTTTCTTCGGATGGCTTAATTCCATCAGAAATATTGTAACTTAAGAAATCGAGATGCAACACACCAAATAAACATTTATTTGGTTTAATATTTAAACCATAGTTATCTAATCTTTCAAAAACAATTTTCAAGTGTTTTAAATGTTCTTCTTCGTTGCTACTGGCTATTAATATATCATCTAGATAGACAAAAGCAAATTCAATACCAGTAAAAACTTCATTTATAAACCGCTGGAATGTTTGCGCTGAATTGCGGAGACCAAAATGCATCCTTGCAAATTCATACATTCCGAATGGCGTGGTAATTGCTGCCTTATGTACATCATTTTCTGCTACAGGTATTTGGTGGTAAGCGCGTACAAGGTCAATTTTTGAGAATACTTCTTTGTTTCTCAGATCAATGTTTAGATCATGTATATGAGGAAGAGGATACCTGTCCGGGACTGTTATAAAATTAAGCCTTCGTTAATCGCCACATGGACGCCAATCATTTGGTTCTTTCTTTGCTACAAGATGTAATGGTGAGGCAGTATTAGAACTGGATGGTCGACAAATGCCGGTTTTAACTAGGAAATCAAATTCTGACTTAGCGATTTTAAACTTGATAGGGTCCAGACGTCGGGGTCTTAAAAACGGGAGTTGACCATTAGTTATAATATGATGAACTGTTGTATGTTTGACTGGTCTATTGTAATCTGGTTCAGCTATTAAAGAGGGGTACTTCTTAAATAACTAAGTGTATTTGTTATCGAACGAAAATATCTTTGGAAGAGATATTTTGCAAAAATTTGAAATGGCATTGATAGACAATTTAGTTAACGGATGAATTAAGCATTTGTTCTTTAAATCTATAAGAAGTCCATATTAAGACAGGAAATCAGCTCCAATAATGGGTTTTGAAATTGCTGCAAGAATAAAACCAAATGAGAATTCTCTCCTTAGACCTAGATTAACGTTTAACATTTTCTTTCCAAAAGTTTTAATGGTGCTGCCATTTGCGGCTGTTAAAATGACATCTGTGATGTGTGATAATTTTAATAGGTGGTCTCTGGACGTTTGCAACATGAAACAATCATTTGAATCTGCAACTCGAGATTCTAGAACATCGCGATCTCGTTTCATACGCCCATACAGTGTAAGTCGTTCTCGTGAGAGATCCCCATCTCGAAACTGGCTTTGTCGTTACCATTACCGCTTTGGTAGCAAAGCTCGAAAATGCGAGCAACCATGTTCGTACGCTTCTGGAGGATGCAGTTTGTTGTCAGCTGCAGTTAAAATAGGTTTGCACTATGCGTAGTTGTATTATGTATAGTACTCTGGTCTATATTCAGATGTTGTTTTCGCTCCTTTTTTTTGTGGTTGTTTCTACGTAGCGTAGTGATCATGAATATTGTTAAGCAGGTGATGAAAGACGCTGGCTTTAAAAATTCACGCTGTGGTGTAGAAAGTGTCTAGGCAGCAAGACGAATTCAGCAATATAGATGTTAGTCAACAATGCTCCTGGCAGGATCGCCAATTTGTAGGTTGAATGGGGTGTAATAAAAACACGTCTGTTCTCTATTGAAGTTTTTTATTTTATGTATGTATAAAAATATCACAAACGAAAATATTTTGAAAACTGATCAACTGAACACAAAATGAAATTTTTACAATTATTTTTGTATTGAGTAAGTAAGAAAATAACAAAGTATATTTTATGGAACACTACAGTTTGTTATGATTGTTGTTATAAGATTAGATTGTATGAATACTTCTTGATGATCTTGATGATGAAGAATCGTCAAAATTATGTTTGTGCACACTCTCGTAATGCCGTTTGATATTCCCTAATACACATACCATGAGAGGTTTTTCGCTTAAGAGATAAACTTGATAACTCGAAAACAAATGGATGCATCGATTTTTTCTTCGGCCATTCCTATTTTTATTAAAAGTACTTCACGAATCCATAGCCAAATCGCTGCGCATTAGTTATCGTAATCTCTCCAGTATAACTGATAAATTGGCAGTTTCGCGATCGGCACTTTCATCATATAAAGGTTTCTTCCTTTTGAGACTTTCTTATTCAGCCCTATCCTGAATAATTTTTCGCCTGGAATAAAAAAAGGGTGTTTTCATTTTAAATATAGCAGATAAAGACATCACATTTTTTTACACTCATATGACGTATGAATATTGACGTTTGATGAACAAATTTGCATTAAAAATTTCCAAAATGTTCTTGAGATTTACCTTTGAGACTCCCTTTTTTGATTTCGGGAGAAAAGTTATTCATGATAGGGCAGAATACAAACGCATCCGGAGGAATTCAGTCAATAAGATACCTTTCTGTGATGAAAGTACCAATGGCGAATCTGCCAATTTATCAGTTATACTGGGCAGATTAAGGGCGAAAATTTAGTCATGATAGGGGCAGTGTCACAAGATGGAATTACCACCAAAATTGTCTTTTTCTCGCATTTAATTCTCAAGATTACCACACTCCAAAAATTCCTCAAATTACCACAATACCTCAAAAAAGCAAAAAGAAAAAAAAAATACATACAAACCACCACAAACAAGTGCATTCAGTCATTTGAACAATTCAATTAACGCATCGTTCCCTTACTTCGTATTTTTACCACGTAATTGAAGTTATTTGAGGGGTTTTAAGTTATTTTGAGGTATTGTGGTATTTTGTAGTAATTTAAGGTATTTTGTGGTGTTTTAAGGTATTTTTTTACCCACGCGTGAGATTTTTCTCACAAAATAACATGAGAACTACCACATCCCACAATCGTTGAAAAATACTATGTGCTATTTATCGTGCTTTTCTGGTAATTCAAAACTACAAATAATAAACATAATCCAAAATTACAAATTTTTCCGTTTAAAAAGAGGACATAGTCCCAAAAATTGTATTTAGTATTATGACCGCTTAATAAGTAGATTTTCATATATTTAATTGCCATATAAGTTAAATGGAAGAGTCTTTTGTTTTTGGGTCATGTTAAAAGCTCTAGATTTTGTGTGTTTATAGTGCTATATGCTTAGGACACTGCTATATCAATTACTTAGATCTGTCGTAAGTCGAAGTAAGCTATTATTGCTTATCGACACAGATATAATGACAAAACTATTCGCCCTTGTACGGAATTGTGATAACATCTACAAGGTCAAATCAATTTTTTTTTTTGGTGTTTTTTATGATTGTAGTAAAATGAATATGCAGTTTTTTTATTCCAATTTACTGTTTATTTATGTTCTTCAATTATAATATTCAATAACTTGATTTAAGGAATAAGATAACAAATTATATTTAAGAGTTAACTTGCTGGGCGAACACGATGGCAGATAGAACACGAGTGAGTACCAAAACTAAATTATTTGACGTTGCTGACTGAGCAAGGAAACAGAGTTGCCGTTGCTGGCCGAACGTAGTAGCCAAACACTACACATACCCTCCTTTTAATTGATTGCTCCATCATGTTTGCACATTACATTTTAACATATACATCTATTAATACATACATATTTATTTTCATAATTATTGTTTTTTTGTTTATTTCAGTACATTATTTACATTTATTTCTACTTCTTAAATTATAGCCGATATTTTTTGAATTGTTTTCTGATGGTACAATTTCTGTTTCTAGTTCCCTATTCTCTTCACTGTTTTCTTTAATATTAACTTTTTGTGTAATATCTAATAAAGTATGTGGGACGTATTTATCTTGGCCATTGCTTTCAGTACATATAATCATTTGATTAGCATGTCTTTTCCAAATTCTATCTGTTCCACAAACCTTGACTAAATATATCTGTTTACCTATCTTTTTAATAATCGTACATTTAATCCACGAAACTCGACCTGGACAAGAATAATCTTTAACCATAACAACATTTTTTATTTCAAAAGTAGTGTTTTTACAGCCACGATAGTTATCTTTTTGATTTTCTTGTTGTTTCAAAACATTGTCTTTCACTATCTCAATTGCCTTTTTTTTCAACTAGTCTTTTGGGATTTATTAGATCTAATCTTGTTCTCAATTGTCTGTTGAACATAAGTTGAGCTGGAGATACCCCAGTACTGACATGCTTGGTATTCCTATAATCAAGTAAAAAGCTATTTAATCTACTATTGAAATGAGTACTTTCTGTTTGATGCAAACTTCTTTTTAATGCATTTTTAAGCGTTTTCACTGCATTTTCAGCTGGGCCATTAGTGGCAGGATGCCCCACTGGAGTTGTGACATGTTCGATTCCATTCGTTTTCAAAAAATATTCAAATTCTTTAGACACCAATGCAGTGCCATTATCCGAAACTAAGATTTGTGGCAAGCCAAAACGAGCAAATAAATCCTTTAATACCGCTATTGTCGCACTGCTTGTGGTATTTTTTCCCATGTCAATGCACTCCACCCATTTGCTATAGCTATCCACTACTACTATGCACCAACGATTCATAAATGGTCCAAAAAAATCTATATGGATCCTGGTCCAAGGCTGATCTGGCCAAGCCCAGTTAAGTAACTGTTGCTTAGGAGGATTAGCTCGAGTCATTAGGCACGCATTGCAACTCTTTACTATGTCCTCTAAGTCTTGGCTTTGAAGTGGCCACCAACAACATTCACGTGCCATGGATTTCATTTTACTATGTGTTGCGTGCAAAAATCGTACAACTTCTGACTGAACAGCTTTAGGGATTACAACTCTATAACCCCAGAACAAGCAACCCGCTTCCTCGGATAACTCTTCTTTTCTAGAGAAATATGGACTTAACCCCTGGTCCCCACAATTTTTTGGCCATCCCGACTTGACATATTTACAAACATCTTGCAACATCGGATCATTTTCTGTTTCTTTTTTAATTACCTCAAAATTAATTGGCATCCGGCTCGCCTGATTTACGTAATTAATCTGAACATTCTCGGGTAACTCATTAACAAACGCTTTACTTCCTGTAGGATACCTTGAAAAGTAATCCGCTATATTTGCTTCGGATTTTATGTGTTGTATTGTGAAATTATAGCCCGACAAAGTAAGTGCTATTCGCTGTAACCGATTTGCAGCCATTACCGGAATTCCTTTTTTCGGATTCAAGATGTGGTGCAATGGCTTATTATCCGTTACCAGAGTAAATTCCCTACCGTATAAATAATGGTGGAATTTTTTAACACCAAACAAAATTGACACCGCTTCTCTATCTAATTGCGAATAATTTTGTTCCGCTGCGTTCAATTTGCGTGAAGCAAATTCAATGGGATTTTCTTCTCCCTGTTCTGAAATTTGTGACAACACAGCTCCCACGCCAACAGGACTAGCATCGACTGTAAGTTTAGTTTTTAACTTAGGATTAAAATGAGCTAGACAGGTTTCTGCTTTCAGCTCTTCCTTCAATTGATCTACTGCCCTGGTGCACTCTTCCGACCATATAAACTTGTTGTCTGCTTTAAGCAAGTCATACAATGGAGCCCCCACGATAGACGCTCTCGGTAAAAACCTTCGATAAAAGTTCACAACCCCAAGAAATGCTTGCAACTCTTTAACGCTCGAAGGATACGGTAAATTATCAATTTCCTGAATTTTTTCCGGACTAGTATGCAGACCATGTTTATCGATTACATGGCCCAGATAGTTTATTTGAGAACAAAAAAAACTACACTTTTCTCGGGCCATCTTAAAACCCGCATCTTCTAATACTCTAAGTACCTTTTCTACTCTCTCGAGGTGCAATTTCCTATTAGGAGCAGTAATTAAGATGTCATCGAGAAATACCACCACGCCCTTCAACGACATTAACAAGCTATCCATTATTTTTTGAAATATTGCAGGAGCCGAGGCTAACCCGTAAATGAGACGCGTATATTGAAATAAGCCTTTACTAGTTGATATGGTGGTCAAACTTCTAGATGCTTTATCCAACTCAATTTGTTGGTAGGCCATTGATAAATCCAATTTGGTGAATTCTTCTCCCCCATGCAATTTTGCAAAAATATCCTCTATGCGAGGTAAGGGATATTTTTCCACAACCAAATATGGATTTAAAGTGACCTTAAAATCACCACAAATGCGAACCTCACCATTTTTCTTTAATATAGGAACTATTGGTGTTCCCCAATCACAAAAATCTATAGGTTCTAGCACTCCAATTTTTTCCAATTTATCGATTTCCTTTTCAACCTTTTCTTTAATCGCCAGAGGCACCGGTCTAGCTCTGAAAAATTTTGGCGCAGCCTCTTCTTTAAGTTTCAATTTTACTTGACTTTTTGTGAAACGTCCCAACCCACCATTAAACAACGCGTGAAACTTTTGTACTATCGAACCTTCTGCATTCTTAAGTTTTATATCCGCATAATTTAAATTCGAAATGTTAATATCAAAGTTTCGTATAAAATTTCGACCCAAAAGTGGAGGGCCCCCGTCTTTAATAACAACAAAAGAAATTACCTTGGTAACATTTTTATGCTCTACGAACATGTCACAAACTCCTTCAGGGCTTATTACCCCACCATTATATGTCCGCAAAACCATGTTCGTTTTCTTCAGCTTGCACTGACCGAAATGACGCATAAATGTATTTAATGCAAATATACTATATTCTGATCCCGTATCTAGTTCCATATATAATAATATTTTATTAATAAAAACTTCAATTTTTATTGGGCCATCAGATATTGAACGATCACTCGCTTTTAAAGAAAATAAACTTATTTCTGTATTATCTACATAATTAAAACATTTATCTTTAGTAGGACACATTTTTTTTAAATGGCCCCTTTTTTTGCATTTATTGCATTTATAGTTTTTAAACTTACACTGGCTGCTCAAGTGATTACCATAACCACAAACCCAACACTGCTGTTGTTGCCGCTGTTGACCACTGTTGCTTGTTTGATTGCTCTGATGTTGCTTTCGCTGCTGCAGATTACCGTTCGAACGCTGACCTTGCTGCTGCCCTTGGACATTGCCGTTAGAATGCTGACTCTTTCTTTGCTGCTCTTTGTTGTTGTTGCCCTTGCCAATATATAAAAAAGAATCCGAAGGTTCTTGTTTAACCTCGACGGCATCATATTGGTGCCGAATATAATCGGTCGTATTAGCGATTTCAATTGCTTTTGCGACTCCGCATGCTTCAACTTTTTCCATAAAAATTTTATCACGAGCTGGACCCTTTTCCAACCCCATCACAAATTTGTCTCTTATAGCAGTTTCCAAAAACGTGCCAAACTCACAATTTGATGCCAAAGCTCGAACTCGCACTGCCCACTCATTCGTCGATTCCGATAGCTGCTTCGTTGCGTTATAAAATTTGAACCTTTCAGCGAAACCGGCTGATGGTGGCTTAAAGTGACTTTCCATAACCTCAAGACACTTGCCAAAAGTTGTAGTTGTTGCTTCCAATTTTAGAGGTGTGATTAGATCTCTTAAAAGTACGTAAGACTTTTCTGCTACTGAGGTTAGGAGCACTGCTTTCTTCCTCGGCTCATTTTCTATTTCATTAGCAATGAAAAACTGCTCCAACTGTGCTTTAAACACACTCCAGTTCCCTTCGGAATGATCAAAACGTGGTGCACATCCAATAATTGTTGACGCCATATTTGTTACATTCGCATGCAAGAAATCTGTATTTTGTTTTCCTCGTCGCCACTGTAGTAAAATGAATATGCAGTTTTTTTATTCCAATTTACTGTTTATTTATGTTCTTCAATTATAATATTCAATAACTTGATTTAAGGAATAAGATAACAAATTATATTTAAGAGTTAACTTGCTGGGCGAACACGATGGCAGATAGAACACGAGTGAGTACCAAAACTAAATTATTTGACGTTGCTGACTGAGCAAGGAAACAGAGTTGCCGTTGCTGGCCGAACGTAGTAGCCAAACACTACAATGATAAAATAATTTGCCTTTGTACGGAAAAATGTTAATTCAACAGCAACACTAACAGCGCTCGATGCTACGCATTCAAAACAATTTTTTTCGCGATAATGCAAAAATAAAAAAGTATACAAGAAACAATACTTACCAAATTCGATGACGCATACACAACTGAAAAGAATCCTCGCTCGACGATGTGGATGCTGATAGTCGGAACATAACCTTTTTTAGGAAACGAACGTTCCTGAATTTTTCTTTGAACGATTAATTTTTATGAAAAATTAAAAACGAACGTTTGTTGCTTATTATAATTCGTTGCTTATGTTTTTGTAGTGTATCTTCTGTTATTAAACAGTTGCGGTGCTGAGCCTGGACTATTGCCGACCCAGGAAAAATCAAAATAAAAAAAGGGAAAGAAAAAATACCATAATCAGGCCAATCAATCATGAATAATTTTTCACCCGGAATTTTAAAATAAACATTTAACTTTGTAAAAAAAAAAGAAAATTACTTTAAAGAATTCAAAGTATTGGCTAAGAGTGAATAAACTTGCATTTATTAAATTCAAAAAATACAAAATCTTTGGCTTTGAAATAAATACTCTCTTTTACAATTACGGTGAAAAAGCTATTCATGATAAAGATGAATTTTTAATATGTCAATATGCGTATTTATTAATGAGCAAATATTTTTATTTTCCAAATGTATCCATGAGAATCAAAAGTGATCAATTCCACTTTCAATTGTTTGGAGTAAATTAAAAAAAAAACTTGTTGAGACTTCTGGAGGTAACTTTTGAAAATTTTTGTTTTTGTTGCTTATAAAGTGAACTTTTTAAAACCTAACTGCGTAACGACTAAAATTGAAAATTAATTGCATTGGTTTTTTTTTTTGGATTCGCCCGGAGGTATGAAATCTTCTAAAGATACGTATCCCCTTCCTTTACGCATGCACGATTTGCATTATAGAATCTGCCTGAATCAGCCGGGACAGACAGAATGCACCTACGTACTAAAACATACCCCCTATTGGCAATTAGGATTTTCCACTAAGCACATTAATTGGCTTTTCAGCGGAATTTAAAAATTGAATATATATAAAACGCGTATTTAAGTATACTTGATTCTATATAAATAAGCAACATCTAATTAAATAATAGTAATTATCCCGAAAAACAATCCAAAACACTAAACTCATTTTAACTGGTTTGCGGCCATTGTCCAACCCAAGGACCTACGTGGAAATGAGATAAATCTCATATCCGCCAAATCAAAATCCCAATTAGTTGGATATGCATTTGGGCCAACGCAGGCATAAACTTGTGTGGAAAAGAGATTTACTCTGGCACACCAATCCAGGTGATAGTGTGAGTTCAGTCTAATTTCAAATCAGGAAACCACGTGAGCACGTAAATCCCAATTCGATTAAAAATTAAAATATTGAATAATTAAAAAGCAAGTTTTAAAAACGATTCATATTTGATGGTGCTTACTTTATAAAACATAATATCGAGACAAAAAGGAGAATAGAACAATCTCAATTACCAATATTACATTGTTATAAAACTGCGTTAGGTATAATAGGATGAAGTTAAATTGATTTAATTATTTAAATGTAATATAATTCTCCGTTTTAAGACGTCTATCGAATCAGAAACATTAATCATGTTGAAGTTATCATTGAAATCACTGCACATACATCGTAAAGGTTCATGAAGAGCGTAATTAGAACTGCACTGACTCAACTTGAAAAACAGAAAATGTCTAGTTCCTCTCCTTGGGATGTTAAAATTTAGAGCTGAGATGAGATATTCCGAATTAATCTCGCCATGAAGAAATTTATATAGAAACATGACATTAAGCATCATTCTTCTGCTTCTTAGGGAAGGTAATAAAATAATTTTAAGGCGTATTTCATACGATGGAAGCATAATATTGGGGTTCCAACGACTATGACGTAAAGCAAAAAGTAAAAACTGTTTTTGAACGGATTCTATGGCGTCGATGTAGACATTATATTGTGGGTTCCATACAACTGGTGCATATTCAAGAATTGGCCTTACGAGAGAGGTATATAATAATTTAGTAGTAAAGGGATCACTGAATTCTTTAGCCCATCTTTTAATGAAACCAAGGACTCCTCTTGCCTTATTTATCACCATATTAACGTGGAGATTGAAGCGAAGTTTTGAATCCATAATAACACCAAAGCAATTTTATTAAGCAATTTATTTTGGAAAAGTGTTGTTTTGATCCGCAAAAAGTGGAATTGTGTTGTTTTGATTATTAAAAAATTTAAATAAATCCAGTACACAAAAAACATCATTAGTGTTTAGATTTAATTCATTTTTTTTATTTATTTATGAATTTAATTTTGGAAGTTATATAAAAAATACATAAAATATTAATTAAAAAACTATAATATGAGTTAAAAAATGATAAAAAATATAATAGATTATTAATGTCCACTATTTTTTCTTGAGAATTATTATTGTTCATAAGATTTTTATAAAATTTAAAGACTTCAAGCCTTCTGCATTCATTTCCAAAATGCTTAGATAGAAGTTTGTTTAAGTCGTCTATTTTACGTTTATTGATTTTTACTCCCGATGGCAATATTAGAGGAGACGTGGAAAACACATGTTTTTCGAGTTTTACAACGTATTTTGACTCACCAATAGAAGATCTATAAAATGGTTCACCTTGAACTGTTATGAGATCATTTTTGCACTTTTTAATTATAAATCGTTTGGACTCGTTGAATTTAAAGTGCCAAGCAGATGGCGGCTTAAAAACCTTCGATAATTCTGTTTTAAAATCAAGAATGGGAAAGTAATAACTTCCCAAATTTATTGTTATTCCATAATCTTTATGTATTTTTTATATAATCTTCTACTGTTATAATAGTCTCTCTGACTTTAACTTGCTTCTCAATCGGCGCAAATTCTCTGTAAGGTGGAATATAATAATGTCCAGTAACGGGAAATATTATCTTGACCATTGTAATGTGTTTTGGAGCTTTATTTGCCAGCCAGTATTATCACATACCTATCATAATTGAGTTATTGTTTTGGCCTCCACAGCCATCAGCTATTGGATATTGTCATAAATCAGACCTCAGTAAAAATTTCAAAAAAACCTTTACTTCGAAGTTTGTGAACTCGTATTTTGTTAATTATTTCGTTTTTCTTTTGGGAATTTTCTTCATGTTTTAGAAATTCTTGTAGTACAATATGTGTCGATCATTTATTTGATGATGGCGCCTTAAATCCAAGATTGAAGCAAGTGTTGAAGATCATTCGAAAGTAGCTAGACTGGACTTAGTAGTTTAGGTGGAAGTCATTATAACACCTCCACATTTTGTTGATTGACAACTCACCAGGTAAATACTATCGTTTAGCAATACGACTACGACAATAGTGAATTTCAATTCTTTTTTACTGCATTATAAAGCCTTTTCTTTATTATTAGCGAGCTTGCTACTTTTTCGGTCACCACCTCGGTTTTCAACAACTACTGTGCCAGTTTTGAAGTAGCGATTGCACACGTAACATAAGCGACCCTTTGTTATACCAATTATATTTAAAAATGTGTTTTGGCAAACTCTAATACTTTGTTTTGACCAAGTTCGCATTGTGTATTGCACCGATTTATTTATTTTTGCTCCTTGATTCTTCATGCGATTAGTTATTTTTGGACTTTTAATGGTGCAGTAATTTAAAATAAAGGAATCTTGCGCAAGCTTCGAACATATTTTATAAAATCCGTCTGAAAAATACATCGCATCAAGTCTCGTTATGTCTTTACAGTGGGAGCTGCTGCCTTGTTATGTAGACATGTCGGTATGGTTGGCATTTTTTACCTCGCATTCTGATAATAAATGATCACTGTATAATATTATTACATCAACGAGTATTCTTAACTATGTCCTACTAGGTCCTAAAAAGAAGATAAAGTGCTTAGTTCAAATCGGTTATTTAGGGCTGTAACCAGAAAAATATATCAAAGCCGTTTAACTTAGTAACCTTTGTTGTGTTACTAAATCCCGTTTTCTCTGATTAACATTTTTCTTTCTTTTACTTGGATAGTCCATTAGAATTGGTGTCTCTATGGATTCTATATTTATCTTTTTTTTACTGTACACCTTTCGATAAAAACACAACTTGCACTTGTATTCTGTTGAAAAAATTTGACATCCAACAAATTTTTTGACACTCTACACTCTTCTGTCACGACAAAGCTAGTTTGCGAGAACGCAAACTATACACTGTAGTGATTAGGCCTAATATAACAAGAGTTGTATTCTTTTCTGGAGAACGAAAAGGAAAGGTGGAATTGCATCGTTTTGATGCCATCATCCAGCTGGAATATCTATTCTATAATATGAGATCATCCTTGATTCTCAAATTGATTCTCAAATTGATTTCTAGTACCAAATAACTCTGGAAATACTAGACATTACAAAACTTTGAATACATTCAGATGTAGCATTTAACAAGGGTCATCAGAATCAATCGTTTACTCAATTTTTTCCAAAAGTGGAATTGATCACTTTTGATTCTCATAGACACAAATATAAAATTAATTATTTTATTTAGAACTAGCTGATATACCCGGTGTTACTCGAGAGTCATTTATATAAACATTTTAACATACACTTCTCGATTAAATGTTTTTTAAAATCGGGAATAATGAAAAACATGTTGAATTTTATTTGAATTTTATTTTATTTAATTTTATTTATCCACTGTTTGCTAGGTAATTGAACGAACATTGATCCAAAAAAGTGTAGGAAAATATTTGTTGGTGTTCCATCTCTTGCGGTGAGCTAATTGAATTCAAAGAAGTGGTACGAAAAACAGATTTTAAAAATTAAAAAGAATTTTTATATTTACTCAATCTTAAAGCAAGCACAATTACCTGTTCAACAAAATAAATATTATGGTGGGACTCAATGCGTCCTTGAGATATGGACATTTTAACGTCTAAACAAAGATTTATATTAAAAAACATATTGAACTTTTTAAAAAAAAAATGTTAATGAAATATATTAAAAACAGCAGAGTTATTGGCATTAAAAGTAAAAACTTTGATTTTCATATAATTTTTTTCTCATTATTAGCTATCAATGTTTTATGAAAATTCGTTGTGCTAAAAATGATTGTACCTACTAAAATTTCTAAAAAACTGGCAGTACTGCATTATTTTACTTTTTAAAAGTTTGATAGCAATAGCATTTTCGCAAAATATTTCGCAAAACTTTTCGCTAGCTGCATAAGAACATCAGATATTCTTCTGTAAGCAGAAAATAGCGCCACCTGTCTGTAATCCCAATCGTGTTGGGTTAAATTTGAAGAAACTTTTGAAAAAACATAATTCAGCTATTCAACGCAAGGTGTACGTATAGTGTGTACCCACACATCTTACACATGTGGCGTCATCTATCTGTGAATTTAACGCACAGATAAAAACTAATAAAATAATTGTGCTGACCAGATGCGCATATGTTTTTTTATATCGCCATATAGCTGAAACTGATTACATGAAGATATTAACTTTTACAGCATTCTTATTCACAGTCATCTTTTCGATAAAATTGTGATATATATACAACATTTAAAGTACCATTGATAAGGAACTAATTGACAACGGTGACACAATAGTGAGAACAAATAGAGCCATCACAACAAAACAAATTTAACAGGAGGGGGGCGGGGAGTTGGGAGGCAAAATATAAGTAAGATGATCACTATAAAGAAAATTTTATATAATCCAAAATGTTCGTAACTACTTTAGAAACACAACTGCATTCTTAGAGATATATGGGGACGTTCAAACTATATAGAGAATTTTAACACAAAACTAAGTTTTATTAATAGTCTGGTATGAAAAAATAGATTTTTAGCCATAACTTTTGATTGGAAAGAGATATTGGGGTAATTTTTTCACATAAAAAATTTTTGAGACTTGACTTTTTTGTAAAAAATATAAAAACAACATTTTGGAAAAAATAAATTTCGCGAAAAAAATCAGAAAGGGTACCCTTGTTGTTTTGATGACAAAAACAGTAAAATAATTTTTGCGCTTAGCTGGAAGAATTTTTGCAAATAAATGCTTTGTCATATGAAAGGTAGCCAGATGTGCAATTTTTAATTGATTTCGTTTTTACAACAACAACAATTTTTGAGTCATTTTTTGAGTAAAAAGTCAATATTTTGGACCTTTTTTGACATAATCATAAAACATATATACACTGACTTAACGGTACAGTTCAACCTATTTTTGTGAAGTGATTTTATTGAACTTTTGAACAAAAAAAATTTCAATGAAATATATTAATGGACAGCGGAGATATTTGCATCGAAAGACCAAACTTTGATTTTCATGTCGTTTTTTTCTCATTCTTAGGCAACGATGTTTTATGAAAAAGTCGTTATACTGAAAATTTCTCCAATTTTGAAGATATGTGAATGTTTTTGATGTCAAAATAGCAGAATTTTTTTAAAAATTAAATACAAAAAATCTCCGATAAAAAAAAGTTTTATAATAACAAAATTACCGTTAGTTGAAAAATTTCAGAGGGGGCGTGGCAAAAATTAAGTATGTAACATTTTAAGTTGGGATGCACTTAATATGTATACTTAGTTTGAGCAAAATCCGTTGAACCGTTTAGATTTGTATAAAGGCCAAACAAACAAACAAACAAACAAACAAACAAACAAACAGAAAATGAGTTTTATTACTATAGATGCTGCACGGTGCGTCTTCATTCGTGGAAATTTTTTGGCCAGTTCATTGATATGAATGCGATCTAAAAATTAGTTTTCAATTGCCATTTCTGCGAGACTTTTTAAAAGTTCTTGAGATATAGTTGAACGAAGAAAATTTTTAATGAAATTGACTTTTGAAAAGCTACCTTCACCTGAGCCTACACTAACTGGCAATATAAAAAAAAAATGTTCAATACGGTAATTATCTCTCTGAAAATAGATATTTTATTGAAAAATACTTCGGCTATTATGTCCTTGTGAAATTGATTTGTACTCTTAATTGTTGCTGTTAGTATTTTTTTCGAGTGTCTTACAATCGTTCGTCTGGACTGGTTTTAATATATCAAGTAAAAAAGCGAAGTTTTCATTTAAGGTCTCATATTGCTCGAGGCGTGATGAAATTGAACTATTAGTGACATCAGCTATGTAAAGATAAAAACCCAGGTTCGGTTCCGTAAATTTTTATTCTTTTAAATGTTGGATCTTTTTATTTATTTTTTTTCATGTAGAAAAAATTGTGCATAAATTTAGCCCCCGTCAAGAAGGATCAAATTTATGGACTGTCCGTTTCATTTTTTTAACTCCTTTTTCTTTGGATCATATATACAACTTATCTGCCCCGTTTCTGGAGGTCACAATACAAAAATTTTCGACAATGTCGATATTAGTTTATATATCTCCCCCAAATTATCCCCTAGAGGGGTCTTAAATCGTCCTGGATCCCGGGATTCCCGGATTTCCCTTGTAGCCATAAGTACTTGGATTTTTTGAGAAAATATTTCAAAGATCTTTTGCACAAGTAAAATGCACGCATTCCATAAATATTTATCACTCACTCTCTATGAAAGAAATGGACTGTTGTTATAAAGTGTTTAAAATTTTGTTATGCTATTGGAAAATATTAAACTTTTTGCAAACGAACTGCAATCGCTTCTATCAAATTAACCAAGTGCAACTACTAAAGAGTGTGTTTGTTGTTACTGTGCTGCTTATTTATTTGTTGTGTTTTTTTTTGTGTTTTTGTTTTGTTTTAAATTTTTTTTTTATATTTCCTTCAATTTTGTAGCTATACCCTACAGTCTGTATATCTCTTATATTTTCATGGTAAAAGCTGTAACGTTATTGAGGAGCTAATATTCAAAACATGATACGTCACAAAAATAATTTTTCCTATATATATTTTCTGAAATCGTGTTCCCTATTCTTAGGATTACTACCGCAGTATTTGTTGTGACAAATCTCTTTTTGAATGTTATTTCTTCAAATATATAATACACTTTTACGAAATTCTGAGTTTATTAATACTGATCTGTATTTTATTAATTAATATGAGGTCTTCATATTTATGGAATACGAATTTGACATTGGAATTTTTAAGACATTAAAAACTCTTAATAAATAATGTTTAATGTAGAGTGTGGCACTTATCGACAATGCGGATTAGTTGCAATTTCTCCGTTAAATCTGTGATTATTTTGTTGGTTTTTTATATGACAATCGTATGCTTTGAAGCAATTAACAGTGATGTACTATTTTGTTATATGGGTAATCAGGTGTTCAAGTGCATTTAAACTTTAATAAGAAAATTAAATGTGCTGTCTATTTTTTAGGAACTGTTACTAATACATTTTTTATAACTCGCCAAAAGTTGTATGATATAATGAAAACCTCTGGGTATTCTAAATTTAATGATAAGTTTCAGTATTTGGGAGATGAAATGAAGACGAATTTGTGGTGGACATAGAATTGCTGCAAAGTTTTTGAGTTCTAATCGCGATTGGTTAGCTTCTTCAATATCTTTCACTACCTCTAATCCTCAAAAACGTGGGCGAAAGGAAATTTCTTTTGAAGATTCTTCTGAAAAAATCAAAATAGCAAATGTAAACAATTAAGAGAGTCGACTTCCTCATCAGTTTTGGCATATGCCACAAAAACTAGTTTGCGAGCTGAAGGTCATATAGAAGCTTCAAAATTGTTGGATGAAGTGTCAACTTCATCACCTCAAAGAGCAAGTAAATATAGGCAAAGTTTTGAAAAATATAAGAGAGCAACAAAGATCAGTAATGAAGAAGCTCTTGCTATGCTTGTAGAAGCTAAATTATCACGTCATCAATACAATGTTATCAAAAGTGCTGTACCCAAAAAGTTTCCTTGCTATACCGCTGTACAGTCAACCAAAAAATACTGCTATCCTGAGCGAGAATTTATTAAAATGTCGGAAGCTTCGTGTGAATTGCATTTGCAAGCTTTGCTGAATCATACCGTCCAACGCTTGATAATATTGCAAAACCCCGTGATAGATGGTTTTCAGAATAAGGAGTTATGTAATTTTTGTCTATTTACAAATTGGAGTTTTGACGGAAGTTCGGGCAACAGCACATACAAGCAAGCCTTCCAGGACTCTTCCAAGAAGTGGCTTATCGATTCTACACGGTTGGATAAGATTTTTCGAATGCTTGCTTCATTTAACAGCTAAGCTGCCAGAGAAAAAATGGATAATAAGAGAGCAATCGGGAAAGCAGGCTGCGTTAGAAAATAAATCCAGAATTTAGAGAGAGTTCAAGGAAAAAATTGATTTAATAATTGATCAACCAAAACCAGGATTTGGGAATTCTAATGATGGAAATACCGCTCGACTTTTTTTGAAAATGCAGAAGTAACAGCATCAATTACTAACCTTAATGTAGATCTTATTAACAAAATGCATATTGTTTTAATAGTGATTTCATGCGGTTACGAAGTTAATTTTGAAAAATTCCGTGATTTTGCGCTAGACACAGCGAGATATTTTCTGCATATGTATCCATAGTATAATATGCCCCAACTGTGCACAAGATTTTAATTCTTGGGCCTGAAGTCATCAAATATGCTTTATTGCCGATTGGTCAATTGTCCGAGGAGGCGAAAGAAGCTCGCAATAAAGACTTAAAAAAAATTCAGGGAGGATTTTTCACGAAAAATCAGCCGAGAAAAATCGCTCGAAGATGTTTTCAATAGGTTTTTGATAAGTTCTTATCCTATAATTTCAAGCAAAAGGAAATTACCTCAAAAGAAGTTGAAACAGTTGTTACAAATGGCTGTAAATTTGATTGTACCGCCATTGGTACCAACAAATGAAAACAACGTTGAAGATACTGATGAAACCGATGAAGAGAGTGGTGAAAGTTGTGACGTCTATTTTCATGATCCATACGATGGAGGATCATCAAGCGGCAGTGATTAAAAATTAATGTTTAAATTATAAAAAAGGCCTTTTCGTCATTTTGTATGGTACTTGGAGTTTTCATTTGACTGTACGAAATTTTAAATTCGGAATACATAATAAAAATTAAAATTTATGTGAAGAATTTAAAGTCCAAACATTAATTATTGTTGACTTTTAAAAATTTTGATATAGTAACTTCGTATGGGAGGTAGGTGTGGTTTTCGTATTTATTTGTATATGTATTTATTTATTTCATACATTAAAGCGTATATTTAAAATCAAAGATCACATACAAAATTTCAAGTCATATATTAAGTTTCGTAGAATTACAAGAGATTTTACCGTTTTTAAAAATTCATTTTTTATGGGAGGTAGGCATAGCTTTCATCCGATTTGATTCATTTTCGATCTTGATCTTTAAGATATTAGCTTAAATAGCAAATTTCATAACTAAAGCTTCAAAATCACGCCTGTGATCGTGTCGAAAAATAGACAGACGGACTGACGGACGTACGGAAGTTTTTTCTTATTTGAACACATTCTAACTAAAAAAAAGTCAAAAGTTACCTCCGTTTTCAGGGTAAAACACAGTGCGTCAGTTAGCTAGAGTGGTTCCAAAAATCCTCCAAAAATCGCGCTTTGTATAGATAATTTATTTGCCATGATATTTTTAGAAAAAAAGTTGTTACAAATAGTGTAATTAGAAAAATTACAAAGTTCTGCATCAAA
The DNA here is from genome assembly GCA_963920525.1 of Dichetophora obliterata. NCBI lineage: Eukaryota > Metazoa > Arthropoda > Insecta > Diptera > Sciomyzidae > Dichetophora > Dichetophora obliterata. The sequence continues at coordinate 87,253,376 of OY986437.1, forward strand.
ATTTTTGGAAAATTTGCCCTAACATAAAAGATTTTAAGTTTTTTGCAGTGATTTTTTAATATTTTTTTTTACAATTCTTATTAAAATGTGTATAACTCCTCCATATTTTGCCTGATTTACCATTCCGAGGTGCCATTGGAGAGGTGCTGACTGCTTCTTTTTATTTAATTTTATTTCATATTATATTTTTCACGATTTTTTGTTTGTTTTGTGGTAACTTTCGCTTGCAATGTGAGCGGGTTGGTTTTTGTATATGACCGACATACAGGATTGCCTTGCAACATGCACAAATAACTCGATATTTTTGGGATGACATGGAAATTCTAAAAGTAATTCGTTTTGAAAAAGAAATTATTATTTTTACCAAAATCTACTTTACCTGGGACATTAATAATTTCATCAGAGTCTGTAGTTTTAGCAAGTAGTTTTGAGTATAGAAAACTGAGCTATCATTGGGCCTATAAGTGTTGTAACGATGCGTTCTCACGGCTGAGGTAAGCTCGCCGGAACCAGGATCGTTGCAAGAATTTAGTAATTGCAAACACTAAATCAAACTTAAGGGTTTTCAAATAATGACAATATTTATTCACAATTCGTAGCTTAAATCTAACTTAAATCTACCTAGAGCTACCCTATTCACATTGATCTGTGATAATGTTTCGTAATTTAAATAATGTTTCGTAGTTTAATAAATGTTTCATAATTTAAATAATGTTTTGTAATTTAAATGGTGCTTTGTAATTTAAATAATGTTTCGTAATTTAAATATTATTTGTGAGTTTCTGTAGTTTAAATATTGTCCTTGAATTCCCAACTGTCTAATCAGCCGGGGAGAATGCGTTACAATGCCAAAGGAAAGGATGGTTTTGAAGCACAAAAGGGTCGCAGTTCTCGCTAACCTTGAGGCAAGGAAAAATACAATCGGGCTACAAGTCGCAGTTCACGCAAAGCTTGTAGTTCACCGAGGAAAAGGATATTTAGGTTGGGTTTAAAGACCAAGCTTACGTTGGGTACGGGCTCGTCCTTGGACAGCGGATCCGAGAGTTTGCGTTCACGCTAATCTCGTTGGAGGAAAATGGGTTCTTGGAGGATTAAGAACGGACTGGATGGTTAGAAGCACAAAAGGGTCGCAGTTATCGCTAACCTTGAGGCAAGGAAAATGCAATCGGGTCACAAGTCGCAGTTCACGCAAAGCTTGTTGTTCGCCGAGGAAAAGGATGCTTAGGTTAGGTTTAAAGACCAAGCTTACGTAGGGTACGGGCTTGACCTTGGACAGCGGATCCGAGAGTTCGCGTTCTCACTAATCTCGTAGGAGGTGGGAATAAGGTTTGAGGAGGAATTAATTTGGCCGTTGTAATTTATTTTATTTCACTCACTTTTAATATTAAACTATTTAAATATCTGTTAGCAAAATAATTTTATATTTTAATTACGTTAAGTTGATATTAAATTATTTAAAAATGTATTTAATCATCTACGAAAATTATTATTAATAAATTCTACAAAATCAATAAAATAATAAATAAAAAGGAATAAATGATACTTAGTATTGTCCTGCTGCTGCTGACTTCAGGATTTGTCCTGGTATGGCCGGCGTTGCTCTGTCTCTGTCGCTGTTGACGTCTTCCTGGTGCTGACGCTGTGGCTGCTGCAATTTGGTGCTGTTGACGTCGACTTTGCTAATCGTCGTTGATTAATTACATCGTTGGTACACTGCTGCTGCCGATTTGGCTATACGGTTTTGGTGCTGTCGATGATGTCGATGATCAATACTGCGCTGTTGACGCAGTTATCCTGTTGCTCAAGCCGAAGTCTCTTTCAACTGTGCGGCTCTGTTGCTACTGACAGGATGCGGTAGATCTGGCAGCGCTATGTGGCGCTGCTACCATTGACGCACGTCCGCAGCCCGCTAGGCTATACGGTTCTGATGCTGTTGTCGTCGGTGTCGATGATAAATACTGCGCTGTTGGCGCAGTTATCCTGCTGCTCAAGCCGAAGTCTCTTTCAACTATGCGGCTCTGTCGCTGTTGGCAGGATGCGGTAGATCTGGCAGAGCTGTATGGCGCTGCTACCGTTGACTCACGTCCGCTGCCTGCGTTGACTGCGCTGCTCTGGCGCTGTCGTCCTGACGGTCGATGTCGCTGCTGCGCTGTCTTAGCGTAGCTGTCGTAAAGGAAGTTGTGCTGCTTGTAGTTTCTGCTCACTCGATGGACTTACTGTCCTACTTCGCGGTTTTAATAAGACTGCCGTTTTATTTCTGACTTCTCGGTTTCGCGTTTCAAACAAGACTGACTTCTTCATCTCGATTCTAGTTTGGTATACCCTCGCTTGTTATGCTCCATCTCATGCAGGTGTTCGTTTCTCATAAACATCGTACGTGCCGTTGTTACATGCAATGAAAAAAGCAAATACAACAAATTATCGCCTGATCGTATAGCTGTTGTTTAATAACGCATTAAGTTTTGCCGAGGCAACAATTATATGGAATTTAACTATATGTGTTTTATGCTTTCCAGCATCTCAGTGAGAAAAAGTGGCACACCTTATTGGCATGACTAAATTAAGATGAAGAATGTCATGGTAGGTATGGTTTAATTTAATGCCTGTTTTATTAGTTATATTATATAAATGAATACTATTTATATAAATTCAAGTATAAGTATAAAATTTAATAAAAATAAAATATAAGTAATAAGAAATAAAGGAAGGTAATAAAAGTATGATAAAAAAAAATAACTTAGCCTATAATTCATGTTTTTCTTAGCCTACTTAAACCTAAACTAAACCCCTAGATTGGGTCAACCATTCTTCATCTTCTGCCAGACCTGGCCTTGACCACCCTTGAAGTGGCCCTCTGTAACTCTTTGATTAACACTATTTGTGACCATTTTTTTTTTTAATAAAAATATTATTGCAAACAAATTGTCCCTGCAAAACGCAATTTTTAGAGGTTTTTTTGAACCTTTCTAGCAAACAGACAGCTATCGCTAGGGACAAAATATTTGGGAAACCATCATAACATAAGCCAAAGTTTATTTTGAGCGGGTGACCTGGTCAATTTTTTTTTTTTTTTTGAGGCGCCTTATTATACATGTGTCAAACATTTTGTTTCTTTGTATTGATACAACTACAACATTGGTGGAACAATGGCCGCATTCAGCGCAGACAACTGTTGTGAACTGTAATGGTAGGGCTACCTTAGTTCACGATGTTTTTCTCTGAATGTGTTGCTACTCTACACGTCAGAAGTTAGATTCAATTTTTATGTAAATTTATGTAAATTTAATTCAATTGCAAAGGTTTCTGACTTAAATTTGCTGCGTTCTTTCTTCGTTTATTAATTTAACAGCGTCAGTAACAGCATCTGACAGTTAAGCAAACAGTTGTGTTAATGTAGCATAGAATTTGTTCGCTCGATTAAATGGCGTTCGCTACTTTATCAGTTTTAGTTAGCTCTACCAAATTTGTACCATTCAGCGAATTTTTACACAACAGTTGCCAACTGTTGTCTGCGCTGAATGCGGCCAATAATAACAGCATTACATATCGATCACAAATTTTTTTTTTAGTTGTAAATGCTAACGAGCTGTGACGTGGACCTTCTTGATGAAAATAAAATTACTCAACCAACATTCAGTGCAATTCCACTCATCAGCACAAGTAAAAATTTCAAGCCGTTTAGGCTCAATTTTATGCCCATCAAGCAAGGCTGGATGGCATGAAACAAGTTCAGGTTAAGGTCGTTGGTATGGACCACACGCTACATCGCACTACTTCGAGCATTGCAGAGGCAATTTTATGAAGCTTACGACGATAATGTTTCACTGCTGTCTTCCTCTTTTCATTTATTGATTTCATCTCTTGTAAAGATTTTTATCTTTTAAGCCAACACGCAATAATACCGTAATTAAATGTGCAGCCATGACAGCGGACAAACGTTAAAATCACGGTACACTGCTCTGTCTGACAAAGAAAAAACAAAAACACAGAATTAAATCATTAAATCAGCGGCCGTTAAATGCGAAAATTTTTACCGACCCATTAAATCATGTCAGTCGTCATTAACTGTTCAATGTTCGTCGGGCAGGCGATGATGGGTTGGTAGACAGTACGATTCGAAATGTTGCGCTGTTTTGTTGTGAAATGTGGGCGTTAGTTGGTGGGTGTGGGTGTAGTCTTCAGCTCGCATAAATAAGCCGCAGTTGTTTGCTGATTTTTAACTTTGTAATTTATATGTATATTTTCGGAACTTTTGCTCTTCTTTTTATATTTATTTATTTTTTTATATTATTTTTTTTTTTTTTTTATTTTAACTTGGACTCGCAATCCAGACCCAAAACTGTTGATTTGGTGCGGTTAATTTATGCATTTTATTTCGCTTCTAATCAAAGCTCCAAAATTGTTCATTCATGCCGCTTAGCAATGGAATTAAAAGTAAATCTTCTGAATTCATTCAAACGAAGAATATAATAGAAAAGAGAACACCCAATCTTTTTTGTCTCTCCCTCTACCTAATGTTCACTATTTTTTTGTCCTTGCGCTATCTCTTGCTTAAAATCAGCTTGTCTGTTTATTTAATTTTTAAATTTGTTTTTATATTAATATTTTTTTTTGTTTTTTGCTGTCAATTTAATAAGGACCAAAAAGAAAATATATATAGTATAGCCAATATACCCGGCGTTACTCGGGATCTTAGAATTCAGTCAATACTAGCTGATATCCCAATTATAATACAAGCTCCTGCAAAGATTGTGGCAAATTTTAGCCCATTTTAGTCTAATGGGCAATTAAAGGTTCAAGCGCGGGCTAAAAGAGAGATATTGCGGTAAATTAATTCTACGATTCTTTTTATAATAAAAAAGAAAAATGGGCCTTAAAAAAAATGCAACAGTCTTATTTTCTAAAATAAACAGGAAAAGTGATGCCAAAAATAGGAAAATTAAAAAAAAAAAAACGGAAAACAACCACTATTTCCAAGCAGCTGCAGCTTTTTCCTAGGCAAAAAAATCTACAGAAATATGCCAAAACTTTTTTAAATGTAAATTTACAATAAAATAGAAAAAATTAAATTTAAAAAGAAAAAATTCTCAAAAATCTAAATTGGAAAAATTTTCAATATAATAGTGTGGAAATATTACTGGAATCTAAACCATAATTGGAAATATTTTGAAATTTAAAAAATTTTAAGCATCTTAAGTCCCTAAAATCAGATGCAAAAATGCGTATGAGATCTATTCTTCCACTGCTCTTAAATAAAAAAATTTAAGTCAAATTTCAACAGCTATAACTTTTGTGTCCGAAGCTTTAATTTTTTTTTAATTTTCTTGCATACTAGGTTTTGTTTTAAGCCATTTTGGTGAAAATTTGTTAAAAATTTTTTTATTTTAAGATTTTTTTTCCAAAATACTCAAATTGTTTATTTTCAAAGAGGTATCCTTCTAGCAAAAAATTCCATAACAACCAGGTTACAACGTTATCACACGATTTGTTGTATCTGTGTAAGAAAATATTAGCACAACAGTTTATTTAACGTTTAGGTTTTTGTGACTTTTTTAATGAAACAAGAAAAAAATTTGAATTTTTTCGGAAAGTAAAAAATCACAACTCTAATAGAGTTTTATGTTTGATAACTCAGATTGAAGAAAAACGAGTTGCGTACCAGTTTTTTGTAAATTAACTATAAGAAAAAGTATGTGTGTGGCCGAAACGCACAGTAAAAGTTAAGCATCCAGAAAACTGTAGAAACTTTTACATAGAGAAAACAACATTTTCAAACGTGGCGAAAAACGTGCCACTTCTAAAAACGTTTAACCCAGATTTCGCACTTGTAAAGTTTGTTTTAATTTTAAGATGGAACATTTTAAGATTAAATAGTTAAACGTTTATATTAATTTTAAAAACGAAAGTTTTAGAACAAGATTCTAAAATGTTCGTTTGATTTTGAAGAATTTATTTTCATTTTAAAAACGAACCTTTTAAAATTAGATTTTAAAATGTTCGTTTGATTTTTAACAATTTATTTTCATTTTAAAAATGAACCTTTAAAAATAAGATTCTAAAATGTTCGTTTGATTTTTAACAATGAATGGACATTTTCAAATGCAATAATAAATCGTTTATTTTCATTTTTAAAACGAACATTTTAAAATTAGATTCCAAAATATTCGTTTGATTTTTGACCATAAACATTTTAAAATTCAATAGAAAAACGATTATTTTCATTTAAAAACGAAAACTTTCATTATTTCTCATTAATTCAAAATATTTCCAAGAATTTGTATTTCAATTATTTTTATTAATTAAAAAGCGTTTTATTGCCTTTCAAAATTTTAGTTTTATTTCAATTATATTACACAGGGTAACACTGATTCTGCGGCATAGGATTTGGTAGTCAATTTTAGAAATATACATTTATGAAGATCTTAGCCTATTATTTAGATTATTTCAATTGACTCCGGATCTCGCGATAAGCCGCTTTTAACATTACTCCAGAACAGTAAGTCTGATTTGGTAAAATAAAAAATCCAAAAATTTGCAGCTAAATTACCTCAAGTAACATCTACACTGTTTTTTAATTAGCTGAATAGTTTCGGAAATATTGTGAAAGTTCTTCTGAAAAAAACATTTTTGTATGCAAAATTTAAACTTTTTTATTATTTCATAATTCATAAAAATTCAAAAACGTCAAAATAGCTCTTTCTTGATATAAAGTTATAAACACACATATGTTACAAAGAAAATAAGCCATATTTCATTAAAATCCAATGGCATGTTTTGCCTTAATTCACATTTAATGATGTTATCTCATTTTGATAAAAAACTTCTAAATAAATAAATACACAAGGGAAAATTCGAGATCTAAATCTATCAAAAAAATCAGCGGAGCTTCTAGCATCAAGACTTAAAGAAAAACTTTGTCGTCAGCCTGGCGTATCAGTTAAAGCTTACCGGACTATATAACGAGATATTCTTCAATACTTTGCAAAGGAGGAGAAAATCGTATACTGTAAGAATATTCCTGGACTTTTAAATGCAATGGGTCTTCATAGATAACTCGAAAATAAGTTTAAAATGTGTGCTAATGAATAATGGCAACATATAAGCTTCAATTCCGATAGCACATTCAACAAAACTTAAAGAATAATATCAAAATATCAAACTTATTTTAGAGAAAATTGTGTACATATGTTCAAATCAACACCAGTGGTCAGTGTGTGTTGATTAAAAAATGGTTAACTTTTTATTGGGTAGCTACACTAAATATCCATGTTGTCTTTGTTTATTTCTTGTCTACGACTGTCCCGTGCAAAAAATAAGCACTACACTAGGAAAGTTTGGCTATCCAGAACAAATATGACTGGAGGCATAAATAAAATCGTTCATGATCCATTAATATGTCGAGAACAAAATAATTTTGACACCACTTCATATAAAACTTGAACTAAAGAAACAGTATGTTAAAGCTTTGGATAAGATTGGCGAGTGCTACAAATATATTTGCCAAGCATTTCCTAGCGAAATCACGGAAAAATTAAAAGCAGGCATCTTTGATGGGCCACAAATCCGAACTCTTATAAACAACAATGATTTCACAAAGCACATTACTAAAGTCAAATCAGAAGCATGGATAAGTTTTTTATTAGTAGTTAAAAACTTTTTGGGGAATCATAAAGCTGCAGAGTATTCTGAAATAGTCTCTAAAATGTTTTTAAATTTGTGGATTTATATTTTAAATGGATTTAAAATTAATAACCGCAACCAAAATATCAAAGAAAATCCCATAAAAAATGATGGATTTCAATAAAATATGGCTTATTTTCTTCTTAACATATGTGCGTTTATAAGTAAATATCAAAAAAGACCTATTTTGACGTTTTTGATTTTTTATGATTTATGAAATAACAAAAAAGTTTAAATTTTGCATGAAAAAATGTTTTTTTTTTCAGAAGAACTTTCTGAATATTTCCGAAACTATTCAGCTAGTCAAAAAACATTGTAGATGTAACTTGGAGGCAGTTTTGCTGCGGATGCTTGGATGTTTTATTTTACCAAATCAGACTAATTGTTCTGGAGTTATGCTAAAATCTGTGATGAAACCTCCTTAATTTTTAAAATAGCGGCTTATCGCGAGAATCGGAGTCCATTCAAACAATGTGAATTATAGGTTTAAAACTTAATTATCCCATGTATATTTATTGGCTCCAAAAACTTATGCCGCAGAAAAAAATTCCTTTTTTGTTCCCCTGTGCTATCAGCAGCTATGTCCCATCTCGTTAAAATATGTAAGATGAGGATACTGTATCCTAGCATCTATAAAAAAATAGCATTTTCATAGATATTATTAATTTTATTTTTAATACTTAAATACTTACTTAATATTAATTTTGAGTGATGAAATCGAGTATGAAAAAATATTTTAATTTCTGAGCAAATATCAAAAACATAAATCAATGAAACATATATAACAAGCAATTCGTTCTTAACAAGTGTTTTTAAACAAAGTATGTGAAACCAACATCACCACTCGATATGCAATAGGCGTAAAATGTTTTAAAAAGTTTTCATTTTACTAAACGTTTTTAAAATTTGCGTTTTTAATTTTTTGTTTTCTCAGTGTAGTGCATCGACTTTTTCCTAAGACATCGTTGCCTAAGAATGATAAAAAATTAAAATGAAAATCAAAATTTTCAACTTATGATGCAAAAATGTTTGCTGTTTTTAAATACATTTCACTCACGCAGATAATTATTTTGCTTGAATCAAGCAAATATTTTGCTTAAACGCAAATCAGAAAACTTTGTTCAATCACGGTGTGCTTTTAGAAAAAAATTGCTAAATTGAAATCAGTCATGTATTTTGGAAAAAGCAAAATTTTGATTAAACTCAAGGAAAATTTTGCTAAGTTATTATTAACGGCAAAAGCAAATTTATACTTAATTCAAGCAAATACTTTCCAAGTTATTATAAACTCAAATAGAAAATTTTTACTAAATTCAAGCAAATTTCTTCTAAGCACACGTTTATTCTTCATGAAGAAAATTAGGCGATGGTTGATTAACAACTGCGATGGTCGAATGGATAAGCCCATGCACTTACACTCACGCGGCCAAGGTTCAAGTCTCCGCATAATGGTAATTTTTCAATTTAATTTTATGTTAATAATTATTTCACTTAAGAAATATGCTAGATTTCAGCAAAAACTAATCAAAATTTGCTACTCCAATTTATAATAACTTGGCAAATATTTGCTTGAATTAAGTAGAAACTTACTTTTGCAGTTTTTAAAAGCATAGCAAAATTTTGCTTAGTTATTATAAACTGGAATAGTAAATTTTGATAAGTTTTTGCTGAAATCTAGCATTATTTTTAAATGACTGAGATTCAAGCGCAAATTTTGCTTAACCACAATACAAATTTAGCAAACAGTTTTCTCCGTGCTGTATATGTTTGTTTGTTTAAAATTCCAAACAAAGGACAAAATAGTTTAGCCTGAACCATTTGGTATGTGTATATTAGACCGGTTTTTTGCTATACTAAAATTTTTGAAATATGTGCGATCTTTTTGTCCCGGGCATAAAAAGTTTCCTTTCGGCTTAGAATTTTCTGATATAAAATTTGGTGACGAGTGGATTATGGTTGGTGGACCCAATGGGGCTTCAAAAAATGTGAATACGTATTACATAGATAAATATGTGGTTTTATTCAAATAAATTAAAAATAAGCAATATTTTTCTTGTAATATTAAAATATTTTGAGTGAGTAAATGGCTTTGGACTTAAATCTTGAATGCGATGTTGCACTGCACGTCCGGAAATTTCCACTATTTCCACCGAGGAATGCGACTACGAGCTGCAGCAATTCTTTATTATCCGCACGAATTTGAGGGTGCTGTAGTTGTGCTCGGCAGAAATTTGTGATGACCTGACTCTCATTGTTATCTATTTTCGAGTGCACATTATGATCTTGAAAGCCACATTGAAATGAACAGTGATCGAGGGTGTTCCACCGATTCGCAAAGCGATTGAAAATTGGAACTTCGGGTGCGCTACTTTTGTGCCAAAGACTCTCCTGTTGGTTGATTTTGATTCGACATTTCAAAAACACTAAATATTAAAACTAAATATCAATAAATATTTCGCACAAACAATTCAGTTTCACATAAATATTAAAACAAACGCTCGAAATCATGGCATAATTACCAAGGTAGCATTGACAACTGCCTTTTTTCTCTTCAAAAGGAAACCATAGCCTGTCAAAAACAGCTATCATTGAAATGAAGCGACAATTGAAGAAAATGGAAAAAAACTAGCATTACAAAAATTCAATGGTCGCATTTAGCGGAGTCAACAGTTGAAAACAGTTGTGCTGTTAAATTAATTAACACAGAAAAAACACTGCAAATTAGAGTGTGAAACCTTTGTAATTAAATTAATTACATTATTTAGTAATTTAATTCGATAACTTACAACTTGGTTAGCTCTTTTCAGCTACTTTTGTTAGCAATTTTAGCAATTCTTCTGGCAGCATTGTTCACATCAGTTGACTCCGCTGAATGCGGCCATTAAGAATTGTGAGAGCTCTCTTTGTGAGCATATTTTTTGACTTTTCCCAACCAACTTTCAATGCTACCTGGATAAATATGCCATGGCTCGAAATTTAAAACAATTAAAAACTAGCATGCTACAATAAAAAAAGCAAGGTTGATGAAAGAATAAAAGTGTTATATCTCACTCATTTTTCAACCGATTTTGATCAATGATAACTTTATGAAAAAGTATTTCAATTAAAAGAACAATTTAGTGCTAAATGAGTAAGAAAAATAAGTAAAATATTACTTTTTTTAAAAAATTTGAAGAAAACCACATATTTTTTATGTAATTTGTGGAAATCTGCTATAGTAACGCCGGTGGCAAAAAAAAATACAGCTTGTGAACCGAAGGATTTCAGGCCTATAAGCATCCTGTCTTCATTATCCAAAGTATGTGAATCTATCATGGCTAACCAAATATCATCATTCTTAAATGAAAATAATCTTTTGTCTCCATTCCAATCTGGTTTTCGCGCAGGTCACAGTTGCTCTACTGCTACGGTTAAAGTAATGGAATATATAAGGTCTTATTATGATGATGGTAGACTAACTCTATTGTGTCTTCCTGATTTTTCAAAAGCATTTGACACTGTAAGTCATGAACTCCTTTGTCAAAAATTACAATATTTCTTTGGTTTCTGCAACTGTGCCACTCATTTGTTAAGTAGCTATTTGACAAATAGAGTACAATGAGTGAAGGTCGGTACTAATTTTTCATACTATGAAGCTGTTTGCTGTGGTGTGCCTCAGGGATCGGTTCTTGGCCCGCTGCTCTTCTACATGTTCGTGAATGACATTTTTCACTGCTGCACATATTCGTCCATGCATGCTTATGCTGATGACGTTCAGATTTACTTGTCTGGTAGAACAAACCTCATGGAAGATTTAGTATATAAACTGAATGAAGATCTTGACAGTGTAAACCAATGGGCTATGAAAAATAGTCTTCACCTTAATGTACTTAAGTCGTATGTGTTGCCTGTCTCTAAAGAAAAAATAAGCCCTGACTCCATTCCAGACGTTACATTGGGTGATAAAATCATAAAAATAGTTAATAGTGTTGTAAGTCTTGGATTTAATATCAATGCTTCCCTTACTTGCACAGATCATATCAACAGTGTAGTCCGCAAAATCTATTACATCTTGCGTAACCTTAGGATGTCGTCTGGGCATACACCTATTGATCTACGACGTAAACTTGTAATTCAGCTCGTTTTCCCCGTCATAACATATTCTGAACTTGTATACAGCAAGTTAGATTCGCGGTCTCAACTTAAATTGCAGATCGCGTTTAATCATGCCACATGCTATGTCTACGGCTTGCGTAAATTTGATCATTTAGCTCAATTAAAAAACTGTATACTTGGATGCGATATCATAAGCTACTCTAATGCCAGGAATTGCATATTTTTACACAAACTCATACACCACAAAACTCCTTTCTACTTATTTGAAAAACTGCAATTTAGTCGGTCAATAAGAAGCCAAGTGCTAATTATTCCTAGTTTTAACTTTCTAAACTCCACAAGACTATTCTTTATTAATGCCGCTAGATTATGGAATTCATTGCCTAGTAGCTTAAAATCCATAGCGTCAAAAACATCCTTCAAACATGCTATTTTGAAGCACTTTTCATCACATAATACTTAACAAAATATCAGATCTTTAGCTCTATATGACCCCTTTTATATTGGTCAAGACTTGAAGTCAAGTTTCAGAGTTTGTAGGAAATTCGCCGCACATCGGAAGCGACGGAAGGGAAAAAGAAACTTGAAGCTGTACCGGCAATTTTTCGTGTTTTTTCGTGTTCCTTTTGCTATTTTCGCGTTGTTAACAGTGCTTTTTATTTTATTTTTCGCATATCAATGTGAGTTTGTTAGACTTCGGTTGCATTCAATTTTTTTTGCATTTAATATAATTTAATTTTGCATTAAATTTTTAAGCAAAAACGTTTTGTTAACTTCCATCGTGGTAAAAAAATAAAATTCAGTTTGCAAATTTCTATAAACTATAATTCATTTGCTTGCTACTTATCTCGTTTTATTTTTAGAAAACAAGGAAAGAAGGCAAGAACTTGAATTCAAGTCTTGACCAATGTGAAAGCTTTCGTCAAGTTCAAAAGAGAACGTAAAAAAAACTTGACTTCAAGTCTTAATCAATGTAAAAGGGGTCTATGACTTTATCTCTCTGTCTCTCTCTCTCTCTTGTTTGCTCTTTCTTAATTTAAGTTTTATCTGTCTTATGAATTTACATTTGTTTAACATAAAAATTTTTTGATAACACTTTTAATTGTATAACAATAAATTTATAAAAGTTGTTTTATAAAGTTGAATTCAAATTATGTCTTTGAGCTCTGTACTATAAAAGAACCTAGTTCTTAATGTACTAATATAAATAAATAATATTAATAATAATAATAATAATAATAATACGTATTGAGATTTTTTGAAGCCCTATTGGGTTCACCAAACATAATCCGATCGTTAGCAAATTTCATATCAGAATCTTAGCCAAATGGAATTTTTTAATGCTCGAGACAGATCGATCACAAAAATTTTTTTCAAATAACCGGTCTAGTGTATGTATCTATACTATTATATAAAAGGAGACTCACGAAATTTGATCCAGAATAAGCTCGGTAACCGCTGAACCGATTTTGATAATTCTTTTTTTATTCGATTCCTATGAAAATATAGATTGTTATAGCTTACCAAGGATTTAGAAAAATGTATTCTTTAATTATTGCAAAATCACGCATTTTATTTGATGCCTACAATCAACCAGCAGCACAATATAACAGCAAACAAAGCTTTTTTCTCTTTGTCGAGAGAGCTTCTCTCAATATAACACGACAGCCATGTTGTGTATTTAAGCTGAATTCACTGATAACCTTCAGCCATGGTAGAAGGATAGAGGTATATGCAGCGCTGACTGTGCTCTCTTTCCATACCCAGCGTACACATCTTTCCGACATGTCTGACGTCCGAAAAAGTCTGTTGAATGTCTGTTATTTTATCCGAAATCTATCAGACAAATCTGCACATTCTCTGAAGGAAATTATCATGAGAGATTTGAGCGAGAAATCTGCTTACTCTCTGAGTGCATTATTTTTTTGCTCGATTTTGTTATTATTTTTGCATACATGTTTCTGCTTATACCATGAAGGGAAATTTTTTGCTTATTGTTGTTTTTGCGTTATAATATGCGTACAGGTCTTTCTACGAAATAGACAAACAATTCTGTCGACATCAACCACAACCCTTTCACAGTAAATGCAAGACGAAGAAGATCATGCTTTGTTATGCTTTGTTGGTACAAATTGGCTGCAGAATAATTTGGTGGTGGGAAAACACTTGTACTCTGAAGAGAAGTTTTTTGTTTGTTTTGTTCTTGCATTCCATGGTAATTTTTCAATGTGATTTGGTTTTTTGTTGTTAATCCCGTTACATTCCATTGTCAATTTTTTTGTGCGATTGAATTGTGTCAATCGAGCGTCATTTATAATTCAATCGGTGACTACAAGAGTTGATTTGTGCGAAAAAGAAGATTTAGTGTGAAGACATCAAGAAGACATAAAAACGCTGCTGGTAAGTTTTTCATACAGCATAACTTACATATCTTTCAACAAATACAAATCACATTTAACATTGTTAATTTTTTTTCGTTTAGATCAACAAATTTCAACATCAAAGAGGCGATGATGTTCGCAAATTTGTTACACAGAACTTAAAAATAATATTCCAAGATGACAATATTGCCTCAAAATTTTCGTGGTCGTCTTCAAATAACAATATACCGGTCAGAGACCTACATTTTATAAAGCTACTTAAAGGTATTTAAAAAAATTGCATTTCAACTAGTATAGACGATTCTTATTCATTAAAATTGTCTTTTTAGATGTCACCTTGGAACAAATTCACAAACAAATAGTTCCACAGTGGAAAGCAGCATAAAATTTTTTTTAATTCGGCAAAAGACCGATTGATTAAAAGAAATAAAAGAAAAACAACTGAGGATGACTGAATAAAACTAAATAAAACAAAAATAATTAAATAAAAAAACATTACTTTATTATAATAATTACATTTTGAAATACACAATTACAATTGCACTTTGTTGTTAAAAAAATTTAATTATTTATTTATTTATTTATTTACTTGATTGCTAAACCTTAACAGGTTTTATAGCAAATTTAAAATTATAAAATAAGATATTTAATACAATTTAAAAATATAAAGTATGATTTTGAATGAAATAATGTATTATTAACAAACTAAAAAGTTTTAGTAAATTGCTTAAAGTATATAATTTTATTAAAGTATAAAAAATAATAGAAAAAAGTTAAGTCAAAATCGATAAAATCAGACAGCATAGCAGGGTTGCGTTTTCAAGACAAACAAGGTCAAGTTAGCAACAATTTTTGTATACGGCGGAGTCGTGTGACAAACAAGGTCTCATACCCAATAAAACACCACTCCAATAGGTATATATATAATATATATCGTTCTGTCTCCCTGAAGCCGGTGAAATCCTGGCTTGACAGGGTGGTTACTCGACAAACTAGGTCAACTTCACCAAACCAATTTTCATAAAATAAAGAAAACCAGTTGCGAACGCAGGCACCAAGACAAACTAGGTCTTATCGGCCACTCATATTAATATATTACAAATCGATCTAACGTAGTGTTTCAAGAGGTAAAAAGACACCAAGACACCACGGTACCGTCAACAAATGTTGTCACAACCATCTTGAAGATATGAGGCAATTGAAGATCCCAGGTTTAGGTCCATTCAGATTATTTAGATGTATTATTCACCAAAATTTTCCATTTTACGCTTAGGTCCATTTATCCATTTAGATTGTTATATTAATGATAATGTGTTTACAAATCACCAGATGCATCAGATATATGTTTGAAAGAACTTTACATAATCAACGACGGTACTGCAGGTAATCTATAATTTTATGTTTGATTGAGTCCATGGATTCACTTAAGGATATAACATCAGATACAAAATTAAAATCACCGCAAGCGCTTCTAAGAGGTTCATTTTGCAAATAATTAGTTCTACAAAAGTTCATGTGGAGTAACTCAAAAGATCTTCTAGGACGAAGAGGAATATTAAAATATATTTTACTCAATAAATATGGACTGTTTACATAGCCATGTAAAAGTTTTAAAATCCAACAAGCATTTATCATAATTCTCCGATTTTTTAAAGAAGGAAGATTTAAGAGTTGTAACCGATATTCATAAGGTGGTAAGTGAAAATCAGTATTACAATAAAGATAGCTTAAGCAAAACAAAAGAAATTGTTTCTGCACTGATTCAATGTCGTCTATGTAACAACCGTATCGTGGGCACCAAACAACTGAAGCGTATTCTAAGATAGGCCGCACTAGGGAAGTGAATAAGGTTTTCGTTATGAAAGGATCATTAAACTCTTTTGCCCAACGTTTAATAAATCCTAAAGTACTATTTGCTCTATTTATTATTTTATTTACATGAATATTAAAGCGTAGTTTAGGATCCATTGTAACTCCAAGATCATTGAAACTATCTAAGGACTCCAATGGATAACCACAAATTTTGAAGGTACATTTAATTGGTGGTTTGCGCGAGAAAGACATATGCTTGCATTTCTTCATGTTGAGGTTCATACGGTTCGTTTTGCACCAGTTATGAAGATGATCAATGTCGGCTTGCAAAAATACAGCGTCATTATCATTTTTAAAAGAAAGGAAGAGTTTGACGTCGTCAGCAAACATTAAGATGCTGGAATGCATTATGACAGATGGCAAATCGTTTATAAAAAGTAGAAACAGAAGAGGCCCAAGATGACTTCCTTGAGGTACTCCTGAAGTAACAGGAAACTCGTGTGATTTCTTGAGCTTAAAAAGAACAGATTGTGTTCTATTGCTTAAGTAAGATTCAATCCACTTTACCAACGGTATAGGAAATCCAACAAGATGTAATTTTAAGATCAATAGTTTGTGATTTACAACGTCAAAAGCTTTGCTAAAATCCGTGTAAATAACATCAGTCTGCATGCCTTTTCCAAAGTTTTCTATAGAGTTTGATGTAAATTCGAGAAGGTTAGTAACAGTGGATTTTCCAGAAAGGAATCCATGTTGGAAAGGAGACATTAAAGATTTAACGCTATGCGATAGTCGTGATGTAACAATTGCCTCCAAAAGTTTAGGCAAAGCGCTCAATTTTGCGATGCCACGGTAGTTATCAATTAAAGACTTATTTCCGGATTTATGCAGCGGAATAATAAATGAATGCTTCCAGGATGCAGGAAAATAGCAGGATTTTAATGATGAAGTAAATAGTAAAGATATTGGAGTTACTAATTCTTCACAGCAGTATTTTAATATACATGAAGGTATGTTATCAGGACCACTTTTATATGATGTTTTAATATTTTTTAAAAATGATAAGACTGTGTTTGTGTCAATTATTGGGAAATAAATATCCCCAGATTGAATATTGAAAGGATAACTTAAATAATCATAGGACGATGATGAATAAGTCGTCTTGAAAAAGTCTGCAAAAAGACTGCAAATACTATTATCATTATCAGACCCAACCGAATTATACTTCATAAAAGAAGGATAGGAATCAATCTTGCGTTTTGTGTTAACAAAGTTCCAGAAGGATTTAGCATCAGATTTGATGTTTAATTTTACTTTTGTTAAGTAGGTATTATAGGATTGTTTGCATAACTGTTGATAACTGTATTTAATCGAGGTATAGCATCCAAAATCACATATGTTAAGTGTTTTTTGATATTTTTTATAGTATTTAGATTTTAAATTCCTCATTTTTCTTAATTCATTTGTATACCATACCGGACCCGATGTCAAGGAGGCTTTCCTTTGCGGAACAGCTTTAAGAAAACAATCATTGAGCGTTCTATTAAACGCATATACCGCATCATCAAGACTCTGAGAAGATAAACTATTTGTATTAATATTTAGAATAGAATTCCAGTTTATATTAGACAAGTTATTCTTCAAAATCACGTAGTTTGTTTTTTTAAAGTTAAACTCAATAGGGTGTTGAGAATCAGAATACTGCGCAGATGGTTTTGGAAAATTTAAAATAATTTCTAATGTTGGATGATGAGAATCTTCGGGTGTAACCAGAGGATCTGATTTAGACACAGAAGCGATATTGCTGTCATCAAAAAACACCAGATCAAGCAAACGATTATTTTTGTTAAAAATGTAGTTAAGTTGGAATAGCCCTTGGATTGAGAGCTCGTTTAAAAAGTAATTATCGGATGGACTTTCAGACGAAGGTAAAAATATTTCAGGAATTTCAGAACAACAGTTCCAAGAAACGTTTGGCAGGTTAAAATCTCCAGTTATTAAAATATGATCATTAGATTGCAGTTTTGAGCAAACTTTACTAATAGAAGCCAAATGTTTGCTATAAACTTCTAAGGTAGAAAGGGGAGGAATATATGAGCATGTAATAAAAAGGCTCAAGGAACCAAACTTAACATGAACACAACAGAATTCAATGTCCAAGGATTCTGGAATTAATAACTCTTCAGAGAAATGTGTCGCTTTGACTGCAATCAACACACCCCCACCTTTAGAGCAAATACCAGGAATGGAGTTTCTATCTTTGCGGTATATGTTAAATTTGTTGCACAGAATTTCAGTATTTAGAGTGTTAGGTTTCAGCCAAGTCTCACTAAAAGCCATTATATTAAAGTGAAGGTTGTGACTCAAAATTAATAAATTATTTAGTTTTGTGTTAATGCCACGAACGTTTTGGTAAAGGATAAGGAACTGAAAGCAACAATCTAGTTTTTTTGATTCTTGTTAAAAACCGAAAAAGTAGCCAAGGAAGTTGTAGGCCGAGGTCTAGAAATAAATTCATGCACCATCGTATTGTCAGGCCAAAACTTTTGATCCAATACCTTGTGAAAAAGATCACCAGGCAAAGATATTTTAAAAGAGGACGTAATTCGCTCGTATGAAAAATTGAATTTGTAAACAGAGATATTTTTATTTACAACATTCAGCTTAGAGTTTATATAGAATAACACGTCTTCACCGGATGTATCAGCTGCAAAACGAGAAACAAATATAGATTTTGCAGGCTCAATAATCACAAGTTCTTTATGAACAGGGGCTTTGATACTGCTGTTCGATACTTGTTTCAGTATCGCTCCTGTAGAAACCGGAGTAATCTGAGAAGGTGCAGGGACCACATTTGAGGAAATACAAGTTTCAGCGTAAGTTTTTTTTGTGGCAGAAACGCGAGGAGAATCAGCATTTTCCTCTATGATTGGTATTGCTTCAACAGAAAGAGAAATCTGATCAGCTGACGCAGCGACCTTAGTTGGTGCGATATTATCAGTCATTTGATCAGTATTGACAGCACCAATTGATTGATCTTCAAGCTGTATGTTCACATTAGGGAAAACAGTTAAAGTAGAAGGTAGAACAGTATTATTATTGGGTGACGGCATGGCTATATCAGTAGTTTTAGCTGAACTACGAAGATTTTTGTTTGAACGTTTACGTTTTGGAGAATTGTAAGCTTCCTCCATAATTTTAAACTTTTTAAACAAATCTTCGTATTCACTCAGTCTATCTTGTGCTACCTTTAGATCCTTAGCCACCTCCAAAAAACCTTTCCGAGATTGTCTAATAAGTTTAAAGATCTCAACGTTTGTAAACCTGCAATCTTCACATGACCAACGAAGTCCCTTACTTTCGTTGAGTGCATCGAAGATCCTCGCAGTCAACGCTGCACACTTGATGTGAAAAAATGAATCACACAACCAGCAAGTAACCAGCCGGTCTGATTCACCTTTTACAGCGCAGTTTCGGAAATTGCAGATCATTTTCAGTTTAATAGTAAGTTTTGCAATATAGATGAAAGTAAAAGGAGAAAAATGAACTTAAATGCTTTTAGTGAAAAACAGTTTATTTTGTTTAAAGACACTGTACTGTAGAAACTTTGCAGCCCTGATTTTATAGAACCAACGAATTGAAAAGTTTTATAAGCACTAGAGTTTTTGCAGTAGCGTGAAAACAGCTGTAAAAGTAAATACAATAATTTGCTCTATAGAAACCTGTTTGCGCTAAAAACAAAACAGGAAGAAGGAAAGAAGCAAATTATAAACAAAAATACATATATATATATATATATTTATATTGAAAATTAAATTAAATATCAAGTATTTTAAAAGGATGTAATCCACGTTATCACGCTTCCAGATGAATGAGCACGCCGATCAAAGCTGTTTATTTCTATTTATTTATATTAATTTTGAACTTTTGGTTAAAGATATCTTTAAAAGTAAGAGCTCGCAAAAACACGTCTAAACGGTAAGAAGATAAGATGATGATTGAATTAATGAATTAAATTACGTTATTATAAGATTTTGAATTTAACAATTGCAATTACACTTTGCTTTTAAAAAAATGGAATTAAATTACTTTATTATAAGATTTTGAATTTCACAATTGCAATTGCACTTTGTTTTTAAAAAACTTTAATTAAATTACGTTATTATAAGATTTTGAATATCACAATTGCAATTGCACTTTGTTTTTAAAAAAATTTAATTAAATTACTTTATTATAATTATAATAATTCTAAAATAAATATGAATTTTTAAAATTTAAACCAATTTTTCATTTTTTCCGACAAAGGTCAGAATTGTCTGATCAATGTCTGATGTTCTGTCAGACAAAGGTCAGAATTGTCTGACATATGTCTGATGTTTTGTCCGACAATGGTCAGAATTGTCTGACTTATGTCTGATGTTTTGTCCGATAATGGTCAAAATTGTCTGACCTATGTCTGATGTTCTGTCCGACAATGGTCAGAATTGTCTGACATATGTCTGATGTTCTGTCCGACAATGGTCAGAATTGTCTGACCTTTGTCGTACAAAATGTAAGATTTCCCTCCGAAATTCCCATCAGAAATTGGACAGAATTCTGTAAGAATAGTCTGCACAAGTAGCCGACTTTCAACAGAAATGTCGGTCCGAATTCTTGTCAACCGTTCATACAAATTTCGGTAAGAATTCGCACAGAATTCGGCATCAGACTCGGCAACTTGTGCAGACGTTCTGTCAGAATTCGTACAGAAGTCGGAAGTAATTGTACGCTGGGTACTGACATGTCAAATTTAGAAGTGTGGCGAATGGAAACAAAAGAAAATAAAGAAAAAGTTTTGCTTCGTTTTGATAATTCCGGCAGTATGCTTTCATCTGGTGCATATACCTGTATTCTTCAACCATGCCTTCAGCATGTTTTTGTGTGATTTAAAATAATGTTAATCAAAATGAGAGCGTGCAGAAATGTTTCTCTCTGAGCGAAAACTTCATATGAAAAAACTTTCAAAACATGCTGAAGGTGATCAGTGAATCCAGCTTTACTTTCAGGGAGATTCTTGCTTTCATAAAGTGTTCATTTGGTAATCTACGTTGTATGGTTACTTTCGCTAACTTTACTAAAAATGGGCATGACCTACTTTAGTTAAGTCCACTTTTTGGAGGATAAGCTTGGAGTAAAGCAAAGCGCACTAGGTTTAAGCTCAATTGAGCTGAAATTCTGGCATTCTATTGTTTTGAGTATGAGATGGTTTAAGTGAAAAAATTTTGCCACACCCCCATTACCGCCCAGAAGTAATCAAAAATGTTATACTTCGAACGGTTTTGGTTGTATAAGACTAAAATTGGATAATTTAGCTCATACGGCTACTTTCGGCAACTGTACTAAAAATGGCGAATATTTAAAATTTTTTTCCGAACAGCATGAAAACTCGTATATAGCAGTAAAGTGGTCTGCGGCAGGACAACGTCTGCCGGGCATTACTATACATCAATAAAAATGATGTATACATCAGAAAATTCTGATCGTCATTCATTGATGTTTCAAACAGAAACGTCTAGCATGTGTTTTGTTCGAAGGTCAATTTATACTTTTACAAATTCACAAAACGATCATAAAAAAATTCATTGAATTGTGTCAGGACAATTTCTCCTATAACTTCAACGTTAACTATGAATATATGGATAAGGAAATAGACTAAAACATGGATTTATGTATATAACTTTGGAATAGTTTGAAATATTTGAAATATTTTTCACAGAACTATTTTTTAAGCTATATTTGAAAATGTTTTTCACATAAAAAAGTTTTTAAGCTGTAACACATTGCAAAAAATATAACAACATTTTAAGCAAATTAGTTTTCATCAAAAAATCATAGGGGGGAGGGGGTAAGTGGCCCATGATTTTTAATGATAGAAACTGTTTGTGTCAAGAAAAAAACAATTTTTGCAGGTAAATTATGTTTTTTGAAAGAATAAGGAAAATGAAAATAAAAAAAAAATTAAAATTAAAAAAATATTTACATCAAAAGCAACTCTTGGCTTATTGTTTAGTACAAGTTGGATATTTTAGGGGTTTTTTAAAATCAATATAAAACATTGCATTGGTGTGGTAACGGTAAACCTTTTCTCATTTTCCCAATTTACTTAATTGAACTTTCAAACGAAGAAAATTGGATGAAAATGTTTGCTTGCTAAGTCAAAACATGAAATTTCAATCGTTTTTTTCTCATTCTGAGGCTTATAAGTTATACTGAGAAAATCTATAGTTTTGAGATATCGCAAGAATTTTAATGTCATAATAACAGGTTTTTTAAAACATACCTAATATCCGAACAAAATATTTCCGAAAAGAAAAGAAAATTATCGTTAATTTTATTAATCAACGACTGTCCATACAAAAATGCATTGTTATGCATTGAGAAAGTCTATAGTTTTTGAGATATCGCCAAAAGTTTGATGTTATTATAACGTTTTTTTTAAATTTAAGAAGAATTGTTGTTTGGACGATTAACTACAACAATTTAAGAAGAATATATTTATTTTCAGAATATGTGTAAAAAATTACATTTTTGGTTACAAATTTTAAAAATTTTTTACCCAAATTTCTTTTTAACGCTGTTATGCAGGACTTTTTCAAAAGTAAATAATAAAAGGAAGCCAGTTAAATTTATGTCATCATAACAATTATTGTTTAAATAAGTTATTCAAATTAAATAAAGTAATTTCTTAATATGTATACCATTTTTTCATAATTAATCAAAACGAACACAATAATTTTTATATTTTGAATTTGCTTAATTACAACTAAATACTTTCAATTTAAGATTTAAAATTTTTACATGGTATTTAATATTTTTATCGCAGGCGAAGCAGCGGTATTTGCTTGTTATTTATATTTTTTTAAAAAAAGTTTCAAACTATTGCATTTTATATAAAAAACATAACTTAAAAGTTGCTTTTGTGGTAAAAATAACAATAAGTAAAAATTGCATTTCAGGCTACCAAATATTGACACAACTTTAATTTGCAAAATTTTTCTAGTTTACGCAAATTTGTTAAACTGTTTTTGTCATTAAACGTCAAGTGCCACTCATGATTTTTTTTTTGTCAAATTTATATGTTGCAAAATGTTTTATTCACATTTTTAACAAAATAGTATATAAAAATAAATAATTTATATGAAAAAATTACCGCAATATCTCTTTCAAGCCAAAGTTATGGCTTAAAATCTATTTTTTCATAGCATCGACTATCTCTGTTATATTTATAAACCTCATTTTCTGTTTGTTTATTTGTTCGTTTGTTTCTTGTGCCTAAATACAAATCTAAGTGGCTGGTCGGATTTCACTCAATTTAAGAGTGAAACAATTTAACACATATTGCTTTGTTTTTATATAAGATATAGGCATACATGGCTTTGACTTCAACTCTTTCGCCCCCTTTTCACAAACGTCCATTTTGTTTTTGAAATACTTCTTACCATCGCAATTTTTTCCAATTTAATTACAAAAATTTCGGCTATTTTGATACATATGTTGAAAATTTGTTTAGGAATTTTTCAGAAAACATGATTGGATACCTATGCAAAGCGAAGTTTTGATATCTAATTTTTTACTTTCGTTTTTTAATATACTTAATTTTTTCATATATGTACTTAATTTTTTCATATATTTTTAAAGTATTTCTATATTTTTAAAAAGCACCGCACAAAGAGGATGCTTTCGATTTGCTTTTACAAATTTTCAATAGAGTAGAATCTAAATTGGTCCTACAGTTCAGCAGCTACTGCAACGCTTAAAATATCTTTCAAATTGGTTTGTGTACATACTAAGCGGTGGTTTCTTTGTTAATGTTTGCTATTTTAATGTAATTTTTCTTTTCATCATGTTTCAAATCACAACAGTGCTGAAGAAGTTTCACTTCAAAAAGTTATTAGGATATGCATTTATCATTTATCGTTGGTATAGAATTTTTATGATATCAATTTTTTTTTCCAAAAGTATATAAGTCCCATGGCGTCCACAGGGGGTTTGGGGGAAAAGTGCCCCCTAGGCAGTGAAAATTGTTTATATTTCTTCATATTATATCAAAAAAGCCGTAAATTTAAATCACAAAATTTTAAGAGACACGCAGAAAACTTTCTAAATTGTCCCTGCAGGACTAAACGTAACTAGTCCGAAAAGTTAAGTAACTTTAAGGTAGTTATTAACGGAGTAACTTTCATATAGTTGAAAAGTCATCGAAAAGTAGTGAGTTGAGCGGCCATGAACCAGAATTTCATGGTTGTAGTAACGAGCAAAACAAAAGTTTCAGCGTTGCATCAATTTGTTTCTCCGTGGCCAGGGTTGTGGCTTGCTTTAAGAAAACGACACCGTTACGATAGTATCGGAAGTGTAGACGTAGAATTCGTTCTTATACAAAATAAATTGAAAAAAATTATTTGGAAATATTTGTATAGCGCCTATTTCACATTGAAGTGTCATATCTGTTGAATTTACCATCTCCGATTAGGCTCAACATTTTTAATTGATTAATTTTTATGGCTAAAATAGGGTTTATTTTGAGACAACGGAGCTCAGTAAATTAAAATACAATTTCTATAATTAGGATATCAATTTAAAAAGTCGAATTTGTAATTAAATCCATTAACAATTCACTAATTTCTGGTCACTTGAAGAGCACACCTTCATTTTATATCGTTAGAAAGGTTTTAGTACATTTGTTGAATTTGTTTTCTTTGTTGAGTTGAGAATGGTTTGGAATGGAACGTGAAAAAAGTTATAATAATGTTCAATGGAATTTAAATTTTTTGAACACGCTTTACCAAATATTTATCAATTTTGAACGTTATTGAAGAATAAAAAACTCATTCTGGAAGAACTATGTTTTTTTTAATGGAATATAAATTTATTTATTTTTAACACACTTTACTAAATATTTAACACTTTTATAAATTGACTACGTTATTGAAGACTGAAAAACCCATGTTTTAGCATTAAATGTAATAAAATTATTTGCTTTGCTTATTAAAAATTTCCAACTGGCTTCATATAGCCAGATACAAATCAATCAGATTAACCAAAAAATATTTTAATGTTGACTTGAAATTTAGTAGCAACTTTTCTCATATTGTTTTCGTAATTTTTTTTTCTAAAAAAGGTCACACTAAATTTTGAGTCGACTTTAAAATATTTTTTGGTATGTCTAAATATTTTATATTTACACTAGAAGCTAGTTTATATAAAACCATTTAAAATGTAGTCGTCTTACTCCTTGCTAGTAAGTAGAATGAAAGTAGTCAGATATAAGCTAATTTTCTATAGACTGACTACTAGTTGGTTTCAAAAGGACCATATATAAACTAGTTAATCTGTCATATCGTAGGTAGTACGTACTGGTGATTTTGCGGCCATTTCATAGAGAAAATCACTAGTTATTTTCGAAGAAAATAGTTGACTATTCAACCACTGGTGGTTTGTTTTGAAAGTAGTTTGTAATCACCTTAACGTTGGGTGAAAGTTCTGCAGGGGTAAGTTGAGCTTAAACTTAGGGCTTTAAGAACTTTTTTAATAAAAACGTCGTTTTTAGTTGTATAAGTTTAATATTTCACGGAACATGTATTTTGATAAGGTGCATCATAATCAATCAAAAATTCGATTTTTAATTTTTTGTAACTTACGCCTTTTTGATTTCATGTGACGATATATTTAAGATACCTTCTTTGTAAAGTATTTTTATGCACACACATATTTTTTATTTTTTCTCCTGTAGCATACAACGATCTTAAAGGTAGGTATTTTCAGTTTTACAGATATCAACAGTTCATATCAAGTTAGAAGGAAGGGGTAGCACGCTTTGACTCGCGGCTCTTGCTCGTCGGCTAGTGGGGTGGAGTTTGTTTTCCATCTTTCCGATAAAAATACCCAAACTACGAAATTATTACTTTAAATTAGCGTGCTGAGGAAGGTGGAAAAAAAGAACGGACACAAAACACAAAAAGGCTCATTGCTTTTATAAAACTAGTGTCAAGAAAAGTATTTGTTTGTTGTAGAGATGGTATTACAACAATACCTTGCCCACCCAGCCATGATCAGAATTTATACCAACTACATAGAGTACTGATCCCTTTAACCATGTCAGACCACTGTCGACATGCAGAAAATCAAAATAGTTTTAGTTTAAGTATCCATTAATATTATTATATTTAACATAAATTCCTTAACTCATATCTACAAGTTTAGATTTCATTGTATTATATCTAGTTTTATCATTAACACAATTTATAGCAATATTATATAATGGTTTTATTGTATAAAAATTAGAGATTATAAAGTAAAAACAAATTCCTTAATCAAACTCGATACTATGAGAATATAAAGGTAAGTAAGCAAAAACAATATCTGAATGCATTGATAACACAATGTTAACTGGTAAGTAAGCGAAAGTAAAAAACCCTAAGTGGAAAGAAAACCATTATTAAAATGTTTAATTAAATCGATGAATACAAAAGCGGCTTATCAAAAGTTTTTATTTCAATTTAAATTCAAAGGTAAGTGATAAAAAGTTAATATTAAGTTATAGAAAATATAAAAAGCATCGTTTGAAAATATCGATAATTATTTTTTTTAATAAAAAAGGTAAGTTATCCAAAATACTAGTGTAAATAAAAAAGTAAAAAAAATGTTATTATTGTTACATCCTTTACTTTAGGCAAAATGTCATCAATAATTTAAGAAAAATTCGCAAAAACAAGCAATCAGCAAAGATAAGCAAAATAAATTAATGTGAGAGTGCAAGGGTTAAGGTTGAATTTTAGCTTAGTATAAATATCAGAAACATAGAAAAAACAGCTGCTTGCTATTTAAATAAACTTCAAGTTCAAGGTTATTTTAAGAATGGCCTTGGGCTATTTTTTCTCTCTAACTAATCACTCTCGCTCTCACACACATTATAAAAAAATATATTTTAAAGAAAATTAATCAAACTTACATGCTCTCCTTATTGAGTGGATTCTATATTCCGAAGCTCCCACGAAGAAAGATCTTTCTGCGCTCTGTAGACTCAGTTGCCAATAAATAAATTGCAAGCTATATTTTTATGCTAATTTTATAAAAAAACGATATTAACTCAATTTTAAGATAGACTTTTTCTAGTTTTAAGCTATAAACCGTATGTAACTATATTTTGAATTTATGATTACTTTGAAAATTAAATTTTAATAACTCAGCATTTTAATGTTTGGAAAGCCGAAAGAAAGCAAAGGAAATTGTATAAAAAAAAAAAATCTCATGAGAGAACATTTGCTTTTTTTTTGTATGGGCATATATGCAATGGTGTAAGTGTTAGCAAAGTCACGGTTAATGTACATTATATATAATTTGTTATTTACTTAATTTTTTCGATAAATAATGCAAAAATTCTACTATTTTAAATTGTTTTAATATTATTAAACACTCAATTTAAATTAATTTTTACTTTGAACTTATTCTTTCACGTATTTATGTTAAAAATTTATCTAAATTTCCTTTTTTTTTTCTTTTCACTTAGGCTTTACTCTAGTATTAATTTTCTATTCATAGGTTTATTTTTTTTATATGCACACTTTGATTATATATTAATCCTTTCTTTTTCTTAACACTTTTGTTAAACATTTTTGTTCACACATAAAAGTAATAAATGTTTATATACTAAATTTTACTTAGCTTGTTGGAAGCTGATGTTAATGACGCGATTACCGAAAACTAACTGCTCACCACGTTGCTTACTAATCCAATTTTGGTGATCATTAAAAGACTGCTTCAATTATGTTGTCTGAGAGAGTCGTCATTGCACTCAACTGCACCTAAGATAGCATGCTAGAGATTTGCTTGACTGATGATTTAGATTAACGTTGATATAGAATCATTTTAAAGACCGAATTTATGACCAATCTTAGTGATGATTTTCTTTAACAAATTTGTTGAATATTTTAAAATGAGTTTGTAGGAAATTCCTTAATATTCTGCGCCATATCTCTGGTGAATTTTAGAACCCAGTTTGGAAGATTTTGTGCCAATCTGTATGGAGAATAAAAGTATAAGCTAATAAAGCAAAAAAAATTACCCGCAATCGGATTGGCACCAATAAATTTTAGAAAATTTAGTTGAATAATATATATTCAATACGGATTACGATTAATAATTCCAAAAATGAATTAATCTAAAAATTTAATTTTTCATTAAAAATTATATTTCTTTATGAGATTTTTCTCACTTCAATACATATTTGATAGAAACTTACGTGGATGATCGCTAGCGTTTGGATGTTTGTTTTTTTGGGATGAAGTGTTGTTTTATGTTTTACTTTTAGGTAAAATATTTATTGAATTTAATTATTAGAAAACTGTGCAGATATTGATAAAATTTATAAAATGTTTTGACTATATTTGAGTAAATTAAATGATTTTTTTTTTTTTTTTAAGAAGTTCTTTGAATTAGTGTGCACTCTTTGCAGCCACAAATATAAAAGATCGAGAAACGTTTTCTTTTCAGTCAAGAAAGCTCGATCACGCCACAATTTTACCGCAAATGTTTAACATTGCGCTTTTATTATAAAACAATAAAAGAAATATGATAAAAATTTGGAAGAAGGTAAGTGACTAAGAGTGTGTTCAATATAAACTACTGTGGTGAGTTGCTTATTTCGGCTAATAGATGGTATTTTAAACGGAAGCTGAAAACTCATATGAGCTTCTAGTGTTAAACAAATTCAAGCATATGAACAAAAGAAAAAGCGAAAGTAAAGCCATATTTTTGCTGCAAGCGCTATTACACTCCTTAGTTTATAACAACACAATTTTTTGAGTTTAACAACATTTTTTTTAAAGGATGTAGTTTATTTGTCCAGCAGAGAATTCTTCTCTTCCTCATATTCGTAGTACCGTTAATCGAAAATAGTGTGAAATCTCGCGTGTGCAATAGAAAATATTTATATGTGCACAATTGCTTTGTTTGTATTTTAACTGCTATAACGTAGAAACTACGAAATTTTTTTGATAACCTTAGTAAGAAAACTCATAAACATAACGGTAATACATTTTTTAAACAAAATATGAGCACATTTAAGATGAATGGCAGAAATTTGATGGCTCCATCCTCAGATCGTTGATGTACTTCATGTTTTTCACGCTTAACCAAGTCATATATAAGAAAGGAAGACATATTCTTATATAAAATCTGTATAAATTTATATTTTATTCCATAAAATCAATAAAAAAATGTTTTGCAAATATTAATATTTTCTATGAAATTTTTTAATACATTATAATTTTTTAATAACAACAAGTTTTTTTCTTGTTTTACATATAATTTCTTAATACTATTTCAATAAAAAAATAATATAAAAACAAATGAAGTTATGTTTGCTTAGAATTGCATTTGAAGTGTTGCCCATATAATTATTTTACTGAGGTATTTTGAAGAGAATACAAAAATACATTTTTTCGGTTAATTTATAAATAACGCTGAGTTAAACCATGCATTTTTAAATAGTATGTTGTACCCGTTGTTGTAAGGCCGTGTTCATATTACGATCTTTGTTGCGATTACGACACCACTCTCACGTTTTTTTTTCGCAAACACGGCAGAAAAATACGTAATTTTGCATGTAGCTAAATGATTAAATAAAAAAAATGCTTTTAAATAAATGCGAAATTCAGCATTTTTTACCGCGTTTGCGAAAAAAAAATGTGAGAGCGGTGTTTTGCGACAATTGCGACAAAAACGCGTAATATGAACATGGCCTAATAAGTAACGATACCATTTCATTTACCCTTGTTTCAGAGACACTTTTCAATACGTATTCTTAAATTAAAAAAGTATAGCAGTGAGAGGACTGCCGACCGAAGCGAAAACCTATATATAAAATATTAGTATTCCCTGGAAGACGTTGTCCTGCCACGGACCGCCTTACTGCTATATAAGAATTTTCATGCTAATATAGGGTTTCGGACTATCCTACATGTAGGATGGATTTGACAGGTCGGACGGACATGTAGGATGTGCGAAAGCTCATACTGCAGCCCGTCCTACATGTAGGATGAAATCAAAAAGTTTTAAAAGTTCCGCTCTGATCTTGTTCTTCTCTGTGCGTCCTTGTTTGTAGATTTCCTTGGTAATTGTTGTTGGCGCAGTTAGCCGGAAATTTTTTGTAGACGTTGTGAATTCTAATCGTGTAGCTACAGTCGGCATATGAAATTAGAATTATTTTTGTTAAGAGCTTATAACAATTTATTAAATTTTTTATATATTACTGAAACTATTTATTTTAAGGAAAAGTGTTACCATATCAAAAATACATATAATTAAAGTAATTTATTTAAATTATTTCATTATTGAATTAATATAAAAAATTAAAGCTTATTTATATCTATTTATATCATAACACTAACACAATATACATGTTCACCATATTTATATTGCGTTGTGTATTAAAAATAGAATATTCTAAAATTAAGAAATATCTATAGCTTATAAATTATATATAATTCATATAAGAAATTAAAGCTAAACAGTTTTAAAAAATAGAATGCTTAGGATAAGCAGACCTTAGTTATTCAATTACTAATGAAAATATTAATTATTTCGCAGGTTTAATACGTAATTGTTATTATATAAATATACATAAATATTCTTTAAATTTCCTCAATGAGCTAAATTGTTCATATATATGCACATATATATAGTATATTTGCATATATATATATATATATATATATATATATATATATATATATATGAATATATATATAAATATATATATATATATATATACTATATATATACTATATATATACATATATATATACATATATGTATTTCCGATACGGTAACACTTTTACTAAAAACAAATAGATTTACCAATATTATATATATTCTTTAATTTATATTTATAAACTGTTTTCTAAATTAGTTCGATGTCATATGCTGACTGTAGCTACAAATAAGTATCCACAACAAATTAAAGCTTACTGTACAACAATAACTACTTAGCAAATTTACAACAACAACGCAAAGAGAATTACAAGATCCCAGCGGTTGCGCAGCGTTAGAGGGGATGAACCGAATTGACGGCGTAAAATATACAGCACTTTGCATGCTATATTTTCTGTTTGCCTGCTAGCAAGCACTTAGCACTTGCTTGTGCTACTGGTGATGGCACTTAGAGGATGTTGGCTAGCAACAAATTGTGCACTGCACTTGCTGGTGGTGGCACTTGGAGGACGCTCGCCAGCAAAGAAAGCCAATTTAACTCTGCTGCATTTGCTGATGTTGGAGACCGTTGGCCCACACAAAGGCAGACACAAACTCAAGCACTTTTGTTAATTTTTTTCATTAATTTGTTATTTTTTAAGTTTTTTAAGTTTACAATATTAGAAGTTTACGTATATATGTTGCAAGTACAAGCTCTCGAATTAAATATGTCGCAAATTGATAAAATGCAAATTGAATAAAATATTTACGCTAAAACACGACCGAAATGTGAAACGTCAAAATTTGTAATTGTCAAAATTTCATCGTCCATTTGACACAGCAAAAAAGACAAATTTATTACAACACACAAAAATTTTATTCAACTTGATATTTTCTATCCTACCACGACTGATTGACACACAGCCATAATTGACAACTCTGAATATAAAATGCCGCAGTGGTGAAAATAAAAAGCCACTGACAAATACAACAAGTATGAAAATTTGCAAACTTTGTTTGACGATATGTAATAAAATAAGAGCGTGCATGTAATTATTTGAATGTTAAGCATATTCCTTTATCACAACTTAAAGATTTAAATGTTAAAACACTCAATCCATGCATTATTTTTCTTATTTGCATACGAAGTTCCAGCAGAAAAAAGCAGAAAGAGAAGAAGATCGATCCATTTTTAAATCTCACCATGAATAGCAGCTGTTTGAGTAAAAGCAAATTTTTCAAAAATGTTGACAAATACAACAACTGAAGAAATTGCCAAACTTTAAAGGCATATATATACCAATATAAGCCGAACTAATAATAAGTTTTGGTTGCAAACATCTTATTGCAACCTAACTTAAGTATTTTTATACTAACAGATTATATGCATTAATTTCAGGAGTTTCGAAGTGATTTCTTTGTGAGCTTGCGGCCGATTGTGGACGATTTCCTTGGAAAAATACGATGATGCAATCCAATGATTTACCCTCTACCAAAATCGTTCAACGCGCCTAAAGAAGTTTTCACTTCAAAAATTTCTCAACAAATTTTATTCGTAATTTTCAGCCACGAATAGAATTCGTAGTTACGAGAAAAAACCCTCTGGTACAGCTGGTTCTTTAGCTTATTGGCCACGTACTCTTCCAGTAGACAACCTTGCAATCACACATTCCTTCAAATTCGGTAATTGTTCGACGAACCAATCTGAACGATTTCAGTTGTAAATTTTTCAATCTTAACTAAAACTTCGTTCATTCTACGAATATTGCGTACGGTCAACCTACGAATAAAGTTTTTTCTACTAATATTATTTTTAATTCGAAAATAGTACAAAGCCATTAGTAAATACTACGAATGTAATGTTAGAAATTACGAAGTTATTCTTACGAGAAATTAACGAATGTTAAGGAATGATATCTCTTATTAGTCGAAGATCATTCCTCGTAGGAACTGATGGCAAGGAGCATTTAATTCAATAATGGATATGAACTTTGGCGATAACTCAGTTTCTGTTTTACACTCATTGTTAACGAGCAGGAAATAAATTTTATAAAAAATAATGTTTTCCGAAGTCGTCTTGTTTTTCTAACATAAATATGATCCAATTTGAATTTTTTTTTTCATTTTTCTTAAACTTAATGAAATGATAAACAGTCCTGCAGACTTTAAATTTAAGAAAGTTGCAGCGATCTAGGCAAGAGCAAAGCGTCTAATTCAAAAGCGAAAGAAAAAATTAAGAAATTTAATAGAGTTGGCCAATTTTGGATCAAGGACTAATTTTTGAAAAAAATCTTATATCATATTAAGCAAACGATTTTTCATCGTCACGTAAGCCAGGATTCAGAATCAAGCCTTGCAGGGAGTTTCTAGAATATTTTAAGAAAATGTATGAATCCCAAAACAAATCAAATACATGTATATTTATTTACTATACCTCTTTATTTATTTATTCATATGTTTTGAGTTAAAAAAATTTTTTTGAATCACTCAGATAATAGGTATGTTTCCGTAGTCGATTGTAGAAACTTGAAAGCTGCTAGAACTGATTCATGTTGGAAAAAAACACAAATAGATTTGTGTCAAATCGATAAGCTATCACATGTTTCGATTTCATTTTCATGGAACCTTTTACAAAAGTGTTTCTGTACATAAAGTGAATCGATAACAATGTGTCACTTTTCTCACTGACTTTGCGGCAAGTGAGAATTCTACCGATTTATCTAATGTCAGTAATGTTGTGTATTATTAAGTTATAAGTACTCGAAATATACCTTTAAAAATGGTTACTTTCGTATAAGTCGACTTTTTTTCTGATTGAAATATTTTGTTATTCTTAAAAAAGTTTTAGTTTTAAAGGTAATGCAATTTATAAATAATGCCTTTTTACATAAAATTTAAAATGTTAGCAAAACAATATATGTTTGAGCTATGAAAAAGTACCCGGCTGCATATGTATATTTGCTAAGTTTTTGCAGCACAGCACTAAGTGTTAAATTATTTACATTCATTATCGTTGATTATTTCCGCAACCATTAATGCACATCATTATAACATAATTAATTTTCTTAAACTGAAAATATTCACTTTTTATAAACAAGACAAGCACCTATTTATTATAAAGTTTTAGCGCAACTAAAATAATATATTCGAGTAAACAGCTGCTTGTCATATGACTCAATTCCGCAACTTTTCTTCTCGATTTGTGTTCTTTTTTATTACGGTCAGAGTTTTTACCAATTTAAACGTATAGAAACATTAGTTGTCACGAAATCGGTAACAAGGGATCGAAAATGGCTGACGTCACACAAATCGGTAACTTGCCGATTTTGTTACAGGAACGAGCTACTAGCCTCGTAAATCGCTTGCGGTGTCTGCGTCTCATCAACAGTAATAGACTGCAAAGCTTTCTGAAAACTCTTGTAACCTTTTGACAAAGCCTTAGTTGCATCGGCTCTTTTTTTTCTTTAAAATATCAATGAACTAAGGCATGCGCATTATACAAACATCGTGTATTATACACTTTAAAAAGAGACAAGCTGTTTTTAGAACTTACATTGTAAAAGCGTGTCATTCTATTACCAATTTCCATTTTTTTTTTTTTTTTAAGTTTCAACCATAACTGCACTCATAGTGAGTAAAAAATATTCTTAGTTTTTGTTTTTCAGATAAAAAAAAAATCAAAACCTACAACACCGCCTAGGCCCCTTTTCTTTGAGAGGGTCCCTTTGAACGCTATTTTGAATATAATCAACAAATTCTTAAGTTATCGTTAGTTCTTAAGTTTAACTTTCGAGCGCTAGACCACCATCTGCCTGCTTTAAGGGTAAATATAAACTTTTTACCTAACACGTTGGGCGATAATGACAAAGACTGCTTAAAACAATTATGTACATCAAAGTTATGAAATACTAATGAACCCTGTAACTCCTGAGAGTGTGAAAATAGACCCCTTAGGGGTCTTCAACCGTATGGGTTGGAGGGCTCAAATACGATTTTTTGCTCAACTCGACATCACCTTTCACCTCTTAAAAAAATTCACTCTATCCAGGAACACCCTGTAAATATGTCAAGTTTCAACGAATTTCATTCAGGCGCTTTTATTTTTATAGCAAACAAACAAACAAACAAAAAATTAGTTCTATGCATATAGAAGAGTGACTATGATAAATTCACCTACCGAACACTGTTAAGAAAAAAAAACAACAACAACAACACTAATAAAAAATGTCCTTGAGTGAAAAATGTTAAAAAAAATAGTTTAACTGGAAAAACTCCAGTAATCAGTTATATTATTCATCGTTGCCGTTTAAAAGCGGCCAATAGCTGGGCCAAACAATTTCATACGGTGAGTTTTTGTCTCATTCGCCTGTACAACTTTTGTCGGAACTCGGTGTCGGTTTAATTTGATGCTGCTTCTTCTTCTGGTTTCTAGTTATTATTTAGTCAGTCAGTCTGTCAGCCGTTAATTGCCATGACAATTGTGCTGGATTAGTAACTAAATTGTTTGCTTTTGGCCATGACCATGGCCACAGCCTGCTGCTGGGCGCCTGTTTCTCTACTTTAATTACACACTTTTTTGAGCAACATTTTTCTCAATTGCCTCCGGCATCTCTTTGTTCTAATCCACTTAAATATTTTTCAATGCTATGTATACTTTTTGCTCAGACTTCAGTGACTCGCAACCAGCATTATGATTCATTAGAAGTTTTGTGCCATTCAAAGTCACCAGTTAATAAAAAAATTATTCATCCTGTTCTGCGGGATTTAAGTGCATCGTTGAGGTCGTTTTCGTATGACGTGCGCGCAGAACAATTCAATCAGTCTGCCAGTTAGTGATTTTTGTAAGTAATTAAATAATTAATGCACCTCATGCAGCTTTTTAATAAAAAACTAGAGCTTTTTAAAGCACAGATTTTGTATATAATGGGCACTGGAACTGAAGCTTTCTCAAACATATCATATTTACATCTTAGAATTAAAGGGTGGTTTTTATAGAGTGATACAACTTTGAGTTGGCATCACCGCTTAATTTGACCACCCCATTTAACAGTTGATAGTTGTTTTTTATTAAGTTTTCTTTGACATTTTGTTGTGGATTGACTTACACTAGACCAACGCTTGCAAATTGTGGAAATTTTTAATTAAAATAATGGTTCTGTTCGTCAAACTTATCGTGCACTTCGTCCATTTTACGGCGTACATAATCGTCCTTCAGAGCTACTAATTCGAAGAACAATAGATCGTTTTTGGACCACATTTACTGTTACTGATAATATGCATCCCGTGAGATGCACTAAAGAATCTTTAGCCGCTGTACAGGAAAGCGTTGAAGATGATCCTAATCAATCAATTCGTCGCCGTTCTCAGCAACTGGGACTATGTCCTTCCACTTTATGGAAGATTTTACGAAAAGATCTTGGCTTAAAACCTTTCAAGATTCAACTGGTGCAGGAATTAAAGCCAAACGACCATCGTATGCGCCGCCAATTCGGCAAATGGGCTGAAGCACAAATTGATATTGATTTTGAATTTCCATGGAAAATTTTATTTTCCGATGAAGCCCATTTTTGGTTGAATGGGTACGTAAATAAACAGAATTGTCGTATTTGGAGTGAGGAGAATCCACAAGCTTTTGTCGAAACACCATTACATCCACAGAAAATTACTGTTTGGTGCGCTTTATGGGCTGGCGGAGTCATTGGCCCATATGTCTTCAAAAACGATGATGGTCAGAATGTTACTGTCAATGATGAACGGTATAGGAACATGATTCTAAGTTTTTTCGTACCTCAATTAGCTGGCATTAATCTTGCTGATATGTGGTTCCGACAGGACGGAGCCACATACCACACAGCGGGCGCTACAATTGATTTACTCAAGGAAACTTTTGACGAAAAAATAATTTCACGAAATGGCCCAATTAATTGGCCCCCAAGATCGTGTGATTTAACCCCATTGGATTATTTTCTTTGGGGTTATGTAAAGTCACTTGTCTACGTCGATGAACCACAAACAATTGAACACCTGGAAATCAACATTCGAAGAGTTATCGGCGAGATACGGTCGCAAATGCTGCGAAAAGCTTGTGACAATTGGTGTTCCAGGTTGCGCCTTGTACGCGCCAGCCGTGGCGGCCACATGGCCGAAATCATATTTAAACATTTATGTCATTTCTATCCAATAAAGCCCGTTTCATTGATATTTAAAATATATTGCTATGTTTAATTATGATTTAAACTTATATAACTCTATAAAAAACACCCTTTATGTCACTTTACTTTTAACCTAAGTGTAAAATTAATCGTAATCTAGTTGCAACGTGAATATATTTGTTAAATCAAAATAAGTTTCACTGAAAAGAAAGAAAAACTAAAAATGCTGGTAAATAAGAAAATGAACGCTAATTAGGATTGCGAAAAACATTTCCCTTTTTCATTTTTTTTTTGTTTGGTAGTTTTTCTTTTAAATTAGAAAAAATTCAGTTTTCAGAAATGGGGGCCATTTAAAGTTCTAATATCTTAATTAAACTTTTGTTGTTGTCAATTTTAATACAAAAATTCCAAAAAGATTATATTTTTAAAAAAATTCCCGTTTCATATCTTTGCAATGGCACTTCATTTTATACAATGAATCCATTTTCAGGATTTTAATTTTTTTGTTAATATTTTTTTTTTAACATTTTAACAATACAAACATTTTTCTGATGAAAGAACAATGAATAAAGAACAAATGCAAAAAGCTGCTTCTGGGAAAAAAAAATAGATGCGTCGTTGGACACACGAGCAAGGTTGCCAGCCAAAATTCGTAACAATTCCCACGAAAATTACCTTTTTCCCAAAGTCACATAAATTAAATACCACCAAAATTCCCATGGTAAGGGAAACAAAAAAAATTCCCACAGCAATTTAAAAATACCAAAAAAAATCCCACGATCATTTAGTTAGAATTACCACAAAAATACCACGCGTTTTAAAAATACCACCAAAAATCCCATATGCGTTTAAAAATCCCACAAAAAATTCCATACGTATTAAAAAATACCACGAAAAATCCCATATGTATATAAGAAATTTAAAAAAGTTTAGAAATACCAGAAATTTGCATTTAAATAAGCAGAAATAAATAGACACGTCGATAGTTAAAAATTTTGCATTTATTGTCTTTGTTTCAAAACTATAACAAATAAATAACCCAAGTAGAATTTTGCGACCACAGGTTACTTAATATACATTTTTTAAATGATGACGTTGCAGAGATACTGATTTGGATAATTTTTTATGGAAAAAGTTTGTAAAAATTCCTATTTGTAAAAATTCCTTTTCTTAAATAAAGCCTTCAATGTGACTTTCCTGTTTAATACTATTTTACCAGTACGTCACGGAATGTTGTAACGATTTATCAAGTTTTACCTTTAAAAAATGCATCACTCAACTATGGAATAATAACTTAAGAAGTTATCATTTTGTAACGATTAAATAATTGCGACCCAAGTGTAGGCTCTTTGTATTTAAAATGGTGGCCGCAAATTATTATTATATTTTCCTAACTATAAACATGAAATTGCTTTTATATTGTATTGTTAAGCTTTTCAACTATGTTTTATTGATTGCTTACATTAAAAACTATTCCTGAAATTTGTGTACAATACTTTCTTCACAAAACTTTTTAAAACATTTTTTATTAATATATGAAATTATTAAAAAATTTCTGAATTTAGATTGCGCTTAAATTTTTAAGAAGTTTTGGCTGTTTTTTACCGAAAATCTTCTTTCCCATTTACATTTAGCTCCAAAAAATATCCAAAATACCTAATGTTATGTTGTACTCTTATATTTTATAAAAATTCTAATTATAAAATAATTTATAATAATTATGGCTGTAAGCAAAATTGGCAACTCTATAATGCATTTATACTAAAATGTAATAAGTAACTTCAAAGTAATTTTTACTAAAACAATGTCGGCATTGTGTTGCACCACTTTCGAAAAATAGGGATCTCTGTAACGTAACCAATACATAACATCATGTCAATGTTGACACAAAAATAAACGCTACGACGTCGCTGCAACCCAAATATGGACCATCTGTTCTAGTTGGGAACATACAAATTGTTTCACATAAAGTTAATTGTTACACATATCACATGTTTTCGTCTTATATTTGAGATCGTGAATTTTATTTGTATGTATCCATTTAATAATTTCTAAAACGATAGTATGCTTATAAAAATAAAATAATAAAAAATAAACAAAATAAAATAATAATAAATTAATAATAAAAAATTTTCAAAAATATTTGTGGTTTGTGAGGTGATAAGCAATTCATTTTAACACAACATGATTTTTCAAAAATTTAGGTACTTATTTCTAATATCAAATAATTAAAGTTAATAATTAAAAAATAACCATAATGAAATAGGTATACAGTTTTCAAAGATATTTGTGCTTTGTGAAGTAATAAACAGTGAATTTAACACAATATGATTTTTCAAAAAATTAGGCACTTATTTCTAATATAAAATAATGTCAGTGACTTCAAAAATAGAAAATAAACAAACTAAATCAAATATTAGTTTTCAGAGATATTTGTGTTTTGTAAAGAGATAAACAGTTAATTTCAACACAATATGATTTTTAAAAAATGTAGGTACTTATTTCTGATATAAAATAATATACATAAGTGACTTCAGAAATAAAAAATTAACAAAATAAAATAAATATAAATTTTTTATGGCAACTGTTATTTAATTTTGATTTTAGCAGATAATTGCTGAATATTGGATTCGATAAGTAAACTTGCAAATATTGTCTATTATTGTTTTAGTAGTCTTATATATTTCACTTTTTTGGACTTTTAAAATAATTTTTGTAAGCTTAACGCTTGCACGCAGAAATATGGAATTTTCAGAAAGGTCAGAATTTTAAGTTTAGAATTTTTTTCAGAAAAGAATGCGCTATTCGTTTTTATGCAATTTTGTGATTTCAACTTGTTCTTAAAACAAATATGTAATTTATTCATTTATATTGAGTAAGTTCGAAAAAATGTACAGCGTAAACTTATAGCTTTACTCTACTGTATATATACGTCGATCATCTAATACTATGATTAAGATTTTGCTTAATAAAAGTAAAAAAAAAACTTTTTAAGAAAAAATTCCCAAATTCCTATGCAATTAAAAAATACCACGCTGAATTAAAAAATACCATGGGAATTCCCAAAAAAAAAAATTCCCAAGACCAATTAAAAATTACCACGAATGGGATTTTTCCCACAATACTGGCAACCTTGCACACGAGAGAAACGAAGCTTTTTCACAGTTTAATAGTTTTATTAATTTATTAGTTTTTTTAATAAAATAATTCTTAAATTAAAAAATTAAAAAAAACATCAAATTAATTAAAAAAAACACAAGTTATAATCAGACCAGTAAATTTTATTATATATCATTATTATTTTATTTTATTACATCCATTTTGAATTATTTCTGTAAATGTTTTACAATTATTATCGAATTTTATTAATGAAATTTAGGGGTTTATGATAACTGAAATAGCAAACGGATGTTATGTCGGCAATATATCTAGAAAATACTGCATCAAAAGTTGTTCCTTATCGTGTTGTTCAAATATTTGGATCGCTTATTATTTGTAAATTAAATTTATCAAATTTATCAAAAAGGAATTGTTTAAGTGCCTTTGAAGATTCATATCTAAAATTGCAATTAAAATCTCCACCAAAAACTATTGGCATTTTGTTATAATTTTCACCCAGTGTAATGGAACCTACTCGTGTATAACATAAAAGAGATCTGTGAATAAATTTTGTTATGTTATCGATTTTGTTTTTTTTCGGTCGTATTCTGAGGTGAAATGAAATGTGTAAAACGAAATCATGAGAATATGTTGCTCATTAGGACCTATTATTTCTGCAGAACATACTTCTCCAATTTTTGAAATATCAGCGGAAAAATTTTGTAGCTGAAGGCTGTTTAAATATATTGACATATTCCTAGTGACTGTATTGTACTTATCTTTATTATAACTACGATAAATTCCAACTCCTCCAAAACGACAACTATTTCTCTGAAATTGAGATATACAAGCGAAATTAGTGACATGGATACTTTCATCATTTTGCATTTTTGTTTCTGATAGCACTATAATGTCATTTGAGTTATAGATCGATTAGATCTTGAGAATGCGCATGGAGACTTGGACAATTTACAGTCATTAAAGAATAGAACTGTTTGCTCTCTATCAAATTTTTTTTTTTTAGTAATTTATTTAGTTCTAATTTGTTAAGAGAGAATCTTTAAAATTCTCGAGTTAAATCCACATTAGAAAAATTATTTCGCTTTTCATGACGAAATATAAATTGTTGAGGGTTGTCATCAGAGGTTGTGATAGAAAGTCCGTCAATACTAGTAACACGAGACAAAGCGATGTAGAGTAATTGCAAGGAATCCTTTTTGTCATATTCGTAAACAATCTGCGAATGATTCACCCTGTGACTTATGAATAGTTACAGCTATTGCAGGAATTATTGGAAAATGATTCCTTGTAACTGTGATTGTTTTATTTTTATTAATAGGTATGCTACTATTTTTTCGTAGTATTGGCATAGCTCTTCTTCCAACTTGAATCGATAGAGCGTCAGCAGAAGCTTTCATTCTTGTTTTCTGACCAATTTTAGACTGATCAAATTCCAGCCAAACTTTTTTAACTTGGTCATTCTGGTCAATTTCAATGTGCACTAGTTTACCAATAGCCCCATTTGCTAAACTATAGCTAACATTAACATTTTTTGTTAATTTTTGTTATATTGCAGAAGGTAAACCACCTGTATCGATGACTTTGAAATTATGCAATTTTTGTTTAAATGCTTGTAATTGTTTATTATTTTTATTGCGTTCTATTGCGCGTAAAATAGAATTATTAAATAAATCTACAGAAGCATTACTAAAAAATAACCTTATGCCATTTGGACACAGGCGGCTGGCAGTTTCCTTCGTAAAAAATCGACTCTCTATTATATGTAGCTCGTTTTGCTCAAGTTTTTACCATCACCAATCTACGTCAGCGAAAACGAAACGAAAACTGTTTATTACTTTGCCGCATAACTTGTGCCAATTCATAAAATTTAAGTTCCAGCAGTTCTTGAAGTTAGTTCGGGAACAGACTATTCTCATCAGCAAAAGAAAACACGTACTTAGCGATGTTAACCCTTCGTGGGACCCTAAGGTCCGTAGGGACTTTTTCGATTTTGAATCGCAAATTACTCCTATTTTGGCCACTACGACCCCTTCCCAAAGTTACCATATATTCCTGGAACATTTAGTTCTGCGTCTTTTACGGGTTCGATCATTAAAATCGGATCAGTGGTTACCGAGATCTAAGGATTTACTTTTACTGCCTACGAGAAAGGTCCCTAAAGTCCCCTGGGACATAGTATGAAAATTAAGCAAATTAACGGTGTTACTTCGTGGAATTCATTGTTTTATGGCTCAAAATTGCAGCTGCGTTTAGTTTCAAGGTAAAATAAATATTTTTGCTAATTGGATTTTCCAAGAAATGAGCAGGGGGAGGTATAAGTTTGCTTATTTTATTGCTTTGTTCATCCCTGATGCATTTGTCTTATACCTGCGTGCCTACCTGAATGTTGGGGAAAAAAAAGGTATATAAACCAGTTGCTTCAAGAATATTCAACAGTTGTATACTAACTTTTGAATTGAATTGAGCTAAAGAAAAATGTGCGAAGCAAATATCAATATAAATGAAATACTAAATGAACAAAGTTGTGATTTCGATGATGAAATAAGTGATCCATCGTTCCAAATAAATGAAGAAGCCTCTGATTGCGAAAGTGGAGCCACTAATGAATACTGGGACGAAGATACAAGTGACGATGATGATGAAACGCCGCCAAATCAAGAAACAACTTCAGATGACTATTATGTTGGCAAAAATGGTATGAAATGGAAGAAAGCGCCGCCACCAACTTCACGTGTAAGATCGCACAATATCTTCACTATGAGAAGTAGAGGAATAGGACCAATAATGACTTCGGATGATCCATTGAGCATATTCAAAACAATTTTTACCGAGGAAATGTCACACATAATCTTAAGAGAAACTAACCGAAAAGCCAAACAAACTATTGAAGCGTGGAAAGAAGCTAATCCAACACGACCCAAAGAATGGCAACCACTGACACCCAAGTAGTTTGATACGTTCCTGGCAATGCTTATAGCTTCTGGCCTATATAAGTCAAACAATGAACCAGCTTACTGCCTGTTTGATACAAATCATCCACCAATCTTCAGAGCTGTAATGTCATTCAAAAGATTCAAACTGCTATTAAGGTACATACGATTTGACAACGTGAACACACGCATGGAAAGGTCACAGAGCAGCAAAACGGCAGCAATTGATGATATTTGGCTCATGTTGCAAGCTAATTTGGCAAGTCGGTACGAACCACATGATGCTCTAACAGTAGATGAACAACTGTTTCCATATAGAGGACGGACATCATTTACACAGTACATTCCATCAAAGCCTGCAAAATATGGAATAAAGGTGTGGTGGATATGTGATGCAAAAACCAAATATCCGCTCAAAGGTATCATATACTCTGAAAAAGCACCAGGACAGGAGCGTGAAACCCAGCTGGGCTACAAAGTGACAATGAAGCTCGCGCAGAAATACTTATTTACTGGCCGCATTGTGTATGCA
The DNA here is from genome assembly GCA_963920525.1 of Dichetophora obliterata. Classification (NCBI taxonomy): domain Eukaryota; kingdom Metazoa; phylum Arthropoda; class Insecta; order Diptera; family Sciomyzidae; genus Dichetophora; species Dichetophora obliterata. The sequence goes on from OY986437.1 coordinate 87,296,805, forward strand.
GACAACTTCTTTTTGTCTCTTGAATTGGCTGAAAACTTGATTACCCAAAGAACAGCATATGTTGGTACCTTACGCACAAATAAAGCTTGTATTCCCAGTGAGTTTAGGAAGAATCGCAATCGCCCAATTGATAGTACATTGTTCGGCTACCATGACAACAACGTTGCGCTATGCTCATATGTGCCGAAGAAAAATAAAGCAGTGGTACTCATTTCAACAGCACATTATACAAACGCCGTCGAAGGAGCACATAAAAAACCAATGGCCATTGTGGATTACAACAAAAATAAAGCTGGAGTGGACACGATGGACCAAATGCTAGGTACATACACGTGTAAAAGAGGTACTAAACGCTGGTCACTGGCCATGTTTTATAAAATTGTGGACGTTGCTGCATTGGCGTCATTTATCGCCTATAATGACCTCAATCCGAGCCAGAAAAGCAACAGGAGGCGGTCGTTCTTATACAAATTAGTTCAGCAGTTGGCTACTCCCGAAATCGAAGAAAGGGCGCTCAATACTCGTATAACCCGCTACCCCCATATCAAGAGAGCTATGATGGACTACAACGTCATACCACTAGAAGAGAGCATTACAAGCGAAGCACCACCAATCCAACACAGGGATCAACGGAAAACTTGCTATTTATGTCAACAACACAACAACAGGCAACGTAAAACAAGATTTGCATTCAGAGCAGATGCACCGTTGCATGCCGTGCAAAACGTCCAGGATTCAGCGAGCAGAACAATAAAATAATGTTAGATTAAGACTCTATCTCAATAAAAATAATTAATATTTAATTTAAAACCAAAATTTGCCCGTGTTCAATCATTTTTAGTGCATTTTAAAGGCAATTTTCATATTATGTCCCAGCGGACCTTAGGGACCTTTGACGTATAATTTACTTAGGGTCCCACGAAGGGTTAACGACAGTGGTGATAAGTAGTATCAACATTTGTGTTGTTATATTTTTTGCTGGTTTTGTTGTTTGAATAGCCAATACACGATCCTTTTGATCTGCACCATAGCTTCACGCATTTAAATGAAGGATAGCTAATGCACAATCCTTTAAAAGATTCTTGTCATCTATGTAACATAGTTTCAGTTAATACTTAATATTAAATAAACTCTCACAGTCAACGGAGGATTTTGGATCAGTTGGTAGTGTATAGGACTATCAATCGAAAGGGTTACGAGTTCAATTCTCATTGCTGACAAAGAAATATTTTTATTAATTTTATATTCTCTTGTTACAATTGACACAAAAAGCAACAACAATTCTAAGAAAACGGTGTATGGAAAAAAGTGTCGTTTTTCAGATTTTACTCAAACAAATCACAAAACGAGGCGTAAAAAAAGCATCGCTTCAAAAAAAAAAAAAAAAACGTGAGTGCGGTGTCGCAATCGTGACAAAAACGCGTAATATGAACACGACCTTACAGCAACGGGTACAGCATAGTATTTAAAAATAAATGGTTTAGCTCAGCTTTACTTATAAATTAACCTAAAATATGTATTTTTGTATTTTCTTCAAGATAAATTTAATACATAATAACATATATTCATATGAAATAAACCAAGCCGCAGGTTACAAAAAATTCAAAATCGACTTTTTGACTGATTTTGATACACCTTATACATGCTTGGCAAAATTTTACACTTTTAAAACTTAAAATAACGTTTTAATTCACAAAGTTCTCAAAACCCTAAGTTTAAGCGCAACTTACAATTTAGAAAGCTTTTTGCTTCTTTTTTAAAATTTTTAAATTCAAAATTACGGCTTTTTTGATTTAATAAGATATATAAAAAATTTTCAACGCCTAGGGGGTGCAAGCGCCCCCTTTCCCCCTGCGGACGCCCATGGAGAATATGGTAAATTTAAGCTCTGTTGACACAGTTTAAGGATTCAATTTCAAAAGAGCAGACTTTTTGAGTTTGAATCATTTACTTTATAGTAAATTAAATATAAGTTTAGAATACATCAATAATAATAGTCTTAATAGTTCAATACATTTTTTTATACGGAGCTCTTTACCATGTTTTCTCAGTCCGTACCATATAGTGTCATTTTTGCAAAAAATTCTGCGTAGCCTTGGTCTACAAAGGATTTAAATATTCTTTGCAACAATAGGAATAGGACTTGGAACAAATATGTTTGTAGTTTTGACTTAAATGACCTAGAATCTTAAAAATGTTTGTTCCTGGAATTTGAAAAGCGCTCAGTTGTTTTATATAATGAATATTTGGATTGTATTAAGCTGAGCATATTGTCTGATCCGAAGAAATGTTGGGTATTTATTAATGTTAAGAAGAAGACTGTTGGATTTCCTTCTTCTTTCAAAATTCAGTATGGATTTATTGATGATTTCACCATAATTTGCGGCCTATTTTTCAATTTTTTTAAATAATCATTCTGTTTAGATTCTTTTAATCCTGATCTAGCGTATTTTGATTATATGAAATTATATAATAAGCGTATTATATATCATTTACCTAAGAGGATATTCTTAAGTATATTGAATCAATCGATGAAGATTTTAGCGCTGGTCCAGATGGAATTCCTGCCACAGTTGTAAAAAAATGCGGCTCCATTTTGTGTCAACCACTTTCTTTACTTTTTAGTAAATCAATTAATGAGAATAATTTTCCACTTTTTTGGAAAAAATCATTTATCAGTCCTATTTACAAAAAAGGTTGCAGGAATGACGTCATTAATTATAGGCTTATCGCTAAATTGCCTTCAATTCCTAAAGATTTTGAGCGAATAGTGTACGATCGAAAGAAAATTCTCTGTGGGCAAGTCATGACCACTCGTCAGCATGGTTTTGTTACTGGCAGATCCACTGTGTCTAATCTCTTCGACTTTGAAAAGGAAGCGAAGTTTTTCAGGGCAGTTGGTCGACCGTCAAAAATTATTTAAAATTTATTTTAATTGTCGTTGGTTGGAGCGGTGTTGCCATCCTGAGGCGGCAGCCCTGTTTATTTAATTTAGATTAGAGCGCCCCTGGTTTCCTATAACTAGACGGACAGGTGCTGCCTCCTTACAAAGGTGGCACCAACGCCTCGGTCAAGTGACCCGCGGACACTAGGTTAGCCATGTCAGCTGTCAGATTAAAAATATGTCAGTTGTCAGATTTAAAAATGTGTCAGCTGTTAGATTTAAAAATATGTAAGCTGTCAGATTTAAATACGTGTCAGCTGTCAGATTTACAAATATCTTAACATAAACTTAAGAAACAATTTTTTTGTGTTAAAGATAGTACCACTAATACATTAATTCAATTGGAATATTTCTATAGTCAAATATAAATTTTGGTGTGATTTTCACATTGACCAAAAATCTCAAATTAACTTGAGCTCAAATAAGAAAGATATACAATTTCCTATACAAAAATAGTTTCAAATTTACACTAAAAGCGTTTAAAGGTTAAATATAAAAATAATTTTACGCAGTTAATTTTAGAGAATTCTTTCTATTTATATCACAGGTTTCTGTTCAATGAGGATAGTAAAAAGCTTAATATAAAAATAGGAAAGTAAAAAAAAATGTTTAATCACTTTTATGAAATACAGTACAAAAAAAAAATAGAAGACTTTATAAAATACAGAACATTTATATTTTTGGGTAGCAAAATAATTTATACAGTACATTGCCTTAAAAAGAGTACTTTACTGTACGGATGGTCACCGTATACAGTACGGATGGTCACCGTATTCATAAGGTTTTAATGCATGGCAAACAAATCATTAAGTTGCATATCCTTTCTACTTGAGAGCTATCTGAAGAAGCGCAAGAGAAAAAAAAAATAAAGAATCATAGGTTCTATAGGAAACATAACACCCGAAAGTTTTCAAGGCAAAACACAAATGAGGACCCATTTCGAATGCTTATGATATCATCTGATCCATTTATATCTAGTTTCAGAAATTCAAAGAATATTGCACATAGTCCCTTTAGTAAAGAAGCAAGAGTTTTAATTGTTCAACCAACTGATGAATTTTTTGAAGAAAATTGATATCAAAAATCAACTTATTAATACTAAGATAAATTATACTTTTTATTAATACACATAAAATGTTAAAACCCCACCGGGAAAAAAGAATCAATTGTTTATGAAAAAAGAATCATCCAATTATTGATTCTAGGATTGATTATTTTTAACATTGTGATGTCCTACAAAAAGTAGTACATTCTTTTCTGCCTTCCACTTGAATCACTGCTGAAATCGATTCTTTTATTCGCTTATAAAATGGATTCGTTTAAATGAAAAAGTATGAATTTTTTGGATATGAGAAAAGTATGAATCGCTAAGAATCCCTTTTGGAATAGATATACATGAATGAATTCCATAGTGCATAGGTTTGTTGTTCCTTCCGTTTTGCTTTGAATGCATCCTTATAGTATTTACATTTTGACTTGTGTATAGCTTCCTTCATATCTTTTTGGTACTGTTCCTGGCCTTATCTTTCCTTGCAAATGCACTCTGCATTTAAAAAAAACATTAAGAAATGATTTACTCAAGTAGAGCAACGGTTTTTCATAACTTACCAACCAATACATTATTAAAATTTTTGAGCCTTCTTAAGCAGTTTGTTCCTTCAAAGCTGACAAATCAAACAGAAAGTAAAATTTTTAAGAAACGCGTGAAAGGAAAACAACAGAACAATCGTTTTTCAAAAGTATCTGACAAAAACAAAAACATCAACAACAAACGGAAAATACAAATCATAACAGATTGATTCTTTTTTCGCTTATAGCAGAATTTGTTTCAGAATCAATTCGATTTTCACTTACCATAAAAGCAAGCAAGGAATCTAACAACGTTTACTTTATTATAAATTGTTATATACTTCATAATCGATTCCTGCAGCAATAAAAACGAATCAATAAATTTTTTGTTTATTGATTCCAATTCATAGATTTTGCTTGCCAATTCATTGGTAAAATGCATCACAAGAATCGATTCAATTCCTGATTTTTTTACAAATTAATTTTCATTTTCCCGGCTGGACAATTCAATAAAACTTTTACGTGTTAAAATTTTTACTTTTGAAAATTTAAAAAAACCAGATTAAAAAAAATAGAGAAGAAAAAATTGCAGAAGTTATATCAAGTTCTCATACAAAAGGCAAGTACTTATTTTATCGTTAAGTTGCAAGAAACAAAAAAAAAAATGCTATATATTTAACAGTCTAGCTCCCATACAAAGTGGTGTCATCTATATGGTAAAAGCTTCATAAATATCATAGTTTTTGAGATATTGCTTTGAAACATGGCGCACATCTTCTCCTCTGCAAAATAAAGAACATATATAAATATTTTTAGAAAAATCAACTTCCTATCCAAAAAAAAAAAAAAAAATAGTTAACAAAATTTCAGGAACTATTTTGATATCTCATACTATAGGGTATTACGAAAATCAGCGTTCTGTGAGAAATGTTTTTCAAAGGTCGAAAGCTAAAACGCAAAACCAAATTATTCATAAAAAAAACTTTCCGATAGTTTCATGCTAATTTCATAAAAAATTTTTAATTTGAATAGCTTAGCTAGTAATAAATCAGTTTTATTATTACATTATTTATTAATTTATCATAAAAAATAAATAAAAGATTTAAAAATTTCGATTAAATGCATTTCTGTAGATTTACTACAAGCCTCAAGCCATCTGTAACAACTGTCAAAATAAATGTTGTTTGAATTCGCAACCAGTTTATTTCGATTTGTGTTCTTTTTCATCATACACCGCATTTTTAACCATTTAAACGTACAGAAACAACAGTTTTCACAAAATCGGTAACTTACAATCGAAACAGCGTGACATTACACAAATCGGTAATTTGTTAATTTTTTAATAGGAACGAGCTATAGCTATATTTTGTCAATTAACAAAAGCTGCCAGTTCAAGTGTAAATAACAGAAGTGAGTCTTTAGAAAAAAATCCAACAAAAGTTTCGTGACTATAAAGGTCACTTAGAAGAATTAATTTGATGCCATTTCATTAAAGGACCTACCTATCAATCATGTTATGTAGCATTTTCAACTATTTCTAAGCTAGAAGAACTTAGAAAAAGCTGTTTAATGATTTTTAGAGCTTAAAAACTTTTCTAATTTGTTAGTTGAAACAGTTAAAAACACGAATTTTTTATGTTTTTTTTTTCTACGCTTTCGATAATTTATTTTGCGGCAACATCCGAAACAATTATTTTAAGCTTTTAAAGCTGTGCTAATTTTTGGCAGCCATTACCAACTCTTTTTTTTTTTTGCGTTTCTAACAAAAGTTGGTCCATTGAGGGTGGGTTGGTATTTTTCGAACGCCCACCCGCCCACGATTTATACGTTCACAAGGGAATCAAATAAATCTGTTTGACCTTCTGCAACTTGTCTGTTGGTGTGATTGTGTGTATGTGTGTGTGTGTGAATTTAGAATGTAAATGTATTTGCGCTATGTATAAATTAAAGAGTTCGCGTTGCACAGCAGTTACAATGCTGCTGCCTGCAGTCAGCGCTACCAAATTGATGGCCTCCGCCACTAACTGAATCGGCGAAAACAAACCGTGGACCTTGCTGCCAAATGACTGTCAAAGGGTAAAGCGTGAACAAAAAAGGACAGAACCGCGCTGCTGAAGAAGGGTTGAGTAGGTTAAAAAATTGTTTGAATATTTTGTGTGCTTGACTTTATGTTTTTATACATTTTTTTCACAGCCACTTCTAATTTACGAAATCCCATGTTAATCCAGGGAGATTGCTGAAGCAATTGTTGTTGTAGTCGTTGGTTTTATTCTTTTCCCTTAAATATTTTTTTTCGTGTCTGCTGTATCTTCTTTTGCTGTTTGCATTTATCATTAAAAATTAATGTTTCCACTCGACCAGTGCTGCCAACTGAATTGTGTAAATTGCTTTAAGCTGCGCGCGGGCAACAAGAAGAACAACAAGAAAAAAAAACCCAAAAAAGGCGAAATAAAAAAATGTGTGTTTTGTTGTAAAAAGGTAATTTTTTACTTGACCTTTGGTGAGAGCAATTAAAAAGGCCATTCTTTGGGGTGGCCTAAACAGTGTTGCTGAGTTTTTTGGGTCACATTTAGGATGGAAGGAGTTCAACTGCGTGAAATTAACTAAGCTAACACTAAGTATCTATTTCTTTTTTTTTCTTTTTAACTTTTTTTCATATAATTTGTTCCTTCTTCTCGGGTCCGTTGATGGCACATGATGAAACACGAGCTTGAACTCGGATTATTTACAGCTTTTAAACATTTTATATATTAAAGTTTTTTTCCTAAATGACCTCTATATTTATTATGTTGACTTTATATGATTTAAATACAAATTCTAAATGTTTGATAGTTTAAATCATACTTGATTTTAAATACAAATTCTAGTTGTTTGACAGTTTAAAACCGTTTATCGAGCTTAAGGTCAAAGTTAGAACAATTAATTGTTCTAACGAATTTTTCTAAAGAAACAACAACAACAACAAAGTTTTTTTTTTTTTTTTTTTTTTCAATATGAAAGGAAAAAAACCACTAGCAATTGATTTTATTGTACAATTTCTGCTCTGCTAAAAGCGTCATCAGAAATCTTTGTGATTGCCCGTGCAAGCGCGTTGACGCACTGCACCATCGGGGCGATGAGATTTTGAAGCTTCAATTTCTCATTTTTTCTCCTTAATTTCATAATGCCACCTTCGCTGTTGTATTTCTGTTTTACTTTAGTTTCTATGCTTATGTATATATGTAGTCCAACAGCCTGCTGGAATTCTGCACTAACAAAGCATGTTTACTGAAGTTGTTTTTAGAATTTTTTGCTGATTTTGTTTTTCAGCTGTTTCCGTTTGGTCGAGCTCTACCATTTGATTAAAGTTTTTTTTCCTTTAACTTTAAAAACTTTAATCAAATGGTAGAGCTCGACCAAACGGAAACAGCTGAAAAACAAAATCAGCAAAAAATTCTAAAAACAACTTCAGTAAACATGCTTTGTTAGTGCAGAATTCCAGCAGGCTGTTGGACTACATATATACATAAGCATAGAAACTAAAGTAAAACAGAAATACAACAGCGAAGGTGGCATTATGAAATTAAGGAGAAAAAATGAGAAATTGAAGCTTCAAAATCTCATCGCCCCGATGGTGCAGTGCGTCAACGCGCTTGCACGGGCAATCACAAAGATTTCTGATGACGCTTTTAGCAGAGCAGAAATTGTACAATAAAATCAATTGCTAGTGGTTTTTTTCCTTTCATATTGAAAAAAAAAAAAAAAACTTTGTTGTTGTTGTTGTTTCTTTAGAAAAATTCGTTAGAACAATTAATTGTTCTAACTTTGACCTTAAGCTCGATAAACGATTTTAAACTGTCAAACAACTAGAATTTGTATTTAAAATCAAGTATGATTTAAACTATCAAACATTTAGAATTTGTATTTAAATCATATAAAGTCAACATAATAAATATAGAGGTCATTTAGGAAAAAAACTTTAATCAAATGGTAGAGCTCGACCAAACGGAAACAGCTGAAAAACAAAATCAGCAAAAAATTCTAAAAACAACTTCAGTAAACATGCTTTGTTAGTGCAGAATTCCAGCAAGCTGTTGGACTACATATATACATAAGCATAGAAACTAAAGTAAAACAGAAATACAACAGCGAAGGTGGCATTATGAAATTAAGGAGAAAAAATGAGAAATTGAAGCTTCAAAATCTCATCGCCCCGATGGTGCAGTGCGTCAACGCGCTTGCACGGGCAATCACAAAGATTTCTGATGACGCTTTTAGCAGAGCAGAAATTGTACAATAAAATCAATTGCTAGTGGTTTTTTTTCCTTTCATATTGAAAAAAAAAAAAAAAAAAACTTTGTTGTTGTTGTTGTTTCTTTAGAAAAATTCGTTAGAACAATTAATTGTTCTAACTTTGACCTTAAGCTCGATAAACGATTTTAAACTGTCAAACAACTAGAATTTGTATTTAAAATCAAGTATGATTTAAACTATCAAACATTTAGAATTTGTATTTAAATCATATAAAGTCAACATTTTATATATTTTTAACAGAATCAACAAATTTAAAATTCATTGATTCTACAAAAGAAGATAACTGTGCTAACAAAACCATGCAAATTTCAAACCAGCATTCAAATATTTTAAGAAAACAACACAAAAATCAATGAAACATTTAAGCTGCACGAAAAGTGAGAAAAATTTACACCGAAATAATATGAATTGGGTTCACTTATTTAGCCCAAGTTGTTGCTAAATTTGCCAAAGTTACAAAATGTAGTTATAAATAATGTTTCACAAAAAGTTACATTTATTTGGAAAATTTTTCACTTTTTACCCAAATTGTTCTTCATATCTTAGTTCAGTTCAGTCTTAAGGCTCAGTTGGGAAAATGTATTTTTCCCATAAAGCGACAAAAAGGATAGAGGAATATGCTGCTGCCACAACTACTTTAAAATAATTGCAACTTACACTTGTGCTGATGTTGTGCTGATATTATGGCTTCGAATTTCGGGATTTCTAGGAAGTGCTTTTATTGAACTTTTGAACAGACTAAATTTGACTAAAATATATTAACGGATAGCGGAGGTATTTGCATCGAAAGACCAAACTTTGATGTTCATGTCGTTTTTTTCTCGTTCTTAGGTAACGATGTTTTATTAAAAAGTCGTTGAACCGAAAATTTCTACAATTTTGAATATATGTAGTGTTTTTGATGTCAAAATAACAAATTTTTTTAAAATTAGAAAAAAACTCTGACTGTAAAAAGTATAACAATAACAAAATGACCTTTAGTTGAAAAATATTGGAGGGGGCGTGGCAAAAACTAAGTATGTTACATTTAAATCTAGGATGCACTTAATATGTATACCTAGTTTGAGCGAAATCCGTTGAGCCGTTTAGATTTGTATAAAGGCCAAACAAACAAACCAAAAAACAGAGAATGTATTTTATTACTATAGATTAGAGAGTTTTGTTCGGATATTATTATAAATATAATGCGTTGATGAGAAGCACCGTTCTGATTCAATGCTAGTTGGAGAAATAGTTGTACGATAATCGTAAGCAGTTTGTAAGTTTCAATTACGATTGCTTTCACCACAAAACAAAATTATTTCATAAATCAGAATATCTGACAATTTTGAAATACATAGCTGAATTCTCGATGTCGCAAATTCTTCTTAAACTTTGCAAAGTCTTTGCTCCAGTGATTCACACTCATCGTTCTTACAATCTTTTTCAGCCTCAATAAAGGGTTTTTTAGTTCTATATTCATATCAACTCAAATTGAAATGGTGGCATTTACATGAATTTTTGTAATAGAAATTTTTTTATTTAAAAGCCCCGGGATCCCGAAAAGAAAGTTCCGGGACTTAAGGGGGCTAAACCATGCGGGATCCCGGGATTGACTTCTCCACAAGCTATAGACAACACTTTTGACGAACTCATCACAAATGAAAAGATAAAACAATAAAAATTTATCTGCATCACTTTCTGATGAATTTAGAGAACTCAGAAAAGACTTTTATTCCTAGCAACTTTGTGTAAAATTCAACAAATATTTAGCTTTAAATGGTTTAACTTAAAATGTCTGCCTAATTTTTAGCCAAATTTTTAATTTACATACAGGGGCGTCTCAAGGCATTTTGGAAGTACAGGCTAGATACAATTTTGACGCCCTTATCAAATTATCGAAAAAATTCAAATATATTTTTAAACAATATCAAACATATGTTTTTAAACAATATCAACCATTTTTTTATTAAATCCCTTCAAATAAATGCACTGAAATATATAATTAATTTTTGAAATATATTTATTTTAAAATAAATCGTTGAAACATATGTTTTAGAAACATAAATAAAAACTAAAAACTCATTTAATTACAATTGATAACAAAAAACTATAACAAATGAGATCATAAGTGTTTTTTGATAGTGATTTTTTAAGCGTCTGGTTTTTGAAAATTGAAAAAAAACGAAAAATTTGCAAAAGTGAATGAAATATTTACATCAATGCCTGCCATTTACTTTCTAAAGGTTAGTTCACGGAAATATTGCCGGCGGCTACACTTGAGGTAGTCCATCCATAAGCTTTTATTTTGGCATAACTTTTCCAGCATTTCGGCCGGTATTTTACTAAAGGCAGCTGTAATTTTGTCTTCCAGGGCTGCATTTGTGACTGGCTTGTTGTTGTAAACGAAAGACTTCACGTAGTCCACAAAAAATAGTCTAGTGGGGTCAAACCACATGATTTTGGCAGCCAATGGAGTGCACGAAAACGTGGGATTAATTGATCACCAAACTCGCCTCTTAATAGGCCCATGGTATCATGTGCCGTGTTGCATGTGGCACCGTCTTGTTTAAACCACTTGTCAACCAAGTACAACTCTTCCATTTTGGGGGAAAAAGTCGGTATACATCACACGGTACCTTGTTCCATTGCGATTTTCATTATTTTTGAAAAAGTAAGGTCCAAACCGCACCAAACAGTGCATTATGCAGGGTGAAAAAAAAGTCAAGTTTCAACAGCTATAACTTTTTGATCCTAGTTTTCATTTTTGTAATTTATTTTACAAAATAGCTAAAGACTGTGATATAGCACCCTATACCATTTTTTGTATTTGTAATAAGTGTTGCTTCAGAAAATATATCAACAACACTACATTGCAATTTTTTTAAATTTGGATTTCTACGATTTTTTTTTATTGAAACAAGAAAGAAAATAACACTTTTTCGAAAACTGAAACATGACAACTCTGGTACTTTTCATCCGATTTTTTATGTTTAATAACTCATTTTAAGGAACAATTACATTAAAAACTAAATGCATATCAGTTTTTTAAAAAAAATTACTTCAAGGAATGTTTTTATTACTTCTTTGCTCAAATATTTGGAAAAATTTTGTAAAACGCTTCAATTCATTTATTGGATTCTTGAGCGAGTTCTAAGAATTTATCAATCGGCACAAAACTTTTAAGATTTTTGTTTAATATCAAATCGACTATTTATTTTTAGCATATTGCGTCAACAATTTGAGCAAACAATTAATATATGTGCATTGATTTGTCAATAACAAAAACTAGCTATATTTTTTTTAAAAACCTCCTAAGGTTAATTCTGGCTACGGGCCTGTCATGGACCATCAATTTCGTTTTTGATATCACTTTCTGGAGAACATTTAAAAAAATTTGAAAGAGAGTTTTGAAGACACTTATCTTCTTTACCTCTTAGCACTTTTATTTTCTTTTTTTCTGCCCTAGACAACTCAATTTTCCTTTTTTACTAATTAAAGCACAAAATTGAAAAAATGGCTTACTAAGGGCCATTTTCCGATAAGGGTTCTGCTAAGGGCGCCTTTTCCAATAAGAAGAAATTACACGACAAACGTTTAAAAATAAAATAAAATTATTTCCACTGTCAAAATTTGATTAGTTAGACATGGTTTTATTGCTACTGTAGCTGTCAAACAATGCAAGTAAGCGTTGCAATTTTTAAGAGGAAGTACAATAAGCACTACTATGAATTTTGATACGATATGAAATAATACTATGTGAAAGCCAAAATAGATACAAAAAAATTTTTGATTTTGGCGCCACAGACGTGGGTCTGCGTCGCCTGCCCAAAGGGATGCCCCTGCTTACACACAATTCTGTGCTGTCTAGGGCAACGATAAAAAACTCAACTAATTTTTACACACAATTTGGTGTAAAACTGAAACCATTTATTTGAAAGTATGTCTCGGGAGCAAACACATCACTCACTATTTGATCGAATTTATGTTCATGCTTATTTAAATTCTTGCAAGTTTTTTTGGGGTCATCTATAAAATAAATGGTGCCGTGACATAACCCCCAGAGACATAACCCCCATTTTTTTATTGGGGGTTAAGTCCGTCCCATACCGCGGACATAACCCCCAATTTGACTGGGGGCTATGTCCGACGTAGTTGGCGGACATAATCCCCAATGGGGGATATGACCGATTTTATTTTTAGCATAAAACGTTGTAAAAAGGTAGATAATGTTAATAATTTTATTATTTTTCAACAAAAAATTATGTTTTTAATGTAACAAAAACTAGATTTCATTAGATAGAGTATTGATAATAAATTTATATTTAATTTTGTTAAATATAGAACTCTTCCACATGACCAACTACTTGTTTACAAAATGGACATAATGTGAGTGTGTCGTTTTCAAGATTTCTTTTATTAATTTCATCAAAACATGCCCGACAAATTTTTCCATGTTTGCATGGTTTAAGAATTGTGTTCTTTTTATTTGTAAAGCAAACTTCACACAAAAGTCCATCTGCAATTTTTTCGTCCTCTTCTTCGGATTCTAATGATTCCGAGTCCAAGTTAGTGGAAATATTTTCGTTATCACGCATTATGTTGTTGGTTTTATTTGTCATACTTTGTAAAAAAATTTTAAGAGTAATTTCGCCCAAGTCATACTTCGAAACTAATTCATTTATTAAATCATGTCGGTCCCTATTCCTCTTTTTTGGCCTTTTAAAAACTTCATAAAATCCATCCAGGGTTTGCGATAATTCATTAAACTGTCGACTCTCATCATGTTTCAAGACTTTGAAAAACTCCCAGAAGTTTCCATGTGTTGGAATTCGCGTCGATAAGTAGCTATTATACCCTTCTAAGGCACTTGCAGTTCTAATATGTTCCTTGTGAAGGGACATATTTTTGGGAGTTTCCTATCAAAATAAAATGTTGTATATTAATGTTTATGGAATTATTTTATTTATGTTTTGTTCAAGATGTTACCTTTTTTAACCACTGCACCTCAAAATATTTAAAAAGAGGTTCAAATACATTTTCATTTGTTGTAGCAAACAAGCATATGCTTCCATTTTACAAATATTAAAGGCTTCTTCAATTGCAACATCCTTCAGTAGTGGCAAAACGAGAATTTTTTGAAAAATTCGCTTAGCCTCTGTTGATGTTTGCAAAAATCTTGAGAATTGTTTTATTTTAGAAGCCTTTCTTCTTACAGCTTGGCAAAAATGAAACCAGCAGCCCTTAATTTTTGTATGTGAAAAAACCGAAAGGATGGCATTCCTCATAGATTTCTCGAAATCGGTAGTAAAGCTTTTGGCGTCAAATTTGAAAATATTTGAGTCAATGTATTGCAGAACATGTTCATATGCTTTTTGTTTCTTATTTGACATAAGAACAAAAGCAAAAGGAAAAGTCTGTAAATATTTAAATAATAATGCAATATATTTATATGTTCTAATTTAAAATAATTAGGTAATAAAAACGAAGCGCCGCAGGTGAAAAATTTTTCATAGGAATCTGCATTTGAAAACTGTTAAAATTATTGTTATGAAAATTTTTTCATAACATATCTGCATTTCTAAATTGTAAAAATTATTCACTAAGTTTAAGTTTATACACTTTACTTACGTGTCTATCCTGAGCAATATGTATTATTAGTTGCTGTTTGTATCCGCATGCTGGAACTACGGCAAATGTTGCATCCATTAAGTAATGTCGATCATCGCAGTTAATATTATCATTTATCAATTTGGTGATAGGGGTTGACAAAAAAAGCGTGTATGAGAAATTGTCTTCTGTCACAGTTTTTTGATAAAATTTTAAAATAATAATAAATAAAAATGAATTTTTAAATAATTTTATGAAGTCTTGTGGGTTTTGAGGTGCCTTTGGCATTTTTTCACACTTTATCCTACGTAAGTGGCGCTGCATTTTACTAAAAACCAGCGATTTTGCAGTATCTTTATTGTTCTGGCATTCATTATTGAATACCTCTCTTACTCTGTTAGCTTGCAAAGATGGTTGAGCAACTTCAGTTTTGATTTTATTTTTTAAAACAAGTTCTTTTTATGTTCCTCCTGATCTACGTGTTCCAGATGAACTTCTTTGCCAGGGCGCACAGTGCATTTTCCAGATACCTCAGAGATTAGGATTGAAGCTTTACACTTACTCTGATAGCATTCATATCTTTTAATATGCTCATTTGTCTTTTTATTAAAATACTTAGATTTGAACGCAAAAATCTGGTTTTCGTTTTTAAAATACACTTAAACGCTACCTTTACGCGCACCCGTAATGTATTCGAAGTCCAATTCTGTATTCATGTTACCTCGTCAACGACTAAATAATTGTGATAAAAAAACGTAAACAATACTCGAAATCTAGTTTCTTCATACAGAATTATAACGGTAAATTGTTAAATTATGAATAAACTCATATTGTATTTTGTGAAATATTGGAAAAAACAAATTTTGGGGGTTATGTCCGTTTTGCAGCGCGGACTTAATCCCCAAAATTGAGGGGCTTATGTCCGTATTTTTTTGGGGATTATGTCCGCCAACTACGTCGGACATAGCCCCCAGTCAAATTGGGGGTTATGTCCGCGGTATGGGACGGACTTAACCCCCCAAAAAAAATGGGGGTTATGTCTCTGGGGGTTATGTCCGGGCACCAAAATAAATACATTAAAATTCTATTTTTAACGAATTTTAAGTTCTGAAAAATTTTTAAAAAAAAATTTGAGAAAATATCAATAAGTTAAAACTTAATTTTGAAAAAAATAATTATACTTCATGGTGAACTTTCTTATAAAATCATATAAAAACTCTTGGAAGGTATGTATGGCATGATTTTTTATGTTTAAACATTTTTTCTCTTATGTCGATCTCTGGCGTACCTTTCTTTAATGTCAAAATGTATGCGATGTAAGCATTGCTTACTGTTTGATTGTGAATTTTTGGTGGTAAATTGTGCAGATTTAAACTTTTCTTTATTAATCATTTAGTAATTTACTTTAAACGCATTTTTCTCGAAACAGCGTAGTTGCCATGCATTGCAGAGTTTTCAAAAACTTCTTGGTCGATTATTGCTTTTGAAATATTCAGGGCTCATTAGCCTTATAAGAAGTTATCACTAGAATCAGAATTAAAAAATTATACTATAATTATTGCTTCAGAAGTGGCTCAACTAAACAAGAAAAATTTGAGTTAAAAAAAACCGGGAACCTATATTTTGTCAGAATTCATTTGAATTTTTGATTTCGGTTTGCCAAATTTTCGGCAACACAAGAAGAAACACACAAAAAATTTTTTCTCATAGCCTCTATGTTAAAAAGGAGACTCAAAAACAAAAACGTGCCTTTTTTTGTCGGTAGACAATCAAACGATTATAAAGATGGTTTGGCAAACCGTTTCGTTCAGTTTTGATGCGTTGACGTTAGTGATGGGCACTATTGAATGATTTCAACTATCGATGGTTTACTATCGAATGATTTCAACTATCGAACAATTCGTTCGAATATTTTGTTCATTCAATTGCATAAAAAAATAGTAAATAGTACACGAGACTATCGAATGATTTAAACTATCGATTAATTCATTAATTCGAATTAAAAAAATTGTAACTAGTAACAAAAACAATCGTACGATTTTTAATATCGAATAAATTATTCATTCATTCGAATTATAAAAATAGTAGCTAGTTCAAAGATCAAATGATTTTTGTTATCAATTCAAGTATTCATTCATTCGACTTAAAAAACCTATATATATCTATTAACTGGTGTGATTTCTTTATAATTTCCATTTAAATACAAATCAAGCAGTGTTGTTAAACGTACTTTTCCAGTTAAATTTGCAGTACTCATGATTCATGAAGGTAAGCAAACGAAAGGCAAATGAAAAAACTATCGAATAAAAAAAAAACTATCGAATGAATGAATAATTTTGAACTATCGAATAATTCGAATATTTTAATTCGATAGTTCCCATCACTAGTTGACGTTTACTTATTTCGGACAGCAACATTGAATTACATTAAAGGCATGTCTGCCAAATTAACTGCCCTAGCAGCAATGCTGCATGCATCTCACGGTATTAATTCTGCGTTCATACCATGAGATGCTTGCTGCATTGCTTCTGCGGCAGTTCATTTGACAGACATGCCGTCCTAGGACATGTCTATAGAAAAAATATATAAGCGGGAATGGAGGAGAGCATGTCTGCTTAATTTGTTTATGCAAGCAGCAGTCAGGCTTAAAAAAGTGTATTTCAGTTGCAAGAAGCCTGGGTAGCAATCCACTGCAAAGATAGCTTTCAAATCAAATTTCTTAGTATGCTATGTCAATTTGAGGAAAAGTGTTTAAATATGGAGTTATTAAGTAACAATAAATAAGCTGCCGGTATAGAAAAGTATATATGTTCTTGATCAGCATCACCTCCTGAGTCGATTTAGAAATATCCGTTTGTCTGTGATCACGATAACAGCAGTAAACTTTAGCTATCGCAAAGAAATTCAATATATAAGTTTTTTATTCAAAAATGGACGTCAAGTTCGAAAATGAGCAAAATCGAATGAAAAACCACGCCTACCTCCCGAGCAAAGTGACTAAACCAAAACGGTAAAATCTATTTAAATTCCACAAACATTTATCTTATTATATTGCACATAAGCTTTAAAGATTAATATGAACTTTGAATATAAAATTTGTAAAAATAGGATCAAAACCACGCCTATCTCCCATAAAAAGTGACTTAATCAAAACGGTAAATCTCTATAAATTCTACAAAAATTAATCTAATGACTGCAAATTTTTCACTTAAGCTTTAACCTTTAATATGTACTTTGAGTATGAAATTTGTAAATGTCAAAAAAAATCACGCCTATCTCCCATACAAAATAAGTTTACCAAAATGCTAAGATCTCTTTCAATTCCACAAAAGTATTCTACATAAGCTTTAACAATTAATAGGTACTTTAATTATGAAATTTGAAATAATCGAATGAAAACCATTGCTACGTCTTATACAAAGTTACTTTATGAAATCGGAAAAATCGCCTTAATTTTATCAACTTTGCTTAGATTACACCGAAGCACTGTGCACATACACACACATATGGTCTACTTTAGTGTGTTCAGTTCTTGTTGCTTTCTCGCAAGCTGCTGTGTTGAGCTTAAATTTTAAGGTAAGCTAACTTCGAAAATTATTTTAATAGTGTTCCCATTGTCGTCCCAGGCTGAAATTTTGACAGAACTTAGATAAATTATCATTTATATATATATTATCAAATATATATTTATTTAAAAATTTTTAAAAATGACTTTCACAAAAATATTTTTTTTTAAACTTTTATGCAAAAAAAAAACAACGTAAATATTTGAAAAATTTTAAAGTTTTGTTATACAAAATAAGCTTTTTGAAAATATCTTTAATATGAATCTAAAATCGTTGCTCTATCTCAAACTTAACCGAAGTTATGATCAAATGAAAATCAGTCCAGTTCAATTTTTTAGTACCCGTAACTCAGTAACCACTCGAAAAAAATAAAAATTACAAATGAATTTTCTAAATTGTAACCAACACTACGTGTGTACAAAGTTTAAACCAAATCGGAGAGGGTCAGGTTGAGAGTGTTGTTGAAAAGCAATGTAATCACCCTTTAATAAATAAAAATAACTGTTTGTTTCAAATGTGAAATGTTTTTATAAAACTGCGTCTAATAAAAGTGACGTCATCGCAATAATACAACATTCAAGACATCAAATAATTAAAATTATGGCAGTGGTTAAAACCTTTTAACTTCGGTTTAGTCGAAGAAAATTCCTTGCTAGTTTTTCTGTGCTATCACTTATGTGTAAAAAATTTAAGTTCATATTTGAATTTTACTAAGCAATAAAAATGATTTTTAAAAAGACTCTAAGCTACTGAATTACTCTCTTCATTTATATAACTTTATCACAACGAATAAAGCCTCTCAAAATTAACAGAATGTTGACAAACTTACAGAAAAAAGCAACAAAGAACAAAAAATTGTTTTCCGGTTGTGGCCACCGTTTCGAGGCTACATGCCTCTGACACACATTTTTAATTGTTTAATTCGCCCGCAGGTAAATTCGCAGTGTAAATGAATATTTTGCAACATTTTTAGGATTTTCTAGTTGACCTGTTTTTGCATGCAGCTGTCTGAATTTTGACAAGGCCTTAAAAAAAGAAAAATAAAACTAGAAAGCATCACAACTCTTTGCTTTCTATACAATGCCTTAATTAAAAGTATAATTTCCCAAGGTCAAAAAGAAATATTTTGCAGCACTTTTGATTTCAGCTGTGGCTACATACGTGTTTTTGTTTGGTGCCTTTTTTGAATCGATATTCTAAGTAAAAATATTTTATTAATTTTCTGTTAGAAATTATAGTTTTTTACAACAATGAAAAAAAAAATTATAATTTATTTGCTTAAATTAGAATGTAAAAAAAATTACCTCAAAATTATATTAAGATGTTGTTGAAGACTTCAGTGTTTCTTCAATTGCTACTGGAATTTTAAAACTCTTTGCTGATTCCTTCGATTAAAGTGATTCCAAAAATTTAAAAAGCGATTCAAAGAAAATAGCTGATAAATATACGAAGGACCTTTGATGATTCCGTGAAAAATGAAAGAAGAAATGATTTTTAGAAATGATTTCAAAATAGGCTTCTGTTTTGGAGATGAGCTGGTCTCTGGTGGTGAATCTCTTGCCGCCGACCCAGTTCTTCAGGCTTGGAAACAGCAAATAGTTGGAGGGGTCCAAATCTGGAGAATATGCTGGATGAGGAAGCAATTCGTACTTGAATTCATGTAATTTTGCCATGGGAGCTGGGCATGTCTGAATGCGTGCATTGTCTTAATGGAAGAGCACTTTTTTCTCGCCAAATGGGAACGTTTCTCTTTCAAAGCTTCGCACACTGCGCATTTTTCAATTTTAGAATGACAAAAGTTTTTTTTTTTTATATTTAACAAAAAAATATATATATTTTTTTTTTGACAGATTATTGAAGCAGAGCCGCGAAAAACGTTGCAAAAGCCATTTTTTGCAAAACCGATTTTATTGCAGGTTCCCGTTAACATGACTCTCTTACAAGCGCGTCGGAAACTAATTTCATCTGGGGGGCAGTACAAATGGGGGTGAAAAAAAAATCAATAAAAATTTCTTAATATAAACATGAATATGAATAAACAAATTTTTATTTTAGTTTCAAAATAAGAAAAACATA
This sequence comes from Dichetophora obliterata, assembly GCA_963920525.1. Lineage (NCBI taxonomy): Eukaryota > Metazoa > Arthropoda > Insecta > Diptera > Sciomyzidae > Dichetophora > Dichetophora obliterata. Next base: position 87,316,842 of record OY986437.1, read on the forward strand.
AAACTAAATAAAAAATATTAAAATATCATTATTTTTAAAAGTTTTTCCAATTTCGATATTAGAGACCATTTTTTAAAGGATCTTTAATATCGTAATATGAAAATATGAAAATATAACAAATAATTGTTGCTTTTATAAAGCAAGACTAGGTATATCTTTACATGGCTTAAATGCAATAAAGTACAAAAAGTTATATCAATTGAAATTTTTCCAAAATGTTACTTCTGTCCTTGCAAGAAAAAAATCTTTCACCACCTCCATCAAATTCAATTCTTCGGTTTTATCTTTGTGAATGTGTATGAGCAAGTCGTAAGTCGTTTCTGTGTCATAGTTGCTCGAAGATACGTTCTATGCCGTCTTAGTGCACTAAATGAACGCTCCGATGAAGCTTCTGATGCAGGCACAGTCAACAGTCAAAACCAAAGCAACAATTTTTTCAACTTCATTTAATAGTTTTTTCAGTGAATCCGAATTTTTTTCAAATTGGAATTGCAGTAGAAACTCTACATTTTGTTCTTTCTTTTTGCAAGCACAGAGAAAGAAAATGGTTATTCGAAAGCATGCTTATGAAGAATAGAGAAAGAAGAGCCAAATATAAAATACAAAAATATTATCGTTGTAAAAAAACTGATATCATATGGTATGACGCCATATAAAGTCCAATTGGTTCAGGAGTTGAAGCCAACTGACCATCCAATGCGTTTTTGCTTCGCTAAGTGGGCCTGCGATCGACTTACAGAGGATGCCGATTTTGCCTAAAAAATCATATTTTCAGATGAAGCTCATTTTGATCTTGCCGGGTATGTAAACAAGCAATATTGTCGCATTTGGGGAACAGAAAACCCGCACCCATACATTGAAAAGCCGCTGCACCCAAAACGAGTCACTGTTTGGTGCGGATTTTGGTCCAGAGGCATAATTGGGCCATTTTTCTTCGAAAATGAGCAAGGAGTGGCCGTTACAGTCAATGGCGATCGTTATCGGGCCATGTTGAGCAAATTTTTGCTCACAAAAATTGAGGAGGAGGATATTGGCAACATTTGGTTTCAACAGGACGGCGCTACGTGCGACACAGCCGAAGCTACACTCGATGTTTTGCGCCCTATTTTTGAAGATCGCATTATCAGCCGCAGAGCTGATGTCGTTTGCCACCTCGGAGCTGCGATTTGACACCGTTGGACTATTACTTGTGGGGTGCCCTCAAAGATAAGTGTTACGTCGACAAGCCAGAGACAAATGATGCTTTAAAGGACAATATTCGTGAAGCCATTGGTGAAATACAGCTGCTTACAATGTGCTGAAAAATTGGACCGATCATATAGGCTTCTGCATGGCCAGCCGAGGCAGCCATTTGAATGAAATTATTTTCCATTATTAACCGGCAGGATTGTACTTTCAAATAAAAAAAGAATTTTGAGAAAATATCCAGTAGTTTTTTTCATAGACTTTTCAAAAAAAAAAAAATTATTTGGCGGACCCTTTAGCTTAATAAGCGGGGGACAGCGGCCCCCTTTCTCCCGCTTGCTACGCCAATGCTCTCATACATTGCCTTAACACCAAATCAGCAAAAATATGCACCTTATCGCTATCAAAACGCAATAGCAAAGTGTCAGTCAAAGTATTGCGAATATAATTAAAGCTATATTCCGTTACGCCGGACCGTTATAATATTACAAATTTATTACTAAATGAAGATATTATTATCGCACGATGCTATAGTTGCTTAAAAAAAAATGCATTATCTTTTCGGTCCGTTTTTTATGTGAAACCTTTAACTCGTAGAGGCTACTTGTCTTGGGTGACCCCAAGTAAAATTTTTTGGAGAATATTTTTTTGAAAGGTTTTAACCTTTGACCTCCCTCCAAAGTTAACTTATAGGGTCTTTTCGAAGAAATGAGGGTATGAGGAATGAGGATGAGGGTAAAATTGAACCTTACTGGAAGGAGCTAGGGTTTAAAGTGTTCCGAAAAAAAATTTCCCAGAAAATTTTAATTTTGGCTTCCGAAGACAAGAACCACCCTGAATTAAGTTTAACGTATAATTTTTCATATTGTTTAATTCCATTTTCGACCAAAAAAGTCAAATTTAAAACCACTGTAAAAAACATTTGGACGTAGTAAGTAGAGCTCAAAACGACTTATGCTTTTATTATTGATGTCAAATATTATAGTTTGAGATTATTTTGGTTCACCCCCGAAAATATGTGTTGCACTGTGTTATCTAATGCAATTGATAAGTGCAACAGATGCACAAAAAGGAAGTCCAAAGTAGAAAATTGAATTGCTAATAACAATAAAAGATTGAAGAATTGTGGTAATGAAAAAATTTTAAGAAAAAATGTATACCTCAAAAAAACGCAATAGAGCAAGTAAAATGGAATAACGTTGTAAGTTCACATTACGTTTTTAGGTAACTGAATTGTTATTATATATATTTGTGATTGTCTATGTTTCTTTTCTTGCAAAAAAATTCTGCATAAGTGCAATAAAGGAACATTATTTTAAATTCTATACAAAAACAACTATTATGACCAAACAGCTTTTTTAACATCTTTAGTCGAATTGTGCGAGGTAACTTAATAAGAACTCAAAACATGGCAAATTATACAATGCCAGTTCTCCAAAAAGATCCCATTCAAGTAAGTGATGGAAAGAAAAAGGATATCTTTGCTATGACTTAATATTTGCCTGAAAAGTGCGCCGAGTTCTATAAATCAATCTGCAGTTATATTAAGAAAAATATTAGGTTTGTGTTCGAAAGCAAACAAACATATTTTGTTGAAGGTCTTAAAATATTTTCTTTTAAGTTCTTCAAATGAATTTTTGTTTTTGTTATTAAGGGTTTTTCGTTAATAAATTTTTAAATTCTTTAATTTACATTTCATTTAACGAAAAGGGTTCAATCAAATAAGTCTTCTTATATGGGTATGCTTTAATTGCGCGAATAACGTTTTAAAAGCAATCGCACTCTCTGCTTTGCATCGTGGAATAACGTTTTAACAACCAATGGGTTTTGGATATGTATCATTTTTCCATTTTATACATTGAAAATACTTACTATTCAAATATTATTATTAAAAAATTTTTTTTACTAAAATAGTTTATTTACCTAAGTTTTTCCATAATGTACTAAAAACAAGAATCTAGAAATTGCCTGCTGCATTTAAAACGTTTTTTACGTTTTGTGAACAATTCACTTTTTGTCGCTTAAAACGTTAGTCTCAACTGTGCTTCAATTGATGAAATAATATGGAAATGATATTATGAAATTGATGCTCTTTTCTGATATTTTTATGGGGTTTTTGAAAGTTGAAACTTTTTCGAATAAAAAGTAGCGCATTCTAAGCTAAAAATTAAGGCAATTTGAAACATTTATGACTTGGAAGAGAAAGCATATACAGTGGAATTCGGTTATAACGACCCTGAAGAGACCGGAATAGTTCGTCGTTACAACCGAATGTCGTTATATGCACACATAATTTTTTTCGTTCATTGTTAACTTAATTAATTTATTATACAGAAAAAAATTTATTATCAATAGTAAAAATAAAAACATAAGACTTAGGGTAAATAAATACAATAAGTTTTTTGTTTCTTTGACTTTCTGATAAAAAATATTTTCCTTTTCAAACTTCCATCCATGTTTGCAGCAACCAAAACTGTAACACGAATCGTCAAAACTTTTAATCCTATACACTTTTTACCTTAAAATTTTAAAATTCTATCGGGCATGAGTTTAAAGAAGAACCTTGTTTCATCAGCATTATACATTTTTTCTGAGTCCTAGTAGCCATATCGAAGTTTTGGGAAACATTCTGTAGTCACCTTGGGATACATCCCTGCTTCACCTAAAACCTTGCAATTAACAATGCAGTACCGCTAAAATGGTATATCAAACTTTCTAAACAAGAAAAATTAGTTTTTCCTAAAATTTTAACTAAATCATTGGCTTTTTCTTGTTAAATATGATCGGTTAGAGGTATATATCGCATTTTTGGATTTTCTACATTTTGAGGAGGTGTGATTTTTCCAATGTTTCCACATGATGGATATTGAAGAATATGACGCAAGAAATTCCTCGCCGTTTCCAAGCCGCCAGATTATTGCAGATTTTTCTTCAATGATGAACTCGTTACGTTTAGTTTGTATAGGCATTTTGAACACAGTAAAAAATCAATCATGCATTTGAAGGAACAAATGTATACTGAGCAAATTCACATGCGCAAATGAAGCTATGCAGTTTTGATGTCAATGAATTTCATACGGTTATTTCCCTTTCAACAAAGCAAAAATTGCAAATATGTTCAGTAAATATTGTTTGTTCACATATAAATAAAAAAAAATTCATAAGTAAGCAAATCTAGTCTCAACTTGCTTTCGTCGTCGCTATATATGTGGAAATATTTATTATATTTTATAAAAACTGCGTCGTCATATGCGAACTCGTCGTTATATCCACCGACGTTAAAAGCGAACACAGTTCCTAAGGAATGAGAAATTAAAAAATGCGGACTTCAAGAATATGACGTTGTAGCAGAAATGTTGTTAAAACCGAGGTCGTTATAAGTGAATTCCACTGTATTTAAATTTGTTTTTTTATTTTTTAATTGACTTAATTTCCACTGAATTTGTAACAAACTAAAAAAAATATTAAAAAAAAAAAATATAAAAAACGTGGATATATGTCTCTAAATTCATTAAGCAGTTTTTATTTTACTAAAATGTAGTTGAAAGAATCTAAACACTTTAACCTCCTAACAATCGGATAGTTATACTTTTATAAAATATAGGTTATCTGCCTAAAGTTTCTTAAAAAATTGGCGGCGCAAAATTGCGCGCAAGAAAAATCACTTCATTTAAGAAAACGCTTAAAAATCATATTTTGACTTAAAACGCACCGATTTCCAAGACAATTTGTAAGTACTCTTAAATTTAAAGAAAAATAAATAAGAATTCATATTTTTAACCAAGTTGTGACCGATTTTTGTATTAGCAACCATTTTCCATACTTAATATAGTTTTATAGGAGATATATCTAAAAGCTAACCGATTTAAAATATTTTAAGCATGACGTTTAAGTGAAGTTAAATAAACTAAGTTTACTCTTTAAAACCACAAATAAGCAATTTTATGCGAGTTTTTTTATTAAAAAAAATATGTTTTGTATGGGAGATAGGCGATGCAGTTTCCCCAGAATTTTAATTTTTTTGTGTTGTTACTTAATTTAGGCTAAAGCTCATTTCTACAAAATTTCATGACCCTAACTTTTATAGTTTCTGAGAAAATACAAATGATATCCTAAAATCGAAAAAAGCGCACTGTGCGTCGTTGAAACGGTCCAATTCGGTTGCATAGTATTCGCCATTGATCAGTCTTTTCGGTGGAAGGTAATCGATGTGTATTATACCGCGTTTATTACAAAATACTGCTGCCATAACCTTTCCGGCCGATAGCACCGTCTTCGCCTTCTTCGGAGCACGTTTGGTCGGTGAAGTCCACTGTTTCGACTGTTCCTATGCCTCTAGTGTATAGTGATGGATCCATTTTTCGTCCACGGTTACTAATCCTTCTTATCTGTGTTCAACATCGCCAAACACACCTTTGAATCAGTCACACGATCGCGTTTTTAGTCGAGAGTGAGCAAACGCGGCACCCATCTTGCGAATTATTTTTTCAAGTTACTTCGCGGGAAATTAAAAAATTCGCTAACTTCTCAAATTGCCCTCGTACATCTATCTTTCTTCAAAAACATTGATGTATTTACGGACAGTGCAATGATAGGTAAGGTTACGTTAAAGTTGTGGCAGGTCTTTAAACCAGCCAACTTAGGCGAAATTATTGGTACGTTGTGATACCACAAAATGAAACAAATGAGTAATTAAGTAAAACTGTTGTGTAGAATATTCTTAGTGTACCAGAAAGCTGTAGAAACATGTGATTTTGAATCTGAAATAAGTGTTACGCCTTGATTTCAGTCAAATCAAGTTACTTAGCGTTCCTCTTCACAAACTTTCCTACCACCACCAGCTACAACTTTTCGTCTTTTCATTAAAGACGTTAAATTTTATTAAAGCAGTTTGAGAAATAAGATATTTGCGAAAACGAAAAAACAAGAACTTAAGAACCAAGCTAGTTACTGCCAAATTTTTGTCAAATTTCAAAGAAAAATTCAATGAAAATCGATAACAACACAATTTTTGAAAAAACTAACGTTTTAAAGAAGTTTCTTATGTTTTTTTTTTTTCAAAGAAAAGAGCATTATTTTCCATATAAACAAAATTTTAAACTATGAGTCGAAACTATCGCATCTTATTTGAGAGGTATTTCGGTCATAAATTCTGTATCTTTAACAAACACGCATTATACAGTTAAAGTATTTTTTTTTTTAGTAAAACTAAGGTGTATGGTGCCGAAAATGATTAAAAGACGTATTTAAACGAATGCCTGTTGAATATTGTACAATTTTCCACAGAAGCTCACTAGCGTATACATTAGGGCGGGTCGATTTGTAGGGAGTGAAAAAATTCACCAATTTCCCTATGATTTCCGTATTCTATGGGTTATTCTATGAAAATTTTCCGAAGGAATCATACCTCTATCGTTAAAATCGAGTCCCCTACTTTTTGTTGGTAAAAAGTTCAAAAGTTACGGGCATTTTTGTCCAAATTTTGGACCATTTTTCGATTTTTTTCATGATTTTGTCCAAGAATATTACTTTCATGGCCAATTAACAATTCAAAACGAAGAGTTTAAGCCCAAATTTATCGAATTCGGTTGATTAATTCATGCGATATTGCTAAAACAAAATAACACATAAAACCAACTTTTTGATTTTTTTTCCCTTTTTATTTTTTTTTCTACAAAAATTCAAATTAAGAGATAATAAAGTATCTATCAACCTATTATCAAAAAAAAAAACATTCAATTTGAGTGTAGTATAAGACAAAATGTAAAAAAAAAAACATTATTTTTTCTGAAAGTCTTGTTTGCTTTTAAGTCTTGGTGTTTTCGTACGGCTCTCTAATGTCGTCGCCATAGCGCCTTCTACATTCTTTCCTGCAACTCGTTTAGCAGTGGCAGCCAGCAATTGGACATGTCTTTCCGTTCCTTGAATGTGTAAAGGTATTTGTGGATCATCGAACGGTGGCACTTCGTAATTTAAATATCCCTCCAAATGTTCATACGAATAACTTTGCGTAAACGGTGGTTCGAATAAAATGGTATCGTCATTTAAATCAATCATTTTTGTATATTCCGTACAATTAAAGTTTATAAGAGATTTTTTATAAACTCTAAGTTCCGTTGGGTCGACAATATCTCTTCGGTAATGTAAAATCTTCTTTATAGCAACGTTTCGTTTTTCCATTCTATCATCAAACAACATAGATAGCAAGATATTTTCTGAGTGTGCAAAATATGGATTATCTTGAATTACTGTATTTACAACTCCAAGTAAATTCGGTGGTAAAAATCGTGTCCAAGTAATAAATTTAAAAAGTAATGTACTACCGTATGAGGCAGAGCTATAATACTTAACATTGAAATACATTGGCGTGTATACTTTTATTATATAGTTAGCCAGAATTTTTAAATTTTCAGTTGGATTATTAGTTGTCACCTACAACCGTAATAATCTATTGGCTTTGGTCAGCCAACGAGAATGTGCAATTGGCCCTGGTTTTATGTGAGACAAATCCGCAGGAACCACGCCATTAGAAATTGCATTGGCCATTAACATCAAGTACCTCGAATCGGTAGATAATTCTTCTGGATTGAAATCACCAGGAGGCATATTTTCCAAAGCGATTTCCTCAAAATCGGTTACCACCTGAAAAGAAAACATAAAAGCTAAAAAATAGAATGAAAAATGGTAAAGAATCAGCTATAAAAATTACATACCGGAAGATTTTCACAATCAGCAATTTTTGAGCTCAACTTTCCGGTAGTTGATCGTGGTCCAGTGGTGGTTGATTTGTCTAAAGTGTCAAACAAATGTCTAAACGGAAGCTCGTTAAAGTGCAGAAGACACACAAACCAGTGCAGTGGTCTCTTTAACTGTTTTTCGAATAGTCGCAAAATTCCACCGTGTACGCCAGTATTTGTTGGTTCACCATCAGCGCATATGGCAATTAATGAATCGAGAGACAATTGTTTTTCTTGGAAGAATTCGATCAATTTGTTGACTTTGCTTGCCACAGTTTCACTTTCTAGTTTTGTGTAGCCTATCAATTGAGATTTTGGTTCCCTCAAAACAACTAGATGAGGTTCTTTAACCATCCTTGGATGCAACTTCTCATCAATTTTTTCTACAGTTAGAGCATAATTTTTCCTGCCGTCGAATGAAAATTATATCAAATTCGAGCCATCATACCGCTTACAAAGTGCGTCTTGTCTCCATTTTTCTCTTTCTCTACGAAGTTTACTTTTATCCATGATGACAAGATTGTCATGAGCATCTTTTACGCCTAGGTCTTCCATCAGAGCTGTTGCCAATGCTGATCCCATTCTGTCATGCACACCAAATCTGTCACACATCATTGCATAGTTTTTAGTATTGTATCTGGGAGTGTATGTTTGTGGTGGTAGAACTAAATCTGAACCTCCTCTCACATCAACTTCCATTTCGTCATAATGTGGTTCGTATGTAGGATCGTTGCTCACTGGGATTGTTGGTATAGTCGTTGGTATCGTCTCTTCACTTCCACTATCGTGTTCCGGTATCGTTTGTATTCTGTCATTATATTGATCGCGCATGAAATCTTTTAAGTTTTCTGGGATAGATCCACATGAGCAGTCGTTTTCTTTCAAGTTGCATTTACATTTTCCAATGTTGAATAATTGGTTTGTTGATTCTACGAATTTTTTGAATTCTGTTGCGCGTTTTACTCGTTGTTTATCTGCATTACTATATGCGTCAAGCAAATTATTCTATTTTCTAATGATGCTACCTTTGAGTATGAGTTCAATATTAAGTTGATTCCAAATTTCTAACAATCTGTCTGCTACTTGGGGAGTAAATGTTTCATAGGAAAACATTTTGCTTTGGGCTTTTGAACGTTCGGCCAAGAAAAAAATAGTACTTCAATATATCTCGTTTAGTTGACAGATTAATATCAGGTAATTCACAGGCCACGCCAAAAGAAAAAACATCATGAGAGACCAAATGTTGCAAACTACTGCGTTGGGTATCTGTTGGATTTTGCGATAAACCAGGCTCTGAATCCATTTTTTAAACCGTCACTAAAAGAATTAAATATGTTTTTCATAGAATAATAATATAACTATTAACTATAATAGTTAGCAATGTTTTTACACTTACCTTTAAATCTTTTCTAAATTTCAAAATAGTTTGATTATTTGTTAGTTATTTCAAGTAACACTTCACTGAAATGACGCTCAAACAAAACTAGCATACACTGGAATATTATAAACAAACAAAAATAAAGAAGTCTATAAAGAAACTAAAAACAAAAAGAAATAAACAAACATAACACTAATGTAAAGCGCGTGAAAAAATATGCCAATAATGTAAAGCGCAAATCAGTCCAGTCGTAACGTAAGGTTCGTAAGGTTCGTAAGCTTCGTAAGTCAAAAAAATTGAGCCAAAAAAATGGCCATGAAAGTAATATTCTTGGACAAAATCATGAAAAAAATGGAAAAATGCTGCAAAATTTGGACAAAAATGCCCGTAACTTTTGAACCGTTGGACCAATGTTGGAGATTTTTTTTTGTAAATTGATCAAAATGAGCTCTGGCGATTAAACCCGATCGATAGTTTTTGAGTTATGGATGTGAACGTGTAGGTAATATTTCATACGAACGTCAATTTGGGAAAAAATCTACCAACAAAAAGTAGGGGGCTCGATTTTAACGATAGAGGTATGGTTCCTTTGGAAAATTTTCATGGAATAACCCATAGAATACGGAAATCATAGGGAAATTGTCGGAAAATAAATCGACCCGCCCTAGTATACATACATATTTAATAACACATTTTAACAAACACTTTAGTTAATGCGTCCACATGCTGAAAAACACGCATTACAGCATTTGCTTAAAGGTAGATACCAAAAAGTATGCAATTGGGAGTGATTTTATAAATGAAAACTGAAACTCAACAAATTACACATGTTTTTAATGTGCAGTAAGTTAATATGTACAATATACATCAAGCACTGAATTTTTAATTTGTGTAGAACTTACTACCGTGAATTTATAATACGACAGATTCCTGGAAATTTCTGGTTTGAAACAAAATTTCTCATGTTTCTTTAAAAAAGCCTTAAGAATCTGTATGATCTAATAAATTTTTATTTATATCAAATAAAGAAACTAAATTTTTTCCAACACTTCACTACATAAATTTTGGTAGTTTCTGCATGCTTGCAGAAATATTGTCAACGAGTTTTATAAACACAAATTTCTTTACTCTGTAAAAAAACACATATATTATATATTTCACATACAAACTCAACTGTTGCTGTATAGCTAGTTGAAACAAAGGATTTGACCGCAAAAACTTCAACATGAATTTAACGTTCATCGATGTGTGCATACCTGATGATCGTAGGGATCAACTGAAAGCTTAAACAATTGGCATTGTTTAAAACTTAAATGCGGCTGTCAGAAACTTTCTCTGTGGCTTCCTGACGTGACTTCTGGCTAAATGACTGCTATTTTGTGTTCATGTTTCTCAAATTTATGTGGTTAAATTTTCAGTTTAGATCAAAAATCAAATCAAGGTTAAAATTTTTGGAACACACTTGATATTAATGCTGAATATTTGGCAAGCTTAAATCGTTGATTACTCATACTGGTGTTGCCAGATGCCCAGTAGCTTAGAATGCCCCATATTTTAAACAATTTGATGTTATGTGACTATGAGTTTTAACACGATATTATTGTTACCTCACTATACTTAAGAAGATAAGCATAAAATTACCAACTTGCATGCTTATATTTATCAACAGTCGTTCCTTAACAAGTTTAAACAAATCCAAAATAATTTGGTAACGCGATTTAATGATTTTATGTGGAATGATTCTGAATGATTATTAGACATGGAGTTGCACATTCAATAATAAGCTTCTTTCCATAATCTTTTATACCTAAATAATTTTTGTTTTTTAAAAATTGTTCTTTGAAATGTTAAAATGTTAAATTTTCTCTGCAAAATCGAAAAAATCTTTCTAGAGTCAAAAAATAAATTTTTTACATCTAATCTTAAATAGAAAATTAAAAAAAAAATTCGATTAGATAATATCTGATTAGATGTTAATTTTTAAGATATTAAGATTAAGATATTTTTCAATAGGCGTGAATCGAGAACAGTTCTAAATCGTTAAAAGTTGACTTTATTTGAGACATAAAACCCATTTTCAAACTATATCCGACAAAAACAGCATGCGCAAATTTTAAAGAAAAAATACAAGCAATTAGGAGTCTGTCAAGGTTTTGTAATTCATCAAATTAAGTTTAATTATATATAAGGTTCTATTTAAAAAATATAGATCAAGCTTGAAAAGAAGCCATATAGGATAAAACCACGCCTACCTCCTATAAAAAACTTCATGTTTGAAGTTTTTTCGTTGGCTCTTACACAACTTTGTAGTGTAAAAGTAGTTATTTGTTGGCTCTTTTTAATATATGGAAAGATAAAACCAACATTTTCGGCATGTTTTACATTTTAATTATCGAAAAGACAAAAATGCTGATCAAGAATTATCCAATGTGTATGCAGAAGTTATATAGACAAATCTTTAGTACCAAAACTGGTTTACAAATTTTCGATCCGGCCGTTTTGAAGTTAAAAGTGAAACATTTTTGAAACAGTGAAACATTTCTGGAAGCCCAGTTAAAGCTGATGAAGACACAATAAAGGCTTCAATCAATTCATGCCTTTAACTGGCGAATTACAACTTATGAGATCGATAAGAGATAAAATTAATCGAATTAATTTTTTGATGATCATGTTGAAACCCGAGTTGTAGCGAAGGCAGACAGCGCCCGAACAAGGCCTATTTTTAAATATTTTTCTCGGCCGTACAAGGGCCAAACAACGGCTTGATTTTATTGTTGCGCATACGTTTGCTATTTAACAAGACCTTTGGAACACTTGGTGGCATACAACGGGCGTGCAGTGGCGTTTGAACTTAATTTAGTCCTTGTTCGGCCGTTGTTCGACCTTACTTTCGGCCGCTAGGCTTTTTGGATTATTTTAACAACATGCTTGTACGGTCGTGTGGCCCATTTTCCTACTTAGGAACTCCGAAGTTTAATCTCAATGCTCCAATGTTCCAATTTCGAAGCACCTTATTACAGGAGATGAGAAATGGCTTGTCTACAACAATTGTTAACGCAAGAAACCATGAAGTGAGAACGATGAAACGCCTCAAAGCACTTCGAAAGCGAAAAAGGTGATGCTATCTGTTCGGTTGGATTTCAAAGGAATTATTTTTTGAGCTTATAACGGAAAACACAACGATAAATTCTAGTGTGTACTGTCGTCAGTTGGACAATTACAAAGACTCTCTTAAACAGAAAATAGCATGCGAGATATCATACAAGTGTGTGAACTCGCCAAATAATTCAAGAGAAAGCTTGAATGAAATATACCGCGACACCTATCATATTCTACAGATCTGGCACCTACTGCCTATTATAGTTTTACTGACACCTAGTGCCTATAAAATGTGTACCAAATTTTTAAGACGGTTAAATATTTACTTCAAATTAAGAGGTCAATAATCTCCTGGATCAGATATTTTCCAGTAAATAATAAAATTTCTATGAGCGTAGAATCATGGTACTTCCAGAAAGATGGCAAAAGATTTGGGACCAGAATTGACTATATATAAATAGAAAAATATTTATTCACTTTAAAAAACGTTCTTTAATTTTCTTAAAAAAAACGATATTAGTTTTAATGCTTTTAACTGATTTTATATAAAAATATTTTGCGACAATCTCTCAGTTCTCTCTATTTCAGTTAATTTTTTTTTACATAATAAAGGGCGTTCTAAAAGTCACTGGGCATTTTTATTTTTTAATTTAATGCATTGCATTGTTGAAATGTCTGTGAGTTTTTATTGAATTATATAAAAATCTCGTTTCATGGTGTTTGCTACAGAACTTCTCTGAAACGGCTCGTATATTTTGTAGGTATGAGAATAGGTCGTAAAGTATATTTCACCCTCCTACTCCCAGTGGGCGTGGCACCTCCCATACTTTCCAAATTTTCGATATCTAATATCTTTGGAGGTATAAGCCGCTTAGCCTCGAAATTCGGTATTCGACCACAATTTAGACGTGCCGCTTCGCTGATAAAATTTTATGGGAGTCAGACGAGGGGGCGTAGCATCTCCCATACAACCCAAATTTTCGATAGCTTTGGAGTAATAGGCCGCACAGCCTCGGAATTTGGTATTCTACCACAATTTACGCATGGTGTTTCACTGATACCGTTTTATGGGAGTTGAAAAAAGGGGCGTGGCACCTCCCATACAACCCAAGTTTGCGATATCGAATAGCTTCTGAGTTATAGGGCGCACAGCCATGGAATTCAGTATTCGAACTCAATTTACACATGTAAACAATTTACACAATTTACACATTTACAATTTTAAATTAAATTTTTTAAACTGTAGGATAAATTTATCAAATCTCGGTTTTTCAAATATCTTTGATGTTCGTCCGTGTTGCTGAAATATAAATCTGGCAACACTTTATTCCTTGTGACTCTTGCTTCGAACGAACGGTACAAATTGCAAAGCAGAAGAGCTTTAATTTAATAGCCAAATATTTCTTTAGTTGACCAACAGAAACGAATTTTCAAAACAAAAAAAAAAACACAACAAAACAATAAAAAATAGAAATTCAAATACCGTTGTCTTCCGCCCCATAAACTTGGTAGACCATTTGAAAATGGTCCCTGTAGCTATCGCTTCCGTATGGTGGCTCCATGTTCTTCTTTATTTATGCTATGTTTGCTTCACAGGCAAAAACAACAACAACAAAAAATGGTCAACGAAAATTGGACTCGTGTTGGTAACATTTGTCAAATGGTTGCAGTAGTTTGAGTGTCGAAAAAAAAACAACAACAACCCGAAAAATCAAACTCTGCAAAAAGTGACCGATGGCCCAACAAACAACGTAAAGACCTCAAAATCGATTTGTTTGTTTCATATAAAGCGTTGCGTTGTTGTTGCTATTGCTACTGCTATTTGCATTGGTCTCGATTGTTGGTGCCATTTTGGAATTTGAAGTTCTTTTTTGCTGCCGCTTCTGGTGTTGTTGTTATTGTTGTTTTATTAGAAAAGCATTCCCCATCAATATGTAGAACATATTCGTCCCAGGACAGCAATTATTGTTATCGTTATTGGCATCGAACTAGATTGTTTTTGGCATAAACACACGTACTCACACACACTTTCTCAATGGGGCAAGCGGACATAGAAGTTGTTTCTGTGTGTATGTGTTTGTGCCTAAGCCTATTTCTAACCGGTTGAATTTATTTCTGCTTGAGTGGTTAAAACTAAACTCTAACAAACTACAAGAGCGATAAAGAGTCACAATCAAGGCGTGAGACATCATTTGAGATTAGAGTTGCCAACGTTAATTTATTCTTTCTAGTTGACACCACCAAATTAGGATAACAATTGGCTCGTGTTTGAGACATAAATCAAATCTATCTTATAATTCATTAGATGAAGAGTGTTCATTATTTTCAACATATGATTGATATCATATAAAAACATTCCCGAGTATTTAAAAAACCCAATAAATAAATTTCAATAACAAAACAAAAAAAACTGGCAACTTTGTACTTAACCACATCACTACATTTTGAGATCAGCAAGCAGTATAGGCCAAGCAACCAATAACTTTAACGAAAAACACAAACAACGACGACCACTTGGTTGGTGTATCAAAAAAAAAACTCTGTATGTGGTCATGAATTTGTATACACTTTCAAGAAACAGTGTCAAAGTGGACTAAGCAACAAACTTGCTACTTTATTGCGAATAACAAAATGGAGTTCCATGGGTTTATTTTCTCCCCCCCCCCCCCTACATGGTCAATATAGAGTTGATTGTGAATCTGGTTAGATTTGCACAGATCAATAGACAAAGCTATATGGCAATCTTTACAGCAACAATAACAGCAAGACAATTGATATCATGTTCAAACTCGAAGGGTTTCTAACAACGATGTGGCGAATGACAACAAAAACAAACATCGCTTCGCAAAGCGATTAATTACACAGTGAGACAAGTAAAAAAGCACAAACAAATTTTATACAAATTCTGAAAGAGGTGCATGTTGAGAGTCCATCGCTTTTGGTCTGACCTCTCAATGTCGTCACAATTTTTTTTCTAATTTATTTCTAAAGTTGAAGTGTTCGAACTTTGTTGTGTAGACATTTTTGCAATTTTTACAGCCATCTTGTTGGAAATGAAAAACAAAATCCACGTAGAATTTTACGTAGAATAAGGCTGTCTAAAAAGAAATCCCATAAAATACAAAAGAAAGCGAGCAGCGAAGCAAATTATAGGACTTTTCTTATATTTATGGGAAAAATTTGTGTTTCTATCAATTTTAATTAAAAAAAATTCCATTATTGACATTTCTCCCAAAATAAATTGTAACGTTAAAATATTTTTCCATTGATTCCAAGAACATCAAAATCGGTTAAGAATTCGCTAAATAGCGGCAATTTTAATGTTTTTTTTTTCGTCGTCAAACACTGATTTCCCTTACGAAATGCTCCTATTTTGAAACTTTTGAAGAGTAATCTATTTCAAAAACTTCAAAGCTTCTTCTGAAACAGTGTGTATTATACATTTTAGGTTTCATTTCGAGTTGTTTGTCTTTCTTGAATTCGATCATGAAACCCAACATCAATCCTGCGCAGGTAAGGCAGACGATATTGGGTGCCCATTTTACATTTTTATTAATATCGAGCACAAAATTAAATGGTAAGACTTTTCCATCGATTCCGAAATCCTGCAACTACTACCTTTAAATGTGTATTTTCCGCAAATGTAGCAAAAACAATTGACTTTATTTACACAATCGATCATAGCGATTTTTTATAATCGAATTCACAAAAGACAAACAGTTCGAATTGACTTAAAAAAAACGGTAAAATCTCTTCAAATTCCATAAAAATTTATCTAGTCACTTTGACTTTCACTATAACATAAACTTTAACACTAAACACAATAACATAAAATATGCACTCTGAGTATTAAATTTGTAAAAATTGAATGGAAAATACGTCTACCTCACATACAAAGTAAATTTTTGAAAACTTTAAAATCACTTTAAAGTCCACAAAAATTAGTACAATGGCTGGATATTTTGGAATTTAATAAAAAAAAAAAACAACTGAAAAAGCCGCCTAATTCTTACACAAAGTCAAGTCATATTAATAGCAAAAACTTCATAAATTCGAAATAAATATCATAGTTTAACCTCGATATTTTACAGAACAAACCACACGGCTAAAAATCTTGGACTAAATTTTAAACTTTATTGGATAACATATAGAACAACACCAAAAAAAAAAGATTACTTTTTAATCTAAGCAAAAATTTAAAATTTTTCAATCCAAAAAATATTAGTTTTCAATACCCAAAAAGTTGAAAAAAGCAATATAAATATCAACTTAAAATAAAAAACTTTTCTGACCAGGTCATGATTTGAACACACGTCCTCTGTTGTGCTGGTCCAACGCCTTATCCACTCGTATATCTCATTTGCTAAGAAAGTTACGCTTATTTTGCATCACAACGATAAAAAAATATTCAGACTAGTTCGTGATGTGAACACACGTCCTCTGATGTGCTGGTCCAATACTTTATCCACTCGTTTAACTCAGTTATCAACATTGTTTCGCTTATTTTGCATCATTATGAATGCAAGTAAGTTCTTTTCAGGAACTTGGGTTTGAGACCCATCTAAATAAAACTAATGTTTGGATTAAAAAATTGTACGTTTTGGATAAAAAAATTCTTTTAAACCAAGTTTGGACTAAAAAGTAGTCCAAAATTTTTAACCGTGTACCAAGCAGACTAGAAAGCTGTTTCGTTAATCGCTACATCAACTCTTCAGTGGTATTCTATGGCTTCTGCAAGTCTATTCACTTTGATACTATCATAGGTGCCTTATGAAAAACAGTGGACTAAGAATTTAAGATACATTTGAATAATCCATGCAATACTTCTATGATATTAAAAGGGGATACAGAAAAAACCACCTTGATTGTTTCCAGTGAACGAATATTTACCTAACGTTGCGTTCGTTAAGGTACTAAAGCGTTGATTTGAGAGAACTGAACATTAATGTTGTGTACATTTATTACGACACTCATTATTCGGTTACTTTCAAGTTTGCGTACTTGAACATAAACATTATTATTCCGTACCATAAGCTACAATAAGTAACCGTTTAGGAAGCGTTGTTTGAGAGAATGAGAAAGCAGAGAAAAAACCATTTTATTTGTTTTCAAGCATATGCATCCAAGGTTGCCAGTTTTTAAAAAATTCCCAACAATCCCCTTAACCCTATTTTCCATTTGATTTTCCGTGAGGTTTTTCTGCAAAAAACCCCTAAACCTGATTTTTCGTGGGATTTTTCCCTTTTGGGATTTTGTTTCCCGAAATCCGGTGACGTGGGATTTATAATTTTTTATTTTTGGACCTATAAAGCTCGTTAGACTATAATTTTATAGTTGGAAGAGCTAGTAGGGTCAAGTGCACCGTATGACACAAAATGAGAGAGAGTAGCCTACGTGAACATATCGTATGGCGTATGTATTCAGTAGTTTGTACGCATACATTATAACAATATGTTTGTGTGCCATGCTGTTGAAGGTAACAGAATAATAATGTTTATTATGTGTCTCCAAACAAATATACGCAACCGAACGAAAATTCATGCCATGTGAGGCATATTAAAATATCTTTCGGTAAATTTTCGTTCACTGTTTGTTTCTGTCCATTTGTAATGTATACTACAGTGTTTATTTTTTATCGAACAAATGTCAATGTATACTAACTTTTAAAATTTTTTTATATGATAATTAATTAAAATATTACAGCTAGTTACAATTAATTAAAAAAATTACATATTAAGAATAAGAGAGATTTTTTGGGAAAGAGAGAGGGAAAGAGAGAGGGAAAGAGAGAGAGCATATCAAAAGAAATACAATAGAGAGTTTAAATAAACAATATTAGGTAAAACTTATTTTAATGGTTTGTGATAACTAAAATATGAGTTATATGTCCGTGATTTGCTATTTTCGACGTGAAAATGTTACGAAAATTTAAGAACTTCAATTCACAAAACCCCGTGTTATAAGAGCATGAGGAAAATTTATTGATTTTGTGGAATTTCAAAGCAAACTTTTTATGTACAGCTGAAAGATTTACACAGTGAATTTTTCTGAAAAATATTAAATTTTATTTTTATTAAATTACAAAAACGAGTACATCAAAAAATTCTTCCTCATGCTTTTGTAAAAGTTATCAAATATTCCTAGTAATTTTCTTCAGAATTTCAGTTTGCAGAGTTTTATAAAAAAAATGTACTTTTCATGCAATATTTCTTATACACGGTTCATAATTGATAAGTTTAATTGCAAAGTCTTTGGCCTGGGAGTTATCCAAAGGAAACTAATTTGTTACATATTTTTGTCCAAGAAATTGCAAAAAACTAAATCGAAACATCTCCTTCTTAAAAAAAACAAAGTTTTTTTTAATTGATTACAAAAGCCACAAATTATAGGTCGGGGTGTCCCGAAATAGAGTGCAACTATTTTTGAAGGTGAAAGATGATGTCAAGATAAGCAAAAAATCGTGTGGAAGGGGGGCTATTTTCCCACACGGTTTTTTGCTCAATTCGACATAACCTTTTACCTCAGTAATTACTTACTTACTTACTTACTTAGTTGGCGCTACAACCGTATGTCGGTCTTGGCCTTATCTAAGAAATTGGGCCAGCCATTTCTAACTCTCGAAATAGATAGCTTCCTGGCACCAGTTGGAAATTCAAACCCCCGCAGGTTGTCCTCTACTTGGTCTTTTAAACGAAGATGCGGTCGTCCTCTTCTGCGTTGATCGCCGCTGGGTACCGAATCGAATATTTTCTTCATTGGAGCATCGTCTTTCATGCGCTGAACATGACCTAGCCAGCGAAACCGCTCGATTTTAATGCGCTTGACTATGTCGATGTCAGCATAGAGCTCATACAGTTCATCATTCCACCGTATTCGGTACTCGGCAGTGACACAGATTGGTCCGTAGATCTTACGAAGAATCTTTCTCTCGAATGCTCCTAAAGTCTTTTCATCTGAACTGCTCAGCGTCCAGGTTTGTGATGCATAAAGTAGGACGGGCATGATGAGTGATTTATAGAGCGTGATTTTCGTTCGTCGAGAGAGGGCTCTGCTTCTCAAAAGCCTACCTAGCTCAAAGTAACACCTGTTGGCAAGAGTTATTTTTCGTTTGATATCAATGCAGATGTCGTTGGTTGAGTTTATGCTGGATCCCAGATAGACGAAGTCCTTCACAACCTTGATAGAGATATTGTCAACTGTAACGTGGGTTCCAAGACGCTGGGAGTGTTTGTTTGTTAACGCTAAGTATTTCGCCTTATCTGCATTCACTGCCAGACCCATTCGACTTGACTCTCTTTCTATTCTGGAGAATGCTGCACTGACTTCACGCGTATTATGATCAATGATATCGATGTCATCAGCATACGCAAGCAGCATCTTGTAGAATTTAAATAAAAAGAGAATAGTTGCACTGTATTGCGGGACACCCCGACCTGCAATTTGTGGTTTTTGCAATAAAATTTAACAAATTCGTTTTATTTTTAAGAAGGAGATGTTACGTTTTAGTTTTTTGCAGTTTCTTTGACAAAAACATGTAAGAAACTAGTTTCCTTTAGAAAATTCCCAGTGCAAGGAACTCGCAATTAAACTTGTCAATTATGAACCTTGTATAGTAAAAGATAGGAAATGGGGTCTTCAACGGAAAATGCACTTATGGCTATATACAGCGGTAGTGCGTCCTATCTTGGCATATGGTGCACTAGTATGGTGGTCTGAACAAAGCATACAACACAACAAAAGTAGCTGGGACCCAGCGATCCGCGTGCATAGGTATCAGAGTGGGCTTACGCTCATGCCCTACGGACGCACTTAACGTCTTGACGCACTTACTTCCCATAGATCTACACATTAGGCTTACCTCAACGAACAGTGCAATCAGACTCAGAGACTCCTACAACTGGCGGAATAGGCCATATGGACACAGACAGCAACATTCTAAATCTGCTACCTCGAGAACTGATTGCTAAAAATACGGACTATAACACTCCCAAACTCGACTTCACGAAATCCTTTATAACTAAGTTCCCCACCAGGATAGAGTGGCGCGATGGGGGACCTGATCTAGCCTTCTATGTGTTCTTTTACACTGATGGCTCTAAGATGGAGTGCGAAGTGGGAGTTGGCATATACTCTGAGAAACTGGGGATGGCGGACGCTTTTCGTCTGCTAAACTCAACCAGCGTCTTCCAGGCCGAGCTTTTAGCGACATGAGAAGCTTGTCACGCCTTAAGTAGAGCCTTAATTAGAACCAATCACCTCAATGCAGCTATTCTGACGGATAGCCAAGCCCCATTAAAGCTTTAGCTGTGATCACTAGTAACTCTAAACTGGTAAGGCAGTTTGAGGATGAACTGGCCCGGCTCAGTCACCAACTTAACATTACCATAATCTGGGTTCCAGGCCACAGCAACATATATGGTAATGAAAAGGCGGATGAAGTGGCTAGGCGGGGTTCTTCCTTTGACGTTTCAAGAGTGGAACCAGTCGAAATTCCACAGAACATCGTTAAGGGAGGAATTCATTCTTACTGCTTGGCCTTAGCCGGTCGTAGGTGCATGGACTACCCACCTTCAATACATCCAGAAACCTATGGCCGCTTTACAACCAAGTTAGAACTCAAAAGATACTCTCAAAACCCCGAAATGACATAGCCAGAATCACGGCTATTATTACGGGTCACTGTCAACACCCACTGTCGCAGCTGCGATGACCCAATCGAAAAAGAAACACTTTCACACTTTCTGTGCACGTGCCTGGCTCTGGAAAGGTCTAGACTAAGAGCGCTGGGCAAGCACTTCCATAGCAATCTAGAGGAAATTTCAACTACAAAAATTAACAATCTTCTAACGTTCATTAACCGCACCGGACGATCATAACCTAACAGTGCGTTACTTTCTCAAATTACAGGAACACGAGGTTATGGTATCAAAACGGCTCACTAGAACTACTTGTATGTAGCATCACCATCTACACAAATCAACAAAGTAAAAGTTGGCAAAAATTTTATAGCTTTTTCAACATTTATAAATTAGTAAAAATGGTTTCATTAGTTTCTTTGTTATATGCAAAATAGTCAAGCAAAAATTTCTTGTTTTCTCGAAATAATGAGTTTTTGGCGACGGACTTTTGTTATCTCCGAGAGGCGATAACATAACATACTGGGCCTAAGTAGGCCCATGTAAGGAAAACGGGAGATGTAACCTGTTCTTTCATATTTTTGCATAGAACAGGCCACATCATATTTTGTATGATATTGCATCATATTGCATCATATTTTGCATGATGATCATTTGTAGTTTCATCATTATTTTCTTCACCATTTTCCCCACAAAATAAAAAAAAAAATTCTAAACCTATACACAACTTGCGCAGTGAAAACACTAATTTCGCAGACCCCAGTTAATTTGTTAGTTTCTAGTGGGCCGATGTGCACCGCGATCCATAGGATCTATTATGCATAACCAAGGTTAACTCTCCAGATTTAGGCTTTTAATAAATTTTAGCACTTAAAAGTTAAAAATTTCTTAGCTTGCTAGACTTAATTTCGTTCCAGTGGCACTGAAATTTCTTGTCTTCCCATATTCTAATTTTTTTCTTGGATTTAGCCTTTAGCTAGGCTACAGAATGTTTCGAGACCTACAAGTTTTCGAGACGCTCCTCGTTTGGAAAGGTAGTCCGCTCTTTCATTGCCCTCCAATCCTTCGTGACTTGGAACCCACCATAATTCTATTTAATTGCTTTGTCGATTCAATAATTCGACGCAGTTGGACACTATTCTTGATTCAAGCTCGTAGTATTGAAGGTCATTTTCATTCATTTTTATTTTCGAAGGTTTTTTGAAGGATCATTTTGATGCATGAATCGTCCTTGTCCGATATACAGTTTATGGCGATAAAGCGAAAAAATAATTTACCAAAAGGAACATAAAAATAAAATTTTAGATTAATTCTTAAAGGAATATTTTTCCAAAGATGCAGTCTTGTAGGTAGAGTAATTACAAACATTTTGGTGTATAAATCGTTCTTGTTTAAAATATGGTTTGGGAGTTTTACGGAAAAACGGTATGACGCCACCACTTAAAGGTTAAATAAGCCGTATTATCCAAATTTATTCGACGTCTGTAAAATAAAATTTAAGAAAGGAATACATGGTCGTCTAAGAATATGTATCCATTTAAAACATATATTTTAATTCGATAGGAACTAAAGTTACTAGCGATTATCTTTTCTAACTCTATGTTGGCTAAAAAAAAAATAAATGTAGTATCAAAAATTTTAACAGGTTTTTATAAATTTTGACCTATTATACGTATTCTGTCAAAAAATCATGATAGTTAAAAAATAAGTGAAATATGAATTTTTGATATATGGCTTTTTCGTAGATTTTCTGGTAACACCATCTAAAAATAAAAAAAAAAAATTTAATGTTCATTTTCATATTTTGATACAACCATCCCATTTCCGGTCGGGCTCAATGGATTTTCGAAAAAGTTGATTTTTTTGGAATCACCCTAATGCACATGTTTAAACTCAAAACGGGCCCAGTTAGGCCCAGTTGTTCATCCTAGGGTTAACCTTTTGCCCGGCATTTTATCGTTAGTTAATATTGAAGTGTTATGTACCGAAATTCATGTTTTTAAGAGTAGAATTAGTAATCAACTTGTCCCAGGAACTTTTCGAAAAACTTTAACCCTGGATAACTAATCATATTTCTAATACGTTATAACCAATGTTAGTCGATTCGACTTAACACGCTCCAAAACTCGTTATAGAGGAGCTGTTGGTACATAAAATACATTAAAAGCTGTTGAAAATGGAAAAACTATGTATATTTAACTCGAAATCAAAAACATTAATATTGGTCTTTGTTTTTTTTTTTTATTTTTAACATATTTTCATAAGCTACTTATTTCATAAGTTCGAGATATAGCTTTCACATAAGATTATTGAAAAAAGAAAATAGTAAATAAATATAAAAAACTTAAAAGGCTCTTCTACCATTAAACGAATAAAGAATTATTTATTATTATTAAAATAAAAAAGTTTAAATTAATTGTTAAGCACAAGAGACACCTTACACACAATCACAAGCTTATAACTAAAACACTTTATTTCTACAACAAAGGAACTAACTTCGACTGTACCGAATTAAAAATACCCCCACATCCGTATTTTAGTATATACGAAGTTGTCAATGTTGTATAATTTTGATGAACCCCACTTTTATAGGGCGTGGTTTTAATCCAAATATATAAAATTTGGAACTCAGAGTTTATCCTTATTGTCAAAGCTTATGTGTAAAATATCAAGTATAAACCATTATTTTTTTTTAATTTATGAAGGTTTTGTATTATAATGACGCCAGTTTGTGTGTGAGGTGGGCGTGGTTTTCATCCAATTTTGAAAAATTTCAAATATGTGGTAAACATTTTACTACAAAGATTATGTGCAAAATTCCAAGTTCATATATTAATTTTTGTTGCATTTTAAGAGAAACCATTTTGATAAAGTCACCAAGAGGTAGGCGTGGTGTTCATCCGATTTTGCTCATTCCCGAATTTTATCTTCGTTTTTTTAATATAAGCATATATTTTTGATTTCATTGCGATAACTTACAAATTGTGGCTCTAATGGTGTCGACAGATAGACATACGGACAGACGGACATAGCTAAATCGACTCAGGAGGTAACGCTGATCAACAATATATATACTTTTCTATATCTACCATGCCTCCTTATTAGAGTTACGAACGGAGGGACAAAGTTAACATAACCCTTATGCAGTACGCGTGGGGGTATAAAAAGTTACGTTAAGGCCAATGTTAGTCGCTTCAACGTACACTGCATTTATAAAATGATTCACACCATTCAATTAAAAAGCCAAACACATCCGAACACAACGAGGGCAGCTCAACAATTATTATGGTTACTACAATATGGATAGAGAACACGATCAGATGAGAGAAAAAAAGTTGTAAGCAAAACAGTGAGCAGTGTTAGTTGAAACGACTAACATTGGTTATCCAGGGTTAAAAAAGTGAGACGGTCTAACATATACTCTATATTCAACCTCAGAAAGTGGTCTCTATACAAGAAACAAAAAAAAAAAAAATAGAAAGTAGCATTGCTCGTGTTCATGAAAATGTGACAAGATTCGACATATTTTTTGTGACGAGACTTGTAAACATTATCCTCAATATCAAATCGCCAATCATCATTGCCTAAGGCAAAAAAATTCGAATTAAAACAATTTCACTTTCGATGCTTGTACCTTTGATATATGTAATAGAGTAATTCATGATCATGCAACAAGATATAAATGAAAAACTTACTGCTTTTACCAAATGTAAACGTTTATATATTAAGCTTTTAATTTAAAATAAAAGAAAGAAGTGGTTAAGAAATGGAGGGAATTTTAAAATAGTAAATTAAAAGGGAAAATGCCAACAAAAAATGGACGTAGGAAACAATTCGAGGCAACAGAAAAAGAGCTTTTGTAAAGCACTTGCAAGATCATTATTTTGAAGGTGTGCTTACAAAAATTTACTCATGCAAAAACGCATTTGCAACGATGCAACAAGATCGTGAATTACCATACTATATTTCATTTAATCTTCTTTTGTGTAAAAATTTAAGAATTATGGATAACTAAAAATCCACAACTTAAATTGTGGAAAATGTTGAATTAAAGGGCAGGAACAACTAAGGACTGCAAATGCTTGCTGAAGTTAAGGCATAACAGTAGCCTCGGTTAAAAGCATTTTGAATTGTCTTTCTCGTTTGTTTCGCCTAATCAATATTTCACGCATGCTTCCAATCAATTCCACTAAATTATCTATCACTTTCCTTTCAGGTCAAAGACCAAACCTTGTTTGTATAATGCGCACGCCGTGGTTCTTTGATCTTTAAAAAAAAAAAAAAACAAAATTCAATCAAAGTACTTGAAAAAAATTATTTCAGCCTACCGTTAGCTTAGATTTTATACCAAAGTTTTTTTTAAAAGGACAGACATTTTTTTCAAACAAAAAAGCGTGGTTAAAATTGCCATTAATGCTCACTACCAGAATCCGTTGAGTTTAGCTTTTGAAATTTTCAGCAAAAGCTTGTATTTATATAAATATTAATATTAATGTAAAAAAAAAGTCTAAAGGATTTGGGTGTGGCGAAGCGCATGATTATAAACGCATAAGGGAAATAATAAAATATGTAAGGGAAATATTAACGTAAGTAGAGAAATAAAAAAAATATTAAAAAATAATTACTTGGAAAATTTTCATTTCGTTGCGTAGGCATTTCACTTTAACTTAATGCACTTTTTTAATTATATTTTCTTTTTTCTTGAGGTTTATAAAACAAAATAGCTCACCTGAGTGGCATTGTTCCCTTTTTTTTAAATACTGCACGAACTGGCGCGAAAAAGTACATAAGAAGGCTTTTAATGTCAATTTTATAAATTTTTTTAGAAAAAGCATACTTTTGGCCTTCCCTTACTGTTGGAAGGAAAAGCTTTACAGTGGCAGAGGATTTTTGAGGAATTTTTAAAAAATGCTTTTATCGCGTATGATAGATATATCATACGTTGTCATAAATGGGTTAAAAAAAACTAGTCAAAATATAGTAGCTGTTTAACTAGTCAAATTTTACTAACCAAAAAGTTACAAGATAAGTTACTATCTGTATTCCAGCTAGTGTAAAGATATAAGCTGTTTTACTAGTTATTAAAGAACTAGTTGCTTGATTTATTGTTTACTACCTAGTCGCATTTTGACTAGTTAAAAATCTAGCTCATAACTAAGTAGTCATAAATGTACTAGCTAGTTGTGCATAAATTTGTAAACAATAAATAAATTTAATTTTTAGTTGTAAAAACAGTTACAATTACGTCACCTTTTAAAGATTTTAAAAATCTTTATTCTGTTACATTAGGTATTAAATGCAAACCATAGTTGCTACAAAAATTTGTTTATATTTTCATTTATTTAATTATATATAGAGTCAATCGGACGAATCGACTCCCCAGAGAAGTTATTTCGAACATTGCTTCAAAGTATTAAAAAAGACATTTTCAAAATGTATAAAGTATACAAAATGTATATAAAAACATATAATTATTTGGTTTTTATTATTTTTTTTAAGTATCACTTTGGGTATTTTCTTATTTGTTTTGAATCGCACATTTACCTTTAGATATAAGATATTTTAATTTATTTCTTCTTCCATTCAATTTTAACTATTTTTTTACTTTTGCATTTTTTGTCATATTTTTCGACTTAAATAAAATATGTTAAAAATTATGGTATAAAGGATGTAACAGATTTTTACAATGAAAGTACAATATATTGTGAGTATACTGTAAAAATTTGGGAGCAACTATTAAAATATTAACGAAGTTATAGCACATAGTCGAGAACGCCTCATAACTGCGCGCTGTATATTATTAAGACTCTATCTTCACACAAAAATGTGTTTTAAAAAATTCTATCAGGCCGATTGAACTGAAATTTTAATACGTTATTATATATGCCAATGGCTCTCGCAGGTAGTAGAATAGTATATTTAAAATTAAAATTTTCCTATTTTGCCCCAAATTTTCCACAAAAACCGCGATATTTTAAACATTTATATTTAGATGTCCGCCATTTTGTTATTTTTTAATGAAAATGTTTAAATAAACTACTTGATAGAATGACAAGTCAACAGAACAATAATCTATTTAAATTGTTTCTTTTAAATTACTTCAAGTGCTGTTATCAACCGGTCCAGCAAAACACCTTCTTTTTTTCCATTTTGGACTTACAAATTAAAAAAATAAAATTGTAAAATCAAAAAAGTTTTTTTACAGTTTCAGATGATTTCGAAGCTTTTTACGCCTCGTTTTGTGATTTGCTTGAGTGAAATCTGAAAAACGACACTTTTTCCATACACTTTTTTCTTAGAATTGTTGTTGTTTTTTTACTTGTGTCTATTACACCAAGAGTATATAAAATTAAAAATATTTTTGGAAGTAAGCAGTGAGAATCCACCCTCTCGATCGAGAGTTCTACACTCTTACCACTACACTAATGTTAATAGTTATGTGATTCATTCAATATTAAGTATTAACTGAAGCTATGTTGGAGGAGATGACAGGAATTTATTAATGAGATTGTGCACTAGCTATCCTACATATTCTATTGTGAATGCGTGAAGCTATAATGTAGCAGATCACAATTATCGATCAAATACTACGTTTCTATCTATGGTGAGTTAAGTCGAGGTTGACTCGGGATTAACTTACCATGGAAACGCGAGTTGAGTTGAATTTCGCCAAATCCACAAAACTACACGAAACTTCTTAGATTTAACGGAGTTAGGTTCGATGCGTTCAGAATATGAAACAGTTTCTCAACTGTTGAACGAGGTTTTATTGATTATTTGTTATTTTATTTTATTTCTGTCAGTGCGCTGACATAAAATGTAACAAACCATTCAGCAGGCACACAAAGTAGCGGAAACTAATACTGATTAAAAACTCAACATGTTTAGTAAATTTTGTTCCTTCTGAACGCGCACATTTATACTAAGAAAAAATGGCGAATAGAATGGCCGAAGTCCAATTCGATTCAATGGCCGCATTCCTGCCGAAAAAGTGCTCAGGTAGCGAAGTAGCATAAAGTGATACTTTCTACTGAATGCGTTTTTTTGCAAACAGTTGTTCGCCATTCGTTGTTTTTTTTAACATCTAAAATTTGTTTATACTATTGTGCATTCATTTCACACAAGAAATCATTAATTAACAGCTTTATTGAATAATGATAAAATAATGTTCTAATAATTAATAATTGTCTATTTTCACTTCACAGCACAACTTCAGCAACAATTAACAATTTGCAGCCATGTTTTTAAGCTGTCAAAATGAAAAGAGCATAAGCAGATCAACCAAAGTAGCATACAATTTTTTCGATTCCTAAGAACATGTCGGGGAACATGTTGTTTGAGCGCATTATGATACATACCATTCAGCCCGAAAGTTGTGGAATAGCTACGTAGCCAATTTACCGCTGAATGGGGCCAATGTTGCGCATGGAAACACTTTCGAGCTAGAAACGCCATTTTGTCAACATGACGAAAACCCAACACAGGCTCAATTCGCCATGGAAACGTAATCAAAAAGCATTGTGCATTAGCTATCCAAACAACAAAAATAGCAAGGTTCCATTGAATTGGTTAAAAATTATCACAAGATACCAATTGTTTTAGGTTGTTGATCTGGTTCAAAATGACGCTCAATGAAACGCTCTCAAGGAAAAGGGGCATGGGCGGTGTTGTAGATTTTGACTTTTCTATTTATCTGAAAAATAAAAACCAAAAATATTATTAAGCACTATGAGTCTATTGTGCACTCTCGTTATAGTGGACCTTATATAAAAAAGACCTCCCCAAAGGGTCAAACTGTTGTAATTGATGATAAATTTTATGATGATGATGAAATCAGCGCACCAAGATTAGTCGAAAATAATACAAATATTGCTGGGAAAATCCAAAAATTAAAATTTTGTCCCCCTGAGTTATTGAAGTAATTTGATGTGATACCCTTATCAAACTGAAAAATTTTTGGAAAAAACAAAAAAATCTTAACTGTTTCCTTATTTCAAATGGAATTGCAAATACAGATATTAAAAAAAAATTTCTTTCATGGTCCACTCTAGTGCACGCGAAAAAAGATATGACAAATTGACACGCTATTGAAAATTAAGTTCTTAAAACAGCTTGTTTTTTGAAAGTTATTAAGTGTAAAATATACGATGTTTTTTAAATAAATTTTGATTCTAGTTCCAGCAATAGCCACTGATACTATGAATAGCATATTTAAATTTCAGATGATTTGGCTGAATAGTTTTTGTTTTCCTACAACACCATGCCGAAAAAAGTAGTTTCGAGATAAATGAGTATAAAGAGAATGAATCTAGACTACACACTGTGACCTGACACCTACTAAAACGGCTGTAGAATTGAAAATAACGTTAGAAAGACTATACTTTTGAAATATAAAAAAAATCAATTTCATAAAAATTTTAGGAATTAAACAATGTTGTCTTGATAAATATAATTTGGGAAATGATAAGCATCCAAAATATTTGCACACCCCGATTAGGACAACTATTGATATAATATTTGCTAGAAATATCGATGACATAACATCTATATAAAATACGTTTGATATTTTAGATACTAAAACACAATAATTTCATTTATATTTACAAAAATAATTAAAAATTAATGCAGAATAATAATTTAAGGTAATAAAAATTTACTGGTGGGAATATTATCTTTTTTTAGTTAACATTTTTTTAGGTATTTAAAATTTTTCAATTTAAAAATTTTTTTATTAAAAAACCCATTACATTATCAAACGTGTGAAAATGCGAAAATTCTTCGCTTCTCTCGTATGTCCAGCGACGCATCTGCTTTTTTTACAAAAACCATTCCGATATAAACCTTGAAAATTAGGGCAGAGCGCCGGACTACCTCCTTATTTCAACACAATTATTCGAAGTTATTTTCAATGCAGTTTGTATAAGAAAAATGTGCAGCTTTTTAAAATAACAATCGACTTAATAATAGAAATCTAAATAAAGTTTCAATAATACAAGTATTAAGCCAGTTTACGTAGTACTAGCATACAGCTGGTTTCAAAAAGACTGGAACAAAACGAATACTAGCATACAACTAGTATGAAAATAACTTAAATTGAACTGGCTAAAATAATACTAATATGAAACTGGTCAATATAAAACTAGTATTTAACTAGTTAAAAATATACTAGCACAAAGGTGGCTCAAATCTACTGGTATTAAAAAGCTTAGTTTTGATCATACTAGTATTTTACTGATTTAAAAGTTACTACTATCTCAACTAGTTCAAATTATGCTAGTAAAAATACTACCTCAATTCATATCAAGAATAGGACAATTGTCTTTTTTATTATTATTATTATTTATTTAGACAAATTGTTGACATTTAAGACTTAAATATTTTACATGCCGCATATAAAAATAGATAACAGCTAATTAAATAAACTGTAATAAACTATTACTATAATTACTTAAGTAATTATAAAGTTATTAATTCAAAACATTTTAGATTATTTTACTAAGACATCATATAAAACGGAATACAATTCAATTATTCGAGGATAAAAATACAAAAGAAAACTGTTTCAAATATATATGTCATCAACACAGGAAAACAACCCGTTTGCTCAGTATAAAAAGCATTTGAGCTGAACTAGTATTTACTACATTTACTAGTATTTTAACTAGTTGGCTACACTGCAGGATAATAATGAAGATTTTTTTAAACTCGTAAAAAATAGCAATAAAATTACTCTACTGGCTTTTACTACTGACTTTTTTTATTTACACGCAATGTTGCTACATGCATCAAATACGCTAAAAAGTGATGCAGCCACACGTAGATGGGAGTTGAATATAATTGGAAATTATTCTCAAAGGATTGCAACACGCAGGAAAATTAAAAGAAACCTTATTAGAGAAAAGAAACAAAAAACTATCTAAATCGAGTAACAGCGCTTTGACACTGAAAGCGGTTTAATGCTTATGTAGGATGTTGTTACCACGATACACAAATGACTTCAAAAGAAAAACAAACCGAAAATACTTAACAAGTTATAATTGCATAAGTTGAAGAAAGATGAGAGCTAAAGAAGAGACGCAGCAGGAGATGAGATGGAGATTAGCAAAATGAAGGTGTAGAGTAATAGTGTTAAACAACCCGCTGTTTTCGCATAATTATAAGGTAGTTGCAGAAGGTACTTGGATTAGATTACAGCACGTGTGGAGATGTCAATGTTTTGAGTGTGATAATCAGCCAAGGGGTGGTTTTGGTATTCAAAACCTCTCAAAGAGTCCAAAGATACATATGCATAAAAAAATAGTTCAAACAAGTCTATCAAAAGCAAAAAGATAGATATTAAAAAAAATAATTTTAGTATCTAAGTATTTATTTTATAATTTACTTCTTTGCAATTTTCAAGTTTTATTTTACTATACAAATATATATACTTATATACATCGCTGGCCTAGTGCACTCTTGTTGTATCTCCATTCTTTTTTGAAATTTACTTTTTGATGCCATTGTAAAGGGTAATGCAATCTCTCTTTAACACAATCATTTTTTCTTCAAGAAATTAGAAATGTTGAAACAACAGCTTAAAACGTATTCGTTGTATATCCTGTGAGTAAAAATTTACTTGTGAACAAATGTTGTTTCTCCAATTTTTGTATAAGAGAAAAAAAAATATAAATTTTCATATAAAAAGTTGTCACTTTCTTGGACGATAAGCAAGTTTTTAGTACAGATATCTATTAGCGTTCCAATAAATAACTTAAATGATGGTTGACCAGAATAATGAAAGTTGTGGTATGTTAGTTATCAGAGTATTTTTACTGAATGTTTGCATGTTCTTATAATGTCAGGTGCTATCAATGTTGAGTCACCGAAAATTAAAAGACTGAGCCGAGACCCAAGTTCTTGGGCAAGAAATGTTTTAGCAAAAACGCGTTTGGCAGGGAAAGCTTATATCAATAGAGACCAGCAACCTATTCGAACTAAGGTCATAATTTCTGAAGATTGCTACTGTAGGTATAACTGTCGAAAAAATTTCAACGTGGAGCATCGGCAAGAACTATTTAATGAGTTTCGCGCTCTCGAAAGTGGTGAAAAACAGAAAGCATTTTTGGATAGCGTGCTGAAAGTAAAAAATGTGAAACGAAGACGCAGCACAGTGGTCAAAGAGGTAGTTTTTTTTGGAAAAAAGTCTGTAACTTTTGACACAGTAGAGAAAATTGTGATAAATGGAAAATTCTATTTGAAAACAATGTTTTAAAACAAAAATTTTAATATTTAAAACAAATGTTTTAAGACATAATTTCAAGATATTGTTCTTAATTAATAACAATTTTTTAAAATCTAAATGTTAATAAAAAGCTGCTGAAATAAAAGCCGTGCTGTCTTTTATTTTGTTGTTTTATTGAGTAATTAATTTTATTGAGTAATAAAAACATACAAATTATATACATTAACAAAAAATTAAAATTAAATACTTTTACATATATCGGTCATTCCATGTCAAATTGGACGCTTTTCGAAACTCACATCTCTGTAGAAATTTGGTACTTTGCACGTGGAAAGTATTTTTGCAGTTATACACAGTTGAAAATTATAAAGAAAAACAAAAATTGTCATTTGGACAAGTACTCAAACAACTCTATCTTCTAAGCCGTTAGTCTGACAAGAAAAAAATTGGGGACATATTTTAAAAATCTTGATTTCTTCTTTATTGTGGTGTCCTGTTTTACAAACACTTTCGAGAAAATTTAAAATTTTTCGCCCACTAAAAATTTCATTCCCATTTTACAAGATCGGCACCACTATTTTCTTGGCACTTTGAAAATATAATCGTATTGAGGCATTCATTCGTAATGCATTCTCAAAATTTGATTTAACGAATTTTTAACGAAATTTTCAAAAACTGACTACACAAATTTTAAGTACAAACTACTTTAATTTTTAATTAAAAATGGAATTTTTAGTATTTTTTTACTAAACATATCGTCGCTGCGCCAACAAAAACAGTTATATGTTTTTCAGTAACATTTCAGGAGAGCAAAAAAAAAATTTTTTTCAGATCACTTCGAAATCATAAAAGGAATAAAAAACTGCAAATGCAGAAAAAATCACATGATTGGTTTTTCTGGCGCAGCGACGATATATAAAATTAGTCAAATTTAAATATTTTATCAACTCGTTAAAATATACCATTCCTCTGAAGAGACTCTATATTTTAAATTTGCTAAAATATAAAAATATTTGATTGAGAATTCCCAAATAAAAGTTTGTTTTATAAGAGGTATTTTCATAAACATTGGAATTAAAATAAAGTTTAATTTATTGTACAATGTATAAAATTCAATTACCGATTGTCCACCAGACGAGTGCTTTAATATATCTGATAGTGGCTAAAATTATCAAAATATTTTAAAAATCTGTACAAAGATATAATATAACTATACAAGAAGTATTGTCTAGACAAGCGTTTCTTAATAATTTTTCTTGTATTACAAGAATTGATTTGTGTTTTTTTTACTCTTGGAACAAGCAGAACGGTTGAAAAAAATTGCTTGCAAACATTGGTTTTATCACTTGAGTATGGTGAGTGTGAAAGTATCCAATTTGCTTTGATATAGTTGCTATGGTTTATATTAACTTGGACCTTTTTGCTACGCGCTTTGGGCTGAGCGATTTGATTTTGCATAGGCACTCCATCAACGCAGGAGTACCACAGGGTTCAGTATTATTGCCCACCTTGTTTCTGGTTTTATCAACGACTTTCTGTCGTTGACGAATAACCCAATACATTCGTTTGCGGACGACATCAGCATTTGTCATTCATATTCATTCAAAAAACGCCCAAGCTCTATGGAGATTGAGAGAAAGAGGCAAAATATGAACGACACACTAATAATCTACAAAAAAATCTCCGAGTGGGGTCTTGCTAATAGAGTAGAGTTCAATGCAAGCAAGACCCAGTGCTGTCTGTTAACCCACAAGCGTGTGGACTGCCCCTTAGCTCCTCTCATTATGAATGGTGTGGGTCTTGTCGAATCAGCCGCTCTTGTCGTTCTGGGCATATCGATCCAATCTGATCTTTGTTGGAATGATAATATTTTCGATGTGTCGAAAGAAGCGGGCAAGTGCCTAGGTTTTCTAAAACGGTGCAAAAATATTTCACTTCAGCTGATCTTCGCATGATCTACACCTCATATATTAGGCCGAAAGGTTATGCAAAAAACAATAGCAGATTCAGAAAAATCTATGTATATCTGACAACCAAACTAGCGAGTAGAACAGTGTTTCCGCTTGCAAAAATAACAAAAGGAGTGGTTTTGAATTGAAAATGTAGTAAATTTATCTAAAAAGTATTACGAAATGTAGTACAATAAATAAATGTGGAGTAATTACAACTCCAGTTGAAGTATGACGGCAACTCTGATGCAAGTTGTCAAAAAAATTAAATAAAATAATAACAGATTTGAAAATTAATAAATTAAAATGGATTTTTCTGAAAAATTAATAGAAGAAGTTCGAAATAATGATATAATATACAATTTAAAATCAAAAGAGTATAAAAATACAATAAAAAAAGAAGTCATCTGGGCGGAAATTGCTGTGCGTCTCAATTCATCAAGTTTGTATATGTTTTTTACGAAAATGTTATGAAATGATTCCAACTTATTAATTACTTATATACAGTTGAAACATGTAAAAAAAAAATGGAAAAGCTTAAGAGACGCTTACAAAAGAAAAAAAGCAGTCATCCATTCTGCCATCAGGTAGCCAGGCACCAGACGCTATAGAGAAATGGATCCACTACGAAAGCATGAAATTTCTTGATAACGTAGAGTGCATTAGAAGGTATTTTTTTTTAAATAATAATGCGTATATAAAATACATGAATATAACGAACGTTCATTTTAGGACCATTGGAAATGTGCTGTGTCTTCATAACAGCATAGAGGTTTTGTCAGACGATACCAACGATGATAACACAATAACCTCACCGCCTGCTAAAAAACGAAAGCAGTGCACTGAGATGGAAGGTAAACTCTCAAAATTTATTGAAGCTGCTGAAAAAAGTTAAGACATGATGAAGAGGACTCTGCTGATGAACTTTTTTCAGTTCTGTCCCGAAAAGTTAAAGCGGCGAACTTAAGAACAGAGCAAAAAAATGATATGGAAATAAGTGTTACAAATCTAGTCTATTCAAAGTTAGCTGCTTTCAAAAATAATGACGAAAATGAGTTCATGGAATTTATACAACAAGGCTGAATGCTTACAAGTTTTGGTTGAAGTTTTTTTGCTTTGTATTTAAGTTCGCAATCGCACTTAACCATAAACTATCTCGTGTTGTTGTAATCAGCCTTCTTAAGATTTAATTTTCTTACTTGTTTGGGCTACGGTCGTAGCAATTAAACAAAAACTCTTTTGTAATTATTTATGTTTTTTTTTTTTCAATATTCCAACTTTATTTTTAAGTTATCATCAGGATATAAAATATATATATATATAGCTATATTATTGTCAACTGACAACACTTATCTGTGAGACTTAAAAATTAAGTCAAAATATTGAAAATAAGAAACATAAGCAAAAACCAAAGACTTTTTGTTTAATAGCTACGGCCGTAGGTCAAAGAAGTAAGAAAACATAAATTATCTCGATAAAAATGTATTCCTTATAATCTTAGATTACAAGTGTAACTTATAAGACTTTATAAGACTTTGATTAAAATGTATTCAGGCAGGTTCTGCATTTCACTTCCGAGTGTAAGTTAATTGAATTCGATATTTGATGGTTTACATACCAATTTGGTTCGTTTTATATTAGTTTATATAATATCGAATTCAATTACGATTTAATTTCACTTTCACTACGAAGTGAAATGCAGAACCTGCCTAATTGAAATGAATTTGAAAGTTATTGAAAGAAATTTGTTTTTTGTTTTGTTTACAAATAAAAAATTTATTTATGGAATAACATATTTGTTTTCTGTATTGCATCTACTTAATCTAAAAATAATAGCAAATGTTTTTTTAAGTTTTTAAGTATAAAGTTTCGAAAAGTACTTGTATGAAGGCCGGTACAAAAGGATATTCTGTAATCTATCACCATAGCAAAGTGCTATTTAAAGATAATTATTTAGAAGTTTTAGCGGATTAATATATGTATATTCCAGGAATAAAATACATATTAAAAAGAAAGTTTAAGGATTGATGTCTTCAGAATCTGATAATATAATTAATAAGGCATTTAAAAAGATGTAAACTACTATAATTAGTACCTACTTGAATTAATAATAAACAGCAATGAAATATCTTTTGCAAAAAAAAAGAATAGTATTTATCTGGCTATGGTGTGTACCATGTCCTTATGCATTAAACGTTCACAGATTGCGTTAGATAATCTTTGAGAATATTTCTAAGGTGAAATGCTTCTTGTGACGAACGATTTGCTAATTGATGAATCATATTGGGTAAAGATTTTTCATTGCTGTTTATTATTAATTCAAGTAGGTCTGAGTTATAGTAGTTTACATCTTTTTGAATCATTAAGAAATTGTGCAACACCACAGTAGCCAAGATAATGGTGTCAACATTTTTGGGGCTTGCAGAAATGGTGGTGTGCAGAACTCTCCATCTATTTGCCAAAATACCAAAGGCTATTTCAATACTGACACGTGCTCTTGACAACGTTTCATTAAACTGTCTTTTTTCTGAAGACAAATTTTTACCTGAAAAAGGTCTCATTAAGTTTTTTTTATGTGGGAATGCATTGTCACCAACAAAATAAAAAGGAAACAATGTTTCTGACAAAGGCAAACATTCATCTGCTGGAACTTCTAAGGAATAATCTAAAATTTTTTTACCAAAACCGCTGCGGTAAAATACTCCAGAATCGCTTTGGCTACCGATTGCTCCCACATCAACAAATGTGAAATTAAAGTTGGCATCGCAGGCAGCCAACAAGATAACACTAAATGTTTTTTTATAGTTGAAATACAGTGAGCCACTATCCTTAGGACACACTATATTTACGTGTTTGCCATCAATTGCTCCCAGGCAGTGTGGCATTCCAGTTTTGCTGTAATAGTTTTGCGCTATGTTTTTCCAATCGTAGATATTGGTAGATGGCATATAGACCTCATGCAATTCATTCCACATAGCTGCACATGTTTCGTATACAATCTCTCGCGCAGTAGAAGCGCCTACTTTGAACATCCATGCTAAAAGCTGGAATGAGCATCCTTGAGCGAGATACCTATAAAATTGTCGTTATTAAAACACATTTTTGAAATTTTTGGCAATACTTTTACAATATTGTTATTGAAAGGCGAGTTTCTGGGTCAATAGGTTTCCTCCTGGAGTGCTTTTTTAGACTTACTTTCAATAGATCCAGCAAAAGATTAAACTTTGGAACACTCATTCGGGACGCCTTGTAAAAGTGCTCTTCATCCATCGATTCCAGCTGTTTAAAGCAAGTTTGGAAGAAACCCAACTTCTGGCGGCTTAAATTAACCGGTCTTACCCACCATCTTCTCCTTCTCATCAATGAACTTGCTTTATAAAACACATACGTGGTATATACCAATTTTACAATATGTAATAATTTCCTTAGCTGTAACATTTTTTTAATTTCAAATTCAAAAAAACGAAAAATTTTCAAACGAAAAAAATGGCAAGAAAAGCAAACAGAATGAAATGTCAAAAAAACGACAAAGACTAATTCTGGGCCATGATTCAATTATTACAGGTTGTCCATTCGTTTGACAACACCCGTAAATATTTAAACAAAAATATATTCTCTCTCAAATATAAATGACAACCAGGGTTTTGTGGTCTTCTATGAAAAAAGTTATGTTTCAGTGTTTTGTTGTGTATTTTTTTAAAAAAAGTAGTTATTCTATATTTTGCTGTTAGCAGGAAAAAATAGTGTGCATTGCGTTTATAATAATTATTGCTCTGATAATTATTATTGAAAATTGTTTTTAAATTTTGTTGCGAGTGTTTTTGTTTTGAATTGAAATATAAATCGCTACTATTAAGCTGTAATTGTTAAAATAACGTGCGGTATTTGCATAACAGTGTATTTTGGTGATAAAATTCGAAATTATAATGTGCCAGTGGAAACAATAAACCGTCAGCGGTGAGAATAGATTTGCACAACAAAATATTGAAATTAGTTTTTTAAAAACTCACTTAAATTTTCTATCAAAACAAACAAGCAGTGCAGAACGTAGTAGAAAAAGCAGCAGTGAAATGTATCCTTGGGTATTTAGTACTGCCAAAAAGTATGATATTCCTGCAACTGATTACTTCGATGGCATTAAAAAATTACTCTTTTGCTCTCCTCTTCAATTTTACGGGTGTATATCTTCATTCTTGTGAGTAAACATCAAATGAATGGATAACCTATAGTAATTGAATCATGGGCCAGCTCTTAGCGTTTTTCTCTTAACGACACGACAACGACATGGTTCTGGTTAGACAGTTAGTTGAAAATTAAAAACGCTTGTTTTGAATTTTGTTTCGTAGAAACACAAATGCGTTTATTTTCTATTTTAAAATTTTTTGTTTAATTTTAAAGTATGTTTTTCTTCTCAGTATAATTAAAGTCAGCATTTTCTGTTAATGACTTCTCAAAGTTATAACTATAACTATAACAAATTTAGTATTTACCGGAGCAAAAATAAAATTTTTATACGAATTAATTTAATATATTGGCAACCAAATAACTGCTGGTGTATGTAGAAACATTGAGAAATTATATTCAGGTTCCAGAGTAAGTTAGTGTAGACCGATTTATAATGAAATATTAATTATTTTGAAAGTCTTCCATACTTATTTTAAGCCGTAGATATATTTTATATTTATGAAGTTTCTATTGGAAGAAAACTTTCTGGTTATAACCCTTCAAACAAATGTATTGAGCAATATGCCCCTGGGTTTTATTACTCGGCACAAAAAAATGTCGCTTTATACAGAAGGATTTCAATATTTTTTGTTAAAAATATTTGTTTTTTAATCATGAAAAAATACTTAAAACATCACCACAGCTAGGTTGTAAAATAATATAATTCTACAACAGCTCAGATGAAAAATAACGAAGGAATGTAACTATATTAATATAAAAAAAAATGTTCGAAGTGAATGTTTTTTTAAGTACAACTAACTTTGTTGTTTTCAAAGAAAGAAGTTTTGATGACATTGGAAAGAAAATTAAATAAATTACAAATTCAATATTCCAAAAAATTTTAATTTATTACTCAAAATTCAGAAAAGATTGCGCTTAGTGTTCAAGTTTAGTATTTTTGTAACAAAGTAACAAAAGCAACTTTTGGTTTAATTTATGTGTAAAAACCAGGGCTCGCAAACAAACTCTAAAGAAAAGTATTTTTCTGTTCTGTTTGTTTCTTCTTAAGATCACAACAAGTATTTTGGTTTGTTTAGTTTTCTCTCTCCGATTCAAATAGTATCACAAACCGAAGCAAGTAGAGATGAGAGAGAAAAGTAAAATGAAATGTTTCTTTTTTCGAATAGAAAAAACTTCCTCTAACTGTTATGCTTTTGAATCGCGGGCACAAGAACAATAAAAAAAAACTATCTTTAGCGATCTCTTGTAGGTTGCTGGAAGCGCTAAAATCCGAAGAGAGATCTGCAATGTTTTTTCGTTTCATTTATGATGCGACTTTTTTTTTTTTGTGTTGAGAAAGTTATTGCGTTAAGGCCCCTATAGACGAGCAACTAACCGCACAACTGGTTGATAAAATGGTTGCTGGTTGATGAAAATAAGCAGTGTGTAGGTGAGTTTTTGGTTTTTTCAGTTTTTCAGCCAGTTTTCCAACCAGTTGCTGAAAATCAAAAAGTTTTAAATATTTTTCGGCTGAAGTTCATCGAGTTGATCAACTAGTTGTCGTGTTTTTAGCAAACTTACCAAACGGAAAACTGAATTTTTTTTAAGTTCTGCTATCAATCGCGTCGCAAGGGAATTTCATCTGGGGGGGCAGTACAAATGGGGGGGCAGTACAAATGGTGGTGCAAAAAAAGTTCACCAAAATTTCTTCACATGAAACATGAAGAAGAGAGAAAGAAGAGGAAAATATATAATACAAAAATATTATCGTTGTAAAAAAACTTATATTTTGAATAACTTTTCCTTTTAAATTGTTTATCTAGCTAAAAAAGTGGGGGGGCAACTGCCCACCTTGCCCCCCGCTTCCGACGCCAATGTCTGCCATGGGCATTTTATAAATAAAATGTTTTGAACTGAATTTTAACATCTGCCGTCAATTGAAAGTTGTGTCTGTAGGAAAAAAACACAAACCAGTAGATCAACCAGTTGTTCGATTAGTTGCTCGTCTATAGGGGCCTTTAGAGTGTTTTTTTGTTTTGTTGTTTTTATTGAATTTGTTTTTTTATATAAGTGCGTTGTGCTTTTGTGCATATGTATATAAGGTAACGTTTTGTTTGTGAAAAATACAATAGTGCTATTCCCAGTTACGGGCAAATAACTTTGCAAATGTATGCCCTACCAAATATTTGCCATCAACTGTGAGCACACTTTTAAGAACACTGTTGCAAACAAAACTCACAGCTGTTTTGGAGGAAAAAAAAAACAACACAAACAGTATTTGTGGTGTTTTTGATTTTTATTTATCAAAGTGTATTATTTATCAAAGTGAGTTCCATATCAGAGTCTGTTAATTTGGTTTTATTAGCGGCGTTTGGCTAAAATGTGACAGCTGATTGATTGGAAAATAAGAGTTGCCCATGCTCGACTGTATGCTATGCGATTTTAGTGTTGCAAATTTGACACAGTCGGGCAAATGCTAATCTGTACATTTTGTTGTTGTGTTGGAAATATTTGCCATCATATTTTGCAAATGCCACGATGCTACGCTATTTGCCCGTAATCGGGAATAGCCCTAATGTCTCGGTTAGAAAAAATGCTAGAAGTGAAGAAGTGAAGTAAAGTGAAAAAATGAAGTGATTCCGATTGGACAGTGCAAAGCGGGGAGGATAGGGTATTTCAAATTTAATTAATAGTGTAGATATTAGAAATGACGTTTTTAATTTCTATCCTTATTTTTTGCGAGTAATGAGTGTTTAAAAATGAAAAATTTATTAAAATTCTGAATAATATGCACTTTTTGATAGTTATTTCCAGGAATGTGACGGAGCTCCGTATCCGCATCCGCATTATTAATTTTTTGATATCCGCATCCGCATCTATGGATAAGATCCCCGCATCTAAGATTTTATTATCAACCCAAAAAGAAAAAGTTAAGAAACTAAGAAGCCATCAAGTATCTACTTTACTTTTTATAAAATACAGTTAACCCTTAAATAATTTTAAATACAGTTAAACCTCAGAATTGAGAAGCTACAAAAATTAGAATCATCTAGAAAATAGAAGTTTTATTTTCAAAACATTAAATCTTCTGAAATTAGAGCATTGTATTCTAATTTCCGAGATAATTGTTTGTGCAATTTAAATTTAACAGTACAGCGCTTTCTACGAAAAGTTTAAAATGAATGTTAATGTTAATGTTGTGTGGTGGAGATGCGTACTGCGACCTAAATGAGATCTATTGTACCTCCTTCTCAAAGCTCCGCTGGGTTTGCGGATTACAGAATTTCATCCAGCCCTATTTCTCTAATGAATTTGAGAATATTCTTAGGTTCAAGGGATGAAACCTGCTCTAGACTCAGCTCATAATTCCCCAGTGCTAGTTTACGTCTGCGAGCCACGGCGTCGCAGTTTGTAAGTAGGTGTATTGGAGTCTCCTCTGCTTCTTCACAGAAACGGCAGTTACTATCGGTCTCTATGCCCAATTTCATCAGGTGGTATTTGAGTTTACAGTGTCCTGTAAGGAACCCCGTTAGAATCCTAAGATTCGGTTTGCCTAAGCTTATGCACAATTTTGCTCTCCGAGTGTTAAAATCTCTGAGGAGCAATTTGGATTGTCTTAGCTTTGGGAGGCTTTTCCAAAGGTTTGATCGTTTATGCCTCTCCTCCCTTCTTAGTTCTTCTTTTATAGAATGTGTGCCCAATCCGCAGAATGGTTCTGGCCCTATAAATTTTGTGGCTGCACCCTGTCGTGCTAGTCCATCGGCTTCTTCGTTACCCTGTATTCCTTTGTGTCCTGGGACCCAAAGTATAGTAACAGTGTTATTCTTGCCTAGTTCGTTGAGTTTTGTTAGGCATTCCCATGTTATTCTCGATGATATCTCACAGGAAACTAATGCTTTGATTGCTGCTTGGCTGTCTGACATCACAACTATATCCTGACCTTTGTATTTACGGTCCAGATTGAATTGTGCACACAGCTGTATTGCTAGGATCTCCGCTTGGAAGATACTGGGTGTTGTCCCCATAGGTTCAAAGTGCTTGGTTCTTGGCCCGTAGACCCCTGCGCCTATACCTTCCAATGTCTTGGACCCATCTGTATACCATGCTATACTGTGTGGTTTCTTGACTTGCGATATCATCTCGCTGTCCCACTCTTTCTTGGTACTAAGCTTAATTCCGAAGTGTTTTTCGAAGTTATACCTTTTTACTATATCGTCTCTTGGTAGATCGATGTAGGGAGTGTGCTTTGCAATGTCCTCCTTCTCTCTACTGCTGATAGTTTTACCTAAACCTGTCCCCTCTTTAAAATGAAGGTAGGTAGTGTTCCCCAGTTTAAAATGAAGGTAGTGACCTTATTATTAGTGTCCGATCGAATATTCGGTTTCGGTTATGGCCAGTTTCGGCCATTTTTGTCAGTTTCGGCTATTCAGCCATATTGAGGCCATAATGAGGTACTTTTGGTAAAAATTTCTTGCATCAGTCATTTAATTCAAATACATGTGTATGTTTGGTTTAATACAAATATTTACAATGCATTGTATAAAACAAAAATGATAAATTAGTCTATAATTTGATTTATCGTGTTAACGCAAAACATTTTGGTTAATTTAATGCATTCGATATTATCATTTTCGATTTTATCATCCCTTTTGCAATTTATATTAAAGTTTTATAGTTTTATATACTGAAGCCAAAAATTGTTAATTAAACTAACGAACGAATTCTTTGTGTGTGGAATAAAGGAAAAGAAAACGAAATATTTCTATTTTTATAATACTAAACCTTTAAAAAACAAAAATACTTTGCTTTGTAGTTCTATAAAAATGTACATTGTAGGTGCATACTATTGGGGGTTGGAATTAATTTTAAAGGTTTTTTTTCGGTTTTTGAGCATTTATTTAGAAACAACGGTACAATGTATATTATTCAAAGTATTGTCCATCGTTAGCTACAACATTTTCCCATCTTTCTGGCAGCATATGGATTCCGCGCCGGAAGAACGATTCGTCTTTTGAGGCAATCCACGAATCGACCCATTTTTTGGTATCCTCGTAAGAAGTGAAGCGCTGCTCAGCCAAGCCATGCGTCATCGATCTGAGTAGGTGGTAGTCGGAAGGGGCTATGTCTGGGCTATTAGGCGGGTGGGGTAGCACATCCCAATTCAGCGCCTCCAACGTTTCCTTGACGGTTCTTGAAACATGTGGCCGTGTGTTGTCATGTTGAAAAAACACTTTGTCGTGTCTTTTGGCATATTCCGGCCGTTTAACCTTTAATGCTCGGCTCAATTGCATCAATTGTTGTTGGTAGCGTTCCCCAGTGATGGTTTCGTTAGGTTTTAGCAGCTCATAGTACACGACACCCTTCTGATCCCACCAAATACACAGCATAAGCTTGGCGCCATGAATATTCGGCTTGGCCCTCGATGTTGATGCATGGCCGGGTGGTCCCCACGATTTTTTTTGCTTATGATTATCGTAATGGATCCACTTTTCATCGCCAGTGACAATACGATGCAAAAAACTCTTCCTTTTATGCCGTTGAAGCAGTTGTTCGCACATGCAAAATCGCCGTTCAACGTCTCTCGGCTTCAACTGGCACGGCACCCAATTTCCTTGCTTTTGAATCATTCCCATGGCCTTCAAGCGTTTGCCGACCGTTGATAAGTCGACTCCCAATGATTCTGACAATTCTTGAAGGGTTTGACACGGGTCTTCATCGAGCAAAGCCTTCAATTCCTCATCTTCAAACTTTTTCGGCTGGCCCGGACGCTCTTTGTCTTCCGTATCAAAATCACCACTTTTAAACCGACGGAACCAGTACTCACAAGTAGAAATCGATGGAGCATAGTCCCCGTAAGCCTCAGTAAGCGTGCGTTGTGCTTCAACCGCTTTTTTCTTCAAATGGAAGCACAAAAGTAAACCTTCCCGCAAATTGCGTTTTGTTGGAACGAAAGTCGACATGTTCACAGAGAAAAAAATATATGTTGTTTACACTTCAGTGGAATGACACATACTGAAAAATGAAGCTTAGACAATGTGCTTTGAAATGAATATAGTCACAGGTGTGCCCGATGCGATCTATTGATAGTTACGCCATTTCTTAGAAAACCTTTAAAACTAATTCCAACCCCCAATATTTTGAGTGTGTACGGAAGATAAAAAGTATGCAATAATTAAGCAATAAAAAATAATATAAAAATAATCTCATTTAATATTATAGTAAACTTTAATTAATTAGTATAAACAGCAATATTCAAGTAATACTTTCTTTTGTATAAAATTTTTTTTTTTATGTTTCATACACAGTACTTTTGTTTCCTTTTAATAAAAAAAAGTTATTTGTGAAAACTTAAATTACACAGGGCAACACTGATTCTGCGGCATGGGATTTGGTAGTCGATTTTTGTATATACATTGATAAAGATCTTAGCCTATTATTTAGATTATTTAGTAGATCTTAGCCT
The DNA here is from genome assembly GCA_963920525.1 of Dichetophora obliterata. NCBI lineage: Eukaryota > Metazoa > Arthropoda > Insecta > Diptera > Sciomyzidae > Dichetophora > Dichetophora obliterata. The sequence goes on from OY986437.1 coordinate 87,361,674, forward strand.
ATTATTTAGATTATTGGAATTGACTCCGGTTCTCGCGATAAACCGCTATTTTAAAAATTAAGGAGGTTTCATCACAGATTTTAACAGAAGTCCAGAACAGTAAGTCTGATTTGGTAAAATAAAAAATCCGCAGCTTAATTGTCTACAAGTTACATCTACTATGTTTTTGATTAGCTGAATAGTTTCGGAAATATTCAGAAATTTCTTCTGAACAAAATTTTTTTATGTAAATTTAAACTTTCTTGTTATTTTTGTTATCTTATAGAGCATAAGGTCAACCTTTTTTGTTCCCCTGTGTTATTTACCGGTATCGGTCGAACACTACTTATTATGTTAAATGTACGCAATCACCTCACTTGGAGTTTTTTGTGTGGCAATAACTTCCATAAGAAAATTTCAGTGAGAGAAAATATTTTGTTTTACTACAAATGAAAACGAAATTTACAAGACAAAAGAATGTTTAACAAAATAAGGCTATTTACATAAAAATTTGTATAATTTTCTACACATTATAAGTGTGTAATTTTTATCCAGTGACTATACCTTTACATCATTACTTGAGCAATATTATTATAAATTCAACTTTACTAATTTTAACTCCGAAATGATAAGATTTCAGAAATTAGAAGTTCCCGACTTACAAACAGCTTCTAACTTCTGAGGTACTGTATTAACATAATTTTTAAAATAATTTTAATGATTAAAGTTCTGCTTTAAGTTTATCTAGTTGAGCTAAATAACTATAAAAGTCTTTAAAATTTAATATTTATGCTTTTTTTTTTAATTAATGAGTTTTTTTTATTCCTTAAAAGAGCTTACATAAAAAAATAAATATTAGCAATAGTAAAAAATATTTACTGTATGATTTAGTATGATTTAAACTATCAAACATTTAGAATTTTTTTTTAAATTATAGAAAAATCAATATTTATAATTTAAATGAAAGCATCCGCACTCGCCATCCGCAGTCCTTAGATTCAATTGTCCACATCCTCAAAGAAGGCCCTTTACGGATCCTTATTCGCAAAATGACATCCGTCACATCCCTAGTTCTTTATTGAAAACCAATAGAGATAAAATTGTTTAACTTATTTTATTTGAATAAAAAAGTATAAGATTTTAATATGTGCATTAGAGTGGAACGAATTTTTGACCACACCGGCTTAATATATTTTTGAAAACTACTCGTTAAAACAAACTTTTCTGCATCCTTGGTTTTCTGTGACGAAACTTTTGACTTTACCCGACGGTTTTTGTATTTAATTGTTATATTTTTTTCCACTGAAAGTTATTTTTTTTTTTAATCTGAAATCGAAACATGTACTTTTAATTTTTTTTATGAAAACCTCTTAACTAAGGCATAATTACTAACTACATAATTACTTTCCGTTGATACCATGCACGCACTAAAAGATATTTGTGTTCAATCTTCACCGAAGTCGGTCGTTCGCCAATATCTCCGCTCCTTTATGTCAAAGGTAAAATATGCATGCAACAAAATTGTAAATCAGATAGTTATCTTCAAAAATACCATTAACAGTTTTATCGTAAAAGCCACAGTTTTTACGCTATGAGACTGATTATGTCAAAATATAAATTTCTTACTATTAGCAGATTTTTTAACTTTAATTAATAGAAGTTTATTGGCAGTATTTTAATATATGTTTGTTATTTTCTCACTTCAAACATTGTTCTTCAAACAAACACATCGTCTAATAAATGTATATACGGGTTAAATCGCTTAGCTGCCTATTCGCTTAAAAGAGAATGAATGTATGTTAACAGCACAAAATCAATGTTCTGCTCCATTTTTTAGCATTATTGTAAGAAAATGTAATTTTTAGCTGCCTCCCGCTTAAAGGCGCACTTGCTTTAACATGTCCAAATGGTCGTACAGGGTTAAAATCAAAAAGTAGACTAGAATTGAAACTATATACCGTATAAAATAATTTTGGTCGGAAAAATCGATCGCAACGTTTAATAGTGTTTAAAATGTCCCAACGTTCGTAATTTGCTAAAATCAAATAGTGGACTTGAATAGAAACTATTTACCGTATAAAATAATTTTGGCTACCTTAATTGGTCAAATAACCCAATGTGCACTGCTTAACGAATTTATTTGCAATGTTGAATAGTATTGAATATGTCCCAATGGTCGTACGGGTTAAAATCAAATTACAGACTTGAATAGAAAATATTTACCGAATAAATTAATTTTGGCTGCCTAAATCGGTCGTATACCCCAACGTGCGCTGCTAAACGAATTTTCTCAGAAACGAGACCTAGGTAGATCGCTTCTTCGCCCCTGTAATTCCTAATACTGAAAATTTCATCAAAATCGTTTGGGCTGTTTTCGAGAGCTCATTTACAAACAAACATATAAACAAATAAACAAACAAATATTGCTCGTTTAAAAGTATAAGAAATATATCAAAAATTCGATAACTAGGAGCGTGAAATGTATGAACTGGTCATATAATTTTTTTCCCTCTAAATTTCTTCTGAAAACACACCTACATTCTACCTAACGCCCTTCTGGGGGTCCCCATACAAGCAACCATGTCGGTTGTTTCATATCGGTTTATGAAATTTTTATGCAAGCAAAACAGCAGAACGAAAAAATCTTAGCTTCCAGAAAAAATGCTGCTTAAAACATGACGAAATTCTTTTGTCGAATTTCCGTAGTAAAACGTACACATTTGTTACTTGTTGTGGTTGCGATCGTGACAGCAAAATCTAAAAAACGAAATACTTGTTTTCGTATAACACAAAACAATAGTTTTCTTTCTCTCTTCATTTTCTGTTCGCTTTGGTACGCATTTCTGTTTGTAGCAAAGGTCCGAACCTAAGCAGATAGTGAAACGGTTTGCTTTCGCAGATTTAGCAGATGTACAGGGCTAGGCGATTGAAGTGTTACCTATTCAAAAGACCATATTTTTTTTTGAGTAAAAATATTTTTATTGATTCAAATTACAAAATGTGTGGAAATAATCAAAATTTCAGAATCCATTCACTTTAACTCGATGTGTCCACCTTTTGCCTTGACTATGGCCTTCAAACGGTTAAAAAATGAATTGCATGCTGCACGAATCTGATCTTGCGGTATTTTGGCCCATTCCCGTATAATGGCTTTCTTAAGCGCATCCATACTGGCATATTTTTTAGTGTTCACCTTGCTCTCCAAAATGCCCCAGATGGAATAGTTCATCGGATTTGCATCTGGCGAATTCGAAGGCCATTGTGTAGACGAAATGAAGTGTGGCACATGGTTTTTTAACCATTCTTGGTTCACACGAGCTTTATGAGACGGTGCCGAGTCTTGTTGGAACGTCCATGGTCTACGACCGAAATGTATGCGTGCCCATGGCTCCAAAGCTGCATCCAAAACCTTTTCCCGATAATAATTAGCATTGATCTTTACACCAGGCTCGATGAAAACGATTGGACAGCGTCCATCGGCGGTCACAGCTGCCCATACCATTACTTGAGATGGAAAATTACTTTGGGTGGCCGTTCGTAGGCTCAAATTTTCGTGCGTGCGTTCAGTTAAGTAAACACGATCATGTTGAGAGTTGATGAATTGCTCAATAGGAAAATTTTTTTCATCAGAGAAAACAATGTTTGGAAATTCGCCACGTTCGTGCAAGCGTAACAACTCCTTTGCTCTTTCGAGTCTAACTTTTTTTTGCTTTGGTGTAAGATCGTGTACCTTTTGGAACTTGTAAGGCTTTACCTTGAGCTCATTTTGCAATATGTGTCGTATGCTTCGCTGGGATATTTTCAGGTCTTTGGCCATTTGATTACCACTACGACGTGGATTTCGTTGAAGTCGAGCCTTCAATTTTCGAACCACTTCATGTGATGTTGCGATTTTTTTTCGTCCACCACCATAGCGTTTGGCTATGCTGCCTGTATCATTATAACGATTTATGGTGCGATAAACAAACATTTTATTCACTTTGAGATGGGTCAGCTCACGAACAATAGCTAGTTGTGATTTTCCGGCCAAATATAACGCAATCACACTATTACGTTTGAATTCCATTTCGAATAACTTTTGTTCTATAAAACTTAGATGCAAATGCTAATAGTAGCTTGCAAACAATATAAACAGCTTAATTTGGTATGAATTTGACATAGCTGGCAATATCGGTTTGCCAGTATTGCCAACGTGAAGTTGGTAACATTTCAATCGCCTAGCCCTGTAGAGTTAGTTTTTTCGTACAGTTTATTTTCAACCCCTGGTAAAAACTCAATATTTTGAATGAACCTTTTCGTTCTATTTTTATAAAGACCTTGCATTGAATTTTTGAAAAAAACCAATTCAAATGAAATATTTTTAATAACAGCAAAGATATTAGCAACGAAGGTCAAAACTTTGATTTTTTTCACTTTTTTCTCATGTTTTATGAAAAAAAATCGTTGTACCAAAAATGTCACAAAAAAAACGCATTTGCAACGAAGCAACAAGATCAATCAATTACTGTATTGTGAAAATGTTATGATTGAAAAAAATAAAAAAGTTAACTCATTTCTTACTTGATCGCTGAGGAATAAAAGTTATAATTTCTACAGATTATTTTCTTTTAAGACTTGTGATGGTCAAAACCCGTGAACTAAATACTTTTACTGAACAATACTTAAAATTCTAAAAAAAAAAAAAGAAAGTCAAACGTGACCTCAGACCCAAAGCAGTATTATTGAATACTTTGGTGCTTAAGCAATCTGGTATTAATACTAGCTGCGTTCCTTTCGCCTTAATATAATCGCGATAACAAATTTTCTCAAAGGAACGGCAAGAAAAACGACTCGTAGAGGGCATTAGCGTTGCAGTCAAAATTAAATTCAACCAAGCAATCATGATACAATAGCTATTAGGTGTCATGAGAACGTGTGTCGTTCAAAACTGTTGTGAACTGTTATGGTAGCGATACTTTAGTGAACGATGTTTTTTTCTGAATGTGTTTTGCTCTAAACGTCAGAAAAGGTGTAAATTATTTAATTTAATTATTAATATTATGCAACTACATAAAAAGTTTAAGTGCAATTGTTGGCTCCGCTGAATGCGTCCAATGTGTGTGATACACGCGGTTTGTTTTGTTTGATTTTGTTTAACATTCGATGGTCGCAGCTCGTGAGAAAATAGGTAGCTATCATAGCTACCTTATAGTCATTGTATCAAACAAACAGAATATTCAAAAAAATAAATGACAGCTCAGAGAAATATACAGGTGCGACACCAGTGTTTCAAATTTTATAAAGGCTATATTACAATTTTATATGGATAGCAAAAATAATCCAATTTGTTATAGTATTATTATTTTTGTTTTTGCTTTGCATGTAAAAAAAAATAATCTAGATTATTTTGAAGCGAATGGAATGCAGCTACTATTATGTTTCATATTATGAAATCATATAAATGCAATAATTTTTACAAGTTTTTTTATCGATTTTACTTGAAATAAAAGATCTATGAAATATTTGGTGCTTTTGCACCATAGCTGTTAAATTACGATTGCGATTAGTAATCAATTATATGCAATCCTTTACCCGTGATTACGATTAGTAATCTAAGCTATTCAAACTAATGACTACGATTAGTTATCATTATTTTACAGCTATGATTTGAACCAATTTTTCCCATATCGATGAACAATTTTTTTGCCAGAATTTCGTTACATTTCTTCTGACTTAGGCATTCCGCGAAAATTGTCAAAATTCAAGGACATGACCCGAGTAAATATGGAAAATATTACTATGATAATATAATGAATAAAGAAAATAAGGCTTTAATTTTATTGAAAAACTGAAAAACTTGTATTTTTTCAAATAGTTTTTAAGTTTCCTTGATTAGATCAGATTTTTTAGCTTTAGAGTTTATATCTATACTAGTTTATTTTCTCTTAGCAAACAACAAAAACAAAAGTACATGAAAACATACTGAATATTTAGCAATATTAAATAAAGTTGTTTGTCAAATGCTAATTTTTCTAGACAAAATATATGTTAATTTTATTTCATGTTCGTGTTTGACTTAATTTCTTCAAAACGGCTGTATATAACGAACAACAACAACAATAACAAGAGCAACATCGTCATCAACAAAACACAGCAACAACAACAATACAGCAGCATCGACATGACCAACATCGACAACAGCAACAACAAATCGTTGAATATTAATGAGCGAATGACACACTCGGTCGTTCCTTCAATTCTAACACCAACAGCAAAACTGGCTGTTGTTCTGAGTCAGAGACATATAATAATTAGTTTAATCCTTTTATTATTATTCGTAGCATAATTTTAGGCGCATAGCAGCTGTTGACAGCCTGTTTCGCTATTGCTGTGTTGTTGCCGTATGTTGATGAGTTTGAATAATGTTTATGAGCGAAATAAAAATTTACTTAAACTTAAAATGTTCCGTTCCTGTCCTCAAATAAGAAAATCAATTTGAATCGGACAAATTCGGTAAAATAAAACCACAAAACAATGTACATAATCCAAAAATTTAGATGCAACTACAGAGGTTAAAAATTTGTTTTAATCAATTAAAGAGGTTAACTACATGTTAACTACATGTAAAACGAAACGTAGGCTGAACGTCGTGAAAGAAATGAGCAACAATTCTTTTTTATATGGAAAATGTATTGCTTCCCGTGTCGCTCACCACGTTCAGCCTTCGTTTCGTTTTACATAAACATGCAGTAAAACTAAGTGATTTAAGAAAAAAATGCTAAGTATTGGGAGGGCAGTCCCGGGATTCTTTAAGGCTTTTATAAGTTCCGAACATTCCAGGATTAATCGTTTTCCGAATTGAGAAAAAATACCTATTTTCACCCTTTTTAGAAGTGTATAAAAGCAATTTTTGATCGAGGTATTTCATTATGTACTGTAACTTAAATAATCCTTTCCTTTTTTTAAAGGGTAGGTACATGGGCGTAGGGTGAAAAGAAAAACTATTTTTTTTTTGTTTGAAAGTTAGAAATTCAAAATAGTTTTTCTTATAATTAAAATCTTATTGAAGATTTTAATATTTATTAAAACTTAATTTATTTGTTGTTATAAACTTACAACTGACACATTTATTATCTAGAAAAAAAGTTTAAGAAAAGCTTTAATTGAAAATTATTGGCATATCTGACATATGTATGTGTATGTTTATTGCAATCTGAGCTGCACAATTCGTTACCCAGTGGGCATTTTAGCTAGCGATACGCAAAAGAATGCATGCTAGTAGTGCTCTTATTGGCGTCAATATACCATCCATGATCGCTGCATTTATGAGTGCTTCTTTAAGGCCTACCTTTTGAAGGTTTGGAGTCTTTTCCTGTTATTTTATATAAAAAAATTGTTTAAAAAATTTTTAAAAACACATTGCATATCACATTATATGAAAATTTTTATATGGAAAAATTCTAAGTCTTTTCTATTATTTTTGTATGAAGAAATTAACAAAAAAATTCCAAAAAAATTTTTAAATGGACAGAAAAATTTGTAAAAAAATGTAGATTTAAAAAAAAATACAAAAAATTTTTTTTTGGACCGAGCTGGGTTGCGAACCTGCGCTCCCGAAAACTTACTTTCATTTGAAATAATGCAAAATGAGCTGAAGTTTGTTAACAACTGAGGCGGACGAGTGGGTAAGATGCCAGACCGCCATCTGAGAGCGCTGGTTCAAATCTGGAATTTGTCAAAAAAATTTTTATTTCAAGTTGATATTTATATTGCTTTTCTTTCTAATATACATTCTAAAGAAGGGCTTCTAGCAGGCTTCTTTAGAGTCGCGAGAGCGGAAGGCCTAGAAAATTTTCTCGTTTCATATAAAAAAGCTTATGGGCTTGGAAACGAGCACGGAAGGGACAAGAAATCCATATGATGGCCTGCTAGAAGCGCTTCAATGACCTGCTTTTGCCCACTGGGTAGTCGATTTTTCACCAACACTAGCGTGCGTTGTTATAACTAACGAAACCAAATCAGCTGTTCAAAATGATATGCATGATTAAATTTATTTGTGCATTTTTTTATTTATATATTTTTTAGTTATTATATATTTTTTTTAGTTATTATATAGTTATTATATATATTTTAATTTATATAAGTTTATATTAAGTTACTGCAAATTATTAGGTGTATGTTTATTTTCAAATCAATTTGTTTTACAGTCAAGAAAAAAAAATTTAGTGGCAGTTTTTTTATTCATTATTCATTTTTTTTCGTTATTAATATTTTATTCATTATTCATTTTTTATTCATTATTCATTTTTTAATCATCATTCATTTCTAATTCATTATTCATATGTTAATCATTATAAATTTTTTATTCATTATTAATTTTTTATTCATTATTAATTTTTAATTCATTATTCATTTTGTTTTCATTATTCATTTTTTATTTATTATTCATTTGTTATTCATTATTAATTTTTTTATTTATTTTAGTTCTAAGCAATAAATTAAAAATGAATAAAAAATGAATAATGAATAAAAATATAATAATGAATAAAAAATTAATAATCAAAAAAAAACTTAAAAAAATGATTAATAAATAACAAATCAATAATAAATAAAAATTTAATAATGAATAAAAAATTAATAATGAATAAAAAAAGAATAATTGAAAATTTTTAAGTTCTTTGTGAATTGCATTCTTTGTGAATAGCATTCAAATGAATAAAAAAATTGATTAATTTTTCTGAATAACGAAAATGAATAATTGAAATGAATAATTAATCATTTTTTTAAAAATTAATGTAAATTAAAAATTTTATTAATTCATCAATTTTGCATTCATTGAATGCATTCTTATTTCGTTAGTCACTGATTCACTTTTTTGTGAATAAAGTCAAATTGAATGCATTCTTTTACTGCGCACAGTACTTTGAGCCCATACAAAAGAGAGGAAAAAATGCAAGGAGTCGTTTGATTTTTATGAAATTTTGCACGATGATTAACATATGCTCGCTGATTTCAAAAATTTTAAGTATATCTTTTTTTTCGCTTGTTATAACGTTTCAATACCAAAATTTCTCCGTTTTTAAGGGAATATTAAAATAAGTAAAAATATTTATTTTAAAAATATATATATATATATTTTGAAGAGACTAAAGATTTAACTTTTTAATATTGAAAACCGTTGGAAACTATTTTTTTTTTTGTTTATAAGATATACATCGTCGTTGGGCGTGCAATACCGCATATATGTAGGGTGATGTAGACAGACGTGGGCCACAGGTTGGAGTGGGCCACCCAAGTAATTTTAAGATTAGTGACATCTATGTGAAACTGCGCACATTAATTATCGTATTTTGACCCAAGGTCACTTTTTATAAGCATTTGTGGGTTATTAACCTGCTTTTGCACTGTCCAGAGAAACGTGCTGCAGATTTTGGCGAGAAAGTTTTTACCCTCGTACCCTTTCATACGATTTGTGATCGAATTTTTACGAGAAATACTCAGGTAAATATGCAATATGTTAGTTAAACATGTTATCTTTGTAATGCAAATTGATTTTTGCCCATCATTCACGTTGTGTTTTTGTGGAATGCATATGCATTAAAAGAGGCTTGTAGGCAGAAGTGGGCCACTATTTGTGGACAGACATGGGCCACTTGAGTAATGCCGTTCTTTGCACGATGAAGTGTTTTATTAATTATACAAATGTCTTATTCACTCATTTTTATCATTTTAGCCATTATGCCCCCCAAAAAAAAGTAAACCACCAAAAAAGTGGTAAATTATGAATAATTGATTGCTGCTATAAAGCAAGTAAGGATAAATCAAACATCGGAACGTGTTGCTTCTGCTGCTGCCGATGTTAGCTACTTGAAACTTGTTTTCAACCGATTTCCGGATATTGCCGCTGTTACCGACACACAATTGTTGGATCTCCTTCAAGAACGTCCTGCACACGGTGGAAAAACGGTAGCTATTTTTCTCCATTTCTCTATCTTTTGTCAAGTAAATAATAACTAACTCACGCACAGAAGGAAACGGGTGCGGGGTCCGCGGCGATTAAAAATTTGTTCGTTGCGGACTTTCATTCAAAAACTTTCATTCGCCGCGGACCCCACGTTCGTTTCGTTTTCTGCGTGATGAGTTAACAAATTTTTTTTTTATACTTGTTCAATTTTTCAATTGTCCGTTTTTTTGTATCTCATGCTTTTTATCCACTGCCATATCTGTTGAATTTTTCTTATTTTACGAATTTTCTTTATTTCGCTTATTTACAGATTTTCAGTGCAGCGCAGGAAAAAGAACTGAATGAATACATCATTAAGTGCTCCAAACTACACTATGGTCTCACCATAAACAACATACGCCATGTAGCCATGTAGTAGATCCTACTACACTGTGACACTACTACATGTGATGCATGGTCAAAGAACCATATTGGTTTGCCGCTGGAAATCCAGCATGTGGCTGAAATCGTTGCCATTGCCCTGCGTAACAGTCTCAGTGCTCGGAGCATCGTTGTAGGTTTTGAGAGAACTGGAATTTTCCCATTTAATCCAGAAATTTTTGACGAGGACGATTTCGCGGCTGCAACCCTCAGAGGAGAGCACCAAGTTGTTGAAAATCAAGTCATTCAGAAGGATGACGAACTCCAACAACTTGTTGTTAGAGTTGAAGAGCCTGCGGCAACAACATCTACTTCAACTGCGTCTACAACAGCGACACGTTCTACATTGGACATTATTGGACCACTTAATTATGTCACAACGAAGCAGAAATGCAATCGTGGCCGCAAACCACTGAGAAGCAGCATTATTACATCTCCTGAAAATAGAGAGATCGCAGAAGAAGCTGCACGGCGTCAAAAATCGCAGATACCAACAAAAGATTCAAAAGAGGTCAATTATTCACAGCCAGCCGTGAAAAAAGGCAAAAAAGAAAGTCCTCGGTTTCTTCAGATGAAGACATTGATTTTTGTATGATTTGCACTAAATTGATGCCGACAAAGCTCACAAAAAAAAATTCCATCGAGTGCGACATCTGCGACCGACCCTTCCATTTACAGTGCGTCGATATGACCAACCGCACCGACTTCACGTGCGTCACTTGCGAGTAAGATCTGTGCTTTATCACTAAGACATGTTTTTTTTTTCACAAGAACTTTGTAATTTCTACTTCATCACTCCTTTTTCCAGACATTGAATAAACATTATTAAAGTCCATGTTTTTTTTAATTTTTGACCTTCATTTCGCATCAAGTATTTTGAATTTTGCAAATTTGACAACAGATTTGTGATCAGCGCCTCTAAAAACCCCTAGAAGAAGAATTTCAAACAGATGGCAGCATTTTTCAGATAAAAACTTCTCCCTACAATTTCGGAAAACTCGGAAAATACACTTTTCTTTTACATGAAAAAGGAAAATTCTTTACAACTGAATTTAAGAAATCTGCTGTGATGGAAAGTTGTGTCTTGAGGTACTCTTGCGATTAAAAAAATTTTTTTTGGAAAATTTGAATTTTTCACCATTTTACAACCGAAAATAAAAACATGGCCCACTTCTGTCTACATCACTCTATATGAAAACGTACGGCGGATACGAGGTATCGCACGCGCAATGAGGACATATAGTTTTTATGCACTTTGGCATACCAAAATAGAACACTTGTAAAAAAAAAATATGTTTTTGCGGACAAAAATTTATTGATATAGTTAAACAATTTCTTTAGTCATTAAACTAAATTTTTAAATAATATGAAATGTATTGCAGATATTCATTTCTCTCGCTTTCAATATAGAATATTATATAACGGTCTAAATAAGGGTGTAAATTTATTCTTAAATTTAATATTTCTATTCGATAATCGTATCCCCGATAAATAAGAAAAGGGTGGTAATAGAGAGCACCGTACATTTTAGAAATAATAAAGAAATTGCAAGAAATATTAATACTAGTTTTAATATTAAATTCGATTATTTAAATATTATATTAAAATAAATTTATATGTACATATATATAATTGATAACTATCACTAGCAATATAAAATTTTATTATTCTCACTACAAGTTTAATTTTTAGAAACCAATATGCCCAACTGTTGGGTATAGAGTACCAAAAATCTGTTGTTTTTTTATGTGTATCAATTCACTAACATTATGTTGAAAATTTTTGGAAAATTTGATTTTAGACCTTTTTTTAAAACGGGATAACAGAAATAATTGGACAGAATTGGTTGAGATATTTAAGATTCTGAAAGAATATTAAACTAACAATAATATAAACGAAAATAAAAGATGCGATTTGAAATTTTTTTATTACCTATTAAAAGAAACATTTTTTAAAAAATATTTTTAAATTTTTGGATGATTTCAACATTTCAGAACAAGACCTTATTTAAGTACAAAACTCCTTTAAAAATAAAAAAAAATCAGTCGAATAGTGTAAAATTTGTGCTTACACCTTTAAAATAAAAAGCGACCTTATCAAAATAAAACAATAATCAAAATTTCAATCACTCTAAATATGTGCTGTGATGGTATTATAACACCGGCCCTATAGAGTTCCTTGCACACAAAAAACATCTAACGGTTTTACATGTTTCCCTTGTGATTTTGCTTCATAGAAATTAATTGTAAATTCAATGTGATTTCCATGTATAAATCGCAACAAATTTTCATGTTGAATCATTATGAAATCATGTAAAATCATTAGGATGGTTGGGTTGAATCATTGTAAAATCATATAAAATCATTATGATGGTCACGTTAAACCATTTTGAAATAAAAATAACTCCAAGCTGGTCTTATTTAGTTTTTTTATTGAAAAATATAAAAAATACGACTTATAATTACAAAAATACCTAAATTTTTTTCCGACTAAATAAATTTTCTCGATAAAGTGCACGCCGTCCAATGGGTGGTATAGCTTCCTGTATATCTTCCTTAGATAAGTATCTTAAACTTTCCTAGTCAATTGAAGCTTCTAAAAGTAACAAAACATTTTAATATTATTTTGTTATAGTCACATATCCCAATACCGTGTTCATCTGTGTCGAATTTTATGGATCCATCTGCTTCCACTATCATTTCACTCGTATTCACTTTTTTAGTCATTAAAAACTATTTAAATTTTTGCAACGATTTTCCTCGCGATAAAACTTCTAATGTGCAGAAAATTCGCCAGGAACAACGGAACTTCTTCAGCACAAACATTTTTTTTTTCATGAAACAATAATGATTTTACTAGATTTCACAATGATTCTACATAATATCATAACGATTCTACAAAAAATCATAATGATTCTACATGAAATCATAACGATTTAACATGAAATCATAATGATTTCACTTTGCAAAATTAATGCCAACACATGCACACCATCCACATGATTCAACAATGATTCTACATGAAATCCATGGGCGTCCGCAGGAGGGCGAGCGCCCCCCAAACAATGACAGTTTTCTAAATATTTCATATTAAATCAAAAAGCCGTAAGCCACAATTAAAAAATTTTACGGGAGAGTAAAAAAACTTTCTAAATTGTAATTTGCGGTCAAACTTAGGGATCTTATTACTTTTTTAATAAAAACGTCGTTTTTAGTTGTAGGAGTGTAAAATTTTGCAATAAAATGTTTTTTTATAAGGTGAAGTAATAATCAATAAAAAAGTCGACTTTAAGTTTATTGTAACTCACGGCTTTTTTGATTTTATATAACGATATTTTCATTATAAATATATGTTAACCCAGATATGCCTATTGACCTAAATATAGGACACCAATTTCTTGTCGAATAATGCACAAATGAGAATGTGCACAAAAGTATTCAAAGCAATTATCTGCTCAGTATGCTTCAGGCAGTCAAAAAAACAAAGTGTATTACAAGTGATTCATTAAATTTAATTGATATTTAAAGTAAGTGAAATATAAATCTTAGCAATGCAGAATTTCCACGTGCGCTTTACAAGGTAATAAAAATTGTATTTTACTGTTAATAAAAAGAGAAAAAGATATATTTTCGGTAAGCTTTAGTTGTAATTAATTTTGTTTAGCATTTAACATACTTTTGAAGAATAAAAAATAGGTGTCCTATAAATAGTACATTAGGCAGATCTATATCTTTTGATGTAATTTTATTTCAGAGGACTTTCACTCCATGAAGCAGTTAGTTTATTAGAGGACGATGTAGATTCGGCTGCTAGAGCGGAGGAAGTAACAATTTTTCCGCCAGAAAACGCTGACTTGACGGATGAAGATTCTGGGGCTGAAGACGCAGTATCGATGGATAACCGACCCAGTACTCAACTGCAGGCTTCAGCAGAAATAACATTTCGAGATTCCAGCAACAACGGAAATATTACGTCCGAGGATTCTGATGATGACTTGCTGCTAAGCTTACTGCAAAAACAAATGCCACCAGGCAAGAATAAGTACATAAAAAGGCCAAAAAATACAATTGGGTCAAGAAAGATTTGATTCCGCCAGTGACAGTTTTTGAAATTCCTGATAATATTCCGTGTTCTGAGAGTCCGTTAGAACTGTTCACCAAGTTTTTTGATGAGGAAGTAATAGAACTCATTTTGACTGAAAGCAATACTTATGCACAACAAAAAAATCGGAACGGAAACATAGAAAGACAGGAGATTTTGGCATTTATTGGAGTGTTGATACTTAGCGGATATATACAAGTACCAAGGCGACGAACTTTCTGGGAGCGCGAAAATGATGGTCACAATGCCATGGTATCGGAAGCAATATCTAGAGATAGGTTTGAATTTATTTTTTCTAATTTCCATGTATGCAACAATGCACACTTGGACAGCGCGGACAAATTTGCAAAAGTAAGACCTTTGTTTCGACTACAAAATAAAAAATTAATGGAGAACTCTCCTGTCGAAGAGATGCATTCAGTTGACGAAGCTATGGTACCATATTATAGACGCCATGGCTGTAAGCAGTATATTCACGGAAAGCCAATACGATACGGATATAAGTTGTGGGTTGGTACCACCCGCTTGGGCTACATTAACTGGTTTGAACCGTACCAAGGGGCGTCAACAAATATTAGTCAATCCTATGCAGAGTTTGGAGTTGGCGCTGGAGTGGTCTTAGAATATGCACAAGCCTTGTGTGCAAAATTTCCAAACCTAAAGTTCCATATCTTTTTTGATAACTTCTTTACTTCGATACCTTTGATTGAAAAGCTCACGGAATGGAATTTGTATGCAACTGGTACAGTAAGGGAAAATCGTTTGAAAGGAATTACTTGGATAAATTCAAATGAATTAAAAAAAAAGAAGCGAGGAAGCTATGATTATGCTAAAATTGATGATCAAAATATAATCGCTACGAAATGGCACGATAACAATGTGGTTTGTCTCATTTCGAATTGTGTGGGGGTTTCACCGATTCATATGGTTACGCGCTATTCACAAAAGGAAAAAAAGAACATCCAATTAGAGCAACCGCATCTCATAAATATGTACAACTCCAACATGGGAGTAGTCGATCGGTCGGATCAAAACATCAGTATATATAGAATTTCCTTTAGAGGCAAAAAATGGTACATTTCCTTGCTGACTCATTGCATCGATATGGCGGTCCAGAATGCTTGGTATTTACACCGCAAACATGGAGGAAACTTGGACCATTTGAAATTTAGAAGAGTTATTGCAATTTCATTGCTGACACAGAATAAAAAACGACCATCTTATCAAAAAGGACGCCCAAGCAGCTCGGAAGGGGAAATTTATCGATATGACCATCTGGACCATTTTGTTGCTCCGCAAGAGAAACAAACACGATGCGGTTTTTGTCACCAAAAAACTACGACAAGGTGCTCGAAATGCGATATCGGAGTGCATGTCAAATGCTTTATTTCATTTCTTACACACAAATAATTTTTCTTCAATACATAGCTCATTTGCCTAATGTCCTATATATAGGTCAGCCTTAAACTCACCTTTTCTGAATAAAAAAGTTTAATCTCAGTTTAAAATTCTTTTTCTTATCAACTTTTAAGTGCAATTGCAGGGAGATAAATCATTTTTACCTTTTCAATAACTTTTAGGCATATCTGGGTTAATATATTTTGAAGAGAACTCAAAAATCTTTTCTTTAAGGTATATTTATAATTAAAGCTGAACTAATAGTATGTTGTACCCATCGCAGTAATGAGTTACGATATCATTTCATTTACCTTTGTTTCACAGGCACTTTTCAATGCGTATTCTTACACTCAAAAAATTTTTTGTGAAAGTATTACTAAAAACTGCGTCCATTCTACGAATATTATTCGTAATCCTATTCGTAGTTTTCAGTCACGAATAGGATTCGCAGATTGGGCGTAATTTGGTACATAATACAAATATTTTATGTGTATACGTACAAAAACAAATGTATATTGTACGTATACATTTGTTACATTTACTAATAACGAAAACCAAAACATTCTATCTGAGCTGATGTTTCAACCACGGTTTTTAAGCTTACAGGCCATGAACTCTTTCAGTAGACTACGGCCACCTTGCAATCATACATTTCCTTATATTTGGTAATTGTTTAAAAAACCATTCTGAAAGATTGCGGTTGTAAATTTTTTCAACTCAACTAAAACTAAATAGTATGAAGCCATTAGTAAATACTACGAATGTAATGGAAGCAAGTACGATGTTATTCTTACGAAAAATTGAGGAATGATAATTAATGATATCCCTATTAGTCGAAGATCATTCTTCGGAGCAACAGATGGTCAGAGGCATTTAAGCCAATATCGGATATGAACTTGGACGAAAAGCAAATTTATGTGTTAAAGTAATTAAACACGTTAAACATTAAGAAGAAAACAAAGTAAAATAAATTTAAAAAAACCAAATGTTTTCTCAAAAGTCGGCTTAAAAAAATCGTTTTTCTTATATAAAGATGATCCTATTTGAATAATTTTTCAATTTTTGTAAATTAAATAAAATTGCTAACAATCTTGCAGTATTTAAATTTGAGCAAATTGCAGCGTTCTAGGTGAGGGCAAAACTTCTAATTCAAAAGCGAAAAGAAATGAGGAAATTTTGAATACAGTTGGCTTATTTTAGATCAAGCACTTATTTTTAAAATAATCTGATGGCAAATTCTTGCTAAAAAACGCTTTTACATTAGAATATCTTATGTTCAAAAGTATTTTTATGACTAAAACTTAAATGGGAAACTCGAATTGAAACATTTTTTTTTTGTATACTTCTTCAAATTCACGTTTTTTAACAGACATCCACCTATTTTGAGAATTTCCGGATTTTTTCGCCTCACGTGCTTATATTGAATCCAGGGTTCAGAATCAAGCCTTGCGGGGAGGTTCTGGAATATGTTTAGAATATGAATGGAGTCCAAAACCCATCTATACATGACCCTCTTTATATATTTATTCATACGTTTTGAATTAAAAAATAATAAATTTTTTTTAAATGATTCATATAATAGGTATGTTTTCAAACTAGATGCTGCATGAACTGATGCATGCTGCTAAAACTGATGCATATTGAAAAAAGAAATAAGTCAGTTGATTTCCATGCGGGTAACATTTCAAGAATAGCGACTACTCTTATTCTTAATTTTGGCGGAATATATGGATTTTTACATCCTAAATCCAAATCTGATAAATTTTATGCCGCTCGCAATTGGATTATGAGTTATTGGCGTCCAAAAATGAAAAAAATGGAATGAAAATTCGGCTGGTTTTATTCATTTTTAAAAAAGAAATATTGGGAAATTTTTGTAATCTTATTTGAAAAGAGGAAAACTTGGTGGCTAAATAGCAATTAATGCGAATTCATTTAAGGATTAAAGAGACGTCACAATATTTAAATAAATTAATTACTAAGAATATTTGTTGTGAAACAAATGTTTGAAATTACAAGAAAAAAATTCAATTTTAAAATGTTTCCGCCATGATACAAGAAAGATTTTTACCCCATCTTTAGAATATATATAATTTTCTTATCTGTACAAGCGTGTGTCAACCGGCTTCAGTACAAAAAATCCCAGAAAATAGAATTATATAGGTTACATTTTATTTATGTGCATTCTAGACGCATTTATGCCTTTGCCTCCCCCCTTGAACAAATCCTGCGGACGCCCTTGATAAAATCATATTGATTTTCATGTTGTTGCCACAATGATATATGAAATCATGTAAAATTAAATCAACTATGCATCACTATGATTTTACTTTGCAAAATTTTTCTGCGTTTGCTACTTTCAGTTACCTTTTAAATACTCTAGCTATATTATAATTTTTTAATAATGTTTAATCATCTTTCGTCACTTTTTTTGCAAGATATTTTGCTATCCCATCAAATACAGTTGAAGAATGTGGGCGTCATCTTTCAAAGTAAACTGCATTTCAAAGTTTTACCGCAAACTACGCCAAATAAGATAACTTTTTACTTGTTTCAAATTAATTAATTTGCATTTTAGATCAACTGTAATTTTCAATTCGTACACTCTGCCGCACCCGCAACACGATAGTTATTCGTTACATTTCCTGTCAAAATATTTTAATTCATATCTCACTCATTCACTCACTCAGTCATCACTCGCACGCATACATGCTCCAATTGTAACTGCCCTTTTTTCCCTGTTACGCAGTCCTTCTTCGTGAGTGTGTGGTTGTATTTTAAGGTGGCTGTCTGTCTCTGCTGCAAAGCTTTCGCCTTAACAAACAATGAAAAGTTGGTAAAATGACGAATTAATTAAAATGCTTCCTTCAGTTACTCTTTCTGCACTATTCGCACTTGGTTACTCCCACGGCCAAGTCATCAGCCTGCCGCTTTCGCTTCCGTTTCTGTTTTAGACTTTTGCTTTCTGTATTTCTGTGTGTTCAGCGCTCAATCAACATAGTACGTGAACGTGACTTTTGTCCCGCATCAAATTATTTATTGTTGATTTGTTTTTTAATTTATGACTTAACTAAGTTAAAAAGAAAAAATTAAATTAGCAGCACAAACAAAAAACTCAATTATTATACGAATATTAAATTCGTTTTTATTTAGACAAACACAGGCAAGAGACTTGATGACTTTATTAAGCCAAAGAATTAAATTCTGTGAGTTTTATCAAGCGACCCAGAAGAGCCTGCGACACTACCGCAAATATTTGTCGGCAACTTTAAGGATTTTTTTTCCTAATTCAATGATATTTTAGCCAAGTTGAACAAAAAAAAAAGCAACATAATTAAATTGATAAAGAAAAACAGTTTCATTAGATTAACTGTAAATAGAAAATCCACAAAGAAAAGTACTTAAAAATTTACGAAATTCAATAAACTTTATAGATATTGTGGCATGACCTGGACGGCGGCTTTCATGATGTCCTTGATATTGTATTGAATGCGCTGCGTGGTCAAGCGCAGTACGAATACTGGATGTGAAAATAAACAACAAAAGTATAGTAAATCAAGTCATAACAACAAGGAAAAGGAAGATAAAAGTAATCATAAAACTTCCAAAAGTCTTAAGAAAGCATTATCAGCCAAGATATTAAAACAAAAATAACAACTGGAAACAAAAAGTATACAAAAATTATATCAGCCATAAAACGAGAACAAGAAAAGATATAAAAATAAAACGGTTAATTTCCAGTTAACACCTTAAAATAAATGACATAAAGCTAAGCAGTACTCGAAATTTTGTGTTAAGAAAGCAGACAAATATATCTAAATAAATCGCACCCACCAAAACACACAAAAGATGGAACTTAAAGTTAAAATTGAAGCCAAAACCCGAATGTGCTGAAATGATTAAAGTGGATTGTTAAAATTTTGAATTCTGTTAGCTGCATCAAATAATATGGAGAGAAAAGTAAGGTCAGATTATATAAAATGTTAGGCATGTTTACAAGAGATTTCTGCATTTTTGTTTTTTTTTTGCAACGTATATAATTCAAAGATATAGAGAGGATTTATATAATATCCCGTACGTACAGGAAAAACTCAAGCTTTTTTTCAAACTTCAGCATTCAATTTTTCCATAATTGAATAATAACACAGACCTAGAATTGTACTAAATTTTCGAACAAATAGTCAAAAAATTAAAATCATTTTCCTCGCCAGGTCATGCAACAAGTGCAACAAGACAGTGTAAACGCTGATGCGAGCAGGCAGGCAGGCAGGCGCAGGCAGGTACCTGCTCAGTAAATAAGCTATGCAGAGTGAAATCGAGCAGGTCAGATCAGATCAGTGCGAGAAAAAGTTTGTTATTTATTTTTTTCCCCTATTGCTTTCTATTTTGCATCCTCCGCCAATGGCGTTTATGAAAAATGTTTATTTTCTATACATAAATAGCTCACTCTCTTCAAAAGAGCTACAACTAAAAAAATTTAATTTTCAGGAAGAGCAATACACAATTTCTTTTCTTCAAGGGAATCCATATATTAAAAAAAGAAGAGACGAAACGATTTTTTTTTAATTAAAGACTAAGAATATGTGTACAAAATTAAAATAGCCGATGTATATGATCACTACCAATAGTCTTACACGAAAAAGTATATATGTAAACATATTGAGTTGTGACTCTTTTGAAGAGGGTGTGCGATATGTTGTGCCACTAAGCCAGCCCAGAATCGCACTGACAATTTCAAACCAAAATTGGCGTTTCTTTCGGTGGCTAGAAATGTGTCATTGGCCGATAAAATAACTGTCCAGAAATTTTATCCAAATCGGACATCGGTAAAGTAAGGCTCATTGCGATTTAATCTCATTACATTGGTATAAAGGGCGAAAATGAGGTGTTTCGTCATTAAAATGTTGTTTTATATTTTTAATCAATAGCAGATTCAAACACCTTCACAACGTGTCATCGGTGAGAAAAATCAGATGAAAATTACCAGAGTTTTAATATTTTATTTTTCGAAAAAAAATCTATTTTCTTTCTTGTAATAAAAAAATCGTAAAAATCCAAATTTAGAAAAATTGCAATGAAATGTTATTTAACAATTTTCTGAAACAAGACTTAATACAAATACAAAAAATTGTGCAATTAATTGAATAACTTGGTCGTTATGGAATTTTTTATTAAACGTACTTTTACGAACAAAATTCTCAAAAATCCAAATATGAAAAATGTTAACCAATAACAACAATTATGCTTAAAGCATAGTCTTGAGCTGTTTTATGCTCAAAATTAAAAAAAACAAAATCTTAAGAAAAAAGTTATAGCTGGTGAAAATTGATTTTTTTTTTTTAAAAATCCGCAAAGTGCCTATTTCTGGCATTTCGAACACAAAAAAAAATCGTAGACATATCATGAAATCGTTATATCTCACTTGAAATGACCTTAAAATTAATACTTTTTAAATATTTTTGACTTTTCTAGTACAATAATTCTGAAATTGGAGGGCTGCCAACTTATTAGACCCTGGTTTTACTGTTCAAAATATTAAAAACAATGCGAAACCAAACAATTTAATTTTTTATTGTTTTATTTGTTTTATATGTATTTCTTTTGTTTCTTACATGTCCAAAAATTGCCCTTCTGAAAAATGATATCAATCTATCATTTTCTCGTTCACAACTTATCACCAACATCAACACAATCTTAATCGACGTTAACCAAATTTGTCAATAACCACCAAAAACAACCCCCACACTTACATAAACATATGCGCGGTCGCTTCTGTGGATGTTTCCCAGCAAACATTTTATGAGCCTTCAAAATATATGACTCTAAAATGCGTCATTTATGTGAGTGTTTTATGAGTGCTAATAAAAATGAGTCATAAGAGAGTCTTTTTTATGCGTGATTTATGAGTGTTAATAAAAAGGAATCATAAAAGAATACTTTTTATGAGTGTTTTATGAGTGTTCATAAAAAGGACTCATAAAAGAATACTTTTTATGCATGTTTTATGAGTGCATATAAAAAGGACTCATACAAGATTCTTTTTTATGCATGTTTTATGAGTGTTCATAAAAAAGACTCATAAATGAATCCTTTTATGCATGTTTTATGAGTGTTCAAAAAACGGAGTCATAAAAGAATACTTTTTATGTGAGATTTAAGAGTGCTCATAAAAAGGACTCATAAAAGAGTCATGAGTGTTCATGAAAAGGAATCATAAAATAATCCTTTTTATGCATGTTTTATGAGTGTTGATAAAATGGAGTCATAAAAGAATACTTTTTATACGTGTTTTATGAGTGCATATAAAAAGGACTCATACAAGAATCTTTTTATGCACGTTTTATGAGTGTTCATAAAAGAGACTCATAAAAGAATCCTTTTTATGCATGTTTTATGAGTGTTCATAAAGTGGAGTCATAAAAGTCTCTTCTTTATGAGTGCTTTATGACAAATCATAAAAAAGACTCATAAAGCAGTCATTTGTATGCGAGTTTTATGATTTATTTTTTTTATTTAGAAATAAATATAATAAGTATTTAAAATGTCATTAGTCATCATAGACTAGTAAACGAAAATTGAATCTGACTCCAATGCGTTACGAAAAACATTTCTTTTTGCCCTTAAAATTTAATTCGCGAAGTTCCTGTGAATGCATTTTCTGAATAATAAGGCACTTGCTATGCTGGCGCCACAGTTCGTGGAATTCCTTTCTTGCTGCGATCAGCTTGCTGCGCTTTTGGTACGCAGCAAGCATTCAATTGAAATATTCATTTGGATTTTAAACGTCAAATTGCGTGGAAGTAATATAATTTCTTACTATTATTTAATTATAAATGTTTATAGTGAGTTCGTGTCTTTAGTGGCGTAATGTAACAAAACTATTATATATAGATTTGCTGTAACATCAGCTATACGTGGTAAGTGAACTTATAATAAGTTTTTAAATAAAACAAAATTTAACTTAATGTCTTTTTTTTCCTTATATTTTGGCTTTAAAATAGCCCCTAATGCAATATTACTGCTTAATATTCATCAAAACTATTTTCTTTTTTCATTTTTGTTTTTAGGTGCATTTTTCCGAAAGTTTAATCACACCGAAAAAGAATTTTCATTAACCTGTGCACGCTGGTTGCAAACTGCAAAAGATAGAGTTAATTATAAGAACAAACATTGAAATATCCTTTTTTTATTACTTACACTTTACTTATAACTGCTTTCTTTTAATATAAGGACAAACAAATAAATGTAATTTGGTTAAGTTTTTATATTTTTTTTTCTGAATGAATTAAAAACTTTTATTTAAATAAACTTAACTTCAAATATAAATGAATGAATTACTTCCAATTATTAAGTTCCAAATGACTGAATGAATAAAAAATTTAATTAAAATAAATTGAATATATAAAAAAAAAATCAATTTTATTGTGTTTCGGATAAAATGTCTTAGATAAAATGTCACAAATATGATCCTTTTATGATCCGTTTTATGAGCTTTCATAAAAGGGTCATACCTTTGCTTTAAGCCTCAGAAAATGTTGGCTAACCTTCTAATAACATTAAATCAAAGTCTACAATTTGTATATAAAAATATCTTTTTTCTGAGACTTTAAAGAGTCTTTAATATAGACCTAATGACTTTTAAAATAGTAAATAATATGAGTTCTAAAAGAGTTTAATTTATGATTCCTAATGGATTTTATTACATACGTCTTAAAAAAGTATTAAATATGAGTCTTAAAAGAGTCTTTAATAGGACTCGTAAAATAATGATATATGAAAGTTCTAAAATAATCTTAAGTATGAGACTTCAAAGAGTATTAAATACGACTCTTAAAAGAGTCTTTAATATGAGTCTTAAAAGAGTCTTAAGTATTACTCTTAAAAAATAATTTATATGAGTTCTAAAAGAGTTTTAATTATGAGTGTTAAAAGAGTCCTTTATATAAGTCTTAATAGAGTTATAAATATGAGTCTTAAAAGCGTCTTTTTTAAGGCTCCAAAAAGAAACATAACACAGTCATTGTTATGAATCATATTTTGGAGCCCATAACATACGAAAAAGTACTAATAAAAGAGTCTCTTTTGAGCGCTTTATGACTATAAAGGCTCATATATATGAGTCTTAAAATAGTCTTTTAAGAGTCATAATGTTTGCTGGGTTGTTTCGTTCAACGCATTGTTGTTGTTGAATGTTTTGGTTGTAATTGGTCTTGTATTACAACAAAAAGATAATAAAAAACTCAGTTTCCATGAAAAATTACAAAAAACGAAGCGAAGCATTTTTGCATTTTCATACGTTTGATAATGCAATGGGTTTATTAATAAAAAATTTTTAAATTAAAAAATGTTAAATACCTAAAAAAAAATTAAATAAAAAAATAATATTCCCACCAGTAAATTTTATTAGCTATTTATTAGCTATTTTTTTTATTTTTGAAAATGTTAATGGAATTATTGTGTTTTAATATCCTAAATATCAAACGTATGATGTTATGTCATCGATATTTCTAGAAAATATCACACCAATTGTTGTCCTATTCCTGGTGTGCAAATATTTGGATCGCTTATTATTCCCAAATTATATTTATCAAGACAACATTGTTTAATTCCTACAATTTCTTTAAAATTGTTTTTTTTCATATTTCAAAAGTATAGTCTTTTTGACGTTATTTTCACTTCTACAGCCGTTTTAGTAGGTGTCGAGCCACAGTGTGTAGTCTAGATTCATTCTCTTTATACTCATTTATCTTAAAACTACTTTATTCGGCATGGTGTTGTAGGAAAACAAAAACTATTCAGCCGAATCATCTGAAATTCAAATATGATATTCATAACATTAGTGGCTATCACTGGAACTAGAATCAAAGTTTCATTTAAAAAACATCGTATATTTTACACTTAATAACTGGTAAAAAACAAGCTGTTTTAAGAACTTAATTTTCAATAGTGTGTCATTCTGTCAATTTTTCATATCTTTTTTCGAGTGCAATAGCGTGGACCATGAAAGAAAAATAAAATTTATTTTAATATTTTCATTTGCGATTCCATTTGAAATAAGGAAACAGTTAAGATTTTTTTGTTTTTTTCCAAAAAATTTTTAGTTTCATAAGGGTATCACCTCAAATTACTTGAATAGCTCAGGGGGATAAAATTTTAAGTTTTGGATTTTCCCAGCAATATTTGTATAATTTTCGACTAATCTTGGTGAGCTGATTTCATCACCATCATCTAATTAACATCAATTACCATTGAATCGAATTGAACTTCGGCCATTCTATTCGCCAGAAGGAACCAAATTTACTAAACATGTTGAGTTTTTAATCAGTATTAGTTTCCGCTACTTTGTGTGCCTGCTGAATGGTTTGTTACATTTTATGTCAGCGCACTGACAGAAATAAAATAAAATAACAAATAACAAAAGTGATACAAAAGTGAAAAAAAGAAATATGCAGGGGTTCTCATGCAGCAATTCTGTTTTGCTGGAGTCCATAGAGTACGAAAAAACTTATACTTTTTCTCAGTCACTTCGTTATGTAAGTTTTTTTATAACAAATGTAGTGATATAACGATATTCCCAAAATTACAAGTTCAAAAAATCATAAGTTTACTCTGCATTAACCGATTTTCAAAATTTTGCTTTTATTTTACAGATCTGATTTGTACCTTGTAATAAAAAAAAAACATTTTGGCAATCAGTTCAAAAATGGCTCAGTTACGGTCGATAAAGTAAAAAAAAAAAAAAAAAAAATTAAAAAATGTTCATTTTCATCTCGCTCTAAATTGACCGTTAGGCAGAAAATTCTGCTTTTTTAAATTTTATTGACAATCATATTAAAGTTGGTTTCTAAAACAGGTAAGGTCATAAAAATCGGTTACAAAATGAATCAGTTACGCCAAGTTTTGTGATAACATGTTTTTTGCTTTTTTTGTGTTTTCTTAGAAATGTAAATATTTTTCAGGCAATAAAACAAGAAAACGCCTAATATACAAAATCATAGTTGGATGATTGTTACACTGTTTGTCTCAGCCAACGCTTGTTTACATTTCGCACTAATTGGAGTCATTATCCACATGTTTACATGCGTTTCTCCCCTTTCACGTCTTTTGTGTGGGTGACATTTTGCATCACAACAAACACGATTTTTGTTTTTTCCTTTCCTACTCACAACCGCACTAGTGCTGAATTATTGAAAGTACAGGGCCCGCCATATAACGTTATTTTTTTCAACTAGTGCTTATTTCGTGAATGGTAACACTTAGCTCATGTCTGATTTCACAGATAATTAGTTTTATCCTTCCGCTGAACGAATATGGTTGTGTGTACGCTTGAACAACGGTGGGAAACATTGCAACATTACTTTGATGCAGAAGATGCCGATTTTGCCAAAAAAATCATCAGAAATCATCAACAGGACGGCGCTACGTGCCACACAGCCGAAGCTACACTCGATGTTTTGCGCCATGTTTTTGAAGATCGCATTATCAGCCGCAGAGCTGATGTCGTTTGGCCACCTCGGAGCTGCAATTTGACACCGTTGGACTATTATTTGTGGGTTGCCCTCAAAGATAAGTGTTACGCCGACAAGCTAGAGACAATTGACGCTTTAAAGGACAATATTCGTAAAGCCATTGGTGAAATACAGCTGCACACAATCGATAATGTGCTTAAAAATTGGACCGATCGTATAGGCTACTGCATGGCCAGCCGAGGCAGCCATTTGAATGAAATTATTTTCCATTATTAACCGGAAGGATTGTAGTTTCAAATAAAAAAAGAAATTTGAAAAAATATCTAGTAGTTTTTTTTTATAGAATTTTCATAGAAACACAAGAAGTGTAAATTATGAGGAAATAGTACACGAAAATCTGTCTGCCTACCATGCAATGGGCTGCAAAATGTCTATCAAATTGCACCATCTCCATGCTCATTTGAATATGTTCCCATCAAACTTAGGGCAGATGAGTGATGAACAAGGTGAACGATTTCACCAGGACATTTCAAGAATTGAACAGCGGTATGTTGGAAAAAGTAAAGTCAGTATGCTGTCTAACTACTGCTGGTCTATAAAGCGAGAAACTAGCAGCGATCTTTATAAAAAACAAATGAAACGCAAGCATTTCTAAGAAAACACAAAAAAAAGCAAAAAACATGTTATCAGAAAACTTGGCGTAACTGATTCATTTTGTAACCGATTTTTATGATCTTACCTGTTTTAGAAACCAACTTTAATATGATTGTCAATAAAATTTAAAAAAGCAGAATTTTCTGCCTAACGGTCAATTTAGAGCGAGATGAAAATGAACATTTTTTAATTTTTTTTTTTTACTTTATCGACCGTAACTGAGCCATTTTTGAACTGATTGCCAAAATGTTTTTTTTATTAAAAGGTACAAATCAGATCTGTAAAATAAAAGCAAAATTTTGAAAATCGGTTAATGCAAAGTAAACTTATGATTTTTTGAACTTGTAATTTTGGGAATATCGTTATATCACTACATTTGTTATAAAAAAACTTACTTAACGAAGTGACTGAGAAAAAGTATAAGTTTTTTCGTACTCTATGGACTCCAGCAAAACAGAATTGCTGCATGAGAACCCCTGCATATTTTGTGTGTAGCACTGTGTAATCAATAAAACCTCGTTCAACAGTTGAAAAACTGTTTCATATTCTAAACGCATCGAATCTAACTCCGTTAAATCTAAGAAGTTTCGTGTACACCCAAAAAATATTTAGGATAAAATTACGAATAAAATCTTTGTAGAAATACAAACAGAAGCTATTTGTAGAATGTACAAATGTTTTGTATATAGAACAAACGTTTGTAGTATTGGCCGCATGAAAGAACATTTTTGAATTCGTAACTTTGTACATTCTACAAACGCTAGTTTGTAAAAATCTATAATGTATAAATTTGTGAACTGAACGAAAATTGTTTGATAATATACAAAGCGGTGGCAGCAGCGTTCGTATATTTGTTCGTATCTTTGTATATGAAACGAATGCGTTTGTAAAATATACAAATATTTCTTTGTACAATGTACAAACGGTCATTTGTATTATTCACAAAGTCGTTCGTAGGCTGAAAAGAACAAACAGCTTTGTAGAACATTATAAATGTTTTGTACATAGTACGAAGCTTTTTTTTGGGTGTAGTTTTGTGGATTTGGCGAAATTCAACCCAACTCGTTTTTCCATGGTAAGTTAATTCCGAGTCAACCTCGACTTAATTCACCATAGATAGAAACGTAGTATTTGATCGATAATTGTAATCTGCTGCATTAAAGCTTCACGCATTCAAAATAGAATATGTAGGACAGCTAATGACCAATCTCTTCAATAAATTCCCGTCATCTACTGCAACATAGCTACAGTAAATATTGAATGAATCACATTGTATCACAAATGGTTGGTTTGTAGTAGAGGTTAGAGTGTAGAACTCTGGATCGGTAAGGCGCGAGTTCGATCCTCACTCTTACAAAGAAATATTTTTAATTTTATATTATCTTGTTGTATTAGACGCAAGTAAAATAACAACAACAATTCTTAGAAAAAGGTTTATGGAAAAAGTGTCGTTTTTCAGATTTCAAATCACAAAACGAGGCGTAAAGAGCTTCGCTTGAAAATAAAAATTAAAAAAATTAAAGTTTTTTCTAAATGACCTTCTTATTTATTAAGTTGATTTTATATGATTTAAATACAAATTAAAAATGTTTGATAGTTTAAATCATACTTCATTTTTAATACAAATTCTAGTTGTTTGATAGTTTAAAATCGTTTATTGAGCTTAAGGTCAAAGTTAGAACAATCTTGTAATTAAAATTAAAAAAATTAAAGTTTTTTTTAAATGACCTTCTCATTTATTATGTTGATTTATATGATTTAAATACAAAATCTAAATGTTTGATAGTTTAAATCAAACATGATTTTAAATACAAATTCTATTTGTTTGATAGTTTAAAATCGTTTATTGAGCTTAAGGTCAAAGTTAGAACAATAATTTGTTCTAACGAATCTTTCCACAGAAACAACAACAACGTATTTTCAATATGAAAAGGAAAAAATCATCCGGAGCTCTTTACTGTGCTCTTGTGCAAAAGAGCAAAAAAAAAACTAATAGCTGCGTTCTTTTCGCCTTAATATAATCGCTATAAAAAATTTTCCCAAAGGCGCGGCAAGAAAAAAGACTAGTAGAGGGCGCTACCGTTGCAGTCAAAATTCAATTAAAACAAACAATCATGATGCAATAACTATTAGGTGTCATGAGAATGTGTGTTGTTCACAACTGTGTGTAGCAACACCTTAGTGAACGATGTTTTTCTCTGAATGAGTTTACGCTAAGCGTCAGAAAAGTTGTAAATTATTTTATCTAATTATTTTTATTATGCAATTAAATAAATAATTTAAGTGCAATTCTTAACTCCGCTGAATGCGACCAATGTGTGTGACACACGCTTTTTATTTTGTTTTATTTTTTTTTTACATTAAATGGTCGCAGCTCGTGAAAAATAGGTAGATGCCAAGGCTACCTAATAGTGACTGTACCATGCAAACAATTAATTCAAAAAATGAAATATTAGCTCATAAAAATATACAGGTGCGGCACCTGTGTTTCAAATTTTATACGGGTAGCAAAAATTACCCTATTTGTTACAGAATTATTATTTTTGTTTTTGCTTTAAATGTAAAAAAAATAATCTGGATTATTTTTAAGCGGATGGAATGCAGCTAATATTTATGTTATGCTCTACTACAAATTTTTAATTTTTATAACGAGTTTGTTGCATTTCTGATATTATTAGCTAATGATTCAATAATATCAATAATATTATTGCAATTTACAGTATTATGGGATATGTTTTATTTATTGTGCTATATATTAAAAACAAATTAGTACTAGAAGTGTACAAATTCACAATCACTATTTATTTGATGTCTGAAATCACAAAGTAGTAGAGGGGCTATGACAGTTCTGGACAAAAAACGTGTGTATTTTCTTAAGAGCCTTCAAATTCACAAAATTGTGGCAAACTGCGCAGTTGGCGTCGCTGCCCGAAAGTAGTGATTTTGTTGCTGTTTGGTGCACCCCACGATCGGTCAAGTTGGCTGATAGTAGGATGGCTGAAGCGTGTTGTTGTTGTTATAAATTGGAGATAAGCAGACAAGGCGGATGTACAGACAGACGGACAGACAGATGGTCAGATGGACGGACGGACGGATGGAAGGGTAGCTAAAGCATGTTGTTGTTGTTGTTATAAATTGGAGATAAGCATGCAAGATGGGCGGATCGACGGACGGATCTATGTATTATGTATGTATTTGTATGTATGTATACATATGAAATATTAGTAGGATGGCTAAAGCGTGTTGTTATTCTTATAAATCAAAAATTTCAAGTTTAAGTTGATAAGCCTTCAGCTTCATAGTAAGCATTATAAGCGTGCCAAAAACCGAAAGTTCAAGATAAGAGAGCAGTGTTGATGTTAAGCATTTTAATAAATTTAAGTTGAGTTGGTTGACTAATGGAAAGACAAAGTATGAAAGCGGCAAAGGTGGTAGCGGCGGTGGCTGTGGTTAATTATAAATTAAGCTTGCAATCTAAAGCGTCACCGTAACCTTGAACTTGATAATACAAACTATATTCTTGACCATACTCAACTATGCTGATATAAATAAAAACCAAACGTAATGATGTATACATTTATATTTTTTATTATTAAAAATTGTGAAAAATAATTGATTTTATATTTAAATTGTTCCTGTGATTTCATTTGTTAGAGGCGTGTATTTAATTAAACGATCATGGATTACCAAACAGTAAGCTGACGTTTTATCTGGAATCGGCTTGTTTGCTTCGGTGTAAAATTAAATTCGTACATCAATAGGTCCCGTTTTAACTGCTTCATTTTGATGTGTTACATCAACAACAATAAGTGGCGCAATTGCCTTATATTCGGCAACATTGAGCAATGGTTGAGGTTCCCGCATATAATAACAACTTTGTTGAAATTTTGCATACATATCATATAGAAGAGCATACTGTCCCATTTCAAACCGCGTATTTAAATCATCATAGGGATATAAATCGGAGTTTAAATGAACTTTTTAATTAGTTATATTACAATGATCGAA
This sequence comes from Dichetophora obliterata, assembly GCA_963920525.1. Lineage (NCBI taxonomy): Eukaryota > Metazoa > Arthropoda > Insecta > Diptera > Sciomyzidae > Dichetophora > Dichetophora obliterata. Next base: position 87,392,646 of record OY986437.1, read on the forward strand.
TGTATTTCCTTCCTCTTTACTCCTTTCATTTTGTAGGCCAATGATAAAAAGTCTAGGTCTCTGATTTTGCTGACTCAGTTTTACATTCCATAAAACCTTTGTACTTTTACTTTCTTGAATAGTAGGATTTACATGAAAGTCCTAACTTCAAAAAGCAATTAAAATAAGGTTTTCATTGTTAGTTATCTTGTACATTTCCAATTTTGCAAAGTCGGATAGTTGTATGTGAGGCATTTTCCATGTTATATCCAGTATTGTCAATTTTGATCTGCGGCATTAGTAGGATGATATGATCTATCACTAGACGAAGAACGTTGAAGAATAAGTTCATGCTTTGAATTTAATATAATTTTAGTGTAATCTTCGGCAAATTCCGTCAACATTTTCAGCGGCATACAGCAACTAAAGTGATTTTTTTCTAAAGTTAGACTTTCATCAGGGCCAGGGCACCAACCAGCGTTTTTTAATGCATCGTTTTCAGCTGTATTCAATGAAACAAAATTTTTCATAGTGAATGAAATTTCAAGATTGCGAGTATGATCAACTTCAAAACAATTTTTTTCGTATCGAATTTAATCGAACAAATATGAGTTACATGAATTACATATTTTCCTCCTTCATGTTTTACTATAAAGCCATGCATGTAAATCATACTCTCACTTGGTAGGACAAAGAGACCCTGATTTTGAATTGGTATTCGAATCTCATCGTTATTTTTGAATGATTTTAAAAATGGAGAGTAGCTATGGTAATCCCTCTTTATAATACTCTCATCATATATATTTGTTTTTGAAGTACATTTAATATTTCGTTCATGATTAAAGATGAAAACCCAAGAACTTTAAATATTTTATGTTTAATGTTGACAACAGATTCTTTTTTATATGTCCTCGATCGAGAGTTGATGTAAGACTAAATGTAAATCTTTATTGAATTATGTTTTTATTCTATGCAACAAACTCCCTAATAAAAAATCAATTTAACGTTTTTATGAGAATAATCGATAATGTTGACATGAGCAAATTAGTAACTGACAACTAGTTATTAATAATTGCTAACTACTTGCTACATCTTACTGTAAAACTGTTAACTGTAGTATCAGATCAATATCAGATCAGCATCAGATCAGGATCAGATCAGAATCAGATAAGTATCAATGTAAGATCAGTAACAGCATCAATATCAGATAAGTATCAGTATCAATATCACTATAATTGTCAGTTAGCATCTTCATGTTTTGAGCAAAATTTAATTTGAATATGAATAAAGAAAATCTACAATTTTAGTCGTTATTTAGTACTTAAGTCAGGGGAAAACATATACAGATGATCAAGCGGAATCACGTCAACTCTTATTGGGAAATATTTTCCACCAATTGAATTGGCCACAAAATATGTTTGCGGACTTGTAGACTTATTAACATTTAATTCTATACCCAATGTAGATGTCCACAACAAATTATTTCAAATCAGGCCGCATACTTTTACAATACCATACAATACAATACAAGGGTATTGGGTTTATCTTGAAATCAGTTGTAAAAGATATGGGTGATTCAATTTTTCTGGAAATTAAATCAAACAACAGCACTCTTAAAATTGAAATTGTATCCTCCGTGGACATAGATTTTTCAAAACCAAAAAGTATAGGACAGCTGCTGGGATTCAGTAAAAGAAAGTTGATAGTAAATGAGTTGGCGTATGAGGAATTTATCAAAGTGGTTGCTATAGATTCGTTACAAGATATAGAAAAAACGGAATATATACATATAGGTCAGTAAGTTAAAAGTAGAAAAAATTTTGATTCTGATTTACCTTTAAATATAACAAATATAAACACAATACGAATTGAATGCAACTTGACAACCGTATCATATATTAACAACACATCAGTTCATACTATTCACCAATTTCCTCTTGATATTTCACCAGTATTAAAGTTTAAAATCAAGACGGTGACCTTATAAATTTTCGAGGAGAAAAAATTTCTTCAAGACTTCACTTTAAGCCAGAGTAAAAATCATCATAATTTGCGCTATAAACACCTCAACCACTAATGAATGTTACTGAATATAAGGTTTTATTTTTTAAATTTAAATAAAAATATTTAGCAATATATTATAAAATATATGTAAATTTAATTGAATATAAAATATTTAAGAAAAATTAATAATGTATAAAGCATTACGTTTTGTTTTATTTATATCAACATAGTTGAGTATGGTCATGATTTGTATTCTCAAGTTCAAGGTTACGCTTTCAATCGCTAGCTTAATTTATCATTAACCCCAGCCACCACCTTTTCCGCCACCACCAACTCAACTTAAATTTATTAAAATGGTTAACATCTACACTGCTCCCTTATCTTGAACCTGCGATTTTTGGCACACTTATTACGCTTACTATGAAGCTGAAGGCTTATCACCTTAAACTTGAAATATTTGATTTATAAGAATAACAACACGCTTCAGCCATTCTACCAATATTTCATATGTATACATTAGGCCGGGTCGATTTGTAGGAAGGCAAAAAAATCGCCCATTGCTCAGTGAAAATCGTATTCTAGGGATCAAAATAAGAAACTTTTACTGAGGAACTATTCCTCTAAAACGAATTCTAATGCCCCAACTTTTGACTTTTGTCCCGTAGGGTCAAATTTTGAAAAATCCCTATGTGACCCATTTAGAGTGCCCCAATCGAGTCCAAATGTATGACCGACCCACACTTACTTTAGAGGGCTGATCCACTTATGTCAGTGGCACACCCCCTGGAATCCCCCTGGGGAGTTCCCCATACAAATATTTTAAAAAATCACTATTTTTGGCACTTTACATGAAAAAATCAGCGAAATGGCTATGTTTTTTTTCTCTATTTTTATTTATTAATTATTTTTTTATAATAATATTTATTTATTTATTTATAATAATATTTATTTTTTCTGTTACGAAATTTATTAAGTCAGAACATATGTAAATGAAAAAATGAATTTAACTTAGCTATAGAAAAGAAACTAAAAAAAATTATTGTTTGAAGTCTTTTTTTACTTTCAAGTCTGCGCAATTTCGCACGGCTCTCTACTGTCGTCGCCATAACAGCCTCTTTATTTTCCGGTATCACTCGTTTGGAAACGCTAGCTAGCAATTGAACGTATCGTTTCGTTCCTTGTATGTGTGATGGAATTTTTGTATCATTAAACGGTGGATCATCTTGATTTAAATATTCTTTCAATGTATCTTACGGAATGTTTCGCGTGAATGGTGGTTAAAATACGTTATTTATGTCATTCGTATTGATCATGTTAGTGTAACTTGTGCAATTAAAGTTTATATCTGGTTTTTTATAAGCTCTAAGTTCCGTTGGGTCGTCAACATCGGTGCGATAGCGTAGAATTATCTTGATAGCACAGGCGCGCTTTTCTTTGCTCTCATCAATCAACATTGAGAACAAGATATTTTCCGAATGCACATAGTATGAGTTATCTGCAATGACTTGATTGACGATTTTGCGTAAACGAGGTTGCGTAAACGACTTGAAAAATAATGCACTACCGTACACGACAGAGCTGTAATACTTGATATTGAAGTACATTGGCACATAACATTTAATTATAAATTCAATCAGAATTCTTAAATTTGTATCTGGATTTTCCGTTGTCACATATAATCGTAATAATCTAGCGGCCTTGGTGAGCCAGCGAGAATGTACAATTTTCCTTGGTTTGATGTTAGCCAGATCCACCGAAACCACGCCGCTAGAAATTTCATGGGCCATGTCGTATTAGTACTTCGAATCGGTGGAAAATTCAATTTTTTCTGAAGCAGGGGGCATACTTTTCATCTCAATTTTCTGGAAGCCATCCACCACCTGAAAATGTATAACAATAAAATAATTAAAAACGGTTGACAATTAAAATAAATTAGTGATAGCAATAACTTACCGGAAGAGTTTCACAAGTATCGATATTTTTGAACAGTTTTCTGGTTGCTGATCTAGGTCCAGTGCTGTTTGATTTATCCAAAGCTTCAAACAAATGCCGAAACGGAAGTTCGTTGAAGTATAGAAGGCAAACGAACCAATGCAATGGTCTTTGTAACAGCAATTCGAATTTTCGTATAATTCCACCGTGTGGGCCAGTGTTTGTTGGCTCACCGTCAGTGCATATGCCAGTTAATGCATCCAGTGATATATTTTTATCGTTGAAAAAAAATCATTTAATTTGGTTGTTTTGTATTCAGCGGTTTCATGTTCCAGTCTTATGTAACCAATCAATTCAGAATTCGATTCTCTCTAATAAACGCTAACAAATTGGTATCATCTAACCGTTTGCGAAGCACTTCTTGTCTGCATTTATCTTTTTCTCTGCGAACTTTCGATTTATCCATGATGAGAGGTTTGCCATGCATATCTTTCATTTTCGGAAAAGACCGGTTCCCAATGCTGATGCTACTCTATCAGGCACACCAACTCTGTCACATATCAAGGCAAAGTTAAAACAATCGTATCTTTCTGTGTATTGTGAACTTGTGCTTCTATCCATATCTTCTTGAACTGGTGGCGGTGCGTATGTTGAATCATCGGGATCTTGGTATGTTGGCATTGATGACATAGACGTTGCTCCTTGCTCTTCAATTTCCATCACAAATGCATCCATTGTTAGTCTTCTATGATTATGTTGATCGTGCATAAACTCTTTGAGGCGTTCGGGAACCAAGTCGCATGCACATGGAGCTGCCTTCAAATCGCATTTACATGTTCCAATGTAAAAAATTGTTTCCAGAGAATTAACATACTCTGGAATTTGTTGGGTTTTGTTTCTTCTCTTGATTTGGTCTTGATATTTGTCAAGCAATCTTTGACAGTCAAATCAATAGACACTCCAACAACAGTAACATCATGCCTGGGTATATGACTCATTGGGTTTTCGATAGTTGTTGATGTTGTTGTTGCTTCATCCTGCGGTATAGAGGATGATGGATTCATTGTAAACTTCTTGATTTGGAATGGTCACTTCACTTCTAATTTTTTTATGTACTCTTTATGTTCTGACTAAATAAATTTCTAAAGAGAAAATATCAATAAAATAATAAAAATAAATAAAATAAATAAAACATAAATAAAATAAAGTGCCAAAAATGGTGATTCTTTCACAAAATTCAAAAGTTGGGGCATTATAATTCGTTTTAGAGGTATAGTTCCTCGGGCAAAGTTTCTTATTTTGATCCCTAGAATACGATTTTAACTGAGCAATGGGCGATTTTAAATCGACCCGCCTTAGTATACATACAAACAAATGCATGCATATACATATAAATATATCCGTCCGTCCATCCGCCTATCTTGCATGCTTATCCCTAATTTATAAAAAAGCACAACAAAATGCTTTAGCCGATCGTAGGGTGAACCAAACAACAACAAAATACAGTACTTTCGGGCTGCGACGCCGACTGCGCAGTTTGCCTTAATTTTATGAATTTGGAGGCCCATAAGAAAACACACGCGTTTTTTGTCCAGAACTGTCATAAACCCTCTACTCAAAGTTCAAAAAAGAATAACAATTACACTTTTCTGTACAAGAGCACAGCAAAGAGCTCCGGATCGTGAATACCTATTTTGTTTTCTCAAAGTTGGCTGCGTTGTTGGCGGACTGATGCACCAGCGTTGCAATTATATTGCAATCGTTTCTCACTGACAGAAGTGTTATCGATACAAACCTAATTGTTATTGTAACAATATTACATTATTTATGAACGAAAAAAATATTAACTAAAACTGGGTTTCGACTAATAACTGAAATCAATAATCGAAAAGTAACCTAAAAAAGTAAAAAAAGTTTGTGAAAAATTCCACTACTCCCTATCCCTAATCGATAGTATGTATTCCTGTGGTCATTTAAAATTAGATTCAAAGCGCGTAGATTAAATAAATTTAAGGGAATGAATTATTTTTTAATGCTAAATTCATAATATTTAAGTAATTTGAAATTGTTACAATTTGTGGGCTGTATTAAAAATGTAAGTTTTATCATGTATCATCTTGAAAAGATAAAGAAACCTTAATAAGAAATTTCATTGCACACACTGTATAATTTATTCGCACTTCAACCTATTTAAAACAAATTTATAGAAAATAAACTCTTACATATTTCACCCTCAGTATAAAGTGCATATCATACTGTGACATTTTTTAGATCAACATCTGGAACACATCTGGTTTGATGTAGCAAAAGTTTGGTTGTTGCTCAAAGCATTAATCTTAAAATGCACTGCATCACAGAAGACAGGAGCTGCGAAGCTAATTCAATGACATGATGACGCATCAAATAGGATAGAGGTCGACCTGTATGCATGTTATTGCCGATTTTTAAAGGTAAAGAAACTTTTATACTTGCAATTTTTTTGGGAAAATAGCAAATTCAACATTATAAATGGATTTTTGTCGCCTGCAAGACTTCAAAACATAACAATGATGATCTTTACACGTTCGCTTTTTTATGTTACTAGGCTCTATTTATTGACGGTTATTTAAAATTGTGTAAGCATATTATTTCTATTTTTTTTACTAAATAAATAAGCACATAAATAACTTATGCAATTTAAACAAATGTTTGGAAATCTAAAATAAGCTTTGATAAAACCAAACAAATTCATTAGCTGAAATGTAATTTTGGCAAAACAATTTGAAGCCACGGTAAATAAATCAATTTACTTTACAGCCATGCCAAGTCACTTCCATCCTCTTTCAGATAAGTAACATTTACTCCAACGTCACCCAGCTGCCACTAGATTGTTACCAAATGTTAAAATATATGTAAGTAAAATAAAATGAATGGTTTACAAGTGACAAAAATATTTCTCTACATTTCCGCTTAATTATGCACCCAGTGCAAAAATTCGCACTCCCGCCAACAGCCAGCAGCTGTGAGTAAAACGTTGACAGTAAATAAATTTTAAGAATAGCTGACAAAAAACGAACAAATATCAGAAGGAGCATACAATAAGTACCAAGGGCAAAAGCTTCAATATGCAAAATGCAAAATAAAAAGCACAAAAATGCTAGGAAAAACCAATAGAAAATGTCAACCGATATTATATAAGTAAACGTTGATGAAAAAGTGTAAGACAACAAAACAACAACTAAAACAACACAAACAAAGCAGTAGTCGAAGAATACACAAAACAAACAAAAAAAAAAACGAAATTGAGTCAAATAAATAATACTATAGAAAGAAACCATGACAAAAAAGCTGTAAAAAATGTTACTACTTAAGCATTGCAACACGAGCTAGAAAAAGAGACACAGACAGCATCGGAAAAGAAAAAGAAAACCACATGCAAAAAGTACACTACGGCAGGGACAATTTATTGCGGAAAATTGAATTGAGTCAATAGAGTCGCATTGTTGAGGACTTAATTGCATTCAAACATTTTTCTTTGCACCGTTTGACACGCTCGGCAGTAAATAAAGCAGGACAAAAGTGCTCAAACACGCCCCGTGCCAAGTGTTGTGGGCGGAACTATAACTGATGGGTTCAGAGGGCCGAATTCCGCTCAAGGATTTATTACTTTAGCTTAGTCTAGTTGGGTCGTTTTGCTGGATTTTTGTCTCTTTTTATGTTTAGTCTATTTTTATTTGCTGCAAATGTGAAAATGCACAATATCGTATGTCTTGCGAGTTTGACGAGACAAAACAAAGAAAAGAAAACACTTCTTTTTTTTAAACGTCTGAACGCTAATACCGGTGAATCATTAAAAAATCTTCAATGATTCAATTTGAAATCTTATGGTTACGGTTATGGTTGTGCTTATGAATATGATTATGGTTATGTTTACAGAAGATTAAATTAGGCACGAAAAAAGGCCGTTTAAGGCACGAAAAAATGGCAAGATCTGCTCGAAAAATAATAAAATTCAATAAAACAAAACAATGGATGTTATTGAAGAGCATTGTTTTTTCCCCCGTCTTTACAAAAAGTGTTATACAATAGTTTGAAAAGATTTTTTTTTAATTCATTCGCTTAAATCGCTAACAAAAATAATTTTTAAGTAAGAAAATAATAAATTAATTATTACAAAAAAGTTAATGCATATAGAATAAAAATTGTCCTTCAGCACCGTCTTCTGAATCTTTAACGCAATTGCAGTAGAACGACTTTTTCGGTAAAAACAGATATGTAAGCAGAAAGATTACATCGCAGGTTGCAACCGGTCCATAGTTAAGTTTCAACAATTCAGTGGGCGTTAGCTTACCAGTATACTCACAGGAAAATTCTTTGTTAGCGAAAAATACTTTTTCCACAATTTTTATATCTTTAAATTCTGCATTTCGGGTAAATACTTAATCAAGTTTATTCAAAAACTAATAATCGGCCAAAGCGGCATGTCTGAAAAAATGTAATGTAAAATTGTAAACAGGCTTCGGAAGCCTCGCAATGACATTGTATTTAAGATATAATGGATTACGTCATTTGCCCATTTGCCACTAGATATGTATCTCACTTTTCATCTTGGAAAACAATTGAACAATACGTGACATCTTGAAAGATTCCTAAAAAAACTAAACTCTGTAACTAAATACTAAAATTTCGTAAAGGAAAATACCCCTACAAAATGCTGTAGCACCTATTTAATATTTTTAATTTTTTTCCCAATTGGCTAAGTACTTTTGGAGTTAACTGGAAAACAAAATAAAATTGTAGGTACTTCAATTTTATATAAAAGTGTAGATTACTTATATTTTTATTGCTTTTAAGATTGACACTTTTTGTGTTTGTTGTTGTTATCGAGTTGTAAATTACGAAATATGATTTGATAAAAGCCAAATCGCTCTGTAAACTTTCTTTTGCGAAAAAATCTTTGATATGCGAATTGTATCGTTATCTTCGTCCTTATAACTTTTTACAAGAGATTTTAATTTTCAAACATTGTCACTGACGTATTGAGCTGCTTTCAACCAAGTGCCCCAGCGATTCGCTACAGGTGATGGAGGGAGTGGCAGATAAGTTGATTTGAATTACTTTCGACAAAACTGTGTCTAAATGAAGTAATTTCAAGCCAATTTACCCAATTTTTCTTATACTTTGCTGTTAAAAAATTGTGATTGACATGGTAAATTTTGCTTGCTTTTACTATCGCATTACAACTTCTGCGAAATAAGAAAATGCCGTTGTACAGCGGTATATTGAACCCTGAAAATGGGTATCATTCACCTAGAAGAGGGAGGGAACTTTTGACTTTCTTTAGTCAGAATGGGTCCTAATAATAAAAAAATTTCCGTCGGTCCGTCTGTTTGTCTGTTGACACGATTACAGCAATTTTTTTGAAGCTATTTTAATTAAATTTGATATTTAAGTTTGCATTTAATATACAAACGCAAATGAACCAAATCGGGTGAAAGTCACGACTACTTCCAATACAAAATAACTTTATCAAAACGGTAAAATCTCTTTAACGTCCACAAAAATCACTATATGGACTTGAAGTTATGAATATTTAAATATTCTTTTAAATAGTTAAGTATGAAATCTACCAAATCGGATGAAAACCACGAATTTATCCCTTACAAAGTGTCTTTATCAAAACAGTAAAATCTCTTAAAACTCCACAAAAATTAATAATTGCACTTCAAATTCTGCACATAAGTTTTGATTTTTTATATGCATTCGAAGTAAACAAAAAAATCTATTTTGTACTTTTTAATTGTTTTTATTTTTCTCAAGGATTTTTCTCAATCCTAGATTTGTGACACGAAGTTATAGTTAAAAAAAATTAAAAAATGTATTCTTTTTAAAAATATTAATACAAGAATATTTATGATAAGAAACCTTAAAAAATATATGCTGGATTGCAAATCATTTACAACTATATGCCCGTATTTGTAACCAAAATACACTGTTCTCTAAGCATTTTGTCCAAAATATAGCAAAAATATATAAAATCATCACATAACAAACAAGAACAAAAAATTCGGCTTCAAAACACCTGAAGTTGATGGTTCCGTTTCCAAATTTTGGCGATTTTAAAAAAAAAATTCACATTGATTTATTGAAAAATTGCTTCTAGCACAGTGCGCACGCAAATCAAAAAATTTTCAAAGTGCATTGTGGGTAAACAGTACAATAACTTTTAACAGCACAATTGTAATAATTTTTTTACCTAGTAATGCACAATTTTATCTTCTTTCATCGAATTTTTATTTTTTTGTAAATTTATTTTTTAAATTAATCGTTACTTTTTGCATCGATTACCCCATTGTGCGTAGGTCAAGGGCTCATTCTTCAATTCAAGTGCCAACGCGCGCTCAAAAAGAAGGAACATTTTCTTTTGGTATTTTTTTCTCCAGAAGACCGGTTTGTCAAGAAAACAAAAAAAAGTGCTTTTCTAAAGCAAATTAAAAATGGGCGATTTTTCCCATTGGTTCTCGATGGTTTAAATCTATAACGAGTACGCACTCTTGCATTTTCTACCTTAAAAAAAATTTGCAAGATTGCTAGAATAGAATAGAAATTTCCTTCTTCTGCGAGAAATAGTGAAAATAGACAACTATGGCCTACAGCCTAACCCTTAAAATAGGCACAATTAACCAAAAACGGTCGGAATAGGCAAAATAAGAATATTCTAGCAAATGCCTATTTTAACTTTCTCTAGCTTCTAACCATGGTTATGGTTATGGTTATGGTTATGGTTATGGTTATGGTTATGGTTATGGTTATGGTTATGGTTATGGTTATGGTTATGGTTATGGTTATGGTTATGGTTATGGTTATGGTTATGGTTATGGTTATGGTTATGGTTATGGTTATGGTTATGGTTATGGTTATGGTTATGGTTATGGTTATGGTTATGGTTATGGTTATGGTTATGGTTATGGTTATGGTTATGGTTATGGTTATGGTTATGGTTATGGTTATGGTTATGGTTATGGTTATGGTTATGGTTATGGTTATGGTTATGGTTATGGTTATGGTTATGGTTATGGTTATGGTTATGGTTATGGTTATGGTTATGGTTATGGTTATGGTTATGGTTATGGTTATGGTTATGGTTATGGTTATGGTTATGGTTATGGTTATGGTTATGGTTATGGTTATGGTTATGGTTATGGTTATGGTTATGGTTATGGTTATGGTTATGGTTATGGTTATGGTTATGGTTATGGTTATGGTTATGGTTATGGTTATGGTTATGGTTATGGTTATGGTTATGGTTATGGTTATGGTTATGGTTATGGTTATGGTTATGGTTATGGTTATGGTTATGGTTATGGTTATGGTTATGGTTATGGTTATGGTTATGGTTATGGTTATGGTTATGGTTATGGTTATGGTTATGGTTATGGTTATGGTTATGGTTATGGTTATGGTTATGGTTATGGTTATGGTTATGGTTATGGTTATGGTTATGGTTATGGTTATGGTTATGGTTATGGTTATGGTTATGGTTATGGTTATGGTTATGGTTATGGTTATGGTTATGGTTATGGTTATGGTTATGGTTATGGTTATGGTTATGGTTATGGTTATGGTTATGGTTATGGTTATGGTTATGGTTATGGTTATGGTTATGGTTATGGTTATGGTTATGGTTATGGTTATGGTTATGGTTATGGTTATGGTTATGGTTATGGTTATGGTTATGGTTATGGTTATGGTTATGGTTATGGTTATGGTTATGGTTATGGTTATGGTTATGGTTATGGTTATGGTTATGGTTATGGTTATGGTTATGGTTATGGTTATGGTTATGGTTATGGTTATGGTTATGGTTATGGTTATGGTTATGGTTATGGTTATGGTTATGGTTATGGTTATGGTTATGGTTATGGTTATGGTTATGGTTATGGTTATGGTTATGGTTATGGTTATGGTTATGGTTATGGTTATGGTTATGGTTATGGTTATGGTTATGGTTATGGTTATGGTTATGGTAATGGTTATGGTTATGGTTATGGTTATGGTTATGGTTATGGTTATGGTTATGGTTATGGTTATGGTTATGGTTATGGTTATGGTTATGGTTATGGCTATGGTTATGGTTATGGTTATGGTTATGGTTATGGTTATGGTTATGGTTATGGTTATGGTTATGGTTATGGTTATGGTTATGGTTATGGTTATGGTTATGGTTATGGTTATGGTTATGATTATGATTATGATTATGATTATGATTATAATTATAATTATGGTTATGGTTATGGTTATTATTCACCTGCGGGTCGTTGTTGTTGTTGGTGTGAGGGGAATCGTATTTGAGAAAAGGTCCTTAGACGACGACACATTCGGTGCTAATTATTGCGTTTCTTTTTCTGCCGATTTTGTTCCCTTCCAAGATGAACGCCTAGTTTTTATTGTATTAAAAATAAACAATTTTAACGTATTACAATTTTCTACAATTTAGCATTTTTAAATTTTAGCAGTAAAAAAATAGATTTTAACAAACACTCAATACTAGCTCTCTAAAAGGTTTCTTTTACTTGAACAACAAGTTCTTTGAAGTTAAAATATTTTTCTTCTTATTTAAATATGTATTTCAAATTATTTCAGTTTTTTTGGAAAAAAACTTTTATTTTCGTTATCATCTTCATTCAATACATATCACGGTACTTGACATATGCTCACTACCCTTCACTGTGAGTAGGAAGTGTTCATCTTTCCATTCTACAGTAATTGAAAGTAATTCTTCAACATAATAAATTAGTTTTTTGTGCTCCTGTAGCTAAGTTCGTCCATCCATTCGTTCAGCTGCAGCGCCCTTATTCGTATGCCAGTGACTTGTTTTTTTATATCGTGCTGCACATCGTAGCCGTAACTTCCCACGCGTTCATCTTCTGTTCTGTAAACCGTGTATTTGGCACATTTATTGCAAACGCCACTGTGCATCAACAACAAATCGTGTTTAACTACAACAAAATATATTGTTCTCTGCAGATAATTCCGTCATGGAGTTCAGGGTTACCGCTGTACTTTTAAAGTAGTTGATTTTTAAAACCTTAGTTTCAATTTTTTATATAAGTTAGCAATATTATGCCATGGATAAGCTATTGTACTCGGTTAACAGGTTTCCATTGAAATTATATCATATATGAAATAAAATCAAAATGGCATACAACATGAAAAAATTGCCCAAACTGGTCCTATCAACTGCCATCTTTTAATAGACGACTGTCACATTTTGAGCAAGCTGCGTCATTAAGTTTGTGTTTGACAGCCATTGACAGCAGACAACCTCGTGAATTTCGACGAAAATGGTAAAAAGTGAATTTCGTGTACCCATCAAGCATTATTTTTTTGTGTAAAAAAACCATCACACAAACAAAGAAAAGCTTGATGAATACTATAAGGACTCTGTACCATCAATTTAAATTGCAAAGAAGTAGTTTTCTGAATTCTGTTGTGGTCCCACAAGGGACACTGAACATTCAGGTAGCCACACCAGAAATCGTCTAAAAAAATCTATGAAATAATACTGAACTCCAAATAATAAACATTAGGTGGCTGAGGCTGTAAGCATCTAACTGTGCAGTTGCATAATATTTTATATGAATATTTTAACATGAAATAGATAACCGCGAGATTTGAGCCGTGATTGCTGACACTCGACCAAAGGCACAGCCGTGTGACCACTTCAAAAGAGTGTTTGGCAATGTTCTACTGCAATTCGCAGGAGTTTTTTCACCGAAGACAAAACATGGATACATCTCAATACACCAGAGACCAAGGAACAGTCGAAGTAGTCAACTTATCTGGGTGAACGTTCCCCAAGTGCCCCAATAAAAGACAAGGTGGCTCTGTCGGCCAACATGGTCATGGTGACAGTTTTTGGGAAGCATACGGAGTCATTCCAAAAACTAAAGTTTTCGCCGACGATTTTCTTTCTAATCAATAAATTTTCTTAAAAGGGTTAAACGATCACTGGCGAATATTATTGACAGCTGTTCGATAGATTTCACATTGATTTGAAGCAAAAACGACTGCATTTGGCGAAGAAAAAAGTGCTCTTCCACCATGACAATTTACCGGCACACACTATTGCACCATCCACTATATTCTCCAGATTTAGCGCCTTGTGACTATTTCCTATTTGCAAACTTGAAACTAGGTCGGCGGTAAGAGATTTGGTCAAATGAAAGGCCATCACTAACACAAACTTCTATTTAAGGACCTATATAAAACCTAAAACTTAGAAAAAATAAAAATAGGAAAAAGCGATTGAAATTAAGGCATATTTAAGAAGATGTTTTCTAAAAAAGTGTTTTATATAGACAAAAAATTCGATTTGCATGTTAATGTTACATTATCAGTTTATGTAAATATATACACATTTTTTTAACATATAGGCCCTTAGTAATAAATGAATTCTAACTCGAATCTTTCTTAAAGTCGACTTTAATGCTCAATAGGGGAGCAAAGTTTGAACGTCTTGCTCAAAGTGAAGGCGGCTCAGTACACGATGGAACTTGAAACGCGTAAAACGATTTTATGCACGTACTACGCCAATCCCACGTGGTCCAGTTCAAAAATAGCAAAAAAATTAAAATTACCAAAAACAACTGTGTGTAGTGCTATAAAACGATACAAGGAGCGAATGACTGTGGAAAGAGCTAAAATAACTGCAAAAAGAAAACCCCGGCGTGACATTTTTTGCAAAAAAAAAGATAGTAAAGTCAATTCAGAATAATCCGGGACTCTCAGATGCTGATCGCGCAAAACGATTTAGTACATCCACGAATACGGCAAGACGCATTCGTATTGAGGCAGGATATAAATCGTTTCGTACAATAAAGTACCCAAACCGATCTGATAAGCAGAATTATATTGCCAAACAAAGGACGCGCCGGTTGTACACGTTTTTGACCAAATCTATGAATTGCGTTGTAATGGACGACGAAACATACGTCAAACTTGATGTAAACCAATTACCGGGACGAAAGTTTTATGCAGCAAAAGAACGTGGCGATGTTGCCGAAAAATACAAATATGACAAAAATGACAAATTTGCAAAAAAAGTAATGATTTGGCAAGCTTTATGCAGTTACGGTTTAAAAAGCCGTGTGTTCGTCACATCTGCAACAATGACTGCAAATTTATAAATGAAAGAATGCTTGGAGAAGCGTTTGCTGCATTTTATTAGACATCACGGATCACAACCTGTGTTTTGGCCCGATTTGGCACCTGCCATTATTCGAACATGACAATGCAGTGGTATCAAAGAAATAACGTGTCAATTATTCCTAAAGACCTTAATCCACCGAATTGTCCACAGCTTCGCCCAATCGAAAAATTTTGGGCGATTGTAAAAGCAAAACTTAAAAAAAGTGGGAAAGCAGCAAAACACTCGCAACAGATGCTTCTGAAGTGGAATCGATTTGCTGCTACGGTTGAAAGAAAGGATGTACAAAAATTAATGTCAGGAATCAAAAGAAAATTGCGAAATTTTGTTAATAGTAAAGAAATTTAACAAATTTTTTTTGTTTCTTACTTGTTAATAACCGACATTTCAAGTTATGTAAGTCTTTTGTCCCAACGTTTGTGCTTTTGGATACTGGAAACGCTTCTATGCGTACAGATTTTAAGTGAACGATGCTTTAGTTTAGAAATTCACTTCTAAAAAAGTAAACAGCTAGTTGTTGCTCGTGGCATTTTAAGTCGAATTTAAAGTGTCAAATAAAATAATTTCAAACAAAACTAGGGGAAGAAGGAATATTTCGTGATTTTGTAGTAATTAATGATACCACAAATAGCAGGACATGAAAAATATATAAAAGCCGTTTAAATGCTTTTGAATTCTACAATGATACGGAATTTAAAAAACTATAGATTAAGCATAATATTATATAACTTACAATTTAGGCTATTACGATCATTTTCAGATTCGACAAAAAAACTGCTCGTATCATCATAGATTTGACCAAAGATGACATCAAACATTTAAGTAACAGAGGATTTTCTATTCGACCATCTGAAATGGTTTGCATAGCTTTGCGACATCTCGCTAAGGGGAGCTAACAACTATATACTGGTAAGACTGAAGTTTATTTGAAATTTGCCGATAGCGAATTGCAATTTTTTGAACTGACATACACGGAGTTAGCCAAAAAACGTTCAGCAAAACATTCACAGTTCATATCATAAAAAATTAGAATTTGAGGGCTGTTAAAAGAAGGTTTTTAGATAAGTTTGGGTTCCCTCAATGCTTGGGTGCTATTGACTGTTCCCACTTTAAGATCAAAAACCCTGGTGGAGAACCTGAAGCACGGTACCGTTGTGGGAAAAGATTTTAGTCCTTAAAGTTAAGATGCTTGTCGATTCCAATCACCGAATCTGGACACGCAATAATCTGGAAATTATTGCTCGTTGGAGAGGAAGTGCCAATGATTTTCGAATTTATAATTCATCAACCTTAAAAAAAAAGGCTTCAACGAATAAGCCGCATGGGGGTATTACACTAGGTGATGGTGGGTATACGCAGAGTAACATGATGACACCATTTCGAGCTGGGGCAACTCTAACAGCAGTTGATAAAAGATATTAACGACATCATATTCTGGCAAAAGGAATAGTCGAAAGGACTTTTGGTCAAATAAAATATTGCTTCAGATGTTGCTTGAACATGTTTGCAATTTAAACACTGCAAAAAAGGCTGTGCCTGCAATAGCAATTCTTTTGAATATTGCAAAAGAAAGAGGATGTTCTTTAATAGAAGATACACAAAAATAGATCACAGAGTTTTATTCATTGTCTTGTTGAGATGCAGTTTTTTTGCCAACCATTTTGCCGCTATTAGGCACGACAGCAGCTGAGTCGCTGACACTACTATATTTGCATCATCAGCACTTTTCTCACAGGCACTTATAGCTTCAATTCTTTTTCCCTCAGTACTTCTACCCTCGGCACCTCCGCTGCTGTTAGCTTCATCCATAGCAGCACCTCTAACTATTTCACTACTACCTTTTATGTCGGCAATATAATGTGCTTCGCCATCAAACTGTGTATTGTCTTCCTCAAAGTCCATCGGCAACAACTCCTGAATGGCATAACCCAATTCATCGGGATATTTTGGCTCATTGCCGCCACCAGTAGCATTGGCAGATCTTTTAAAAGCTGAAATGTTTGAGCGCGTTGACGTCTTCATCCTCATCCATTGAGCCTTTAACTTCGAAATTGTTGAAAAGACTCCATTTTTACTCTTAATTTTTTTTGCAATTTCCTTCCAGACATTATTTTTCTTTGCGCTCATGTTTGTGTTGTTATTTTTAGAGTCCACAGTGTGATGCATGGAGTATGAACCTCCTTGAGAAGTTCCTTTTCTTCACATGTAAAGGGTGTTTTTTTAGCTGCATGAGAACTTTAAATAATAATACAAGACACAAATATTATTGGAATTTTTTAACAATAGATTTACCACAAAAGTCAAAAGACTGGTTTTACAATTTTATTTTCCAATTTCCTATTTCACCTTCATTTTTTTTTTTTTTTTGAAACGATTGTCACGACATTTGAGCGATAATTAAATGAATAATATTATAAAGCCCACCAACCATTTCTTCTAAGAGCAGTCATTTTGAATCGTGTCGGTTTTTCTTACATTCTAAAATTGTCCGTATAACTAGTGTTACTATTATACTCTGGTAGATAATTTCATGGTATTTATTTTTTAAATATGATTTCCGTCATATGTCCGCCGCGGCCACAAGTTACAAGTCCATTTGATCAGTCCAATTTGTCACTACTTTTTCCAATAAATCTGGCCGTATGGCGTCAATGGTGGCTTGAATATTGACTGCCACTGCTTTAAGAGTTGCTGGTTTGTCGGCATAAACCAAAGGTTTAACATAGCCCTATAAAAGTAATCGAGAGGCGTTAAGTCGCACGAACGAGGGGGCCAGTTAACAGGAAAACTTCTGGAAATAAAGTTGTCACCAAATTGATTTTGCAATAAATTGACGGTTAAGCGCGCTGTATGGCAAGTTGCGCCGTCTTGTTGGAACGAAATGTCGTCGATGTTTAGCTGATTAATTTTTGAAACAAAAAATCAGTCAGCATGGCTCGATAGCGCTCGCCAATCAGCGTAACGGCAGCTTCTTCCTCATTTCGAAATAGTCAAGCTTATTGACTGTTTTGCTTATTGAAGAAGCCATGAGAAGCCATAAACCAGAAATTACCAGAATTAAACCAGCTTGCCCACTAGGCCGATTATGTTGACCGTAAAATGGACGAAGTGCTCTATGAACTTCGCGAACAGATTTATTTTTTCAAAGTAAATTTCCACAATTTGGAAGCATTGTTCTGGTGTAAAATGATTTATGATAAATTGCCAAAGCTTATTGCATAGAAATATTAGCACAGTTTTACATTTTCAACTGCAAAACCATACACAACAGCCATCGAAACATCTCATGCGGCATAAAAAACCGTCTTTAAAAAGGTGTAAAAGTCCACCCCTCATATAAAAGCTTATCTCGAGAGGATTGGAGGACACTAAATATTGTAACTCCTGCCCTAAAAACCGCCAAAATTGTTTTAAAAATATAACTTTGTTATTTGATATATATATATATTCAGTACAACACTTCGATAATTTGTGTCAATGACCTTTGACCACGTCTTCAAGGTCAAAATTATGAAACTATTTTTTTTCATACTTTATATTTTGTCATAATTTTAAAATATGAAAAAATATTTTATCATAATTAAAAGATTTCAGAAAATTATTTAAATTTTGCATTCAAAGCGCTAAAATCCATCCATTAATAAAGAAGTCACAGCACGTTAAAGTTTTTGTACAAAATTTATTCAAAAAATAAAATTGAAATCAAATTTTTGCGTGATTCAATTTGTCTCTGACGACGGGGGTACACAATGCTCCAATTAAAAAATAGTGGAAAATTACAAAAAAGGAATTTTTGAGAAAAAAATATACCCCTATAATCCCTTTTTGCCCCTCTAACAGGAAAAAATTTGACAAACATAATTTCATCAAATCGGCCTGCACTAATATGCATAGAAGAGCAAGTGTATAAATACAGAAAGTTTTGTTAAAAAAAGGAAAAAGTTTATTACATTTTCAAGTGCTTTCCACTTTAACCCGGAACTGATGCGAATTTTAAGTAAGAAATGGTTGGGTAATTATTTTGTAACCTCTTAACATCAGCTTTCTTAAAGACAGCAATACTGGATAAGTTAGAGACCAAAAACTGATGCGTTGAAGTCCACTGTTCACCCAAATTTAATGTGTCAAAAAAAAGGATGACCTAACTTCGCAAAACCCCGCTATGGTTTTGCTGTTATGGGGTAGTACTTTCACCCCTATATAGTAGTGTATAAGAATTGCATTCAGTTCTTCACTGTGCAATAACAAGCTTACGTTTGAATTGTTCTTCTCCATTTTTAATTATATCATCTATGAAAGGAGTGCGTTCAATGCGAAGCGGATGTTCGCTAGGTGAAATCGCTATGCAGGTGAAATTCACGATAGCTGCACTGAATTGAAGGTTTGTTAAGTCTGCTTTATTACTACGAATGTTTAGAAGCAACTTTGAAGCGCCTGACGAAATGGAACTTGGGGAGTGACTTTTTTCTTTTATATTACTAATGGCCATAGTTTTAATATAAAAATATGGCGCTGAAGTTGGTGTGCTTAAAAAGGTGAAAATCGGGCCACATCATACCTCGGCTTTAGATCGTCTGAAAAAAATGCATTCGAAAGTAAACCCTTGAATACACATCAATTATTAAATTGGAATGGAAAAATGGAAAATTTTAAAATTTATGAAGCTTGGAAAAAAATCAAAAAGTTTAGGTTATTTTTTACCATATTGTTGCGTGTAAAATCTAGACAACTTTTCCAAAGACGCTAATTTTGGTAATTCATGTGTTTTGCATTATAAACAATTTTAATAAAATTTAAGACTTGGTGCTCTCTTGCGCACCAGGTTTTAAGTGATGTAGAATCAGCTTCATAGGCGGGATTGATAGTTGAATAGTTGCACAACAATAAGCAATTAATGCCTAAAATCTTCCTTAAGAAATAGAACGCTTTTTTGCAGAAAAAAATACTTTTTCTTCAAAAAGTCATTGACTTATCAAATAACCTCGTATAACTTATAATGATTGTTGTGAGGGTATTTTTGAGTTTCATCATGAAAAGAACACTTTTCACGTTTAAGGGAGAGTTTTGGAAAAACCAAATAGCGTTTGCCATTTCATCACTTGAAAGAACATTGTCCGAGCTTTTATAGGTCAGTTGTGTGTGCGTGTTGTTAAATGTCTTAACATAAATAATCGAGAAGAGAACCTACGAGTAATTTGCCAACGCCGAATGCCTTATGTTCTCAAATAGTTTAACATTTCTGTTTTAAAACTCTGAGGTTTCCCACGTTTACCTTTTTAAAATAAAATACAAAACGACATTTTTATAAATTTTAATCAGAATCTTCCCTTAATTTATTTTATAAAGTCATTCGAATCTTCTGGTTTGTTTCAAATAAAAATTATACTTTCAGAAAATATTGATAAAAAATAATTTAGTTTAATTTTATAATATCAAGTTATTCTTATCATATACTCCTAAACCATCAAACGAATTTAATTTTTTATAACATACATGGCAGCCAAATATTTAAGTGTAATACCAATGAAAATGCAACTGTTTTGGTTTATAGTTATGTTATATTAAAATATTTATTTTAAGAAAACTCAAAAAAGAATATTTTAGATTTCCCAGCTAGCACAAAAAGGTTGTAAAAGTGTCGCGAAAGAGTCGCCTATACAGATATAAATCGTAATTGTAACGTAACTAAAACTAAAAAAGCAGATATTTTACGCTTATTTTGTAACAACTTAGGTTGCAATTAGGCGAAAAATGTGTTATAATAATGTTATAAATGTGTTGTTGGTACAAACTTAAGTTGCATGCCACAACATGAAACATATTTAAAATAACCAAAAAAGTTTTTATTGTGTTATTCTTACGTTACAATTCAGGTAAAATAACGTGAATGTAACAAATATTTTGTTTTATTGAAGCTATTTTTTGTTATAATAACAGATTTTTTAACACGGAAGGAGTACTGATGACATTTCCTGGTTGAAAAAAAGAAGTTCTTAAAAAGTTTTAAAATGTTTTGCACACACAATTCCTTAATATATTTTTCATTAAGCCAGTGATAATTTTTTGGAGTGTATTTTAAAAGTCAAAGGCAAATTGTAATGAAATAAAAAGATGTGAAATTAAATTGAAAATGTGAAGAGTTATACACTAAAATTTTACAACAAAGGCTATTTTGTCGATGAGTGTTTGTGTTTTACCTCTAGAAAACTCACGCGATACCCAAAAAATAAAAATTAGTAAAATAATTAGGAAATAAGAAATATTTCGAGTTTTTAATTTCCGCGTAATAATGATTAATATATAGCTAAATCCATTTTTTTAATTTCCTAGTGTCATATTGCACTAAAAATTCTAAAAGAAAATAATAAATACTAAAGATAAATGCGATTTTCCAATTTATTCCAATCAAAATTCATTGTAAAGAAAAAAAAATCAAATATGGCGAGTATGAAGTTTTTAGACACTTTTATCCAAAGTTCTTGCAACTAAATAAAAACCTTAATACATAAATCTTTCAACTAATTAAACATCAAAAGTTACAAATACTTTTTTAAAATTGTTGCAACTGAATAATAACCTTAATGCAACATTTACTTACAACAATTTTAATCAAAACTTCTTGCAACTGAATTATAACTCCAATACAACGTTCATGTAACTAATTACATTAAAAAGTTGCAATGGTTATTTCTAAAGTTCTTGTAACAGAATAATAACCTCAACACATCGTTTTTATATCAAGCAAAATTTTATAAGTTACAACTATATTTTTTAAACTTGCATCAACTGAATAATAACCTAAATATAGCACAAGCTTGCAATGATTATTTTCAATGTTCTTGCAACTTAATAAAAGCCTCACTTCAACGTAATTTTTCCTAACTACATTTTTTGAGTTATAATATTGTTTCCTTAAGTTGTAGCAACTGAATAATAACCTCAATGCAGCATAAGGTTGCAATGACTATTTCCAATGTTCTTGAAACCTCATTTTAACCTTCTTACAGCAAAACAAATTCTCCTAATTTCACAATGATTCATTTTGTAAAAAAAAATAAAACAAAAATGTATTACATGGTAGTAGAAGCCTACCCAAAGAAATTGATAAGAATTACAGAATTTTTTGTGAACAATAAAATTTATATTTTGCTTATGGCATTTAAGTGCGTCACAGCAAAATTTTAGTTGTAGTGACTTCTGTATTACATAATAAAAACATCTTAAAACCGAAGTTTTGAACATTTAGTTGTTGTGACATTGATATAACTTAATATAGACAGAAAGCAACTTAGTCGCATCTACGTTGCTAACTCATTACTGTATTTGTTACAATTACAATACACAAACATTTTTTATAGGTGCTAAAGTAATAACGTTAGCTTAACGTAAAATTAACTATTTTTTCAAAACTTTATGAAACATTTTTACAGCAAGTGCAGTTATTCGTAACATAATTAACACTGTAGTTTAACTTATTTGCAACAAACCGAATGATTTGTTACAAATTACTTATTTGAAACTTTAATACAACCCATTTGTGACTAAATTTGTTTAAAAAACTGGAATACCACCGAATTATGACATATTTTTGTTACAAATGGTTTGGTTTTTTACAAATGGCTGGTTTTTTTGCCACACTAGATATATAAAATTAAAATAATTCATTAAATGTAATAAATAAAAATTTGTTTGTTATTCACCAAATACACTAAGTTTGAGCACATTTTTTACATCAGGAAAAAGGATAAATTGGACAAACATTGGAATTGGAGTTACAACATCACTTTTTGTGGAGATTTGGAATTAATCTTTGTGGACAAAAAATTTACAGTTATAGTTTTTATTTTTTCTTTGCGTTATATTCTTAGCATAGTGTCAATTTGACACTGAACGTCGTTTAAGGAAAATTTTTTGTACGGCTTAACAACGACATTTATTGTAATTTTTTCTTTGGTAAAATAATAATTTAGGCAAAATCAAAGTTGATGTGAGCACAAGTAAGAAAGATACAAGGTTTTATTATTAAAAATAGGGACAAATTGACTAAAGGCGTTTGAAGGTTAATAATTACACATCGTGGAGCAAATAAAACTGATGGATTTTTTTGAAAGAACATATAGAAACTCTATAAATTGTAAAAGTCAAATGTTATTCGTAAAGGTTTGCAGAGCCCTTATAAGGTCATAAAAAAGTTATATACATACTTAATTTTGTGTTTTCTGAAAAGAACATATAACAATTTTAACTAAACAGCTATACTTGTTTGTGTATAAATTTGTTTGTTTTTAAAAAAGTTCTATCTAGTACAGCATATTAATTTAATGCTTCTAATGCGAGCAATTCTGCTGACATTGGAAATCTTCACAGTGTAAGAATAAGGCATATATAGCTTCCTGAGAACATGAATATTAATCCTTCCTAGTCGGCAAAAAGTTTATGGTACAATTCTCGATCATTTGTGTTCAAACAAGCAGTCTTAAGAAGCGCTGTCCTCTGAAAACTCTACTTTCTTTTTTAATAAGAACATTTTGTAATTTAAAGATAAAACTAGTTTAAAAAGTATTCGAAAATATCAAATTATCAAACAGTACATTTTTTACCACTTTGCAAAAACGTGAGCCCTGTCTTGCATTGTCCTTACTGTGACTGTTATTGATAAAGTGATGCTTCGAAGGAGTGTCAGAGCACGTTGAATCAGGCAAGAATTTTTTTATATAAAATATTTTTACATTGAAGTTGTTTTTGTTGTTGTTATTGTTGTTGTTTAGGTTCAATTTACACTCAATGCACAGTTCATCTTCATCAGGCAGAAGAAATATGTGTACAATAAAAAGTCTAACTGACACCATCATTTGGCAATATTGCCAACTTAGCGTGAACTATGAAAGTTAGAGAAATTCCAGTTATACATTATTTGAGAAGACAAGAAAGAATTAGCCAAGTCCACTTTTTACTGTTTTGAGAAAAGCACTCAAAACTGGAACTAATGCTTTGTAATTTATATAAAAACTGGAAAAAAGTATTTTCGACTGGGTCAAAGTTGAAAATACTCACCTCTGTGTTTGAGAGTGTTAGAAAAGTTTTTTATTGCGAAGTGAAAACTTATTATAAAAAAATATGATATACATTTTGATTACAATGAAGTTTTGATATAAAATTGTACATTGTTCATGCAAAATGTAATTCGTATCGTATGTAATATCGTATCGTATCGTAGCGTTTTATAAACCCGAGCATAGAAGACGCTTTTTTACAAATGCTATCAATATGAACGCTTAACGATAGCTTAGAATCCATGCATATACCAAGATCTTTGACAGAATCTACACGATTTAAAGCCGTATCTTTTGTCTTATAATCAAAAATTAAATTATTCCTTTTTTGCGAAAAGGTCATAGTTTGGCATTAATCTTTATTAAGAAACATATTATTTTTAGAACACCAAACTTCAAAGGATTTTAAATCAGACTGGAGTAGAACTGAATTGTCTTTAGAATCCACTGTTCTGTATATTTTCATATCATCTGCATAAATGAGCAGATGAGAGTATTTGATGATGTGGGTTACATCATTAATGGCTAAAATAAACAGAAGTGGACCAAGGTGGCTATCTTGAGGAACACCTGATGCAGCAATAAATTCAGCAGACAACACACCTCGAAATCGTATTTGATAAGATCGCTCTGTCAGATACGATTGAATCCAGCTTACAAAAAATTGTGGAAAACCCATTAACTTTAGTTTAAATAGAATTAAGTTGTGTGGAAGTTTATCAAATGCTTTACTAAAATCAGTGTAATTACAATCGACCTGGTTACCAGAATAAACTGAATTTAAGCAGAATGTTGTAAAATCGAGGAGATTAGACACAGTGGATCTGCCAGTAACAAATCCATGCTGACGAGTTGTTATGACCCTCCCACAATGAATCTTCACACGATCATACACGAGCCGCTGAGAGTTATAGATCATACACGGAATCGATGAGAGTTTAGCGATAGGCCTATAGTTGTTTACATCATTCCTACAACCTTTTTTATAAATAGGACTTATAAAAGACTTTTTCCAAAAAAGTGGAAAATTACATTCCCTAATTGATTTATTGAATAAAATACAGAGTGGTTGGCTTAGAACGGAACCACATTGCGTTAACACTGCGGCAAGAATTCCGTCAGGTCCAGCATTAAAATCTTCTTCGATCGATCCAATATACTTTAAAATATCCTCTGAAGTAAAGGATATAGAATCCAACGAAACCCTGGATGTAGAGTTCATATATTCAAAATAATCTTCATCAGGATTAAAAGAGTCTGAACAGAATGACTCTTTAAAGAGATTGGCAAATAGACCACAAATTACGACAGGATCGTCAGTAAGTCCGTCAGAGGTTTTAAATGATGAAGGGAATCCATCAGATTTTTTTTGGTGTTTATGAAACCCCAGAATTTCTTCGGATCAGACAATATTCTCAGCTTTATATTGTCTAAATAATTTTTATATAGGTAGCTGAGCAACTTTCAAAATCCAGAAACAAACGCTTGTAGGTTTCTAGGTCATTTAAGTCTAAGCTACAGACATATTTCTTTCATGCCCTATTCCTGTTATTGCGAAGAGTCTTTAATTCCCTTGTGTACCAAGGGTAAGCACAATTTTTCGCAAATTTGAGGCTATACGGCACGGACTCAGAAAACATAGTAAAGATTTCCATATAAAAAAAAATTAATTGAATTTTCAAGATTATTACCATTAAAATATTCTAAAAATACATTAAGTTTATTATGAAGTAAATGATTAAACCTCAGAAAGTCAGCTTTTTTGAAATTGAATTCATAAACTTTATCTATTGAATTGGAATTCACTATATTTTCCCTGTCGGACTTGTACCATATGCTCAGTGGTGGATGGTAGTCATCAACAGAAGTTAGAGCATGAAGGGCCCTCTTAACAATCACGTTGTTACAGTCTGTAGTTAAGACCAGGTCAAGAAGTCTTTCACGACTATTATAAATATAACTTACTTGTTGTAAGTCAGAACATATATTATCAACAAATATATGCTCTTGGCGTGTCCTTTAATTAGATGCACAAAAATGTGTATCATCGTCTGAAGATTCCCATTTCAAGTCAGGCAGATTAAAATCGCCCAACAATAAAATGTCGTCACTAACGTCAAGAATATTTATAACGTATTCTATGCAATCCGCAAGGCTTGCATAAATTTCCACACTGCTCTTTGGAGGAACATAAGCATTAACTACATATACATTAGAATTACAATGTACAACCTTAATGCATATAAGTTCGATATTAGAAGAGCAGGGAATATCGATAATGGAACTAACGAAGGAGTTCCTAACAGCTAATAAGACACCACCACCTACAGCAGAAGTATTGCCATCGTATCTATATCTCTTCTATATATATACTTCATATATATACTTCTATATATATACTTCTTTTCTATATACTTCAAAACTATTATCAAACAATTCCAAGTCAGTAATGCTTCCATTTAACCACATTTCAGTCAATGCGATAATATCTTCAGACAAATTTTGAGACATTGAAAATATGTCTCGCGTCTTAGAGCGTAATCCCCTTACATTTTGATAGCAAAGGGATAGCCTATTCAGTTTTTTTGAGTTTGACGAACAGGTTGAGTCGTCCTTCTAGACTTATTCTTAGGCAGAAACTCTGAAACGAACATATTATCGGTCCACAAATTAGAATTCAAAACATTTGCAAACTCTTCAGCTGGAACTGTGAGAATGAAGGAAGAGTGGGAAGGTTTATTCCCTATTTTCTTTTACATGAAAAAAAAGTCGTTTTGACTCAACAAGTTGTTATGTTTTCAACAGTTGTGTCAGGCTGAAGACGTGAAATAAATAAATTTTTCCTCCTTGACACTGCCCTTAAATTTAAATGATTTGTGGGTTCAATAGGAGGTAAAACTGGACTATTAGTCAAAGGAGAAATATTAGTAGGTGACGAAGAAGCAACTGGAGTATTTTTGTTCAAAGATGATTTGGACGACGCTTATTTTTGTTCTTTCTCTATCTTTTTGAAATAGAATGGTCTTTTTCTGATGAAACAATTGTTTGAGTCCCGGAAGAAACAGTCTGTGACAAAGAAGGTGGGACATTTTCCGGAATAGATATTTCATCATAGACGCTGGTACTGGGTGTGGCTCTAATTTCGCTAAAAAATGTGACGATTTCTCTAAAATTGTTATTTTAGATTTTTATGCAATGAAAAATGTCCAAAAAAAAATAGTAAAAAATTGCTCATAAATTCTTTAAAGAAATTAAAAAATTACCTAAATGAAAAAATGGCCCAAAAAATTTTATTAGAATGACCCGAAAATGGACCATTTTGAATTAAACGGCGATGTTAACAAACAAAATTGTCATATATAAAGTGATTTTGACCCACAGATACTCCACGAGACTAAATTGCATCCACTTCGCATCCAGTGTGGCGTGCAGTTTCATCAAGGTTCATTGTCGGGCCTTACTTTTAAATAAAGAACACTATCCTACTATTACGGATAAGCCTGTTATGACAAAATTGGAGTGAAAATTCCCCAATAAGATGATGTCAAGAAATTCCACATTCCGTTTGCCCCCAATGCTTTCTAACCTTACTGATTTTTTCTTGTAAGATTATTGCAAACATAAAGTTAACATAGTAAAATAAACAAGTTTAAATGATTAAAAGCAATCCATTCAAACGATAATTGAGGTAATTCCCGCTGCAATCCTCCAGACGGAAATTTATTTTTTTTTATAAGATGCCGCTCATGCGTCAACGAGGCTGGAGCGAGCCCATTTAAATTTAATTATTCTTGAAAAAATGTGTTATTTTTTAAATGAATTAAGAAACAGTAAATTACATAATTTAACAAAGAAATATTTGAGTTTCTTTAAGTGGCTATATTCATTCATCAGCTACATTTGTAGTGATCAGTTTTAATAAAAGTGTTCCTTCGTTAAAATATGAGGACCTTACTCATTAAAAAATTCCTGTTGAATTTCACCATCATTTAGCGAGGTAATTTGTTTCCTACTTTAATGATAGCATTTTAACACACGCAAAAATCATACATTTTATGCTTGCCAGAGTATTAAAATAACATTTAGCAATGTAGGTATTTAGTTTGTACACCACGAACTGGTCTAATCCGCTTAGCGCTAATACTCGGTGAAGAAATCGGCTGTAAGTGATTCAAATTATTTAAAAAAATATTTTTTCCTGACGTTTGGTGCCAAGCTGTAAATATAAACGCAATTAAAAAACATACTTTCATTCATGTCTCTACTTATCACCAATTTTTTTTTTTTTTTTGTTCATAAGCAGAATTTACAATTTTTTTTATTTCATGTTATATGAATGAAAAAGTTACACAATGCTTTGCTGTATACGCTGTATGTGTGCTTAAGCTGAATTTTGATGAATGTGATGTTTATGTTATATCTTGAACATGTTCTCTTCTATGGGACTTGAAATTGATTAACTTTTTTACTCACGCGTTTGTCTCAGCGTCTGACATTGAGCGGTATATAATTAAATTTATGGCACATCATACTTTAAGTCATTTTAGTCAAAGTGTCAAAGTTAGGAATTGAAGCTTATTAAACAGCCCATCCTCATCATTAACCTCTAAAAGTAGGCATTTCCTTTTGGTTGCTTTTGTGTTAAGTACATCATTGCCAGTGTTAAAGAAGCGTGCTACGCAATTTAATTAATTATTTAATTTATTTACTTGTGCTCTGCTACAACGACAATTCAACGATGCTATCTTATCCCATTCTTCGCTCAAGTTTCTCTACTCATTAGGTCTGTTCCCGTACTAACTTCAAGTAATTGTAATGGAATAAAGACTTAGATTTTGTCCTTTGCAATTGTCCTTTCACTTCAATGAGAGTCCTGTGCATGGACCGAACTGAGTGAATCATTGAAATCATATTCATTTTCATTTTTAAAGCACTTTTCCGCACTCGTTGTTAACACCATGAGAGGCAAATCTCGTCCATAGAGTATTTAAGCCGCCTATATATGATGCATAAAATAAAAAGCGACTACAAAAAAATAAATGAAAAAAATTAATATAAGCCAGGCTATTAAAATTTAATGGCGATAGCAACACAAATACAAGCACGCATAGCAGCATACGCACACACACACTAGGCTGGTCGTTTATTGTTTGAATAAAAAAGTAGTTGGATTTATGTGAAGACCCCGCTTTATTTTTATACAAAATTTTATTTCTATCGAACCACGATAAAACGCAAAAGGGACCGCCTTTAAATATTGAAAATATGCTATAAAGTTATGAGCAAATTTTTTATGTTTGAATATATTTCTGATGTACCTATTTGGTAATTTGTAATTTTCTCCACGTTAGAAGTTTAAGGCATTTGTTATTTTATAGTATATGTTTGTGCTGAAGCCAGGATTTTCAAAAGGTGGCTTCTTTAGTTATAGTAGAAATGTGTATAAGTATATTTCCATGCATAGCTAATCACTTTAAAAATTATTATATAATGTGACGCTTATTTTTGAGGTATTCAAAGGAAAAGATCACCAGGTCTTATTTAACTTTTCTCATAGAGTTAATTTTGCGTACTAAGTGAACGCATTTGTTTTCTGTCCATCTATTATTTTTTTTTTTAAAAGGCACGTAATGATAATTTTTTTAAATTGTCTTTGAAAAAATATAATTGTCACAATTACTGCAAAAAGTATTATTTTATTTTTATCGGTCAAAGTTTTAATTTATAACTTATAAATAAAAAATGTACCTTTCTATCTTTTTGAACCTTTCTATTGGTTCGCGACTAACAATGATTTCCAACAAAAATCCATTCTTGATTTTGTGATGCTTGCAAACAACGTGCAAGTGAAAGTCACACCTCAGACACAATAAATACCAAGACTCGTTGCATGTAAGCATCGATAATTACGATAAATAGCTGAAAAATTTCGTGTAATTTTAGAAGTCTTCCACCTGTCTATTTAAAAAAAGTCGAAAATACTTCATATTTCCTAAGGATTGACACCTACAGGAATCAAATGAATGAAATAATCCTATTATTTTTTTTATTTCTACATTTCTTTTAGATACTTTCACTCCCTGTCTACCATATTTTTGGTGGTCTCAATACAAAAATTAGAAAAAAACTAAAAAAGTGTCGAAAATTGTTTAAAAAAAATCATTAACCATTAGAGAGATCATATGTATGAGAAATTCCTATTGTTTTTTCACACTCTAAATTTCTTTCAAAGACACCACCCGTTATTTGCTTCCCTTCTGCAGGGTTTTCAGAGTCCTTGAAATTCAAAACCCACAAACCCCCATAAGGGAGGCAGATGGCGGGAGGGTGTCTTGAGAAGAAATGTTAGGGGTAAACAAATTATCTCATACATTTGAACCCTTACAGGATGTCAATAAGGAAAAAATTACTTTTTACATTTTTTTTATTTTTTAGGGAAATTGCGCAGGTGAAAAAAATAAAAATTTTTAGATATAGAGATAGTTTTGATTCGTAAAGCCAGCGCAGCGCGTTCCATATTCCAATGGCATAAAAAACAAGTCTGTTTGACTTCAAAAGATTATGTACGGATATAATAAGATTCATATTTCTAGTCGATGTACAGATTCGGAGTTTTACAAACAGAAAATTAGGAGTTTGTGTATAAATCGAATTGCGTAAGAATATGCAGTTTGTAGCGTCCATGTAACTAAATATATTACAACCAGGGTTGCCAACTCATTTTATGGTTCTCCCCGCAGTGGTTCTTCAAATTCCCCGATTTTTCATCATATTGGCCTCAAAAACAAATTTCAATGAATTTACTTATAGACTTTTTGAATTGATTTTTACAATAAATAATGTAAGGATTTTATAAATTTTATGAAAACAATTAATTTTTATTAAAAATTAGCACACCAAAAAAATTTAAAAAAAATAACTTTACAAATAAACAATTTTTTGAAAATTTTTTTTATTACAATGATTATTGTTGTACAACTATTCACAAATATGTCAAAAAAATTTATAAATCAATCTCGCTTATAAAACAGATTCTCTAGCACTTAAAACTCGGCGCGCTAGAGTACCTTTAACTAACCAGAGTAACTTTAAACGCGTTTTTCTTATATACTCGACCGATTTTATTTTTTATTTTTTTATTTAAATCTATGTGTATTGTAATT